>JADWQK010001571.1:1228065-2456130 GCA_017933935.1 Sesamia nonagrioides
GTGTTCCTGAAAAAGATCCACGTCCGGGATAATTCCCGGTGTGAGTGCCGCCTTGAGGATGGCACTTTAAACCATATTTTCTTTTCCTACTCCCGAAATAATAAATCTTTTGGTCAGATTCCTACATGAGAACGAGGTAAATTTTAATTGCTGCGTAGTTTGTGTGTAAATAGTCTTATCCATACTAATCCATACTAATATTAAAAATGCGAAAGTAACTCTGTCTGTCTGTCTGTCTGCAGTGGCGGCGTAGCATAGGTTGGCACCCGGGGCGACTTTCTATTCGAGCACCCTTTTTTTGTTTGTTAGTATGGGAAGTCATCAAATTACTTCTCCCGCTCTGGGCGGAGCGGAAGGGTGTGTCAGACTTTTACTGACTAAAACCCACCCGTGTTTCTTCACTTGCCTGTAGGATGGCCAAGGCCACGGTTTCTTGTTTAACCAACCCGAAACCCTGACCCAGGAGGCATCGGTCTTCGTGGACCCCGTCACGATGTGCTGACATCTCTTTGAGGCGCGCGTGAAACACGACGCGCCGTCGACTCGGGCCTGGTCCTTACCGGGCGGCGAGCTGCCCACTGCTCACCGCCCGCAGGCCCGCGCCTACGGTGGCCAGGAGCTCAATGTTGTCTTTCGTTGCGGCGGCTAGTGGCGTGAGGGCGCTAGGATTCCCGTTGCCTCACTGCCTCCTCCTTTGCCAGCATTACTGCTTCGCAGAAGGAGGTGACGGCCTGCCATGCACTCTCGCTCCGGACCATGGCCTGGACCAGGGTCAGACGCGAGAGATCGCCGCCGATCGCCGCTACGAGGACACGGCGGTGCTCTACCCAAGCCGGGCAGACCTCCACCGTATGCTCCACCGTGTCCTCAGGGCGATCTACACAATGGCCACACCCTGGCGTTTCTTCCTGCCTTATACAGAACCGGAACCTCCCGAAACAACCGTGTCCGGTGAGGACCTGCGTCAGGCGGAAGGTGAGGGCGCCGTGGCGCCTCTCTAGCCACTCCTCAAAGAGGGGACTTACCGCCGCTATTGTGGCGTGCCCAACTATCGAGCACCCTCAAAATAAAACGACAAATATTAAACGTGTTTACGTGACTTTATTTTGCAAAAACACTCAATGACATTATCATCGGAACTCCCTCCGAACCTTGGATTTATGCCCCCGATAACACCTGAGGAAATCCAAACTGCTCTTCGTCGCATGGCGAATCGGAAAGCTGTCGGAGCTCACGGAGTCCCCATTGAGGCCTGAAAGGGGATGGGTCCTCGCGGTGTGGGCATGTTAACGAACTTCCTGAACCGCGTGCTCCTGTACGGCAAAATCCAGAACAAATGGAGGCTGAGTATTATCACTGCAGTCTTCAAAGGCAAGGGCTCGGTACAGGAGTGTGGTAATTACCGCGGTGTAAAGGTCATGTCCCACACCATGAAGATCTTTGAGAGGATTTTAGACACCCGGATCCGGCAGGAGTGTGCTGTCTCGACGTGTCAATATGGGTTCCTTCCAGGTTACGCTATCATGGAGCCTATCTTCTCCCTTAAGATCACCATGGGGAGATACAGATCGAAGATCACGCCTCTGCATATGCTGATCTGGTGGGCACTAAGGTCCAAAGTGGTACCAGAAGCCTATGTTGACATAATTCAAGACATGTCAACACACCCCATTACCCTAAACCCTTAAACACTTAAACCCTTCCCCATTACCGTCGGAGTTCACCAGGGCTCCGTCATTAGTTCGTTTCTGTTCAGCGTGATATTGGACGTCTTGTCAGACAGCATCAAGAATTCACATGAGCAACCTCCCTGGCTGCTCATGTATGCTGATGATATCGCGCTGGCAGACGCGGACAGGGAAAGGTTGGTGCGGCGGGTGTATGTGTGAAAGAATTCGCTTGAGAACAGAGGTCTTAAACTCAATGTGGCGAAGACGGTGTACATGATCAGCAACACGACAGACCCTATGTCTTTGTGCATATGCGGAGACATGGTTGAGTGTACAGACCAGTTTAAATACTTGGGGTCTGTGCGCCAAGCATCCGGTGACATTGATTGCGACGTTAAGGCACGAAATTTCGCAGCTTCGCAAAATTGAGGTCACAGGTGTCATTTGTGACTCCAAAATGCCGGTAAACCTTAAGGGACAGGTCTATAAGACCATCATTAGACCTGTTCTTTTGTATGGCAGTGAGGCGTGACCTGTGCTTGAGCGAAACAAGCAGGAGCTGCGTGTCACGGAGATGAATATCCTACGGTCGATTTGTGGAGTTATGCGGAAAATCCGCATCAGGAACTCCCGCATCCGTCGCATTCTTCGTGTCCGTGACAGAGCAGACAAACTGCAAGAGGGTCGCCTATGCTGGTACGGTCACGTCTTACGAAAACCGAATGTTACGTGGGTAACAAATGTCTTGACATGGGCCGGAACAAGCGAGGTAGATCAAAGAAGTGTTGGCTTGACGTTGTTAGAGATAACATGCGTGTCAACAATCTCACCCCACGGGATGCCAGAGATCGTGCGAAATGGAGGAGTAAGTGTAGGAAAGCGGATCCTGGGCTCCAACGCGAAAGCCGCGGATGCAACCGGGATTATACGCTGAGATGATGATGACTCAATGACATTATCAAAATTTACTTTCGTCTCCTTTTCAATCCATACTAATATTATAAATGCGAAAGTAACTCTGTCTGTCTGTCTGTCTGTCTGTTACGCTTTCCCGCTTAAACCTCTCAACCGATTTTAATGAAATTTGGCACAGACAATCTTTGGACCCTGAGAAAGAACATAGGCTACTTTTTATCCCGAAAAAATATGATGTTCCCGAGGGAAATCTAAAAAGCGCGATATAACCGAACTCCACGCGGGCGAAGCCGCGGGCGGAAAGCTAGTGGACAATATGGATAGACTGGAAAGTCGTGTTTGGCTCATTGTAGATCTTGAGTACGATTTTGTCACCCCTTGATGCTTGGCACCCGGGGCGGACCGCCCCCACCGCCCCCCCTTTACGCCGCCACTGTCTGTCTGTCTGCCTGTCTGTCTGTCTGTCTGTTACGCTTTCCCGCTTAAACCTCTCCACCGATTTTGATGAAATTTGGCACAGACAATCTTTAGACCCTGAGAAAAAACATAGGCTACCTTTTATCCCGGAAAAAATTGATGTTCCCGAGGGAAATCTAAAAAACGCGATATAACCGAACTCCACGCGGGCGAAGTCGCGGGCGGAAAGCTAGTTCTGTATGTAGTATAAACTAGTTTAATTGTTGTCTTATGTGTCCCTGTACATTAGATTTTTTGTTATAATAACCCATGTGTTTGTCCATACAGCTACACTGACACCTACCACGAAGTGAAAAGTTCGACGGCCTGCCTCTGTTTGCTAAATTGCTGCCATCACCACGTTAGGGGTTTTTGGCGGGAAGCTAAGTACCAAAACTTCCTCCTAGTGTCAGTTCACGCGGGAAACGAAAGGAGATAGGTTTAGTTAGGATAAGTTAAAAAAGAAGACAAGATATAATTAAGACATGGCTTAAAGGCCTTAGAAACCAAGCCATAAAATGCCAAAAAAAAACACCACGTGATCCTGACAGATTAGTTGGAATCGGATTTCGGAACCGGCTCAGTTGCCAAAATAGAAAAAAAAAAAGTGTTTCTCTTATATTATTTTACAAATCCTTGATAACCCCAAAGAGTATAGTAAGGATAACCCGTACATGAGTACATGACGCTGGCAGAATAATCGACGTCGGTTGGGTTTGGGTTGTCAAAGAAGAGAAAAAAGAAAAAACTGAAAAAAGCCGCATCCGGTTTTTGATACTTTCTGCGTTCGCACGTGTTCTTGGCAAAATTGTGGCGTCTTTCCCACAAAGGCCATTATTCAAGAATTGAATTGAATTGATACTTTCTGAGCTGCAAGATGGATAGACTACCAATGTGTAGGATATGTTTAGCGGAGAATGTCCGCCTGTGTATAGTGGCCAACAGGAACTTGCACAAACTATATGAGACGCTGAATAATATTCCAGTAAGTTGTTATTTTTAGAGTTGTTATGTTCTTAGGGACCAATAATGTGGATAGTTTTTCACCAGTGCAGGAACTTTATGACAGCTCTAGCACAGTGTTATTCTTGGATAGTTATCTCCTCTTAATGACTCCATTTCATCATCATCTTAGCGTTAATCCCAGTCGCATCGGAATCTTTTTCCAGCATTTGAGTCTGGGTCTGCTTAATCAGTCTAACTGCTAATTTTGGCTAAACTTCGATATTTTCCGTGAAGGGACTGCCGTCTGACCTCCACAACCTGAAGGCGATATCGAAACATTGCAGTTAGACCAATTGTTGGATGTTTGAGGGCTGCGACAACCCGTAACGACTGCCATTAGATGTTTGTATGGCAACCGGGATCAACAGCTTAACATGCTTTCCAACGCAAAAACAGTCCAGTGCAAATATTCGTATTCATGCATACAAATATTTGCATTGCGCAAGGAGACTAGGTTTAGATAATAAACTAAAGTTAAGCAAAAAACTATATGACTTAGTTACCCAATTAAACATAACAGCAGCTCTATGTAGTTGTCATGCTCCATCACAGTTTTACTTGTTCTCTTCATTTTCCTTTTTAATGTTGCCCACTGTACTGTGGGTGCCATTTCAAACATTTAAACTCACATGCTCAAACAGACAGACCCGGAACAACTACCTGTCATACAAATTTGTCTTGTATGGGTTTAATTCCCACCTGTGACATGCACTGAATACGGGCCAGTAAGCAATTGTACAAACTGTATTGTATTAATTCAAAAGATTCTCATTTCAAAGAATGTTTATGTTTGCAATTCTGTTTTTGAGAAATAAATGTTTTAAATTAAACTTAGCAACATTATTAACAAATTATATGGGGGGGACTTTTATTATCCACTGTATAGTTCGATAATGAGATAGACTCATGATAGCACAAGTTTATACCTTAATATTTGGTGGCTGTTTAATATGAAAAATCATTATTCTTTTGTATAAATGATAAATACAGAAATAATAAAATCAAAATAGTAGATACATGACAAATTAATGTTGTTGCAGTTTATAACTGAAGACAGTAGACCGGTGCTGGTTTGTGTCTTCTGCTTTGCTAAATTAAAGCAGTCCTACCGATTACTGCAACACTGTCTGAAAACCGACGAGCTTTTCACTCAGAAGATGAATGACAAATATGAGGTAAGATATTCTTTAACAGCAATTCATTTCGATTCGATTTAATTTCCCTATAATGTGAAAGTGATTCCTCTCAATCTAATAATTAATAATTAATTAATAATTTATTATTATTCAACAACAAGTAACATTACAATCTTGTGATTGGAGCCTCCTTTTAAGCAGAAAAGCCTGTGTTAGGAGACTCCGCTCTTCCATAACTTATAAGTTTCATTAAGGTATTATACAAAACTAAACTAAATGGTAATTAAAAAAAAAAATAGAGACGATTAAGGCTAAACATGCAGCACGCAATTTTTAATTCATGTTTATTCTTATTATATACATAAATTTCTTTATTAATTCTATTATATAGCTGAGCTGAGCGTTTTTTGTACTGTATATTAGCGAACTTGGTTTTGGTTTGAGGAACATCCACTATGAAATCTTTTCTTCTTTTCAATGTTAATCTAGGGTCAAAAGGAGTAGCTTGGTGTTTCTTAATCACTGTTTTAATTACATATAGTTTTCGAACCGAGAGTAAATCGCTTATTTGGTAAAGTCTTTGCGTTGGAAATCTAAGGTTTTTAAAATACATAAGTTTTATCAGAGCTTGTTGACTCCGCTCAAGGTCGATGAATTTTGTCTTAGCTGCACCTCCCCAAATGGGGATGCAGTACACCAGTACCGACTGTACTAGAGCTACATATATTTCATTGAGTAGGTTTCTGGAGGTATTTGAATTGCTGGGTACTTTTTTTGATACGATGTGTCTCAGCGTTTTGAATATCCAGCTCAGTTTTCTAATCCTATTAGTGACCTGTTCTAGCTGGGGGTACCATGTTAGTCTCTGGTCAACAATAACTCCCAGATATTTTGTTTGTGACACCCTGAGTAGTCTCGGACATTGACAATTTTTTGAGTCATCACATGTATGAACTCTTATTTCACAATCAATATTCGGTTGTGTCTTGTGTGATATACTGAAACAAATGTAGTTCGTTTTAGCTGTATTAAGAGAGAGTAGGTTATTTTTGAGCCATTCTGCTATTTGGGACATACCGGCCTCAGCACTTCGGGCAACTTCCTGCCAAGAATTCTCAGAAAATACTACAGCAGTGTCGTCAGCATAAGAAAACACTCCAGCGTTATTGATTTTAAGATTGCAGAGGTCGTTTATGTAAAGCAGGAACAATGTGGGGCCCAGTACACTACCTTGAGGTACCCCAAATGTGACATTTGCATTACGACTAACGTGTTCTCCCACCTTAAGCCGTTGCTTTCTGTTTGTGAGATAATCTTTTAACATTTTGAGTGGAATTCCCCTCACACCCGAAGCTTCCAATTTGTTAACGAGGATGGGAACAGAGACGGTGTCAAATGCCTTCTTTAAGTCCAGAAAGACAGTTAAACATTTCCTACCCTTATCCAAATCGTCAGCTACAAGCGAGGTGAGGGCTGTAACTGCGTCCTCGGTTGAAACTCCTTGCCTGAATCCAAATTGTGAGCTACTTAAAGTATTAAATTTGTGCAAGAATTTCATTAGTCTCTTATTTATAAGTTTTTCAATGACTTTCGATATCGCTGGTAAAATGGAAATGGGCCTGTAATTATTGATATCGTCTCTGTCCCCGCCCTTATGGATAGGAATGATGATTGATTGCTTGAGTGGCTCAGGGAAGATACCCAGTGAAAAACAAAGATTAGTTAAATGGGTTATGATTGGAACAATTTCCGGGCTTACATGTTTCAAAAATCTAATGGATACATTGTCCCAGCCAGGAGCGCTGTCAGATTTAAGGCTCATCAAGATTGCACTCACCTCATCGGGATCAGTGTCTAAAAGAACAAACGATTTCACTTGTTCTGATACCGTTTTCGATCGAAAAGCATTTAAATTAAGTGTCGAGGGTTGAATTTTTTGGGCTAGCTCTTTACCAATATTTGCAAAAAAATTGTTTATGAAATTTACCGACTCTGTTGGATTTGGTCTCATGTGAAGTAGTTCTGTATTTTGACTCTTAAGATTATTTGTGTAAGTTAAGGTTTTAATATTTTTCCATAATAATTTTTTGTTAGTGACGGAATTGCTAAGTAGCTCCCTCTCAAATTTTCTTTTTAATTTTTTAATTAGGTTATTACAATGGTTTCTGTATCGACGGTAGGTTATTTTTAAGATGTCATTAAATGGATCATTTCTGGATTTTTTCTGCAGTTTATTGCGGTTCCTGATGCACCTCAACAACCCGGCAGTTATCCATGGCTTTACAATACGCTTGCTATTGGGAATTATTTTACAAACAGTGTTATGTTTAATAGATTCTTTCAATTTGTATATTAGTAGGTCAGTTAATTTGTCGGGGTCGTTACAAAATAGAAGCTCTGAGATTTTATTTTCTTTATGATAAATGAGGGCTTGTTCGTAGTCAATTGATGAAGTGGTTTTATTATCAGTTTGTCTGGTTTTTAGTTTAGTTATAGATAGAAAAGTAGTGAAGTGGTCGGTGATAGTAGTGTGTAGTATAGCTATAGAGGCTGATACCTTCTTATTATCTATTTTGAGCATAAAATGGTCTAAACAGTTTGATTCGCGAGTAGGCAGAATATATCCCGGTAGTATACCGTATAGTGATAACATGTTCAAGTAATTTACCCTATTTCTATATTCATGAGGCGGCTCATCTTCTTTTATTTTGAGATTGATATTAATATCCCCAGCTATAATGATACTTTGATGAGAATTTAAAGTACTTAGGTGAGTACTGAGAGAATCTACAAAACAGTCTGAGTTTGTGTTTGATGGCGAACGGTACATGCATACAATAATGTAATTAAGTATTTCCAACTGTAGACACGATGCCTGAGCCAGGTTTATTTCTTTAACTTTGGGTTTTAATGATTCCTTTACGTAAACAACAACGCCGTCATTATGATTTAATTGTCGGGAAGTTGCAAAGGAAAGGTAACCATTAAGCTGCGGGATAGGTTTATTTGGGTGTAACCAACATTCTGTTAAAATTATAATGTCAGTTTGAGATTTAAAAGTTGATAATAGAAGAGAAAAATCATCGAAGTTGCGGAAAATGCTTCTTATGTTTTGAGAAATAATGGTCAGATCGTTTTTACCAACATTAATATAATTGTGCAAGTCCATGCAGGCGCATTGGAACGTGCGTGCAACTTCGATATTATCAATATCATCAAGAGTTAGTAGGGTGTCATCCATTTGTATTGTTTTTAAGCTGAATAGATGTTTTCACAATATAAGCATTATAGCCATAACATTCGAGCGCGTTTTTAAGCCAGTGATTAGACAATAGACAGAGAACAGTAAAACATCTTCATATAAACGAGCCGCTCTCGGTTTGAATGTATGCGTACGCGCCGAGCGCCGTGTCGGTACGCGATTTTACGCACACGCTGGCATAATATAGGATGGTAGAGGATGGCGGCAATACGGGCTGTGCCGCGTGACTGTGAGCACGCGCGTAAATTACATGACCGCTCGCGTTCGTCAATTCTCGCCGGCCACTTACCATAATATTAATTATTACGAGTATCATGACTTCAAAAGGGGGAAAAAAATATTGTAGTGTTTTCGGGTGCCTCAATAATGATTTCGCAAATCCGGACTTATCATTCTTCATACTTCCTACTGAACCAGAAATGTAAGTACCTACAACTTAAATCTTATTAGAAAATGTGATATATGTATTGTTTGTTTCACAGTTTATTTGCTTTATTAAGAGCGTACCTGAGTCGCATTTTTCCATATAATTGTATTCCCAGATTTACTTCCTGACTACTATGTTTAAAGTTAAGTTTATTTTAAGAAGCCCAGTTTTACTATAAAACAGAGGATTGAGTACGAAATATCGTTTAAGTAAACTTATTTGTAGAGTATAGTGTAATAAGGACAATTTCACAATAATCAATATTGCAAATTACTATTATTTTTTTTTCTATTGTCTTAAGTGTTGTTTGATCCAAATATGGCGTCTTAATCATAATATTAAGTTAATAAAATTATAGTAAAATGTGACCGACTAACGCTTAGGGTTGCGTAGAATTTTATTTATAACATTATAACCTTTAATTTAATAGCGAGTAAGCGAGCGGCGCCTTTGTTGCATTTGAGCTAGCTGTTGCTATCCGATTATATAAATAAACATTACACAGTACCCATATAAACAATCATTATAATTGTACCTCAGAAACTAATGAGGCTAAAAAGGTTTTGCGGTTTTATTAAAGTAAGGTATCATTTGTTAAATATTCGCTACCCATACATAATCGTAGCTTTACCAATGTCTACTTTTTCATAAGAACTACATATTTATTGGTTACGTTCTCATGTTTTATATCATTTAAGCATTAGTTATTAGCTTGTAAATATTATTGTGTTAGTGTTACATTTAAGTACCTACTCATCACTTACAATCTTCTCTGATAAGAACCAGTTATATCGATTTCCCATATCACACATCACTTAAAATTTATCATTATTTACGAGCTTTAGAATATAATTTAGTGTTACACTTAAGTAGTCTTAAAAATTTTGTCGGTATCAAATTTGTAACTTAATATAATAAATGTTATGTGAATAAAGGCTTTTTATTTTTACTAAATTTATAAATTGGTAAAATATTCAATCATAATATGCTTTTTATTCTATAAATTTAGATCAAAGTGACAACCCTAGGGTTCAACGCAAGAGTAGGCAAATAACTCTGCGGGCGGCCTTAGATAATCTACTGTTCTCTACTGTGGATTAGATGAGGTATGGTGATAGGAGTTTAGGTAATAATGGGTAATTATTACCTTTGTTGGATATATTTTTGTGTGTGTGAGAGTATGAGGTGTGTTAATGTTTGAATTAATTATGATTATACATGCAAAAATAAAAAATGATAACAAGAGCAACATCAAAAAAATATCAAAACTAAATACTACCTACCCATAGTTGGGAAAATATAAAACAACATAATATAAGGAACAAAGTTAATGTCATATGACGGTATAGTTGATCATGCACTAGTCATTGTCCTCCCTTGAGCTTATGTACCTGCTCCTCATTTATAACTGGTATGGTAGGCGAGCCTACGTCTTTCTTTACGTAGACTTTTCCGTAAGCTGTCCAGCAAAATTTGTAAGCCCCTGATTTTGTGAGATCCCGGGCCAGGAAGTGAAGGCGGGTGCCTTTGGCAGTCAGGTGTTCGGACAAAAATATGGGTGTGTCTTCTTGGGATTTATATCCCAGATGCTTACAACTCAGTCTAGACTTATGTTTAATACAATAAGCTCTGCCCATTCTCATAAAATCTGATTTTAAGAAGGTGGACCCGGTTTCAACAATAATTGGTTGATTCTGACTTTCATTGTTTTTTCCACGTAATCGATAAATGTCCTTAACGTCCGATTTATCAATTTTGCATTCTATGCTACGAGAAAGACAAATAATCATGTCCACGAGGTCCTCTTTGCTTTCATTACTTCTTTTAGGAACATTTTTAATAACAAAATTGGTTTTTCTACTTCCTATCTGAATGTCTTCAATTTTACCCTCCAATAGCGTTATATACTTCCTGTCTTCCTTATTCTGCATCTCAAGCTGAGCAATTCTTTTGCTAAGTTCCTCATTTTTACCCGACTACGGCAAAGCAAAAGGAGGGTTATGATTTTGACAGGCTATGTATGTATGTATGTATGTATGTTCATCTGTTCCCTCGTAACTTCTAAACTACTTATTCGAATTCGATAAATGATATATCATTAGAAGCGTCTTAATTGTCCGCTGGTTATAGGCTATATGGAGTTTCACAAAATCTAATGTGGCGCCCTCTAGCGGACAAAATATACAGAGTAAAAAAAAAGTTAAGATAAATATGCCGTGTTTGGTATCATTTGAAAGGGCTTTACTTGTACATTTTGAATATATATATATTACTAGCATTTGCTTGTGACTTTACCTGTATTCATGGGCTGATTGCAAACAATTCACATCTTTTCGTTCATAGATAGCTTCTTTACTACTTATCAGAATAAGACCACTGCAGAACCATTAGAAGGGCCTTGATATTCTGTTGGTTATGAGCTATAAAGCTTGTCACCAAATTTAGTATTACGCCCTCTAGCGGACAAAAAGTTCTATGTTAATATAAAATTATTATAAATATACCGTAATTGGTATCATCTGAAAGAGCTTCACGAGTACTTTATGTTTGTACATAATCCCTAGTAATGCTTCGTAGAAATTTGAATGTAAACCAGGGTTTGGTAAACGGAGCGATGGGAGTGGTGAAGGCCTTCGAATGGCCTGCTCTTCGGCGCGATCGGTTGGAACAGGAGAACAGCCAAGCGCTGTTCTCATACAATTTGACGACGCATCCATAAAAGCAAATATTAACGGACTTATCAAAATCGAGCCTTGCCTCACTGAATTTGACGGCTTGAGGGGTTCTGGGCAAATTCAGCGTCAAATGCTCCCGCTGATTCTTTCTTGGGGTTGTACTGTACATAAATTACAAGGTTGTACTCTAGATAAAAAAGCTACAGATCTAGGAAAGTCATTGTTTGCTAAAGGACAGGCCTATGTCGCTCTCAGTAGAGTTAAAAACATAGAGGGATTGTTTATAAGTGCATTAGATCTTAATAAATTACTTAAAAATCCACATGATAGTCGATCGTTAGCAGAATTAGATAGATTAAGAAATCTTCCCAGGTCCTCTTAATATATGTTTTTTTTTTAATAATTATAAACTAGCGCTTGACTGCAATCCCGCCTGATGGTAAGCAGTGACGCAATCGTTGATGGTAAAGCGCACTAGTTTATTAAGCCTATTCACTTAAAAAAACTTAGGAATAGCAAGGATGACGGCAGTTGAGCCAGGTGATGCAATGTTAAACCCAAGACCAACACGACCAACGATTGCTGCGCCAGAGGGAGATTGATCTGGAGACTCTCCACGACCAAACTCCCGACACAACAATATTTGGCGCATCGTACTCGCCACACAACGCAACACAGCTGGTCAGACGCGTCCTCCCTACAGCTTCACCAGACATCATGCTGGAACACGACGAATCGCTTAGCGGCAAGACTTCGTCTGGTGGGTGGTAACTTCTTCCGGCAGCCGATGTTTTGGCCTACCACCGTTAGAAAACCATCCAATCTATTTATACTAACGACCTCATCTACTAATTCATGACCCATTCGGTGCCATCGACGCAAATGTGCGTCGCTACTACGAAAAACCGGGAGCTTCATACGCGGAAACCGTTGCTATACGCGCTACGATCCAAAAGCTACGAAATAGTAAAATAGGACATCTCTACATATTACTATACGCCGATACATAAGTCAAAAGAGATGTCGTATGTTAACTACCTAGTTTTTAGTTCGTCAATTTAACTTTTGTTAATATTATGCGCCACAAATACACTTTAACACCAAAATAGTACAAATAATAAAAAGTAAAAAAACTAAAACCCAACTACGACAAAAAACGACGCTGAAAAAGTATAAAACACTCACTGGAAAGGCGTAGTCACACGTTACATATACCTACCTACCGTAGCTTGATAACGTGTGACTGCGGTTTTCCAAACATAAAAATTTATCTCTACATAGTGAATATTGCATACTTCAGAATAGTATTGTAAGACATTATTGTCAATTTACAACGAAGACATCTTGGTAGAGTCTACTGTGTCCATTTACTTGCAACTACATCAGCAACTTTGTTCAGTTCAGTATTCTGAAAATCTTGTTTTATACTTTTTCAGCGTCGTTTTTTGTCGTAGTTGGGTTTTAGTTTTTTTACTTTTTATTATGTGCCGTGAGATAGGTAATCGAGGTTTCGATATTGAGGTTAGATTGCTGAATTTCTTTTAAGGTTGAAGACATCTGTTTAATCTCGTTACCTTGTTTAGTCGAAAAAATAGACATCATTTCCTTAATTATGTTTTTGAAAGCGTCCAGTTGCTCACAAATGGAGATATCCTCTCTGCTTCTCTTAGTACGTTGGAATACATAATTAGGCGGCGTCTTAAGATAGTCTTTACACACCAAACTAAGCTCGGGACTCCGACACAGATTTGTCCATTGGCGAGTTCATTGTTACTAGGATAGCAGAGGCGACAAAGAGTTACATATGGCCACTGCAATACGGCTGCATGTGCGCAAAAGAGACGAATGTCTTCCACACGGGTTAGCAAATAAAATGTAAAAAAAAAGACATACGATTGGATGATAGTGTCGTCTGCTACTTAGGGGGCGTGGTCATCATTACGGAAGTTCTCCAATCAATGATCATTAACACGTTTATCACATTATAAGTAGGCACTCTTACGCGTCCCTGAAGGCGGAGCCTGCGCAGCTTGGTCGGGTTAAGTACCTGGCGGGCAGAGATATTGCAGGTTCCCAGCGTTAGTATATTCTGCGATATATTTCTTCTTATGTTATGCACTCCTATTATTTAAAATGAATATAATTGAATTATAAAATGATTTAAAACAAGTAAGCACTCAACCGGGGGCACGTTAGCACCTTACGGCGATCCGAGGGGAGAGGAATCTCATACCTATTTTGTTTGGATTTTAAATCAAATAAACCATTGCATATTGTATAACAATATACAATATGTAAAGAAAACCCTGTCCCTGGGTCGGCCATAAGGATAATAGAGGTTAGGTAAACACTTGACCAAATATAATATAAAATTTTACATAATCATCATAGTAACAATAATAATGAATTTTGAAATAATCTTTTTTTCCCGGGAATTAATTCCAATTTCCCCGAAATTTGGTAATTTTTAAAAAACTGACAACACCATTTGTGACGGAGCGAATAGCGATGCGACCACGTGCCGCATGCCCCGCCCCCTTCACCCGCGCATGTATGCCTATCGGGTTGTCAGCTGTCAAACAGCTACGCGCGCGGATATGCTGTCGAATACCTCAGTGATTAAGTGTGAAAACAAACGCGAGTTCAACTCGAAACCATAACTAAAGTGTTCCTTTACGTGCAATAACAGTGTACAAGTGTTTGTGTGCTGAAACAATATGTGATGCAGACTAAAACTTGTGAATTAAATACATAACAATACATTTTTCGCCATAAAAATTTCAACCCACCTTCAAATAAAAAAAAAAAAAGCATAATAGAAAAAAAAAAGTTAAAACTACACCCATTCGGCAAACCCCCGGCGCCTATTAGTATCCGGGCTGGAAGGTGTGCAATTTGCTACCGAAGACTCCACGCGGGTGGGTACCCAGGCCCCCGTGACAGTAAATGCTACTGGTCAAAACAAAAGATATGTGCAGCAAGCCTTTCACCCAAGTCTTCTCCAAAGGCCAAGAAGTGCCTCAGTTGGAAGCCAAACATATGCTACCAACAGGGAACAACAAAATCCCCAACAATCAACATCCAGTATAGAAATTCTACCAAGCACCAGTATAAATACTGAGGTACATATCATAGAAGATTCTCCTACTGAAGCAACAACCCCAATAAATAACCATGAAAAAGATTGGGTACAAGCCACGAATAAAAAACGGCAGCGAACAAGCCCAGAACCGCCTAAGTCACAAAAGCTGAGCAAACTCGATACATATTGGCTTTCCCAGCCCACACCAATCTCAACTTCCAACAGCTTTGCCGTGCTGGAAAGTGATCAGTTGCAGGAAACAAGCAAGCCTCCATCTCTATTAAGACCTAAAACTGATAAGCCACCCCCAATTTTCGTTGATAGAGTTAGTAACATTCAACCGCTTATAAACCTCTTGGAAATACATGCAAACAATAATTATGATCTAAAAGTACTTCGTAACGAACAAGTAAAAATACAAACTAAATCGTGTGAAGCTTACACCGCTGTGGTCAAGGAATTAGAAATAAAGAAAACTGAATTTTATACATACAAACAAAAACAAGACAGAAGTTTTAAAGTAGTCCTAAAAAACATACACCCTTCCACCAGCATAGAAGATATAAAAGATGCTCTAAATGAGCTTGGTCATGATTGCACTAACATCTGGAACATCAAACAGCGCATCACTAAAAAAGCATTGCCAATGTTTATAGTGGAGTTAAAACAAAAAGAAAATAATAAAACTATTTTTGACATAAAATATCTTCTCCACTGTAAGGTAGTACTTGAACCGCCAAGACCTAAGCGGGAAATCCCCCAATGTGGAAACTGTCTTCAATATGGACATACAAAAACTTACTGTAGAAGAAGCCCAAAATGCATTAAGTGTGCTGGTGATCATTTGTCAGTGGACTGTCTACGAAAAACTAGATCCGAAAGCGTAAAGTGCGTGCTGTGTGAAGGCAATCACCCAGCAAATTATAAAGGCTGCAAAGTTTACAGAGAACTTCAGAAAATCAAATTCCCTCCAGCACCTGCTAAAGTTCAGAAATCCAAACAGCCACATGATAGGACAAAACAATTATATGGTCCATCAAAAACTGGAACAACATATGCCGAAATAGTGCAAAACAAAACATCACTGCAAGCGACTGATCCTGACAATAAAACGAACAGTGACCAAAACTGCGACATAAAAGAATTAATGATATCAATGAGACAGATGATGGAACAATTAACAACAATCACTAAACTAATCCTGAATCTCACGACCAAACTAACTGAACACTGGACTCCATAAAAATGGTGCTCTGGAACGCCAATGGGCTGTCACAACATACCCTTGAGGTTAAGAAATATATGAAATTAAACAACATTGATATCATGTTAATCTCGGAAACACACTTTACAAGTAAAAGCTATTTTGACATACCAGGATACAAATTATATCACACCATGCACCCTGACGGAAAAGGCTATGGAGGAAGTGCAGTTCTGATTAAGACCAATATAAGACACCACTTAGCTCACAGCTATTGTACTGAAAAAATCCAGGCTTCAAATATTGTGATTGAGGACTGGTTGGGACCAGTCACGGTATCAGCAATATATAGCCCTCCAAAGCACGTCATAAAGCAAGAGGAATACGAAAAATACCTTAAAACATTAGGACAGCGGTTTGTGTCTGGCGGTGACTTTAATGCCAAACATACATTCTGGGGTTCTCGGACTATAAATGCAAAAGGCCGACAGTTATTTTTAGCGATAAACAATCTCCGACTGGGCGTTATCTCAACAGGAGAACCAACATATTGGCCCACTGATCGAAATAGGAGGCCAGATCTGATTGACTTTTGTGTTACCAAAGGTATTAGCAACACTGACTTCAGTTGCAACTCCAGTACTGACCTGTCCTCTGACCATTCTCCTGTAGAAGTATTATTGAGTCGAAGAATTATGAAAAAGGAAACACCTTGTCGACTACATACCCATAGAACCAACTGGGAACACTTTCGAGAATTAATAACCAAATCTCTTGATGTCAAAGTACCGCTACGGGAGGATGAAGACATTATAAGCGCAGTTGAGCATTTTAACAACACAGTCCAACAGGCTGCATGGGAAGCCACGCCTCCACCAAAGCCCATAAATCAAGATAGACTCCAATGCTCACCATCTATAAGAAAATTACTAGATGAAAAGCGTAAAGCAAGAAAGAGATGGCAAACCACTCGGTACCCAGGGGACAAAACGACATACAATAGACTAGCCAAACAACTCAAGCAACTATTAAGTGATGATAGAAATCAAAAAATCGCAACTTATCTGCAAAATCTGGACGCTACATCATCTACAGACTATTCATTGTGGAAAGCGACAAAAGTCCTCAAACGCCCAATAACTTACCAACCACCTCTGCTCAAAGCAGATAATTCATGGGCTAGGTATGATGTCGAGAAAGCCAACGTATTCATGGAGCATCTGCAAGAAGTCTTTCAACCAAACCCCGATACTGGTTCCACAAAGTCGGAAATGGTTGTAGAACTGCTGAACCAGACGCATCAACTAGAGTCACCCATCCAGAAACTTAGCAAAGGAGAGGTCAAATCTGTAATCAAAAAACTGAAAGTAGGGAAAGCGCCTGGATACGATTTAATTACATCAACCATTCTAAAGGAACTACCAGAGCGGGGCATTATATTCCTGACGCAGTTATATAACGCTATTCTTCGAAGGGAATATGTACCTCCACAATGGAAAGTAGCTAAAATTATAATGATCCTGAAACCAGGCAAGAGTCCAGAAGATGCCAAATCATATCGGCCAATTAGCCTACTCCCAATTACATCCAAAGTAATGGAAACATTGATCATTGGAAGGTTAAATCCAATTATTAAGGAAAAAAACCTCATACCCGACCACCAATTTGGATTCAGGGAAAAACATGGTACAATCGAGCAAATTCATAGACTAGTTGATGGTATATCAAAATCATTCGAACAAAAAGAATATTGTACAGCTTCCTTCCTTGATATATCACAGGCCTTTGATAGGGTCTGGCATGATGGACTTTTGTACAAAATCAAAAAGACACTGCCCGCCAACTTTTACAGCCTAATAAGATCCTACCTGCTTGGCAGACACTTTTTCGTTAGTCACGGTGAAGCAAATACGGAACTTAAAGAAATTCAAGTGGGAGTGCCGCAGGGTAGTGTAATGGGACCTGCTCTGTATCTTCTTTATACCGCAGACTTGCCAATATCTGACAATGTTGTTATGGGCACGTTTGCTGATGACACAGCTATCATGGCATCAGATGACTCACCAATTCAAGCCTCCCGCAAACTACAGAGCAGCCTAGATAAGATCACGGCATGGCTAAAGGACTGGCGCATCAAAGCCAATGAAACAAAATCACTTCAGGTAACATTTACTACCCGGCGACAGACTTGTCCCCCAGTCACACTGAATGCTGTCCAGCTTCCACAATCTGACGAAGCAAAATATCTTGGAATGTATCTGGATCGACGCCTAACTTGGAGAAAACACATTTTTACCAAACGCCTAGCAATGGGACTACAAGTGCGCAAGATGTATTGGTTGATGAATAGAAACAGCCAGCTGTCAATGGAAAATAAACTTTTGTTATACAAGAGTATAATAAAGCCAATATGGACATACGGAATACAACTATGGGGCACGGCTGCCAACTCCAATTTGGAAATCCTACAAAGGTTTCAATCAAAAATGCTAAGGATGATAGTAGACGCACCATGGTATGTCACTAACGAAAGACTTCACCGAGAGCTTGGCATCAAAAGTATAAAAGAGGAAATAAAGGAGAGAGTCATAACATATAAAGACAGACTGCAGCAGCACCCTAACATATTGGCACACCACCTTATGGACGATTTACTTCCAAGTGCAAGGAGACTAAAGAAGAGAGTTCCTCAAGACTTAATTGTTTAAAACATCATTTTGGAGGGCTTGTCACTGGACCTGTACCTCACATACCATACATCATTTCTGAAGTATTGTTGAATGTCTCCCAGACAGATTGCAATAATAAACAAAGGAAAAAAAAAAAAAAAATGATTTAAAACAAGTAAGCACTCAACCGGGGGCACGTTAGCACCTTACGGCGATCCGAGGGGAGAGGAATCTCATACCTATTTTGTTTGGATTTTAAATCAAATAAACCATTGCATATTGTATAACAATATACAATATGTAAAGAAAACCCTGTCCCTGGGTCGGCCATAAGGATAATAGAGGTTAGGTAAACACTTGACCAAATATAATATAAAATTTTACATAATCATCATAGTAACAATAATAATGAATTTTGAAATAATCTTTTTTTCCCGGGAATTAATTCCAATTTCCCCGAAATTTGGTAATTTTTAAAAAACTGACAACACCATTTGTGACGGAGCGAATAGCGATGCGACCACGTGCCGCATGACCCGCCCCCCTTCACCCGCGCATGTATGCCTATCGGGTTGCCTGCCGCACATGCATTAAGTTACCTCGCTTTTTCGAAATAACATTTATTTTTTTGGGGGATTTTTTTTAAGTGTAGTCCGGCTTTGTAGGCATTATTAGAATCAGTTAACGATACCTAACAATACCTTCACGGATCGGACAGGGTTTTCTTTACATATTGTATAAACTTTTGTCAAATATGTGTATACAAATATTATACATACAATATTAGACATTCAATTGTTACCCGTTATTCTATGTTACAATAGCTAGTGCAGTGGTCAGTTAAGTTGGTATCCTGGCCGACTTGCCAGGATACATTGGAACTACTGTACTGGAAGTGTCCTCACATAGGGCACTTTTAAGTGATTATAGAAACATATGAAGTTTGTGCTTCTGACACTGTGATTAGCAGTATATTTTCCTAATAATATAATCATCTCCTTACAGCCCAATCCTGGAGTGAATGAAAAACACTTAGAGATATTTGGAGGACTTGTTAAAACTCCAATAGAACAGATAAATGTTGCTGATTGCATTGCTGTTGGAGAGGAATTATCAGCTGTTTGTGAGGGACCAGATGATGTTATTGAGCCAAAGGAGGAACACCAAACTGATGGTATGTTTTAAAAACTAAAATAATGTTGTTAGTAAATAATATCTTAGGTAATTATAAAATATGATCTGTTCTTTATATATTGATTAGAAAATGATTTGAGTTCTTTCAAACCTCTGCCAGTGTTCAAAACTGTAACCACATTGTGTAGTGAAATATTACAAATAATACTCTTCACTGTTTTTGTGTACTTATAGAGCTAGAACCCGACAATTTAGACAATACTGGTCTAGATGTAGCAGATAAAACACCACTCTATTATAAGTTAGACTTAGAAGATGATGTACCTTTGAAGAAATGTAAAACAGAAGTAGAAGACGAAAAAATATCAGAGAAGAAAAGCACAGCCACGGAGACAATGAGTAAGTATTCGTTAATTACATAGCTAAGCAAACCGACCAATGGTTCAACTAATATTATGTGGCTAGCGTAAACGGACCTAAAGAGCTAATTGAATAGCGCGGTGAAACTAGTTATTATATTAGATTCGTGGGGTATTCCAACACTTTAGTTTACTTAAGAAAGAAAAATTGTTTATTCCGCAAAAACAGAACGCACATTACAATAATAATATACATATCTGCATTTCTTTCTTTTACTACTTGGGTAGAAGTCACAGTGCATGCCTCAGATTCTAGAGGACTATGTCTTGTTGCTTCAGGTTCACAATCTAAAGCAGAAAGTGACGCTGCTCTGTCAATCCTTTGCCAACATGTATGATAGAGAAGTGTTGTTCTTGTTAACTGCAACAAAAGTAAACAGCTGGTGTAAAGATATATTATACCAAATTATTTTGTGTTTTTAGTTAGACATAATCACACAAAATATTCAATGCCTTCAGATTTAGTGTATCTAGTAGTCACTTATTTATTTGGATTCTAACCAAAAGATATAACATAACAAAAAAAAAAAAATACCTGACGAGGCGCTATCTGTTGGACAATCATATTTCTAATAGCAGCTGCACATGTTGTGTTTGTATTCAATGTATGTGATCGTTTCCTTAAAAGTGATGTGCATATCCAATGGAAATGTGCTCGATTATTGTATAAGACATTGAACTTTAGCGATTTCCAAAGTATATCTTCGCATTCTGGATATATTCAAACCGCAGTTTACACAACGTACTACGTAGATTATGTTTTTCGCCAGCTGACATTGACAAGTATGACTTTGACATAACAAAAGCAAATTGCCATAAAAAGTATTTATATATTTTTCGAAAAGGTCGATTTTTAAATATACATATTTCTTTATTAATAGTAAGTAGTTGGAATAATAATAATTATTAAAGAAGATTTTTGGGAATTAATGAATGTTTGCTTACAAGAAAATGAACGGTTATTAATAATAAACGAAAACTGATTATTCGGATTAATACCCGCTAACATTTTTTTGTAAAGGCAATATTTTTAGCTCAAGTTTTATTCAAGTCAGTTCAAGTTCCATTAGTTTAGTCGTTTTAATGCTTAATATTTTTGAAAAAATGTTGCTGTATTGCTTAGACTAATGAGTACGTGGAAGATATTTGAAAAATATCAACATATTTGTTTTTGTAAAATCAAACCCCTGTGCACGTCTGGGCCTAAATCTGGCATTCCCCTTTACCAATAAGTTTTTCACTTTTTTTTATAAGAAAGTTTATTTATTTCCATTGGTTCCTCTAAATCCATGGTAGGTTTACTCGTAGTAACTCCAGGGTTAACAATTAAATTAGAATCACAATTGGCTGACTCATGCGATAGTGATATTTCACATGCAAATTGGAAAGTTAACTCCCTCTGCTGTAGCATTTTCTTTTGAATGTCTTTGTCGTTAATTCCACAGACCAATCTATCTCTCAGTGTTCTGTCAATATCACTAAAATTACAATGAATGGACAATTTCCTCAAACTAGAAAACATTTTTTATAGTTGAAAAAGTAACCTCACTTATTTTCTTCGGGGCAATCAGTGCAGAAATTAAATCAAATAAATCAGGACCACATACCAACAGTAAATTCACCTTTTTCTTAGCATCATCCGTGATTTCATTTGCTTCTAGACAAAATCCAAACCTTGTAATGTAGTTTTCCCAACAGCCATGTGCTACATCATATTCACTGAACTTAATCACAATTTTTACCTTTTCCACCTAAAGATTTTTATACAATTCAGTGAATTTAGTTTATTACACACATTTTTAAACACTTTTCTCTCGTCTCCAATAACATATACGCGCGGAAATCGGGAAAATACGAGGGAACACGCGTGTTTGCTCACCTGACATAACCAGACTGAATTATTTGCAAGTACCCTCGAGTGAGATACATGGCACCAACAAAAGAGATGAACCTTTTGAAGTTGGTGAAAAGGGGCTCATAGTTTGTCCTTATTTCTGGTGTCAACATTATGGATCACTGTGTTTGGTGTACATGTGAATATTTTGTGATGTGAAGATGTTGGCTAAGATAAATTGCGAAGCAACCGTGAGAATACCAATATCTCTAAAGAAATCTCTTAAAAAAACTCTTACACCAAGTTGGTAAATTGCTCGGACAGCACCTTTTTGGAGTACAAATATATTGTGCATGTCAGCGGCTTTGCCCCACAGTAGAATACCGTAGGACATAAAGCTGTGGAAATAACTAAAATAAACTAAACGAGCTGTATCAACGTCACTGTATTGTCTTACTTTCCTGACAGCATCGGCGGCCGAAATGAGCCTTCCTGCTAGGGTGGATATGTGTGGTCCCCACTAAAGTTTGGCATCTACAGTTATTCCCAGAAAAACTGCCGAACCCACAGTTTCAAGCACCTCTTTATCTAAAACGATGTTGGGTCCCAGATTTCTAACGTTTGGCAAGGTGGTCAAATTGATATTATTGATATTGTGGCACCCACTCTAGCTGTTATCTTTAATGCTTGTATTGACTGTGGAGAGTTTCCTGATCTCATGAAAAATAGTAAAATAATACCTTTGTTTAAATCTGGTAGTACATCAGACCCCACAAATTATAGACCTATTTCTGTACTACCTACCTTTAGTAAAATTTTTGAGAAATTAATTTTAAACCAAATGCTAAATTTTTTAATAAACATAAATTATTACATAGCAAACAGTTCGGTTTTACAAGGGGTCGTTCAACTACTGATGCCGGTGTTGAACTTCTAGGTCATATATATAATGCATGGGAGGATAAATGCGATGCCTTGGGCATCTTTTGTGATTTGTCCAAGGCATTCGATTGCGTTCTTCACGATACGTTAATCAGGAAACTCCGCCACTACGGGATCCGGAACTCTGCACTGGATCTTATTACATCTTACTTGAGTGGTAGGATTCAAAGCGTTGACGTTAATGGAAAAAGATCTTCTGGATCTTTAGTAACAATGGGTGTCCCACAGGGGTCAATTCTTGGTCCTTTTTTGTTTCTTATTTACATCAATGACCTGCCGTACCTAATAAAGGATAACCACGATATAGTGTTGTTTGCAGATGACACTTCACTTTTATTTAAACTGAAACGTCAGCAGCAGGTTACTGATGATGTAAATAGCGCGATCTCAAAAGTAGTCCATTGGTTTAATGTTAATAATTTACTCTTAAACGAGAAAAAAACCAAATGCATTAAGTTTACTCTACCTCACGTGAGGCAGGTGGAAACTAAAGTGTTGATAAAGGACGAAGAATTGAAATCTGACGACAGCACAGTATTCTTGGGTATAACTCTGGATGCTAAGCTTCAATGGGGTTCACATATAGAAAAATTGTCAAAAGAGCTAAGTTCTGCTGCATACGCAGTTAGAACAATTCGTAATTTGACTGATGTTGAGACGGCCCGTTTAGTGTACTTTGGCTATTTCCACAGCGTAATGTCGTACGGCATTCTGTTGTGGGGAAATGCCGCCGATATTCAAACAATATTTGTTTTGCAGAAACGAGCTGTTCGTGCAATTTATAAATTAAGTCAGAGACACTCTCTCAGAGAAAAATTTAAAGAGATTAATGTACTGACCGTGCCGTCTCAATATATTTATGAAAATCTTTTGTATGCTCATAAAAATATAAAATTGTTTAAAAATACAGTGATGTCCATGATATAAATACTAGGAACAGGCACAAATTTATTGTACCTACAACAAGGCTCAAGAAAATAGGTGGCTCTTTCAGATGCCAATGTATACATTTTTACAATGGGCTTCCAGAGGTGGTTCAAGATCTGAGCCTGAATAAATTCAAATCCTTCATTAAACGTAAGTTGTGTCAGAAAGCATTTTATAGTGTGAAGGATTATATTAAGGACAAAAAGGCTTGGGCTTGAGCTGCGTCCGATTTCTATACAATGATTGTTCTTTGATTTTTCCTCTTGTAGTTTTAATATGTAATTGTTTATGTTATTTAGTCAAAGCCTGTATTACACACTATGTAGCCAAGCATATTGTACGTTACGGAATTGTATCGCTGACAGAAGTGTTCGGCACTTGTGCAGCTGCAGCTGCACAGGAGTTAAACTTTCCACAGATTCGGGAACACTGTTGGAGCTGCTGAACCTTGGACAAAATATCTTAGCATTGTGTAGATTCAATTTCTTAGTATTGTATAATTGCATGGCAAACGTGTGAGCACAATGTACGAATGTGCTGTAAGGCATTTATTTGTTGGGTTAGTCTTTTTATTGACTTAATTGTGCTCTGGCTGTTGAGAGTATGTCGTGCTCACTCAAATGTCTCGCTGATGGTGGCGTGTGTTTTGGGTCATTGGGTTCCCTTCGATATGGTTGAGCTGAATGATGCTGATCCATACGTCATGTTCGTGAACGGACGCCGTCGGACGGGACTGGTCATCTCTTAGCTGCCACGGCGTATTTTAATTTCTGAATTGATTTTTGTATGTTTTCCATAATGGACGCTCTCAGCGTACAATATATTTCTGCATCGTTCTCACGCGGTTGATTTCAACATGAATGATGTAATCAAATATTTGTAACAATAGCTTAAAATTTAAAAGAGTGTCCATGGAGTTTCTTGCCCGTTCTTCTCCATAGGTACCTACTCTTTGGAATGAGCGACTAGCTTCATCTTATTGACTGACCGACCTTCTGACAATTCAAAAGTGCCTGTAACTGGTTTATTTGAAATAAATGATTTGATTTGATTTGATTTGAAGGCGAACTTTACACATTTCTTTTTCTTAGTTGCGGAGGCGGTTCCTCGAGGCGGCAGCAACACTCGACGGGGTCGAGCCGTGGCAGGCTCCGATATATCTGGGCCAAGCACCATCGAAGAGTAACGCTTTTAACGCTTTTTTTTAGTAAATCAAATTTATATTCCCAGTTTTTTGAGTATTAAAATTGAATTTTGTATTTCAGATTAAATGTGTTCGATATTAAGGAGCTGCCAGTGGGTCGACTTCTAGAGGTTGCTAACAGGAAGCGCCGGTGGCCACAGTAAGTAGTCCTAAATTGTGACTTGGTTATTTACCATTAGCAAGAATAATTTTAAATAATAGCTGTTTTCAGAGCTGCTTCTGCACCAATCGACGCACCTCAGGTGGCGCCTCAGGTTGTGGTGGAGGAGGTCCCTCCACCCAGGCCACAACCACCTCAGATGGAGGACGTATCGCCAGCGTTGTAAGTATCTTAATGACTTTTAAATTAACCTTTTTTTAATTTTTGTTAATTTAAACACCATATCTCACATGCAACATTTTTTCAGGTTTTCGGATTGTGAATCGGCATCATCAATGCTTCGTCCTCGCCGGAGTCTGCGAGATGAGCAGATATATGATCAGCTCTTTTATGGTAAATACTGTTGATTTTAGCTCGGGACGGGGTTAGGGACAAACTTCCAGTTCCCACCAGATGTTTTACCTACCTATTGTTACACAGGAAGCGAACCAGACTCTGATGCGAGCGACGAAGATGACGTATTTCCGTCACTCATTCCAAGGGCGCAGAGAAGCTTCTGGGAGACGCCCTTGGACATTGATGATGCCGACGACCAGCCTGCAGTCGAACTCCAGCCTGCAGCCAGCTCTGTGGACGCCAACATCCCTTATGTTCCCCCAACCGCGACGGACCAGCCTTGGGGTTTGTATGAATTTGATTGGAAACCGTTTCCGAATGTTCCGATTCGACCTGAATCGAGACGGGAAATGTTTTCGAACAACGATGTAGGTCCGACAGCTCCATGTGTCGACCCATATGAGATTTTCGTTAGCATATGGGATCGGCAATTTATGGAGTACATTGCCACGGAGACCAATAGATACGCTCAGCAGTTGGAATCCCGTATTCTCGATGAAGGCAACCTCCTTCCCAATAGCCGCATACGAATGTGGCGAAATACTTCTGCTGATGAGCTATACGTCTACTTCGGTGTGGTTATTGCGATGGGGGTTGTGGTCAAGTCACGCATCGAGGAATACTGGGATTCATCTTCTGACTTATTCTGTACACCCGGATTTAGTGCACACATGTCTGGGCATCGTTTTATGATGCTCACTAAGTGTTTACACTTCGTAAACAACCATGACATGTGTGAGCAAAATCTGGGAGGCTCCGAGGCAAAACTTTTTAAGGTGCAGCCATTGTTGTCACATCTGAACAACAAATTCCAGTCACTTTATCGCCTGGGGCAAAACATTGCCTTGGACGAAAGTCTTCTGCAGTGGAAAGGTGGGTTGGACATCAGCCAATTGATTCCCGATAAAGCTGCTGGGATGGGGATCAAGACTTACGAGATTTGTGAATCTCAAACCGGCTACCTATGGCGGTTTGAGGTTCACGCTATCGGTAAGTCTCAAAGGTGTCCATCGCAGCAGTATGAAGAACCAATGAAAGCCTCCACGCCGGCAATTGTCCTAAGACTTACAAAAGGTCTTGAGGGCAAGGGTCACACGTTATGGATGGATAGTTTTTATAATTCGCCATGCCTTGCTCGACGCCTGAAGGTGTTGGGCTTTGACTGTGTAGGAACCCTGCGGACCAATCGTAAGTTTGTTCCGGAGGCCCTGAACAGTCTGACCGAGGAGAACATGGCCAAAGATCAGATCACTGGTCTCACCTCGGGAGACGTTGATGTCATGGTATGGAGGGGCAACAATAGGGTCGCTATGATCTCGACATACCATGGCAACGCCGTCTCTCGAGCTCGGAATTTGTCCACCAAACCCATCTTAATAAATGATTACAATATCATGATGGGTGGGGTGGACAAAAAAGATCAGATGTTGGCCATGTACCCTATCGAGCGGACACAAAGAAGGGTCTGGTACAAAAAACTATTCCGGAGACTATTAAATGTCTCCGTTCTGAATTCTTTTATAATACACTGTCGTTCAGTTTCTTCTACTTCTGCTCCTTCTACTCGTTATACTTCTTTAAGTCATAGAAATTTCCGTATCTGTCTACTGAAAGCCCTTCTTTCTAAACATTCCCCATCTATCCCCACTTTGCAGTCTGCAACCACACCGAGTATGCACCAGAGTACGGTAATCTACGACGCGCGCTCCCACCACTTGGCTGAGTATCCATTTGGAGCTCAGTCAAAACGCCAACGCCAGCGGCGGAAGTGCACCAACGTGGATTGCCGTAAACTGGTGCATACATACTGTGTTGGTTGCAACAAGGCTATGTGCTTGAATCGCTGTTTCCTTATCCTTCATCAATAATTTATTTATTTATAACTATATTTATAAATATTTATTTCTTTGTATCTATCTATATATTGTATATGTTTTTGTACGGGACCTTTTACGTTTCATTGGCGAATTGTAGGATGTTCATCTAATAATGTGATGTGCGTAGAACATTTTTTTTACATTAATGTCGTTTAATAAACTATTGTTTCATATTAAAAAAAAAAAAAAATCCGAAACCTGTATGAGAATTGCTTCACTTCCATTTTTTTTTTTATTCTGTTGTTCAGATGTGACCTGCTGGCTGTGTCTTTGGAATTCTTGTACTGAAATTATTGATGATTGATGTTGATTTTGTTAATGTTTTTACTGGGCAACATGCCCTTGTGTTGTGTGTTTCCATTAGTAAATATCGTCACCATGTGGATTGCAAAAACAGAATTTAAATAAATGGAATAGTACTTGCTCTGTGATAAAAATTATTATAAAAGTTAAGAAAGACCATCTTGTTCAAGTGTTTGCATTGAGACTCATAGTTCGTAAGTTAATCAATTTTAACAGCTAGCACTTTGTCTGCGATAAGATTGTGTACCAAGCTATGTAATAAATTATAATAAACAGCTACTTGGCTTACAGAGTTTTCATAATAAATGTGTAAACACGCCCTATTATTATTATTTTTTTTTTGTTCGGTGTACGTGTCGACTACATGAGCCGTGTTTTTGTTCAGCTTGCAGATGCAAAATATGTATAGAAATGTCTGTTATTATACATGATTATTGTACAATAATGTGTTATTATGTAAATAAAACAATAACTTTGGAAAAAATGCATTTATTTTATTAATATACACTACTACTTTATTAATATACACTTATACTTTTGTACCAAAAACTGGGAAAAAGTAGCTAACCCTACTTTCAATTTCGAATCGACAATAGATTCCACGATAAAACTGTACAAAACTATAGAAAATCAGGGGCTCTAGTGTCTATTTTTATAAATTTGTCATTCCAACAATTCCGTGGTCATTGTGCTTAAACTTTCGTAATCTGCTAAATTCATAATGATCGATTAATTATCTCAGTCGTCTCCTAACGGGATGGTGATAGAATGACATTGCCGTATAACTGCCTTTATTATAAAACCCGTTAACCTTTTGAACGCCAATCACTTCTATACAAGTTTTTTCGTGCCCCCTCAGCGCCACTACTTGATTAGAAATAATCACAGTATAAAATAAATTTACGACTTTTACCAAGAACTTTTATTTTGGTTTTATGGAAAATTGCCCTGTTATCAGCCATATTTTTAACTTTTTCACACATAATAAGTTCTTGTTTTATTTTCAATAGAAACAAAAACACCAAAAAATATCTTAATGCCCCCAGGGCCAATTACTTGATATCAAGTAAGCCAGTGATGGGACACGATGAAGACATCGCTATATTTCATCTCGTCGAAATGATCATAAATTATTGCAAGAAAATGACATGAATAAATAATATTTTATTAATATTGCAAACCATAAACTAGGCTTTATTCACCTTAATCAAGAATAAATAGGTTTTCTAATCATTGTCGATAGTGAAACACCGTTTGAAAAACCCATCCCTACAAAGTTATCAGTGCGCACACGCCACCAACTTGTATAGAAGTAAATCTGTGAAATCAATTATTGCGAATTGTTCATGTCTGAATCAAAATTTTGAAATAGTTCGTCGTCTTGACATTCCGTTTAGTCGTCAACTTCCGTTTCAGGAATGTACTTCAGTTTTCTATTAGTTTCTACAAACAAGATAGAAGAGAAGATTAAAAAAAAGATTTGTAATATCTGCGTAAAACCTTCACTTACCATCCATTGTAATAAAAAAAAAAACACATATCTAGGTTCTATTGGTTGTATTTGTTGTAAGTAAATCAGAAATCGGTTGAGTTTATGCACGTGTAACTTGACCACAGTGAATATAAAAATAAATACCTTAGTAATCTAGACATCCTTATATCATAAAGGATTTTGATGTGCCTCGAGCGGCAATTACTTGATAATATGAAGTAAAAGGATTACATTTGGAGACAAATAGGGATGTGCCCTCTAGAACACACGTCTAATAAATTTACAATTCCTTTCATTATTTTGGGAAATATATCCAGGTTTTCATATTGATGTTTTTATGAAATAAAATATAAAACTCAGTTACAGTTTTTATTTTAGCTTCGTAAATTGGTAAACATTAATTTCAACTTATGATATTATTTGTCGATAAGACATTAATCCCATCCCTACGTTTCACTATAGATACGTTATAGATTTGTAGCGTGGCGCAGGAGGATACATAGCGTATAATATATAGATAGGCATTCAAAAGGTTAATAGAAATGATTTTCTAAGTGGAGGAGTACAGGGCCAGTGATTGACCACTGGAAAGTCTTAAGGACGCCATTTTGTTAGTAGATTATGTTGGATATCGTGTAAAACAGTATGCCTAGTATGAGTTTTCATTACGAAACTCGATCGTCGATATCGACCGCGTTTGATTCATCGATTGGCCCGCTTCAAGGTTGTAAGAACTCTCAACCAATGAGGGCCCCAAACCGTAATGAAAACTCATACTAGGGCATCGATCACTTAGGTATACACTAGCAACACAGTCTCAACCAAAACTCTTATCAAAAATGGCGACAAGTATTAAGCAGTCTAAAGTAGTCAAAATAAATATACATTAATTTAAAATCAGCCTTAATTGCAGTGTATAAAAGTTCTTATCACAAAGCAGTGTACAAAAAGCCATTAATTTCTACGACCGAGTCTGTGGTACAACAAACAAAAATTTAAAAAATATGACCATTTATAATTAGGATACTTGCTCACAAAAAAGTATTGGATAGCTTAACTCTATTTATTCCTTGTTCAAGTGACGAGGCTCCCCATGGTTTAGGGATTGGTGCTACGCACATATCTCGCCATTGAATAGGAATAAACCCAGTATTTAGAAATTTATTATAAAGATCGACTATAGTTATTTATGCCACTGTCAAGCAATGAGAGCTATTGTAATATGAGTGGTAGTTTGTGCCACGAAGCGAAGCTGGGTGGCACAAGAGAACATCACGAGTATTACAATAGGTGTTTGCGACAGGGGCATACAAAACTTTTTCTACAACCTTGAAATAAATACCTACTTACAAAAAAACGTCAATGTTGAAGTTTATTAGGAATTATAGTAATTTACATTCTGGGTGGTACAACTATTAAAGTAAGATATTGTCCATTTCGCTATTATCACTGATATCACTCGTTTTCAAAAGAATTTTATTTATAAATGCAGATAGAAGTTAACAATGGCGCGAAAATAGCGCGGTGCGTACCGGAATGTTGTTTTGTAGTCATAATCCCACAAATGAAAGGCAAAGGCATATCCAAACAGCCTAATAACATGCGATGTTTAGTCGTGACGCAAATACGAGCGCTTGGCTTAATCATATGTTGATTTTTGATGTCATAGCCATAAAAAAAAATTAAATAGTTTCATTGTAGTACGGTTTACCCGTGTGGAAATGGTCATTGTAACACAACTTGGCAGGAATGAGTACTATTGAGATATGACTTATGGTTATGTATTATGCAAATTACCGAATGGTCGTAGAAAAAAAAAGCTTTTCCCGTTTATAGCTAAATGTTTCGTCATAGAAAATGATATGTTATCACACCCCGGCGCAGTATCACTGTTTTTAATACATGCCTCTAATTCATGTAATGTTAGGAGGGCTCCAACTTTGTATTGTTGGAACTGAAGATTGGTTTACAAGGACTGACATAGGCAGGGATTCAAATCCGTGTCACATTTCATTTTATATAAAAAAATATTATTTTCTCTATTTCCTTTTAACCATTTCATCTTCTTCCATATTTCTCTAGTATTTGAAACCTCATCCAAAGAATCGCAGAATTTGTGCCAGTTATCTGAAAATGTCTTACGTATATGATTTTGGGATTGACTATAGTCAATCACGTCAACACTGGCAGATAAATGAGATATTTTACGCAATATTTTAAAATTTTAACCCTATCACACGAATGTATTTTATTTTGTTAGTGCTCTCATGACACTTTTCATCCCTAAAGATTAATGAAATTATCTAACTCATGTGTCCATAAACGAAAGTTAACGTCATTACATGGGTAACTTTGTCACGCATAGGTATATTTTGAATAAATTTGTGTAACATTGGTTTATGTTTTTAAGTAACATTTTTAGTAACTGACGAAATAAAACCATTAATTTCCAGTAGTCTTATATATTTTATAAAATAGTCAATAAAATCAATCGAAGACGTTTGGCATTGTTGTATGTACTAATTTTAAATGAACATTTAAAAACACGTTTGAGACTAAATTTTTTGCAATGGGGATAAATATAATGACCGCCATAAAATGCTTTGATATCCTTAGTTTTGTAACCAAAAATATCTACTTAACACCAGAATAATAAAATTTTCCCCAGCCCCACTCCGGTTTGTTATTCTCATATTTAACACATTTCTTCGATGTTTTGTTTAAATAGAATTCAAAATTAATAAAAATTTCAATAAATAACAAGCCATAAAACTAATCGATGACTGCCGATTACATTCGATGTACTTGTACTTAGTAAGATTTAGTGTTGCCCTACTTTTAAAATTGTTAGTTTCAGAAAGATCCATTTTCACGACTTTATAAACAAGCTATACGGCCACGTCTTACGAAAAAATTTTAAAATAGAATGTTATGTAGGTGGCAAATGTCTGGCCATGGCGCCTCCGCCAGGCCGGGATAAGCGCAGCAGACCAAAGCACTGCTGGCTTGAGGTTGTAAGAGATGACAAGCGTGCCAACAATCTTTTACCACAGGATGCTAAAGACCGTGCGAAATGGAGGAGAATGTGCAGGAAAGCGGACCCTAGGCTCCAACGCTAAAGCCACGAATGCAACCGGGATAACTGTTAAGATGATGATGATGATGGTGATGAGTATGCGCACATATAACTAGAAGATACAAATAGGAAGAAATACATTGTGAATGATTAATGAAAGTTATGAAATTAGAAGGAAAACAAAAAAAAAATGAATATAATCAAGATTGAGTAATCATAATACAAATGCAGGATAGAAATAAAAATAGAAAAAGCACGCCAAGGTTGAGCTGTAACGCGAGAGCGATTAAACCATTAATTTAATATACCGATATTTACCACGGTTGTTCACATACAATATGTAAAGAAAACCCTGTCCGATCCGTTAAGGTATTGTTAGGTATCGATAACTGATTCTACTAATGCCCACAAAAACAGACTAAACTTAAAAAAAAATCTCCCTAAAAAAATAAATATTATTTCGCAAAAAGAGGTAACTTAATAGATGTGCGTTATGCAACCCCTTCCGCGGGCGTAGGGCGGGGGGCAGGGCACGCGGCACCTGTGACGTGGTCGCGTCGCTATTCGCTTATAATAATACCGGTGTTGTCACTGTTTTAAAAATTACCAAATTTCGGGGAAATTGGAATTAATTCCCGGGAAAAAAGGATTATTTCAAAATTCTTTAGTATTTTTACTATGATGATTATGTAAAATTTTATATTATATTTGGTCAAGTGTTTACCTAACCTTTATTATCCTTATGGGTCGGACAGGGTTTTCTTTACATATTGTATATCAAACTTCGTATGGTTTTTCACCAGTGTGTGTGTCAATATGCTTTGTTAAATAAGCCTTGCTCCTATAACTATTCAGACAAACATCACATTTATACGGTTACGGACCAGTGTGTACGCCTATGCCTTGTCAAACTAAACTTTTGACTAAAATTACGTTGACAAATATCACACTGATAAGGTTTTTTACCCGTGTGTATATGCATATGCTTTGTCAAACTATCCTTATGACTAAAATTACGTTGACAAATATCGCACTTATAACGTTTCTCACCAGTGTGTGTATACATATGCTTTGTCAAATAATTCTTATGACTAAAATTACGTTCACAAATAACACACTGATAAGGTTTTTCACCGGTGTGTGTATGCATATGCTTTGTCAAACTAATCTTATGACTAAAATTACGTTGACAAATATCACACAGATAAGGTTTTTCACCCGTGTGTGTATGCATATGCTCTGTCGAACTAATCTTATGACTAAAATTACGTTGACAAATATCACACTGATAAGGTTTTTCACCCGTGTGTATATGCATATGCTTTGTCAAACTATCCTTATGACTAAAATTACGTTGACAAATATCGCACTTATAACGTTTCTCACCAGTGTGTGTATACATATGCTTTGTCAAATAATTCTTATGACTAAAATTACGTTCACAAATAACACACTGATAAGGTTTTTCACCGGTGTGTGTATGCATATGCTTTGTCAAACTACTCTTATGACTAAAATTACGTTGACAAATATCACACTGATAAGGTTTTTCACCAGTGTGTGTATGCATATGCTTTGTCAAACTATTCTTATGACTAAAATTACGTTGACAAATATCACACTGATAAGGTTTTTCACCAGTGTGTGTACGCATATGCGATTTTAAATAACTGCTTTGGAAAAAATTTTTTTTACATAGATAACACTTAAAAGGTTTTTCACCAGTGTGTGTACGAATATGAATAGTAAGCGTTTGCCTTCGTGTATACACACGCTGACAAATATGACATTTATACTCTTTTTTTACATTGGTAGAACTACTCCGATTACATACGTAAGGCTCTTTGAAATATGTGCCAGGCTTGGATGTCCAGTTTTGAGTTGTCCGAATAACTTCCGAGTCTGATTTGTCTTTTGTAGTTTGCTCGGCTGTTATTGCATCATTTTCTTTTGTTCTTCGCGTGTTCTCTTTTGGTTTCCTCACGACGGTGGCCTCTGTAAAAAAAGCTAGTAACTACATTTGGGAAGATGATTGATATTGTGCAGGCGAATCTAAATAATTTACACAAGCGCATAGTAGGATCGAAAAACGGAAATTACTGATTAAACAATAAACGCCACTGAAAGCAGCAAGTTAGACAGCCAACTGATGTTTAAACTAAGATTTTTTTTTTGTTCTGTATGAGAAATCATGTAATGACCGCTCCCGTTGTTCTGACTAAAACCCACCCGTGTTTCTTCACTTTCCTGTGCGCCAGGGCCACGGTTTCTTTTTTAACCAACCCGCAACCCTGGCCCAGGAGGCATCGGTCTTTGTGGACCCTGTTACGATTGCTGACATCTCTTTAAGGCGCGCGTGATACACAACGCGCAATCGACCCGTGCCTGGTCCTTACCATACCCAGGCGCGTGAGCTCCATATAGGCATATAAGCACTGCATACCCTTATAATTTTCTAATTCAGAACACCCGAATCGTATTATAATATAATTTTTGTACTACAGTACATTCTGTTAAAACACTATACTAAAACAGTAACACTGCCATCTTTTGGTGCTAGCGCAAACTAGCTAACACACATTACAATTTATAATGCGCGCGTACCGCGGCTGTGTCACTAGCGCTACGGAGCGTAGAGCGACGTAGGCACGAACTAAATTTGCATATTGTTACGGGCTAGGGGTACTTAAACGCCGGTTAAGGGTTACGAAGTTTATTAGCAACTAGCGGCCCGTCCCGTCTTCGCACGGGGGGACTTAAGATTTTTTACATAGTTTTACGTTTTATTTATATTTATTCTCAGTTTTTTTTTTTTATTTAGGAAGTATTTACCTTTTAAAAACATTTTTCCGGACTTCATTTACTTATTTCATTTATTTAATTAATTATTTTCTTCTTAAATTGGAACCTACCTATTTTGTTGTTGTTTGTTTTGGTTGAGGTAAAAGTTTGTTTTTAAATTGTTATTTTACATTTATTGAAAAATATTTACATCTTTTCATTTTTTTTTTTGTTTTTCTTTATTGTTTTAAGGTTCTTTTTGTTGTTTTAAGGTTTTTTTTTGTTAAAGTTTTTTGTTTTTTTTTTTTGTTAAAAAGTTCTTTGTTTTATGTGTTTGATCAAATTATCGTAATATTTACATTTTACTTTAAGGCTTCACTGTAAACTATGTTTGCAGTGGTATTTGTAGGTGCTAACAAAACATATTGATTTTTAGGAGATCCTACTCGAGAAAGGGCTACATATAACTGCCCATGAGAAAAGCACTCTTTTCTTAGGTCGACGCCAACAATCGAAAAAGTTTGCCCCTGTGATTTATTTATCGTAAGGGCAAACGATGTCTTCACAGGAAACTGTAACCTTTTAAAGGATATAGGTAAATCCGTCGGAATCATCGGGATTCGCGGTATGTGAGCGAGCTGTCCGGCCGCGGGCCCAGTGATGATTGTTGATACAATCACATTTCTCGTAATTCCCTTATCAAAAGTCTTGTGCCATTGCACATATTGGGAGGGCTTAAATTTCTCAAAAGCATGATAGGAGTACCTCCTTTTAATTTTAGTTCGTGGGGTGGCAAGCCGGCAGGGTTGAGGGAATTTAAAAATTCTTGTGGGTAGTGTACTGCATCTTCGATGTTGCACACAGTGTCAATAGATTTGTAACATTTGAAATCACCTGGTACTTTTTCCATAATCATTCTGTTTATATCATTTACGGAATCGTTTCTTGGCGACACTATCGCCCTCGAACAGAGCCAATTGAAATTTCGTTCTGTGAGATTTTCAATGTCGGGATAGATTGTGTCTATAAGAACATCTAGACTTTTAACAGTTTGAGCCAATTCATTGTCCAACGATACTTGGGAGCTATTTGCAACTGGCGATGGTAGTTTTCCATCTCCAAGTTGAAGTATTTTTTGTGAGAAATTTCCATTGTTGTCGTTACTTAAATGTGCTCTCATATTTGTGCGCAAATTTAGAGTTTTAATTGATTGCCACAAAGGTGATGATTTGAGGCACGCTTTAATAACGTCGGCGCGTGTACCTTTAATTATAACCGGTAGTGTTTGGCGAAAGTCTCCAGCCAACACAAAGGTTACGCCTCCCATCACATTGCCTGAGTTCCTGAGGTCTTTTAATGTGCGGTTCACAGCTTCCACGTGAGCTCTATGGCTCATGGTACACTCATCCCAAATAATCAGTGAAGTGTCCTGTAAGAGCTTCCCAAGTGGACCATTTTTGCGGATTGAGCATACCGATTGTTGTTCTAATGACACAGACAACGGTAATTTAAAGGTCGAGTGAGCAGTCTTCCCACCATTTAATAGAGTTGCAGCGATGCCAGAAGACGCGACCGCCAGTGCTTTTCTTCCAGATTGTCGTACTTTGGCTAATATTAAATTGGCAAGAAATGTTTTACCTGTTCCGCCAGGCGCGTCCAAAAAAATAGTCTACCTTTGTTGTTGATCACACTTTCAATTATAGCATCGAACGCAATTTTTTGATCTGCCACCAACTTGGGTACATTTGAGTTGACATATACTGATAACTCGTTAACATCGTATGTAGAGCTCGGTATGGCATTAACTACATTTTGTAGGGGGCGATTCGGAGAGGGTAACCCAAAGTCTACCAAATTTTTATCGTTCAGTTCTAAAATTTTATTTTCGATCTGTATCAAGCCTTCATTATAAACATCAAAATCTTGTTGACCTATTCTTGGGCTATGTGTCTGATATCTTGACACAAATCGTTTTTAAAAGTGTTCCATAATTTGAGAGGTTCCGAGGGGAAACAAAATAATAGAATCACCACAAACAATTCTCTCAGCTTAAGCGGACATTGGGATATTGAAGCTTCTCTCAAAGTTATTTCCCATTGGTTATCATTTTCCAGCAAACCTCTATCTCGGCAAGCGGCTTGGTAAGTTTCTTTAACAATTCCCTCAACTGTTTTTAAATACTGGAATGATGTTGGGCCACGTACATGATGAAGTAGTATCCTGAGATAAAAACATTCTGACTGTGAAGGATGAATGCTGTACACTCTTCCCAATGCTGCATCTTTTTTTATGCCGGGGTGTCCAACTACGTCTTGGCCACGCTTCCTTCTAGAAAATTTATTGTTTGCCTATGTATAGTAATGAGGGACTTCGTGATAGAGTAGTGTTCTAGCAAACCCGTCACTGCTGCACAGGTCAAAAAAGGCAGTGAGTGTCGTTTTAGGTGGATTTTCAACAATATTTTGTATATTTTCCGCTGAGAAGTATACTCGTTGTCCGTTCTCTAAGTGTACCGCTAAGTGTACTACGGTAGGGTGTCTGTCATGTATAGGAAACTCTAACAATCTCCACACTGCTTCAGATGTACTGATGTATCGGCCGTTTAAATATTTTTCAACTTCGTCATGAGCATTTCTGACACTGAAAGTGGCTTGATCCGATCCTTTATTAATGTACTTACATATGTACTTAATTGCTTGTACGGAATGACAATATTCAACGTTTATGTGAGCGTTGAAAGATCGGCACAATATTGGGCAATATGGAACGATCCATCTGTTGTCAATGTTGACTGTTCTTCCTCGCACATTCAAGGTAGCGACCTGCCCTCCGTTGTCGATGTCGCGTCGTCGATAAACGGGATATCCGTCCTCACCGGTCTCGGTTTGAGTTACAAAACGTCGTGGGTATTTTTTTGAACAAATGCCATTTTTCATGCACGGCGAAGTCAAATTTTCTTCCCCACATGGTCCATGTACCATATTTTTTTTTTTTTTTTTTTTAATAGTTATAAACTAGTGCTTGACTGCAATCCCGCCTGATGGTAAGCAGTGATGCAATCGTTGATGGTAAAGCACACTAGCTTATTAAGCCTATTCACTCAAAAAAACTGAGTGAATAGGAAGGAAGACGGCAGTTGAGCGAGGTGATGCAATGTTTAACCCAACAACACGACCAACGATGCTGCGCCAGAGGATGATCTGGAGAGCCTTCACGACCAAACTCCCGACACAACAACATTAGGCACATCGTACCCGGCACACATCGCAACACAACTGCTCAGACCCGTTCTCCGTACGGCTTCACCAGACATCATGCCGGAACACGACGAATCGCTTGGCGGCAAGACTTTGTCTGGTGGGTGGTAACTTATGCCGGCGGCTGATGTTGTTGCCTACCACCGAGTTTTTGTGACTATTTCGAACAACTCTGGATCTTCATCTTTATTAGGTAGCTCGGCAACTATTATGCCATCAATTTCATCGGGCTGTATTTTTGTGTCCAGCCAAAATAAAATATGACAATGCGGCAATCCTCTTTTTTGCCACTCTACAGTTACCATAAAACATTTAACCGTCCCAAAAATCGCGTCTTTTGTGATTGTGTTTATAATTTTTTTCATTTTTAAGTGAAACACTCGAGCAATGATGTCATGCCAATCGAAAGATCGCTGACCGGGAAAAAGTTCTTGCTTTATTTCTTCCCATTCCGGATTACACGTAAAAGTTATAAAAAGGTCAGGCCTTCCATAATTGCGCACATATGTCATAGCATCTTGCGTCTTTTCGTGGAGATACCTCGGTGACCCGGTAAATGACGACGGCAAAATGACATGCTGACCTAAATTGGCGGCATTTACACCTGCGTCTTGGTTTAAAGCATCCCTCAAATGAATATAGTTATCCGCTCTTAGCTTTTGTTGGTTTCGGGAAATAAAATTTAACCTCTCTGAAATCATCTTCGCCATCATATCAACACAATACTGATTAATCAAATCTTTGTAATAATGCAGTGTGTTAAAACAGTTCATCCTAATCATTAAACGGTAGGCATAATATTGCATACATGACACTGTCTTATTTCGTAATGCATTCTGCTGAGGAATATTCACATAATATCCGTCGTCTCCTGTTACATATATAAGTGGATATTGTAACGGATCGTAAGCGCGGTGCAATTCCGACACTCGTTTTAGTTGTCCGTCTCTACCATGCAGCACAATATCCCTGGGTCCTTTGTCTTCGTCGACCAACAGAACGGCCACTTCATTTAAGGAAGGAGCGTTATATCTGCCTTGGTGTTCTGTCTGAGGTGTGCGATCAGAGTGAATGATTAGTTTTAAACTTTCCGGGTTGTTAAGTTCGATACTATGCTTGAAACTTCGTACGTATATATTGTGGCTATTTAATACGGTCTGCAATTCGTTAATCAAATCAATTTTTAGCGTAGAGGCCATGTTTGCTCGCAAAGATAGGTGGTCAGCTTCTGAAATAAAATATATTTGCAGAAATTGGGGGTTTTGTCCTGCTGGTGGTAAGAGGCTACCTATAAGATGGTAGACTTGTCCTTCTACCTTAAAGGTGGGCATAAAATTTCCCTCTCTAATTTCTTTTGCCCCAAACGAAGTCATCTGAAAAAGACTATTGTATCTACGCGCATTGTTCAAAAAATGCGCAGAAAGTGTGTGATTATTAGTCAATAGGCTTTTTATTGGTTCTGGTGGCTCTGTTATATTAGGAAGAATAACTTTTCCAGACGCGCAACACATACCGTTCGCTTCATCATTCCATTTTTTTGCACAACATCGCGGGCAAACCTTATTCATTGCTCCGATTTGGATGCTGTTTTGATGAGCATAATCAATTTGTGGATCGTAACTGAATGCCGATCTATTGCTATGAGCTAAAATTCTATTACGCGTCCTAATTGTTAAAGAATGTTGTCTTTCTCTCTGTGCAATAAGTCGCTGCGAGCGTTCGGCGCTAGATTCCCTGGCACGTGTTTGCGAGTTCCTAACTCTATTTTCTGCAAGACGCTGCGAGCGTTCAGCACTCGATTTTCGTTCGTGTAGTTGTGATGATCGGGTATTTTGTGCAATTAGTCGCTGCGAGCGTTCGGCGCTAGATTCCCTGGCACGCGTTTGCGAGTTCCTAACCCTATTTTCTGCAAGGCGCTGCGAACGTTCAGCACTCGATTGTCGTTCTTGTAGTTGTGATGATCGGGTATTTTGTGCTGAAAGACGAAGCGCATGTTCGGCGCTTGATTCCCTTGCACGTGATTGTGACATTCTGTCACTATTTTGAGCAAGGCGGTGCAAGCGTTCGGCGCTAGATTCGCTTGCACGTGATTGCGACGCATACGCTCTCTGATTTGCGAGACGATCAAAATTTTCGGAAACTGATTCTTCATCACGTCGTATTTTTGCTAATCTCGCTTGAGAGCAACTTTTAGATAGTTGAGACCTTTTTTTTCTTGGCATATTGATGATTTTTTTTTATTAGATAAAAATAAGAATAGAAATTAGGATAGAGAATAAGAATAGAATTTAGGATAAATACTTACTATGGAAAATAAGGGTATAAGTAAGAATATAATTTAGGATATTATAGCAGTAAAGCCTGAATGAACAATTTATAATTAGTTCTGAAAAGAACTTTTTTACTCGAACAAACAATGCAAGTTAAATAGTCTACAAAATGTTTAAGATCGGTTACGTGACACGTCTGCTGCGTAGGGAGCCGATCGCGCGAATGAGCCGCGCGGCTACCTATCTCAATGATCTGACCTCCCCTTCCCCGCACCGCTGCGTTGCCCGGCTGTCTAGTCACTTCACGCAGCGCGCCGCCCCGGGCCTTTTTTATGTATTTTTGAAATAGCAGGTAAGTACTTACCTAATAGGTATCTTTTGGATGAATTAATAGTCATAAGGTAACCGATTGAACAATTCAAAAGTTATCTAGAGCAAACTTTTATAAGGATTGAACTTGAACCATTCATTAAAACGATTGTTATGGGTAAACTATAAAAGGTAGACATATGCTCTCGCAGACTTTTTTAAAAAGAATGTTAAGATGAACAATTCATCCATAGAGCATTTTTGTATAACTTTAACTATATGCCCAGCGCACGCCACGGAAGGCCTCAGAAACGACACTTTTCCTCCGTTTTTAAAACATTTTTGGTTACTGCTCCACAACTATAGGACCTAGCGTGATATTATATAGCATATGTTACTTCTGAATAATGCAGCTTTCTAATGGTGAAAAAAATATTGGAATCGGTCCAGTAGTTTTTGAGTTTATTCATTACAAACATACAAAAATACAAATCTTTCCTCTTTATAATATTAGTATAGACGAAGGTACAGACGATCGTAGGCAATGACAAGTAGAACGTAGCTGATGTCGCACCGGAGTCTTCTCTTACGTCCACGAGGTCCGTGTCGTAAATACACAATAACACTACAGATGATACTTCACGTAGTACTCAAAGTTCTCGTTACAGTTGTCGCAATAGGTATTCTCAAAGATCGCTTCTTAACTGTCGCTGTTTTCGCATCGCTAGTCGAGTGTAGACTGACTCTGCGCCGGCGTCACGGCTCTGTATATAGGCCAGCTGATCGAACATTCCAGAATCCTCTAGACGCAATAATAATACTGCATAACTTCGAGGTCACCGGCCAAGTAAGTACCTACGATAATTCCCGGAAACGGGTTTCTAGAAATTTCGATGTCGACACTTTGTTGACAAAACTGTTGAGACCTGTACCATTCGATAGGCCATCCTAAGTCAAGTAATGCGTTTTTATATTGTGCCTAGAAAATGTCTAGATCTAGGGATATAGGACTTAAAAGTGACACACTGCATGTGACGCGATATTGAACCTTATGCCATCGACATAAGGTCCATTCGTAACATTGCCCCCTTCTTAGTCATGCTCGTCCCGAGCATGATTTGATCCATAATAGCGAGCTAGGCGGTCTACGTGTACGATCTTCAGCTTCCCTCTAGGCCCTTTCTTAATCCTGTAGGTGACATCGTTTATTCTGGTTACTATCGTGTACGGACCCTCCCATTTGGCTTGAAATTTCGGACTCTTTCCTTTTCTCTTTATGGGATTATGTAACCATACCAAAGTTCCCTCTTCAAATCCGGCACGTTAGCTTTGCGGTCGTATCGGATTTTCATTTTCTCACTGGTTTTCAGACCATTCTCTCTCACTAGCTCATGTATTCCATCTAATTTACGCTGTAGGTCGGCCACATAGTCTACGGCTAGGATAGGAGTATCGGTTGGTGTTCCGGTTAGTGCATCTATGGGTAGTCTAATTTCTCGGCCGAAGTTGACTTTTGCCGGTGTGCAATTTGTGCTATCATGTGTTGCAGAGCGGTATGACATTAAGAAGAGTGGAATGTATTGGTCCCAATCCCTCTGGTGTTCTTCCACTACTTTGGCCAAATGATTGTCCAACGTCTGATTGAATCTTTCGATCATTCCATCTGACTGTGGGTGATATGGTGTTGTACGAGTCTTGTGTATCCCGAGCAGTTGGCAAACCTCTCGAAATAGTGAAGATTCGAAGTTTCTACCCTGGTCAGAGTGTAACTCCAAAGGAATCCCAAATCGACAGAACACCTCGTGAACTAGCATTTTGGCGACTGTATGGGCTTCTTGGTTAGGTACTGCAAAAGCTTCTGGCCATTTGCTGAAATAGTCTTGCATGACGATGATATACCTATTCCCTTCTTCAGTAACAGGGAATGGCCCAGCTATATCGACAGCAACTCTTTCCCACGGTGCACCAACATTATACACTTTCAGCCGACTTCTGGCCCTCGTTTGCGGTCCCTTTACTGAGGAGCAGGCTACACATTTTCTACACCAGTCCTCAACGTCTTCGCGGCAATGCACCCAATAGAATCTTTTTCTCACCTTCTCCAGGGTTTTCTTTACTCCTAGATGTCCTCCGGATACTCCGTCGTGCACCTGTCGTAGCACTGATGCGACTTTATCCCCGGGGACAACTATCTGCAAGGTGACCTCCTGTCCACTGGGTGATTCCCATTTCCTCTTGAGAACTCCATTATCAATTATCAGGCTGTCCCACTGAGCCCAGTAACTTTTTACTGTTGGGCTAAGCGCTGATATTTCACTCCAAGTGGGCCTTTGGCCACGTTTCTTCCATTCGATTACTGCCTTCAAGTCACTGTCTTCCTTTTGTGCGTCTTCCAATGATTGCTTATCCCAGTCTTCGTCCAAAGCGTTCACTTGGATAATCCTTACGTTATCTTTCTTTTCCTGTTTGTCACAATGTCGGCCCTTACTTCCTGAAGTAACCTGGCGACGGCGGTCCTTTTGTCTTGCCTTTTTCTCGAGGCGCTTCTTCTTACCCGTCTCGTCCTCGACTTCCTTGTCCCGCCTTGCGTCTGCGTCACTCCACGACCTTTCGCGCGACCGCTCGCGCTCGTGTTCTCGCTTGCCGGGACGTTCGCGTTCCCGGTCTCGGTCTCGCTCCCGGTCCTTGACGCGTTCCCGCTCTCGTTCAGCGGGTCGCTCGCAGTGCCCGCTCCGATCGCTCCGCTCGCGCCACTCGTCTCGCTCGCACGGGCGCTCGGGCTCGACCTTCGCATCGCGCTTGCGCCACGTCATCCCCGCGGCCTCCTCACGTGACCAAGAAGTTCTTCTTCCCTTAGCCTTCCTGGGATAATCAATTCGAATGTGCCCTTTTTCGCCGCACTCATAGCAAGTTGGTCCTCGTCGTGCTTTTATTTGTGCGGTTACCCCACGAATACGGGTCGAGTTGTTGGCAATCTTGGCGTACTGCTTCCACCTCCAGAGCGTGTGTCAACGCTGCCTTCAGAGTCTGATGGTGCCCCAGACGAACCGCAGCCCTGACTTCCGCATCTTGAATTCCATCAGTAAAAGCTTGCACCGTAGAAGCATCAATTACTCCCGGCGTTGAAGCATACGCCCTCCGAACAATACGTTCTATTTCCGATGCCCATTGTTGCAAACCCTCACTGCTTTTCTGTGTGCGGTGGCGGAGTTGAGCCCTGTAGACATGTTCCAGGTGTTTCTCTCCATATCTAGACTCCAACGATTCTAACAGACAGGCTAGGGTATTGCAATCGCCGGAAATATTTTCGAGGATTTGGACCGCCTCACCACGCAGAGCAAGCGTAAGGGCTGTTACAGCTTGATCGTCGTCCCAATTGTTGCCTTTTGCGACTTTTTCAAACTGTAGACGGAAGGCCACCCATGACGTTGTTCCATCAAAATGAGGTACCTTGAAAGTCGGCAAAGCACTGGGTACCGGTACCACATTTTTAATAACGCCTTTTTGTACCTTCTCCTGCAAAAATTCTACTTCCTTCCCAAACTCCATGATGGTACTGTTTAATTTCTCCATACGCGCATCTTGTTTGTCTATGCGCGTATCTTGCTGGTCCATACGCGTATCTTGTTTGTCTATGCGCGTGTCTTGCTGGTCCAGACGGGCATCTTGTTGAGCTGTTTTAATTCTAAGTTCATTGACCTCTTCTTTGGTCTTTTTCCACTTTTCATTTAATTGTAATACCAGTTGCTGGGATTCCTTTATTTGTGACTGGGTTGCTGCCTGGAATTGTTTTATTTGTGCCTGGGTTTCTGCCTGGGATCTGTCTATTTTTGCCTGGGATTTTGCTTGGGATCCTGCAACACTTTTGATTTGTGCCTGGGATTCTGCTACACTTTTAATCTGTGCCTGGGTTGCTGCCTGGGATTCGGCCATACCTTTTATTTGCAGCGTCAAATGAGCCAGCAACGCCGATAAATCGCATCCACTGCTTCCGGGAATAGTGGTGGTAGTAGGCGCACTCACATTCGTCGGTGTTACGGCGGCCGCATCTACTCCGGGTGCAGGGACACCAACCGATTCTTCCTCTTGACGCGCCAAATCCATCGCTGCTTGTCGTCGCGTGCGAACCCTTTCGTCTTCCCTTGGCGTGACCGGCATGCCGCTTCTGACACCAATTGTTACGGGCTAGGGGTGCTTAAACGCCGGTTAAGGGTTACGAAGTTTATTAGCAACGAAGGTACAGACGATCGTAGGCAATGACAAGTAGCTTCTGACACCAATTGTTACGGGCTAGGGGTGCTTAAACGCCGGTTAAGGGTTACGAAGTTTATTAGCAACGAAGGTACAGACGATCGTAGGCAATGACAAGTAGAACGTAGCTGATGTCGCACCGGAGTCTTCTCTTACGTCCACGAGGTCCGTGTCGTAAATACACAATAACACTACAGATGATACTTCACGTAGTACTCAAAGTTCTCGTTACAGTTGTCGAGTAGTCGAGTGTAGACTGACTCTGCGCCGGTGTCACGGCGCTATATATAGGCCAGCTGATCGAACATTCCAGAATCTTCTAGACGTAATAATAATACTGCATAACTTCGAGTTCACCGGCCAAGTAAGTACCTACGATAATTCCCGGAAACGGGTTTCTAGAAATTTCGATGTCGACACTTTGTTGACAAAACTGTTGAGACCTGTACCATTCGATAGGCCATCCTAAGACTAGCAATGCGTTTTTATATTGTGCCTAGAAAATGTCTAGATCTGGGGAAATAAGACTTAAAAGTGACACACTGCATGTCACGCGATATTGAACCTTATGCCATCGACATAAGGTCCATTCATAACAATATTTTTTAGAGAGAATGGTCGCGTATGTGAATAAAATTATTTGATGGTGTGCGTAAACTTGTCGTGTGTGGCCGCAGAATTTCATTCAGTTTTAAGGCCGAGAAGGCAGTGCCTATTTCACAAACCGACCAAGTTTAGAAGCTATCACAAATACATAATTGTTTATCGTTAAAATACCTATTTATTTTACCAGCTAATGATAAATTACTCCATTTTTTTGTTGTTGTGAATTGTAATATTTGTTTTCGTTTTAAGTGCAAATGAATTAAGTTTATTTACTTTAATACGTATTTTTTCTAAAATATGCAAAATTATACCTATGAAATTTGTTTTTAGATAAACTTAAAACGGTCCCTTTTTCAACATTAAGTTTGGAGCAAAATATAAATTATAGGGCGTTGTGTTCACAATTTGTATGTAACTCAAAAAAAGGTAATATCACACGTTGTTTTAGTAAAAACTATTATGATAATTTTAACTGGTTAGCAGGCTGTGAGTGTGTACACACAAATTATTTTGTTTGCCGTGTATATTATTTTCAAAACATGATAATAAAAATGTTTGGGGTTATGGATATTCAGATTTAAATAATTTTCACAAAGCCCCCTCTAAATACGATTGGTCGGAAAAACATTTAGATTCTTGTTTAAAGTACCTACCAAATTTTTGGAAAAGGTAGAATAGAGTCTAGTTCGAATATACATTTAAAATTAAACATCGAAAGACGCAATGCAAAAGTTGATAGGAATAGAAAATTTTTCAAAAGGTTTATCGATATCGTCTGCTTTTTAGGTAAGGTTAACAAAACTTTGTGTTCCGTGGTCACGACGAATCGCTTAATAAAGGAAAAATATGGTCCACGCTCAGATCAGCCGATCAGGTGGGCACGCGGGGCGTTGACCTCCGTTAGCTGTCGCCACGACGCAACAATAGCTAAATTTATTTGGGAAAAAATATAACATACATAGTGTAAAAATGATAGGAATTGATTCAGTTGCTTGTTCTGAACAAACTATATTCAGGTTTCGTATAAAGAAAAAATAAGGTTGTATAAGCATAGAGATTTCGGTAGTGAATGCATGCATACCCCACTAGAAAACTGGGGCGTGCGTAGAGAGCACGCCCCTGACCGGACCAGAACCGGACGCGAAAGAACGCCGCCGATCGCCGCCACGAGGACACGGCAGTGCTCTACCCAAGCCGGGCAGACCTCCACCGTGGCCTAAGTGTGTAGAGGCCTGACATGACGAAAAATTGTCGCCTACATGTTGGATTTATATTTTAACCGAAGAAAGTCGGAAGGGGGCCTAAAACGTACGAACACTTTTCGCGTTACGATCTCTCCCAGTCAACTTCTACCGTAAGCTACGTCAAAGAAGTTCATAATATCACCCAGCTGTGAAGAATGTTGAGTAGGCGAAGATGAGCAACATGTTTTGATGGAGTGTGTGATGGCAGGGGGCTCTCAGATTAAATTTAATTGACCCCTGAAATATGATAATGGAGAGTGTAATCTTATGCTGTCATGTCCTTCGTCAACGAACAAAGTAAAATACTGTACAAACTGGTATTGTTTGTAGTAAAGTACCTGTTATTTATTTATTACTAGCTGCGCCTCGCAGTTTCACCCGCATAAGTTTAGAATCTATGGGAATACTGGGATGACTTCATCCAAATCCGTGCAGAATTTAAAGCGTTAAAAAGTATCACGCAACTAACAACACACACAAACACACATGCCGTGCCTGTGCGTCAGGGTCCACTGTATCTCTTTCGGACAACCGGTGCCCTGGCAGGCATCTGTCCTAGTGGACCCCGTCACTAAGTGCTGACATCTATTTGAAGCGCGAGTGGAACACAATGCGCCGTCGAACCGGGCCAGATCTTTAATGGGCGGCGAGCGGCTCGCCCAGCCCACGTACACTTTAGACTACACCGTGTCCTCAGAGCGATCCACACAGTGGTGACACCCTGGCGTTTCCTCTCTCGAAACAGCCGTGTCCGGTGAGGACCCCCGCTCTAGCCACTATTGTGGCGTGCCCAGCACTGGGTTTCGAAAATCGCACTCTCCATGTCAAGCTTTGTCCGGTGTACTTGCAGCAGCTGAGTTATATTCCGGAGTTTTGCCTTCTCTCGCCGTTCTTATATATGGGCGAGAACTTTGGCCTCCAGATCCCATGGCGGCAATCCGGCAAGGAAGCTAGCTCGCCGCCTCAGTGGATACCGTGCGAAATCCGCGGGCTAGCTGGCCAGATATTACCCTTTAGGGCGCGATTAACTAGAGCATTCGTCGCCGACACAACGTAGAACCTCCGGCAAGAGGTATTTGGACCCCCTAGATTGGTGCGGAGCCGCCTAAAAGTAGTCCCGGCCCGCTCCAGTCTAGGAGCCAAACGTCGGAATTGCACCTCTAAGTCTACGGAAAGTGTCCTCGGACTTGTACAAGACCACTTCGAGTCCTTATTGCCGGATCCTCATCTCCTGTGCAGCGCTGTGCCGGGACATCGCTCGAGTCAACCTTAGATGTTATCCGGGTCAGATGTTTTCAGGTTTTATACTGTGGAGTGGTAATTGCTAGTATCTTGCTTTATTGATTTCAAGTAAACTAAAGTGTTGGAATACCCCGCGAATCTGGTATAAAAACTAGTTTCACCGTGCTATTCTGTTAGCTCATATTAGCCATCGGCCTGCAGCTGAGCAAACACAGCTATATAACTAACTAATACTTACTTATTGTCTGCGTGGCTTTTCTGTTTTTCTTTGATACTTTTACGTCTTCCACTTCTGTTTTACAGTTCCTCAATGGTACATCACCTTCTAAGTCTGACTCATAATAGCGTGGTGATTTATCTGCCACATCTAGACAACTATTGTCTAAATTTCCGGGTTCTAGCTCTGTAAGTAAACAAAAACAGTGAAGAGTATTATTTGTTATATTTCACAACACAATGTGGTTACAGTTACGTTGATTAACTTAACACTGGCAGAGGTTTGAAAGAACTCAAAACATTTTCTAATCAATATAAAAAGAACAGATCATATTTTATGATTAAGATATTATCTACTGACAATATAATTTTTGTTTTTAACACACTAAAACTTTGATAATATCACAGATGGGGCCCAATACCGATCCCTGTGAGCCACCGGACGTGTCAACCTTATATGTCGGCCAAATTGGATAAAGAATAGAGGTAAACAAACCGTTGCTAGGCAACGAGTGTTTACGCCTAATAGACAGATGTTTACAACCTTTTCTAGATCGTTTATTTACATAAAAGTAAAAATTCTACTTCCTACTAATGTAAACACTTTATTTGTTTCGATATTTATGATTTGCATAGAACACTTAACCGATTTGAATGAAGTATGACACACATAAAGCTTAATTCCCTAAAAAATAGAGAGAGAAAAAATATTAAGCTAATTTCCTAATAGGTTAAATTTTTTTATACATATGATATTATACTTAGTCCATACATGAAAGTACATATTACATTACATGTGCGCAGTTGATATGAAAATAATTAAAATAAACAAAATTGTATTGACTAATGCCTCAACTTTATTCATTGGTTGAATGCCACAAAATTTGTTTAATACCTGGATGTCATCCATCTTTCTTTTTTTGTAGGGCTATCACGTAAAATTAATGTCGACTTTTTAATGGTTTTTCGAAATATCAAGTTGTTACGCATGTTATTTTAGCGATTCTAATGAAATATGTTGCAATAGGAATTGTTAATAAATAGCTAGCATGTAAAAGTCGATAATCATGTAAATAACAGGAGATTTGTAAAACGTGAGTTGTGATAACCCTAAATTGGGTTGTTTACCTCTTTTCTATTCAATTTAGGGTTATCACAATTCAGGGTTTACAAATCTCCTGTCATTTACATGATTGTTGCCTTGTTAAAGCATGAAGTCATTTTAAAGTCAAGCTTATTCTAATTTCCCGATTCCCTTCTATGTACTCCCTACTTCCATGCACATCTGGCTTAAAGGGCTAGATCCCGTGCCATTTGGGACTTACTAAAAACACAACCAGCAACTTGTCTCTGGTTCAAGACCGTGTCACGTAGCAAAAATATAGCAGCAGGCGACATCTCTTGGACACGGGCTAAACTCGTGTCACATATGTTGCATTGAGCCGGGAGATGGCGTTGCGCGAAAGTACGGTCGTTAATATAATAAATAAATTCAAATAAAGAACGACCGGGTTAAATAAAATAAAAAAGGACTTAGGATAAATAAATATTAAAAACTAGCTTTCCGCCCGCGGCTTCGCCCGCGTGGAGTTCGGTTATATCGCGCTTTTTAGATTTCCCTCTTGAATATCAAACTTTTCCGGGATAGAAGGTAGCCTATGTTCTTTCTCAGGGTGTAAAGATTGTCTGTGCCAAATTTCATCAAAATCGGTTGAGAGGTTTAAGCGGGAAAGCGTAACAGACAGACAGACAGACAGACAGAGTTACTTTCGCATTTATAATATTAGTATGGATTTCTTGCTTTAACCGAATGCATCAATGGGTGAGACTTTTTTTTTTTAAAGATGTACGGTGTATGGTACCAGGGTAGCACAAAAGTGTAAGAGAAGTCGAAACAATGAAGCTCATTCATCATTATTAATCTAATATTACATGGATGAAGTTTTATTTTGCCTACTTTGAGGAGGTGCAAGGTACCAGGGTAGCACAAAAATGTAGAAGCCGAAACAATGAAGTTCATTCATTAATGATAAACGCACAGGATATTGTAATCGTTTGAACTCAAATGGCATATCAATTGGGATCATAGGGATACTCCGTAACATACAAACTTCTCCTTTTGATATACCAGTTGGAATCGTAGATTCAATTAAATTTCGCAATAAGTTTTTCACTGTCAATCTGGTGCCATTACACAGTTTTGGTGGATTAAAAAAAATACAAAGAAATTGGCATTGAATTTTATATATATAGAAGGTGAGATGATGATCCACCGTTCATTAATTCATTTGTGAAAACGTGATAAATGAAGAACCGCTCGGCGGATTTTATTCAAACTTCACACAAACCATCTACTAATTAATCACAACAAAGCCTAAAAATTTGGTTTGGATAGGTGAGTCCGTTCCTGAGTTATAAAATTACAAAGAAAGTGGCAGCTGACCCGGCGAACTTTGTTCCACCTTGAAGGCAATATCACATGATCCAAATTTTTACTTTTTAAATTAGGATAACACAAAAGTGTAGGAGAAGTCGAAACAATGAAGCTCATCATTTCGGTTGAGCGTAATCACCACGCTTGCTCAATGCGGGTTGGCGATTTCAGACGTAAATTTCACGTTTCTTGATGTTTTCCTTCACCTTGCATAAATGCATCTAGCTCTGAGAAGAAACGCCGAAACAAACTCAGAGGTCATTGATGGGACATTATGATATTACTGGCCAAAAGGAAAATAAAATAAAAGTTTTATCAATAAAGTTCCGCCTTAAAGGCAATATGGCATGGTCTTATTTACTACTTTTTAAATTAGGATAATCTATATATATTAAAGAAAGTCGAGTTAATTACACTATTTATAACTCAAGAACGCCTGAACCCATTTGGCTGAAAATTGGTAGGGAGGTAGCTAAGAACTGGGAGAAGGACATACGATATCCTTTTTACCCCGTCCCCGTCGTTCCTGTGTGAATGAATGAACTTCATTGTTTCGACTTCTCCTACACTTTTGTGCGACCCTGGTACCTTGCAACTCCTCAAAGTAGGCAAAATAAAACTTCATCCATGTAATATTAGATAGATAGATAGATATAATAATGATGAATGAGCTTCATTGTTTCGACTTCTACACTTTTATGCGACCCTGGTACCTTGCAACTCTTCAAAGTAGGCAAAAGTAATATTAGATTAATAATGATGAATGAGCTTCATTGTTTCGACTTCTACACTTTTGTGAGACCCTGGTACCTTGCAACTCCTCAAAGTAGGCAAAACAGAACTTCAGATTAATAATGATGATGAATGAGGCTTCATTGTTTCGACTTCTCCTACACTTTTCTGCGACCCTGGTACCTTGCAACTCCGAGCTTCATTGTTTCGACTTCTCCTACACTTTTGTGCTACCCTGGTTAACAGATTAATTAACAACTGAAGTTAGCTAAAATTGAGTTTCTCGAAGCCGACCACTATTTATTTTTATATATATGTATTTTGAGACTATGCTATTTTGTCGCGTTCGCGATTCACTTTCACTTTTGTTGAGTTTCAGAACGCGATATTAGATCCTCTAACGCGCACGCGAATTTGAACTTTATGCAGCGGTAATAAATTACAAATTGACTCTCCATTTTATTTAGAAAACGTTTGTATGGGAAATAAAAAAATGCTGTTTTGAGGATTTTCCCGGCAGTTATTCGAATTTTTCTCACCTTTTAAACCTTCCCTAGACCTCCACGAATAATTCAAGACCAAGATAAGATAAATCCGTTCAGCCGTTCTCGAGTTTTAGCGAGACTAACGAACAGCAATTCATTTTTATATATATAGACAAGAACCAACTCATGAGTCTGAAATTAAAATACAAGTCGCGGAACGCACTTGTCAATGGTTCAGGAAAATACAATTGGGAGCGGTCGATCGCTTGGCTACAGAAGCTTCGAGAAGAACGATCGAAGTTTGCTCGGATGGTGGCTGGTTGGCTGGCGTTGCTGGTACGCAAGGTTGGCGTGTTTGCGCCATAACCCATGGGGTTAAACGTCTAGCGATTTGGCTGATAATTCTGTGAGTATCATTTCTCTATACCCGGAATATTTCTCCCCGTGTTTTCTTGTTCTATAGTGCTGACTTAGGTCAAATGTTGTTCTAGATTTGGCTCTTTTGGTGGGCCTAGGGCGGGAACCCGTGTGGAGGCGTCACGTCCTGACTTGCCTCAGGTGGCCTTGATTCTGATTGAATCAGGCTTGTTTGGAGTGGAAGTGTGCTGAACCCTGGTGGTACGGCACATCCAATTCTCTTTCGACGACGACTAGACAGGTAGAAGCTGTCATGATTTCTTTGCTCCGGGTGTTCCCGAAATACCTAATACCACAGGCCGCGTTCAACCGTGCATTAATCTGACACCCGTCAGTTAGTGAAGCCAAGGGTCTTTGTACCGTAAACCAGATGCGTTAGTCGGGAGAGCTAATCCAAAACGTAGACTCCCTGTCCTTATTTCTTTGTTTTGATGTATCTAGTGAGTGAGAGTGAGTTTACAACAGGTTGCATGTAAATAGGCTATTGGCTTGATAATGTTGTGCATAACCTGAGATACTTTTCTAACGACTGAGCCGTGATCACAACGGTTCACCTCACGAATCCTTCATCAAGCGACCCTGAGCTTGCTGAATTGTCTCATGTGGATTCCCTGTCCCACTCCGACCTGAGACGGAGTGAGTCAGGAAATCTACTAGGTAAGTTAGGAGATTGTTTTGTCATATATTTATGACACAGGGTAATTATAAAATAAATTTGTAATTGTATCCATTTATTGTTTTATTTAATGCTCCTAGCTACCAAGTATTTACATAATTAAATTTACTGTAACTGCCGGGTAAGGGTGGAGTTAGCCACCCTGCGTTTATATAAGAACTATAGCGTTACAACCGGATACATAGTCTGTGGACAGCAAGCAATCTCTTTGACATTCATCATTAAATCATCGATCAAGCATCAGACCAAAATGAGATAAATCCGCAATTAGCGAGTGCATCTTTAAACCAAGGTGATTTGTGTTCAACGTGGGTGCCCCTACGCAACAGGCTGAGCGAGAAAACCTGGATATTCTGGTGAGTCCCATTCGATCCTTCTATCCATCTTCTGTAATATCCTTGAATTAAGAATTTCTCAGTAAGACGCGCCTCGTGACGCAGTTCCATTTATCGAAGGAATTTATCAAACCACCAAATTATCACAATACACAAACATGCCTTTTATATGCTAACTATTGGTTGCATGAAAAGTTTGCACGATTCTATGAAGCAAAACATGTATGTTCTGTTTTTATCATGTACGTTCCACCTTTTTTATACCATGTTTTATGCAAATAAATGATATTATTACTAAAAACTATTTATTAACAATTCCTATTGAAAAAGAGTGTCCATGGAGTTTCTTGCCCGTTCTTCTCCATAGGTACCTACTCTTTGGAATGGGCGACTAGCTTCATTTTAATGACTGACCGACCTTCTGACAATTCAAAAGTGCCTGTAACTGGTTTATTTGAAATACGTAAATGCTTTGGTTTTTGATTGCAGCATATTTCAATAGAATCCCTATTTTAGGGATTTACATTACATTAATTTTACGTGAAAGCCCTACAAAAAAAAAATAAGGATGGATGGAATCTAGGCATTAAACACATTTTGTGGATTTCAATCAATGAATAAAGTTGAGGAATTTGTCAATACAATTGTTCGTATTTTAATTACCTTCAAATCAACTGCATAACACATGCATTGAAATACTTTCAAGTATGGACTAAGTATATATATGGATCAAAAAAATTAACCAATTAGGAAATTAGCTTACATGTGTGTCACATTTCATTAAAATTGGTTAGAGTGTTTATTTCGGATTATTCCATATTTGTTAGTACAATTTTGAACTTATAAACTAGTGTTAGTAATGCAAAAAATATTACAAAGTTACATTTTTATCAATAAGTGGCGGATCGAGTGAAGTCCCCGATGATGGTGGAAAATCGCTATAAGATTGCGTGCAGTCTTATCCAGCGAGCCAGCATCGGAGAGTCCCATCGGTCCACCAACGCGCGCAGGATAATATTGGGACTGTCGCGCGTTCGGCGCAAAATAGAAGCGCACTGTTTGCGCATGATGGCCGCAAAGCCGTCCGTACCAGCCTCCGCAAACATTGCCGAGGCGCTGCAGTAGCGTGGCAGTCCCATCAGCACCCGGAACGCATTATTATATTGTTTACATTAGTAGGAAGTAGGATTATTACTTTTATGAAAATCGCCAATCTAAAAAGGTTGTTAATATCTGCGTTAGGCATAAACTACTCGTTACCTAGCAACGGTTTGTTTACTTCTATTCCTTATCGAATTTGGCTTTTATATAACTGATACTTACGTATAGTCCAAGTAGCTCTTCTCTTTTTCTTTGATACTTCTTCCTCTTCCACTTCAAATTTACAGGTTATTAAAGGGACGTCATCTTCTGAATCTGACTCAGGACAGTGTGGTGGTATATCTGCTACTTCTAAACAACTAATGTCTAAATTTTCAGGTTCTAGCTCTGTAAGTAAACAAAACAATGAAGTGTATTATTTGTTTTATTTCACGACACAATGGTTATCATTACGATGATTAAAACTTAACACTGGCAAAGGTTTGAAGTGAACAAATTATATTTTTGTTTATGATATTATTTACTAACAACATTATTTTAGTTTTTAAAACATACCATCAGTTTGGTGTTCCTCCTTTGGCTCAATAACATCATCTGGTCCCTCACAAACAGCTGATAATTCCTCTCCAACAGCAATGCAATCAGCAACATTTATCTGTTCTATTGGAGTTTTAAAAAGTCCTCCAAATAGCTCAAAGTGTTTTTCATTCCCTACAGGATTGGGCTGTAAGGAGATGATTATACATATTATTAGGAAAATATGCTGCTAATCACAGTGTCAGAAGCACAAACTTCATATCTTAAATTACTTAAAAGTGCCCTATGTGAGGACACTTCCAGTCGGCCATGCTAGCAATTTAATTGACCACTGCACTAGCTATTGTAACATAGAATAACAGGTAATAATTGTATGTCTACATATATTTGACAAAAGCTTATATATTGTTATGCAATATGCAATGGTTTATTTGGTTTAAAATCCAAACAAAATAGGTATGAGATTGAGAGTAATCACTTTCACATTATAGGGAAATTAAAACATATAAGAATGAATTGCTGTTAAAGAATATCTTACCTCATATTTGTCATTTATCTTCTGAGTGAAAAGCTCGTCAGTTTTCAGACATTGTCGCAGTAATCGGTAGCATTGCTTTAATTTAGCAAAGCAGAAGACACAAGCAAGCATTGGTCTACTGTCTTCAGTTATAAACTGCAACAACATTTGTCATGTATCCACTATTTTGATTTTATTATTTACTAGCGGCCGCCAGCGACTTCGTTCGAGTGGAGTTACTTATGCTCTGCTCCTATTGGTTGCAGAGTGATGTTATATAGCCTAAAGCCTTCCTGGACTAATGGGCTATCCAACGCAAGAATTTTCAAAATGGACCAGTAGTGCCTGAGATTAGCGCGTTCAAACAAACAAACAAACTCTTCAGCTTTATACAATATGTTAAGAAAACCCTGTCCGACCCGTAAGGATAATAAAGGTTAGATAAACACATGGCCAAATAAAATATGAAATTTTACATAATCATCATAGTAACAATATTATTGAATTTTGAAATTATCTTTTTTTCCCGCGAACTTCCCCAAAATTAGGTAAATTTTTAAAATGTGACAACACCATTTTCGGCGGTATCATCGTTTGATTTATTGTTGGATATTAAATGTATAAATTTATGTTCAATATTTGGCGGTCTCGTTTGTGATGCCGGCGCGCGGCGCGTTTGTCGGTGTCCGCAAAGGAAAAAAGTAGGTGAAACTACGGATGTACTATTTTTTGCGTAATAACGTTTTTTATCGCTATTAATCGAAACTTATATCTGGTTGAAGGATTTGTTGTAAAAACACAGATTACCCAATGGTAAAAGTACTTTTGTTTGTTTATCGATCAATTACTAATAACATTATTATAACACAAGTATTAGTAAACAGAAAAGAGAAAGACTTATGAAACACAATTTTAGTAAAGTTTTACAAATATTTTATCGGTCAATATCATCGATATTGAGACAGAAACTGAAATTAAAACTGGCATGATTTTCATTTACAGCAGTGTACCTCGCTAATTTGAGTTTTGTAAAAGTTCTAAACAATTCCATGCGATGTTGAATCGAGAATAAGAATGAGAAACTACAATACTAAATCGATACCAAAAATAGACGAGTATCAATCGATAAAAAAACAATATTTTGATTACTTACACATCTCTACCAAAGCGTGCCGGCGTAGGTACCTATTCTTATAAAATAAAAATAATTTTTACTTTAAATTATTAGTTGCGCATAAACATTGCTGGTGTACACTATTCGTGTATTGTGTGATCATGTCGTTTTCTAACGTAGAGTAATGTAACATGCTGATGGAGGTAGTAACTGTAATTAGCTGTGTTGTGATCAGGTGTTAGACGATTTGGAAGTGGGTACTTATCGGTCAATGCAAGAGGGTTCCAGCATGACGGTGCCTCACGATATTTTTGCCGACCTGTACGTGAGTACATTATCATTATTGTCCATTATCAGTTCGGCGAGCAGTGGATTGGTAGGGGCCAACTGTGGCCAGCGCGGATTTGACACCACTTGATTTTTATTTGTGTGCATGTCCGTGCTAATCTCGTGCGACGAAATATGGAACATCTCCGCCACAGCAATTGTGCTCATGCAATGAAATGATACATTTGGAGAGTCAGACGACCTTCCTACTTAAAAAAAATTCTTTTCTCGAGCTGCCTAAGTAACATTGTTTCTTTCGAGAGTCGATAAACGTGAACAAGCTACCTATACCTACAAGCATGAGGTCAACTGCGGTCATGACCTGTGCCTGTGTTGCCATGAAATTACCTATTTATTTTATTTAAGTTATTTATTTTTTAGGGGGTATTTTTTTTTTAAGTTTAGCCAGGTTTTGCAGGCATTAGTAGAATCAGTTATCGATACCTAACAATACCTTCACGGATCGGACAGGGTTTTCTTAACATATTGTATATTAGTATATATAAATGTAAAGAAAACCCTGTCCGATCCGTGAAGGTGTTGTTAGGTATCGATAACTGATTCTACTAATGCCTACAAAGCCTGGCTTTACTTAAAAAAATCCTCCTGAAAAAATAAATATTATATCGCAAAAAGAGGTAACTTAAAACGTGCGGTAGACCATACCGGCGCGGGCGAAGAGGGGCAGGGCACGCGGCACGCGGTCGCATCGCTATTCGCTCAGAATTATACTGATAAAAATAATGTTGTCACTTTTTAAAAATTACCAAATTTTGGGGAAGTTGGAATTCATTCGCGGGAAAAAGAGATTATTTCAAAATTCACTAGTATTGTTATTATGATGATTATGTAAAATTTCATATGTTATTTGGTCATGTGTTTACCTAATCTTTATTATCCTTACGGGTCGGACAGGGTTTTCTTAACATATTGTATATTAGTACAGATTTATCATTTATATAAAAGAATAAGGCAGTAATTAGGCGTAATTAAACAGCTACTAAATATCATTAAGGTATAATGTTGTGCTAAACTATACAGCCGAGCATTTTATTATGTATGTATGCATTATTGTAGATACAATTAATAACCTCTTTAGGTCTTTAAAGGGGTTACAACACTTTATATTTTAAGTATATTAAATATATTATATAAGGTAGACATGTGTCTCCATTATTTTAATGTAACCAGTAGTTTGCTCAACATTCTCATTGTTGGCACACTGTGTATGGACTATTCTTAGAAACTGGCAGTTTCTAAATTGTATGAACTGGTAACAAACTAAAGTTAAAGAAAATCCATTTGACTTAGTTAATGAACACCCATAATAAAAGTCCCAATATAACTTGTTAATAATGTTGATAAGTTTAAAAAAAAAGCTTTCATATTATTTTGTAGTAAGGTGTGGTGGCGTAGTAAGTCTTGGTGGCCTAGTGGTTAAGACACCAGCCTCTCAGGTATGAGTGTGCGAGTTCGATTCCAGGTCAGGCAAGTACCAATGTAACTTTTCTATAGTTATATGTACTTTCTAAGTATACTTGGACACCAATGACTGAAGGTGAAGGAAAACATGTTGAGGAAACCTGGACTTTGTAAGTCTGAAATCGCCAATCCACTTTGAGCAAGTGTGGTGATTACGCTCAATCCTTCTCTGTATGAGAGGAGACCTGTGCCCAGCAGTGGGACTATAAAAGGTTGCTGATGAATACAAGTCCCAATATAACTTGTTAATAATGTTGATAAGTTTAAAAAAAAATATTTCTCAAAAACAGGTTACAATTATTCACTTAGCATGAGAAACACTGGTTACAAACATAAACATTCCTTGAAATGAGAATCTTTTGAATTAAGACAACACAGCTTTTGTCATGGCTTAGTGGCGCTTGTTCACTTCATGTCACGGGTGGGAATTGAACCCATACAAGACAAATTTGTATGATAGGTAGTTGTTAAAAGGAAAATGAAGAGCGCAAGTAAAACTGTGATGGAGCATGACAACTACATAGAGCTGGTGTTATGTTAAATTGGGTTGATCTCTGCTTCTTCCTCAGCCTATAGATGTCCACTGCTGGACAAAGGCCTCCTCGAAGGCTTTCCACGATGACCGGTCTTGTGCTGCCCGCATCCATCGGCTTCCCGCGACCTTCACCAGGTCATCGGTCCACCTTGTTGGGGGTCTCCCTACGCTGAGTCTTCCAGTGCGTGGCCACCACTCCAGAACCTTGCTGCCCCTTCGGCCATCAGTTCTACGAGCAATGTGCCCTGCCCACTGCCACTTAAGTTTAGGGTCTCGCAGAGCTATGTCGGTGACTTTGGTTCTTCTGCGGATCTCCTCATTTCTGATTCGATCACGCAGAGAAACTCCTAGCATAGCTCTTTCCATTGCCCTTTGTGTGACTCTGAGCCTTTGTATGAGGCCCATTGTGAGCGACCACGTTTCAGTTCCGTAAGTCATCACTGGCAACACACACTGGTCAAAGACTCTAGTCTTGAGACACTGTGGTATCTTGGACGAAGAGAAGACTCTGCTTAAGCATTACTTAAAACTAGTTTCAACCAATAAAATGGCTTGAACCGGGACTTATGAAGAGCTTGAGTTTTGAGTGACGTTCTGTAATACGGACCTTAGACCGGTAAAGCGGATCCCAGACTCCAAAGCTGGAAAAAGCTTCCGATGCGACTGGGATTAACGCCGAGATGATGATAAAATGGAGTCATTAAGAGGAGAGTTGATACACTGGTGCAAAACTATCAACATTATTGGTCCTTATGACCATAACAACTTACTGGAATATTAGTCAGCGTCTCGTATAGTTTGTGCATATTTCTGTTGGCCACTATACACAGTCGGACATTCTCTGCTAAACATATCCTACACATTGCTAACTTATCCATCTTTTAGCTCAGAAACAGAAAGCAACAGAAAGATTGACATTTGACAATCAGCGATACGATACGGCTTGTTTTCTCTTCTTTGACAACCTAACCACAGAGATTTTTTTTTTTTTGGTTCTTTTCTTTCCGTTCGGGCGAATGGAAAAGGCAAAGGCATAGTACGCCATACAGCCAAGTCTTCAGTAATTTTTTTTCTTCAATAATATCTATCTTAACTTAACCTAATTTATATTTTTTTTTTTTTGACGCTGTGGTAATGCGTTTACGCACCATACCCCGAAGGGCGTGTGTGGGACTCGCCCAGCCGAAGCCGGGAATACCCACTAAACCCACAGCGGCACAACGACATCGCCTGAGTGGCGGGGTCATGGGAAAATGGCACAGCCTAACTACCAATCCCCCGCCGATTCCCGCCTAGGGCGGGCCCACAGTGGTCCCTCCACTCCACAGGGAGGGGCCGGGCTGGGTACGTCTTTTTGTGCGAGAAGACGCAGCAGCAAGGGTTTTTTAGCGAGGTGTCCTTCCTCTTAGCCCAACTCGTTTGCCCGGAGGTAAACGGGGCCCCCAGCTCCTCTCAATGAGGAGACCGGGTTGCCCGACGGTGACCCGGAGTTCGGGTCACGTCAGCCACCTCGAGGGGTGGCCGACCCGCCGCACGTGTGACCGCCGAAGCGGTCCCCGCATCTGGTTTTGGTCCGCGCCGGTAAACCGGTAACCCCCATATCTGGGGGCCGTTCCCCTATCCGCCACCTGGGGACGCGTCCGATGGCAGGCCAGAAACTGCACACGGATTAAATATCTATCCTAACTTATCCTAATTTATCCTAACTTATCCTTATTTTTTTTTTTAAATCCTCATAGGATGTCCGCCGCCCTAGGGTGGTCTGTCAGACTTTTACTGACTAAAACCACCCCGGTGTCTCTTCTATCACGAGCGCGCGTAGGGCCGCGGGAGTCTAAATTCTTCCGCAGCCCCACACTCTCGTGCTGGCCCGGTCTGCCCGGGCCTCGTCTCCGGCACGGGGTAGTGGGTGTTAAGCTACCCCGTGCATCGCCTCAGAGGCGCGCGCTGACACTCGCGCGCGCCTCCGCCTCGGGGTCCATCGAATAGGGGGCGGAGACTTCCCCCATGTCCCTCGCCCCTGGACCCATTCATGGGGGGCGGAAGAGGGCGTTATCCGCCCTTCTTCGGCGCCCGGTGCGTCTTCTGCGGCCCGGGAAGGGAGTTGAGATCTCCCTCTCCCGTTCCGCAGCTTCCTTCTGCGACATCACGTCCTCGCAGAAGGACACCACCACGTCCCACGACTCTGCGCTGCCGGCCATCCTCCGCACTACTGCCGGCAGCGTCAGGTCGCCTCCTACTTCATTTGTGAGGACACGGCGCTGCTCATCCCAAGCTACACACTCGGAGAGCGTGTGCTGCGCCGTGTCCTCCCCGCATTGGACGCAGTGGTGGCACCGAGCGTCCGGCTCCCTGCCTAGGCGACACAGGTACTTGCCGAAGCAGCCGTGCCCCGACAGAACCTGAGTCACCCTGAACGACAGGGAGCCGTGCCTTCTCTCGAGCCAGTCGTCGAGTACTGGCCGGATAGCCTCGACGGTAGCGAGGCCGGCGGTAGGGCTCATAAGCCTCTGCCGCCAGTCCGCCACCAGGACCTGACGGAGCTCCCCTCGGCGCAGCTCGATCTGCCGCTGCGCCGGACTGGAGCCCCGTGTCCGCTCTCCCTCGCGCCATCGGTACAATGACGCGAGTACTTTCGCCTCTAGGTCCCAGGGCGGGGATCCGGCCAGGACGCAAGCCGCCTCGTAGGAAATCGTGCGATACCCGCGGACGACCCTGACGGCCATCGCCCTCTGCGGCTTGCGCAGAATGGCGAGTGTTCCGGCCATCAGGTCCATCGCCCACACAGGGGCCCCATACAGGGCCATGGACCGCACGATTCCCACGTATAACCGCCTACAGGCGGCGCTCGGGCCCCCCATGTTGGGAAGCAACGTTGACAGCGCGCCTGCTGCACCCATCAGCTTGCAGGCGCCAGCCGCCGGAAGTGGGGTCCGAATTCCCATCGGCTGTCGAGCACCAATCCCAGATACTTCATGGTGGACTCGACAGCTATCCGGGCACCACTGACCACGAGATGTGATCCCGGCGCCGGCGCACGCCGGGGGCCATGGAATACCATGGCCTCCGACTTGTCAAGGGCCACCTCCAGGCCCAGGCGCCGGATGCGGGTCACCACCTGTGACACCGCAGCCGTGGCTATCAACGTCACTTCCCTGTGCGAGCTCCCCCGGGCAGTGACAAGCGTGTCGTCCGCATAACACGTCAAGTCGGCGCCCGACGGGAGCTCGCCTCTCAACACCCAGTCGTAGCCGATGTTCCACAGGAGCGGTCCCAAGACCGATCCCTGTGGAACACCGCACGACATTTGGTGCCGACCGGCACCGTCACGTCCCCGATAGATGACGCATCTATCCTCCAGATAAGCCCCTACTATGCGGCGGAGGTAAGGAGGCACCCGATGGTATTTCAGGGCCTCCCTAATACAGCTCCAGGGTAGGGTGTTGAAGGCGTTGGAAATGTCTAAAGACACCGCCAACACCACCCCACCCCGGGATACCGTATCCTCCGCCAGGGCTCTCACGCGCATGATTGCATCTATGGTGGAGCGCCCCCGACGAAAACCGAACTGGTTGTCGTCCAGGTTCGGCCCGTCCCCGCACAAGTGGCCGACGAGGCGATCTGCGATTATACGCTCAAAAAGTTTGCCCGCCTCGTCGAGCAGCACTATGGGCCGATACGCGGACGGCGAGTCCGCGGGGCGCCCCTCCTTTCTGAGCAGGACCAGCTTCCCCTCCTTCCACACACTGGGAAACTGACCCTGCCCGAAGCATGCCGTGAAGAGCCCCCTCAGCTGGGGCTCTAGCTCCTTCAGAGCCAGGACGAGAGCTCGGCCAGGAACTCCGTCGGGTCCGGGCGCTTTATTCTTGGCCCGGAGCCGCGATACGGCCGCTCCCGTCTCTGCTTGCGTCACCTCGGGGACATCGGTGCCCTCCTCTTCTGGAGAGTCTGTGGCTGAGGGTGAGACCATCGCCGGGGGAACATGTCCCGCCCACTCAGGGAAGAGGGTGGATACCACCGCCTCTAGCAGCTGGGGTTGCATACTTTGCACCAGTGGGGGCGCCCAGGGACGCAACTTGCCCCGTACCCAACGGTAGGGGCGCCCCCACGGGTCCCGATCTAGGGACCCCAGCAGCCCTTCCCTGGCCCGCGACTTAGAGTCGCCGATGGCCAGCCACAGAGTCTCCTGGGCCGCGCGGTACACCCCATACCGCGCGGCTTCCTCGACGGGATCCCGTCGACGCCGTCTCCGGTAGCGCGTGTACTGGCGGCGAGCCGCGACGCACTCGACGCGCAACCGCGCAAGGTGGTCGCTCCACCAGTACACGTTGCGCCTTGCGGACTGTTGGCGGACGCGGGGCATGGACGCATCGCAGATCTGCGTCATCGCCCCGCGAAACCGCAGCGCCTCCGCTTCGACGTCGACGGGGCCGTCCGTCGCCGACTCCCAAATCCAGGACTGGACTATGGCAGCTTCCTCGAGTAGTTCCCTGTCGAGGCGCTTAAGCGCCCAGCGCGGGCCGTCGTTAATCAGGGCTCTTGGATGGCGGCCGCTCGCGGTCTGGGCGGAGACGTCGAACCGGATATACCGATGGTCCGACAGCGTCTCCACCTCCACGGCGACACGCCAATCATGGACACGGCTGGCGACAGAGGGGCTAGCGAAAGTAACGTCCACTATCGACCCGCCCCTCTGCCGCACGCATGTGTATACAGAGCCCCGATTCAGGACGACCAGACCGGTCGCCACCACCCACTCCGCCAGCACCTCGCCCCGAGGGTCCGTGACCGGAGATCCCCACGCCGATGACTTGGCGTTGAGATCCCCGAGCACTAGAACGGGACGAGGGTGATAGCGGCCTACGACGGCGCCCAACTCGACAAGGAACCCCTCGAAGTCGGCGAGACTCTTGTTGGGGGAGAAATACGCCCCCACAATGACGATGCCGCCCGAGACCGCAGCAACCCAGCCGCGGCCCCGGGACGGGTCGACCAGAGTCCCGCCAATACTGGCTACCGAGCCGTCAATGCATCCGAGCCAGTCGCCACGGGCGGGGATGAAATACGGCTCAGCGACCACAGCCGCTTGGATCGACCACTGCGCCATGCTCTGGAATAAGAGATCCTGAGCTCTGGCGCAGTGATTGATGTTGCCCTGGAGGAAACGGAGTTGTGCCATTATTGACACTCCATTCCCTCGGCAACGGTCCTGGGCCGGGAGTCGGCCGCGGAACTGTTAGCCTGCGGGGGAGGCGAAATTTCCCCGGCAGGCTTAGAGCTCCTCTTCTTCTTTTTGGTGGCCTTCTTGCTGGCAGGCGTGCCACAGGCCCCTCCACCCACTCTGTGTCCCGCTGGCTTCCCTGCAGCCGAACATAAGCTGCAGTTGAGCGCCGCGGAACACTGAGCCGCCTTGTGGCCGGGCTGACCGCAGCGATAGCAAAGATCGCTACGGTCCACCTCAGCGGTGCATTTGGCCCGGACGTGCCCCTTCTCCAGGCACCGGAAGCACCGCAAAGCCCGGGGCTGCAGAAGTTTAACCCTCGCTGCAACCCAGCCTACCAGCAGTCTGCCACTTGCGGCGATTTTATTCGCCGACGCCACAGGGCACCGAACCCAGACCGCACCGAGTCCGGTGGCGTCGGTGCGAATATCGCCGGCCCGCACCTTGCCCGGCGGACACTCTCCGCTTCGAGCAACGGCCGCCACCACCTCCTCAGGAGTCACGGACTCTCGTCCAGACCGGCAATCCGCACCTCTGCGGTTTTTTCCGGCCTGGAGATCCGGACGTCCTCAGGGTTGAGGACCTCCCTCAACTTGGCAGCCAGAGCGTCCGCCTTCTCGGCATTGCCGCTCGCAGCACCAGCCACCTCAAACAGCTGCGCACCCGTGGCAGCATGCCTGATGGTGACGGACTGAGGATTATCATTACTATTTTATCCCTTCTTCTACTTTTGATTTATTTATAGTATTAAAAATTATAAATAAATGAAAAGTAGAGTATAAGTATGTACAAAAATACCTTTGAAAGTGCTATATTTATATATGAGCCATATTGTTTTAATTAACTGGCATGATGAGGATGCAGATGGACAAATTACCATTGTTATGTCTTGTTACAAAATAATGTACATATAAATAATCCATACAAAGTTTCAACCCCAAACTGTTAATTTGTGACACTTTCGGCTAATTTGTAATATTATTTCTGTGTACTTCATAATTGGCGTAATGTTTTATCTAACGATTTTGTTTATTTTTGTTTATATACTGTCAGCTGTGAAGTTTCCACTCATAAAATAAATGAATTACTGAATACATTTTTTTAATCATCTGAAAACCCAGACCTATAATATACATAGCTACGTACGCTTAGGTACGTAGCAATAATATACATAGCTACATATGCATAGGTATGTAGCTATAGTATACATAGCTACATATGCATAGCTACCTATATCACTCACTAGTAGTTGTTCACGCATCAAATGTAAGGGGGCAGCACTTTCCATACATGCAAATTTTACCACAGAGTTGTCACTCTTTAATTAAATACTTAGGTCCGTATTCCAGAAGCACACTCAAGCATTGATCTCTGCTTAAGCATTACTTAAAACTAGTTTGAACCAATCAAATGGCTTGAAACGAGACTTAAGTAGAGCTTGAGTTTTGAGTGACGTTCTGTAATACGCACCTTACAATACTCTTTGTTTTTTTATTTGGTTCATTTCTTTCCGTTCGGGCGAATGGAAAAGGCAAAGGCATAGTACGCCATACAGCCAAGTCTTCAGTAATTTTTTTTGTTCATTAAATATCTATCCTAACTTATCCTAGCATAATTTAACCTAAACTAACTCCTTTCGTTTTACGCGTTTGGACGATAAGGAGCGGTTTAGCGTAAAGACATGATGAGGCCACTATGCTACAATATTTCACTGTTCTTTTTGAACTATTCACTGAATGCACTTTTTACTACATAAATCACACGTTTTTATTTAGTAAACGACACTATAAATAATTTAAAAGTCCAATGAAAAATGAGCGTGACCACTGACCTCTATTTATATACCACTGGACAGGCGACTGTCAAAGTGTTTTTGTGCCCGTTTGATAATCGCCATTTTGGCGCTGTCGAACGTAACGAGTGTCCGTGGTACAAAAACTAGTGATGTCGACATCAACGAACAAAATATATCGATAACTCTTGATCGGTACTATCTATTTGATGCCGTGTCCCTACTAACGTATCTATGGCGTAGACCCCTGCTTGAGAAAAGTACTCAATACTCTGAGTTACTAGTTTGAGACATTAGTTTATAATAATAAAAAAAATATATAACCTAGCGCTTCACCGCAATCGCGCCTGATGGTAAGCAGTGACGCAATCGTTGATGGTAAAGCGCACTAGTTTATTAAGAGCCTATTCACTCTAGCCTTAGAAACACCGCCGGCTAGCAAATTGCTCCAGTACCTCGATGTACGCGGTATAAAGGATGAGGCGAAACGCTTCGTCCGGTTCGATATTTATTGATTGTTGGTGAACATAATTTTCTTGCAGTGTTCCAAGTGATGATGGAATTCGAGAATAATGGCATGAAGTTATTCCATTTGAACCAACAACTAAAACAAGGTTTTATACATTTGCGGTATGATGGTTGACATTTTTTTGTCTTTCAAAGTGTATTGTATTTGTTACGTCTGTAACACTTTGTATAAATAAATGTGTTGATTTCTTGAACATGCCTTTTGTTACTTTTTAATTATATTACGCAGCGTAGCGCGCCGCGTCGTCCACTTATCACAATGGTGTGTGCTAGTATTATTATACTCTTTGGTGCGTAATTACTAGCTAGACTGCTAGCTAGAGTACCGAGAGGGCACCCGAATTGAGGTGCGTGGGCGTGGGTATGACTTGCGTTCCAAGCGTTTCTATTAAGTCAACGTACTGAAAACAGTATTCACTAAACTCATTTTGCATTTTATATATATCAATATTGCCTCTTACAGCATGTAATTTAATAAATATTTTCGAAGATATTACAGAGACTTATAGGCTGCGGCACACAGGGGCAACGCGAGCCTGTAACTGTCTCTAGGTATGTTTAGATCCATAAAACTAAGTAACGGGATGCGCTTTTCTTTAATAGATAGAGTGATTCAAGATAAAGTTATATAAACCTAATATGATACATTTATTCGAGCGAAGCCGGGTCGGGTCGCTAGTATACAATATAAATAAAGTTCATGTTTTATTTTGTAGCTAGCTCTTACTGTTATTAGATTTTTCCTAAAAAAAAATTTTTGAAGTTTATTAAATGTCCCAATTTTCTTATGAGCTGTGTACACCCTACTAGAAAGGGACACAGGGGTCCTTCGTACGTTTCTCTTTCTAGGAACGCCTTTGCCGGCTCGTTAGCTTTCTAGGTATTTATACAAATTCTTTGAGTGGTAATTATAGAAATCAGTGAGCGTGACACTCATCTTGACATTCCCGCCAAAAAGTCCCAACCACAGAGAACAAGTAATTTTTTTTTCGTTCATTTCTTTTCGTTTTTTTCAACGGAAAAGACAAAGGCTTAGTGCGGCATAGTACCATACAGCCTAGACTTGAGTAAGTTTTTTCTTGAGTAAGTTTCTATCCTAAGATATCCTTTTTTTTTCTTTGACGCTGTGTAAATGCATTTACGCACCATACCCCAAAGGGCATGTGTGGGACTCTCCCAGCCGAAGCCGGGAATACCCACTAAAACCACAGCGGCACAACGACATCGCCTGAGTGGCAGGGTCATGGGAAATAGCAGAGCCTGCGCTACCAATCCCCCGCCGGCGATTCCCGCCTCAAAGGCGGGCCCACAATGGTCCCCCCATACGGAGGGGCCGGACTGGGTACGTCTTCTTGTGCGAGAAGACGCAGCAGCCAAGGGTTTTTTTAGCGAGGTGTCCTTCCTCTTAGCCCCACTCGTTTGCCCGAAGGCAAACGGGGCCCCCAGCTCCTCCCAGTGAGGAGACCAGGTTGCCCGACGGTGACCCGGAATTCGGGTTACGTCAGCCACCTGGAGTGGTGGCCGACCCGCCGCACATGTGACCGCCGAAGCGGTCCCCGCATCTGGTTTTGGTCCGTGTCGGTAAACCGGTAACCTCCATATCTGGGGGCCGTTTCCCTATCCGCCACCCGGGGCCGCGTCCGATGGCAGGCCAAAAACTGTACACGGAATCCTAACTTTTCCTTTTTTTTTTTTCTTTTTTTTTTGACGCTGTCGTAATGGATTTACGCACCATACACGGAAGGTCGTGTGTGGGACCCGCCCAGCCGAAGCCGGGAATACCCACTAAACTCACAGCGGCACATCGACATCGCCTGAGTAGCGGGGTCATGGGAAATGGCAGAGCCTGCGCTACCAATCCCCCGCCGGCGATTCCCGCCTCAAAGGCGGGCCCACAATGGTCCCCCCATACGGAGGGGCCGGACTGGGTACGTCTTCTTGTGCGAGAAGACGCAGCAGCCAAGGGTTTTTTTTAGCGAGGTGTCCTTCCTCTTAGCCCCACTCGTTTGCCCGAAGGCAAACGGGGCCCCCAGCTCCTCCCAGTGAGGAGACCAGGTTGCCCGACGGTGACCCGGAGTTCGGGTTACGTCAGCCACCTGGAGTGGTGGCCGACCCGCCGCACATATGACCGCCGAAGCGGTCCCCACTTTGGTCCGCGCTGGTAAACCGGTAACCCCCATATCTGGGGGCCGTTCCCCTATCCGCCACCTGGGGACGCGTCCGATGGCAGGCCAGAAACTGCGCACGGAAAACTAACCTAACCTATCTCTTTCCGTTTCGCGCGTGGGGCCGACAAGGAGGAGTTTGGGGTAAGGTTGTGGAGGCATAAAGAACAGGGAGTAAAGTTCACTCATCCTCCATAGAAAAGGGAAGATCCTCCGACCAGACGGTTGTTATGTCTGGCGGGCACTTGGCCAATGCTTGAAATTGGGAAGTTGTATATATATGCTAGTTGCACGGTAAACTCTGATTGCGAGATGTAGAATTCGTGTGACGTCAGTATGACGCGTTGTTACTTTGTGGCGTTTGTAGGTAGGTGTAATACCGCTACATCACTCCCCTCCGGAGACTGGAGGTCGATATTAGGCTGGGTCTTGTATCTTGCGATGCTTGCCAGGCCAGCTGAGGTTCCAGTGAGTCGGAACCGGTTGCTGCGTAGTTCAGGGTGAGTCGGAACTGTCTTCGGTGATTCCCCAGAGAGTCGGGGTGGTGGCGCTGCGTTATATTCTAGTGCGTCGGATGTCGTACAGCGCCGGGTTGAGTTGAGTTGAGTTGAGGCTGGCTGCGTGATTCGCCGATGAAGCTTGCGGGAGTGAAGAGGATAACGTCACGCTGAAGTTGTTTCACGAAGGCTGCGCTGACGTTCATGCTCGGGGTCACCAATGTGGAGGCATGAAGAACAGGGAGTAAAGTTCACTCATCCTCCAAAGAAAAGGGAGGAACCTCCGACCAGATGTGTCTTATGTCTGGCGGGCACTTGCCCAATGCTTGAAATTAGGAATTGTCTCCGCTGCATACGAGTCGATTTATTGTGAACCAAAAGTCGTTTAAGGTTTAGGAGTATCAAGAAATTCTCAAAACGCTAGAGAGGACTTAGAGTCAGTTGTCAAGCGTTATTGGGAAGGATGAAATTTCTTTTCACTGATGCTTCAAATTTTTCTGAAACCGAATGTACTGAGGTGGCAGTTTATTTTCAAAACTCTAAAATAGTCTTACTTTTCCAATGTCCACCAGAAACATTAGTCTTTACAGGAGAGTGTGTTGGTATTTTAGAGGCCTTACACTATATTAAATCCCATCAGATAACAAGGTCAGTAATTTTTTCAGATTCCCTTAGTCAGGATAAAGAACTTGTTATTTGAATGCTACCAAAACGGCTTGGACGTTGAGATAACCTGGATCTCCGGTCGCTCGGGTATTGCTGGCAATGAGTGCGCTGATTCGTTAGCAAAGTAAGAATACGAAACCGGTTGATCAAAAGCACTACGTAGCGCATTTTTTTTATATAAGTTATAAACTAGCGCTTGACCGCAATCCCGCCTGATGGTAAGCAGTGATGCGATTATTGATGGTAAAGCGCGCTAGTTTATTAAGAGCCTATTCACTCTAGCCTTGAAGACACTCAAATTGTAATGTGACGGAAACACCGTCGCTGGCAAATTGTTCCAGTCCCTCGATGTACGCGGTATAAAAGAGGAAGCGTAACGCTTCGTCCGGGTCGCAGTGGTGTCAACAACGTAAGGGTGGAAACTCGCCGTATGACGGGTCGTCCGATGGTGGAACGGAGATGGGGGAATTAAATCATGCAATTCCCTTGCACACTCACCAGAATGCATCCTATAGAAGACCGAAAGGCTGGCTACTCTACGCCTGTGCTCCAGGCTTTGGAGACCGTTTCGAGTTAAGTCTGGGTCGCCAATCAGCCTCTTGGCACGCCTCTCCACTGAATCCAAAGTAGCCAGGTGACATTTCGCAGCACCAGCCCAAATGTGGCTGCAGTACTCCACACACGAGCGGACCTGTGCTTTGTACAACATTAGAAGCTGCCCCGGTTTGAAGTACCGCCGGACCTTTGCGATAACGCCAAGTTTTCTGGCAGCCACCCTGGCCTTGGACTCAATGAACCGCCCAAAGTTAGGGTTCGAGGAAATCTCTACTCCCAAAAGCTGAAGGCGGTTGGTGCACTCCAAGGATACATTCTGAAAAGTAGGTGCCAAGGTGAAAGGGCTCCTTTTGCCGGTGAAAAGACACGCCTGTGTTTTGGTGGCATTGAGTGCTACAAGATTGGCTTTGCTAAATTCGATGACTGCCTGTGGTGCAGCACTCGTACGCTCTACCATAGCCTCTCTTTCGGACCGGATTGTTTCCTTACTAGTCCGAGCTTCCGGCAGGTATCTCTCCACAACTGTGCTGTCATCTGCATACCCATAGATACCGGGCATCAGCAGATCGTCAATATGCAGCAGGATCAAAGTTGGAGAGAGAACAGACCCCTAAGGAACACCGGCATTGGTCGACATGGGCTCCGATGAGCATCCGTCGACAACAACTCGGAGGGACCGTTCAGTAAGGAAGTCTTTTACCTAGCCAGTCAGGCCAGCGGAAACGCCGTACGCTGGAAGCGTACTCAAAAGGCCAGCGTGCCATACCCGGTCGAAGGCCTTCGAGACATCAAGGGAGAAGGCAATCGCTTCCCCATTTTTCTCGAGGGCCTCGCCCTACAAATTAGTGGCATACACTAGTAGGTCCCCAGTTGACCGATTGCGCCGAAAACCGTACTGTCGGTCACTGAGGAGATCGTTACCTTCCAGGTAAGCCAAGAGGCGCGAGTTCAATACACCCCAACTAACATTTAAGTCGTCGAGTAGACGTTTTGTTGGCGACTTAATGTTATTTAATATAATCGTATAAACGTCATAAGGACGTTTACTCGACGGCATTAGGGCCCATTTTATACAACTTAAGGCCCTAAGAGTGTCGTGTAATAGTCATATATAGTCCTGTATAGTCGCGTAGTAGTCATATTTACGTCGCCGATTTGACTGCATGTCATGTAAATAACAACTGTAGCGGCGTGTATTCGACTTCGTGTCGAGTAATGGCTCACAATATGACTTTTATCCAATGTAATAGTTGTGTTATTGTCATTTAAAGGTGTGCTTATTTGAACGAATTCTATAACATATCACGTGAATATAATATGGCTGTGTTTTTGACAGCAGAGCTAATATTGTACATTTTCTTTGTTATTTGAGGTGATAAAACTATTTCATCAGTTGTCAACCATTGCGCAATCAAGTTTACTGATTAATGTGAGGTAAGTTTCTAACCAATTTTTTACGCGCTTTTAAAATATTAATGTTTTCACATATTTCTATTAATTTATTATGAATGTGACTGCGTTATATGACAATTACATAACTTCCCGACGTATAACTGCATGTTTATTCATTCGAGTACGCCATGACAGTTGATTTAGGGATCAATAGTAAAATATAAACGCCTAGCTAACATAGTTCAAATAGGTAGGATATATTTGAACTAAGTTAGCTAGGCGTTTATATTTTAAGAACCAATCTGCGTGACATACCTATAACTTAGAATACTTTTGTTTTAGGTAAACCCCACAAGGATGTTGATAAGTTTTTACCAAATAATGCAAAAGTGTTGCATGAAAATAATCAGCCGCCAGTTGAAGAGCGATGCAATGTCCAGAATGTAGAGCTAGAAAATACACCACATCAGAAAGAAAATGCTTCGCTACTTGAATTGCCAGTTAGATTGGATTTATAAAATTAAAAAGTGATAAAAGGATTTTGTTTACTTCTAGTGCTTGAACTTGATTTTTTATGTTGAAATTTTGTATTAGAACATACAAAATCTCAACATAAAAAAATCAAGTTTCAAAAAGATATAAAAGTTCCTAATATCGGAAGGTTAAAATAGGTTTGTGTCGATTGACGCACATTATCGGATTTAAACGCGATAACTTACTATTAGTTTTTACCCGACTACGGCAAAGCAAAAGGAGGGTTATGATTTTGACAGGCTATGTATGTATGTATGTATGTATGTATGTATGTATGTATGTATGTTCATCTGTTCCCTCGTAACTTCTAAACTACTTATCAGAATTCGACAAATGATATATCATTAGAAGCGTCTTAATTGTCTGCTGGTTATAGGCTATATGGGGTTTCACAAAATCTACTGTGGCGCCCTCTAGCGGACAAAACATACAGAGTAAAAAAATTAAGTTATGATAAATATGCCGTTTTTGGTATCATTTGAAAGCGCTTTACTTGTACATTTTGAATATACAATATGTTAAGAAAACCCTGTCCGATCCGTGAAGGTATTGTTAGGTATCGATAACTGATTCTACTAATGCCTGCAAAACCTGGCTAAACTTAAAAAAAATACCCCCTAAAAAATAAATAACTTAAATAAAATAAATAGGTAATTTCATGGCAACACAGGCACAGGTCATGACCGCAGTTGACCTCATGCTTGTAGGTATAGGTAGCTTGTTCACGTTTATCGACTCTCGAAAGAAACAATGATACTTAGGCAGCTTGAGAAAAGAATTTTTTTTAAGGAGGAAGGTCGTCTGACTCTCCGAATGTATTATTTCATTGCGGAGGGATTGGATTGCTGGGGATTGCAGGCGGAGATGTTCCATATTTCGTCGCACGAGATTAGCACGGACATGCACACAAATAAAAATCAAGTGGTGGCAAATCCGCGCTGGCCACAGTTGGCCCCTACCAATCCACTGCTCGCCGAACTGATAATGGACAATAATGATAATGTACTCACGTACAGGTCGGAGAAAATATCGTGAGGCACCGTCATGCTGGAACCCTCGTGCAGCATTGACCGATAAGTATCCACTTCCAAAACACCTGATCACAACACAGCTAATTGCAGTTACTACCTCCGTCAGCATGTTACATTACGTTAGAAAACGACATGATCACACAATACACGAATAGTGTGTACACCAGCAATGTTTCCGCGCAACTAATAATTTAAAGTAAAAATTATTTTTATTTTATAATCATAGGTATCTATGCGGCTGGCGGCTTCATGCTTTGATAGAGATGTGTAAGTAATCAAAATATTGTTTTTTTTATCGATTGATACTCGTCTATTTTTAGTATCGATTTAGTATTGTAGTTTCTCATTCTTATTCTCGATTCAACATCGCATGGAATTGTTTAGAACTTTTACAAAACTCAAATTAGCGAGGTACACTGCTGTAAATGAAAATCATGCCAAAGTATTAATTTCAGTTTCTGTCTTAATATCGATAATATTGACCGATAAAATATTTGTAAAACTTTACTAAAATTGTGTTTCATAAGTCTTTCTCGTTTCTGTTTACTAATACTTGTGTTATAATAATGTTATTAGTAATTAATCGATAAACAAATAAAAGTACTTTTACCATTGGGTAATCTGTGTTTTTACAACAAATCCTTCAACCAGATACAAGTTTCGATTAATAGCGATAAAAAAACGTTATTACGCAAAAAATAGTACCTACATCCCTAGTTTCACGTACTTTTTTCTTTGAAGACACCGACACTCGCTGCGCGCCGGCATCACAAACGAGACCGCCAAATATTGAACATAAATTTATACATTTAATATCCAACAATAAATCAAACGATGATACCGCCGAAAATGGTGTTGTCACATTTTAAAAATTTACCTAATTTTGGGGAACTTCGCGGGAAAAAAGATAATTTCAAAATTCACTAGTATTGTTACTATGATGATTATGTAAAATTTCATATTTTATTTGGCCATGTGTTTACCTAACCTTTATTATCCTTACGGGTCGGACAGGGTTTTCTTAACATATTGTATATATATTGCTAGTATTTGCGTGTGACTTTACCTGTATTCATGGGCTGGTTGCATATAATTCACATCTTTTCGTTCATAGCTTCTTTACTACTTATCAGAATAAGACCACTGAAGTACCATTAGAAGGGCCTTGATATTCTAATACTTATGAGCTATAAAGCTTGTCACCAAATTTAGTATTGCGCCCTCTAGCGGACAAAAGTTCTATATTAATATAAAATTAAAATAAATATCCGTGTTTGGTATCACATGAAAGAGCTTCACGAGTGCTTTATGCTTGTACATAATTACAAGAATGCTTTAATGATGTTAAATATGAGCGATAAGAGTAAAGCGCGGATCACGGGAACTGTGAATCGCTTTATACAATGTAGAGCAGTGTGAACATTAATAGAATATGTAATGCACTAATGAAAACGACATAAGCTGGGAGTAACTCCACGCGGTGAAGGCGGAAATAGTTTGATAACTGGCTAAAACTCCCACAAAAATGTCCTCTGCACTATATGCCTTCGGCCTTATGTTGTTATATGTGCGTGTAGATGTAATATGTCAAGTACCTAGTTTTTAGTCCTTCAATTTAACTTTTGTTAATATTATGCGCCACAAATACACTTTATCACCAAAATAGTACAAATAATAAAAAGTAAAAAAACTAAAACCCAAGTACGACAAAAAACGAAGCTGAAAAAGTATAAAACAAGATTTTCAGAATACTGAACTGAAGGCGTAGTCACACGTTACATATACCTACCTACCGTAGCACCTTGACAACGTGTGACTACGCCTTACCAAACATGAAAATTTATAGTGAATATTGCTTAAGTACTTCAGAATAGTATTGTATGACATTATTGTCAATTTACAATGAAGGCATCTTGGTAGAGTCTACTGTGTCCGTTTACTTGCAACTACATTAGCAACTTTGTTCAGTTCAGTATTCTGAAAATCTTGTTTTATACTTTTTCAGCGTCGTTTTTTGTCGTAGTTGGGTTTTAGTTTTAAAGAAATGTACAGAAGACAACACGTCAAGCTACTGCAATCTGTCAGATTTCTTTATTGGAAGAAGATTACTTTATCTTTTAAGCATTAAGACTCAAGGTTGATTGGGAATATTTGGCAGTTTCGGGTAGCTTGACCTGCTGTCGTTCGTACGTTATGTTTAAGTTGCCTATTGTGTAGTAATTTTGTATGTTCTATTGTAAGATTATTAGCTACATATAAGATGTTTCAATGTGGCAAAATAAATGAATGTTTGATTTTGTATAATATGTCGTATTTTACATTTATGGATCAAAAAGCCATTTAAGTTTTTCCAAAACTAGCAATATTTTAAAGCTTTGCTTTTATTTCTATTTAATAAGTGTCGTCAAACTTGAAATGTTAATTACGTTCCTGGGAATAATAAAAAAATGAAACAATTTTTACTGCGTTTTTTATTACCTATTTCTTAAATGTATGAATACACACACTAACCAACACACTAACCAACTGACACTTTATATCAGTAAAATAATATAGGTTTGACTTCAGTTTACGAGATTTCGTTCTCATATATTCGGATATGAAGATTTCATAGGCATTTCAAAACATCATTCCTTAAGTTTCAAGTTATTCAATTGGTTTAATGCAATTTGGGGAATATTAAAGTCAGTAGCCCCCACTTGTTATAATGGTCTCTGAAGTCGTCATTTTGGGTGCCTTTATAAACGTTATCTTCATTTTCGGACGATGAATAACTATCTTCAAGTTCGACAAGCGAACAAGAGTCCTGAACTTCGGCAAATGAACTGCAAGATGTACCTACTCGTAGAATTTTGGTTAAATGTGATACGGAACCCTTCTCATTTTCTTCACTATCAGTGTGAGCTCTATTACTTTGTATTACAGGACGTGCTTGAAGCGAATGATACTTGTTTTTAACTCCCCTCTTTTGAATTCCCCACTTCTTTTAATACTTTTCCACTTTTATCGATCCATTTGTTGTACCAAACAGTAAATAAATATGATTTCAAAATGATGGAAGTTGTATATAAGGTGATTATAAACCTCTATTATGAGTAATAATTATATAGCGGTCGTATTATCATTTTTGTAATACTTTAGGGTGTATACAGGTCGTAATCGTAATACTTATTCGACTTATATATAATGGTTACAAATACTACGTGTAAACAACTATTATCCGTGTAGCAGTTGTTAAAAAGGTAATTATATGACAAAATTGACAGTATTACGTCGTTTATACGATGAAAACGTTTACACTACAAAAAGTTGTTTAAGTAAGTTTTATAGAAGTCGTCGTAGACGCTATTATATGACGATCGTATAAAAATGTCGAAATAACGTCTACACGACACTATTATACGACGAAAAACGTATATGACTATTCGGTCACATAATGCACCAGTACATGACAAAGAGTTAAAAAATATACTACAAAACAACTTTAATAAGACTCAAGGTCATATAACTGTTTGATTATATGACAAAAATGTTAGTTGGGACGCTCCATAATCTTGCAGAGTATGGAGGTTAACGAAATCGGCCGATAGTTGGTAGGATTGGCAGGACTACCCTTTTTGGGCACGGGCTGCACGTTGGCAAGCTTCCAGGACTTGGGCACTATACCAGTCCCAAATGAGAGGCGATACAGGCGCGTCAATACAGGAGACAATTCGGGCGCACATACCTTAAGAACAATCGCTGGTATACCATCTGGACCACTAGCCTTATTCACGTCCAGACGACACAGTGCTCTCAGGACCTCCTTGTTCCGAATGCGAACCTCCGGCATGGAAGCTCCGCAATGAGGTAAATTAGGTGGAGTTACGATTACGATTATAATGCATAATTACGATTTGTGGAATGGTGCCAGACCCAAGTTACTTAACTCGTGGATTAAAACATGGAAGACGAATTCTAAAATCAAGGGCATATACTACGCTGCCATACAGGCTGAGGTTCAGCGTAGGCCTTGGTTTCCTATCCTATGGTTATCCTAAATTGTCGAAGAGAACTGTTTCCTCACTGTGTAGACTTACGTCCGTATTCCAGAAGGAAACTCAAGCATTGATCTCTGCTTAAGCATTACTTAAAACTAGTTTCAACCAATCACAATTGATTGGTTGAAACTAGTTTTAAGTAATGCCAATCCAATGTTTCAAGCCAATGCTTGAAACGAGACTTAAGTGGAGTTTGAGTTTTGAGTGACGTTCTATAATACATAAACTCAAGCATTGATCTCTGCTTAAGCATTACTTAAAACTAGTTTCAACCAATCAAATGGCTTGAAACGAGACTTAAGTCGGGCTTGAGTTTTGAGTGACGTTCTGTAATACGCACCTTAGACTCGGACATTGTTGTAGCCCAGTGTTCCTGAAAAAGATCCACGTCCGGGATAATTCCCGGTGTGAGTGCCGCCTTGAGGATGGCACTTTAAACCATATTTTCTTTTCCTACTCCCGAAATAATAAATCTTTTGGTCAGATTCCTACATGAGAACGAGGTAAATTTTAATTGCTGCGTAGTTTGTGTGTAAATAGTCTTATCCATACTAATCCATACTAATATTAAAAATGCGAAAGTAACTCTGTCTGTCTGTCTGTCTGCAGTGGCGGCGTAGCATAGGTTGGCACCCGGGGCGACTTTCTATTCGAGCACCCTTTTTTTGTTTGTTAGTATGGGAAGTCATCAAATTACTTCTCCCGCTCTGGGCGGAGCGGAAGGGTGTGTCAGACTTTTACTGACTAAAACCCACCCGTGTTTCTTCACTTGCCTGTAGGATGGCCAAGGCCACGGTTTCTTGTTTAACCAACCCGAAACCCTGACCCAGGAGGCATCGGTCTTCATGGACCCCGTCACGATGTGCTGACATCTCTTTGAGGCGCGCGTGAAACACGACGCGCCGTCGACTCGGGCCTGGTCCTTACCGGGCGGCGAGCTGCCCACTGCTCACCGCCCGCAGGCCCGCGCCTACGGTGGCCAGGAGCTCAATGTTGTCTTTCGTTGCGGCGGCTAGTGGCGTGAGGGCGCTAGGATTCCCGTTGCCTCACTGCCTCCTCCTTTGCCAGCATTACTGCTTCGCAGAAGGAGGTGACGGCCTGCCATGCACTCTCGCTCCGGACCATGGCCTGGACCAGGGTCAGACGCGAGAGATCGCCGCCGATCGCCGCTACGAGGACACGGCGGTGCTCTACCCAAGCCGGGCAGACCTCCACCGTATGCTCCATCGTGTCCTCAGGGCGATCTACACAATGGCCACACCCTGGCGTTTCTTCCTGCCTTATACAGAACCGGAACCTCCCGAAACAACCGTGTCCGGTGAGGACCTGCGTCAGGCGGAAGGTGAGGGCGCCGTGGCGCCTCTCTAGCCACTCCTCAAAGAGGGGACTTACCGCCGCTATTGTGGCGTGCCCAACTATCGAGCACCCTCAAAATAAAACGACAAATATTAAACGTGTTTACGTGACTTTATTTTGCAAAAACACTCAATGACATTATCATCGGAACTCCCTCCGAACCTTGGATTTATGCCCCCGATAACACCTGAGGAAATCCAAACTGCTCTTCGTCGCATGGCGAATCGGAAAGCTGTCGGAGCTCACGGAGTCCCCATTGAGGCCTGAAAGGGGATGGGTCCTCGCGGTGTGGGCATGTTAACGAACTTCCTGAACCGCGTGCTCCTGTACGGCAAAATCCAGAACAAATGGAGGCTGAGTATTATCACTGCAGTCTTCAAAGGCAAGGGCTCGGTACAGGAGTGTGGTAATTACCGCGGTGTAAAGGTCATGTCCCACACCATGAAGATCTTTGAGAGGATTTTAGACACCCGGATCCGGCAGGAGTGTGCTGTCTCGACGTGTCAATATGGGTTCCTTCCAGGTTACGCAATCATGGAGCCTATCTTCTCCCTTAAGATCACCATGGGGAGATACAGATCGAAGATCACGCCTCTGCATATGCTGATCTGGTGGGCACTAAGGTCCAAAGTGGTACCAGAAGCCTATGTTGACATAATTCAAGACATGTCAACACACCCCATTACCCTAAACCCTTAAACACTTAAACCCTTCCCCATTACCGTCGGAGTTCACCAGGGCTCCGTCATTAGTTCGTTTCTGTTCAGCGTGATATTGGACGTCTTGTCAGACAGCATCAAGAATTCACATGAGCAACCTCCCTGGCTGCTCATGTATGCTGATGATATCGCGCTGGCAGACGCGGACAGGGAAAGGTTGGTGCGGCGGGTGTATGTGTGAAAGAATTCGCTTGAGAACAGAGGTCTTAAACTCAATGTGGCGAAGACGGTGTACATGATCAGCAACACGACAGACCCTATGTCTTTGTGCATATGCGGAGACATGGTTGAGTGTACAGACCAGTTTAAATACTTGGGGTCTGTGCGCCAAGCATCCGGTGACATTGATTGCGACGTTAAGGCACGAAATTTCGCAGCTTCGCAAAATTGAGGTCACAGGTGTCATTTGTGACTCCAAAATGCCGGTAAACCTTAAGGGACAGGTCTATAAGACCATCATTAGACCTGTTCTTTTGTATGGCAGTGAGGCGTGACCTGTGCTTGAGCGAAACAAGCAGGAGCTGCGTGTCACGGAGATGAATATCCTACGGTCGATTTGTGGAGTTATGCGGAAAATCCGCATCAGGAACTCCCGCATCCGTCGCATTCTTCGTGTCCGTGACAGAGCAGACAAACTGCAAGAGGGTCGCCTATGCTGGTACGGTCACGTCTTACGAAAACCGAATGTTACGTGGGTAACAAATGTCTTGACATGGGCCGGAACAAGCGAGGTAGATCAAAGAAGTGTTGGCTTGACGTTGTTAGAGATAACATGCGTGTCAACAATCTCACCCCACGGGATGCCAGAGATCGTGCGAAATGGAGGAGTAAGTGTAGGAAAGCGGATCCTGGGCTCCAACGCGAAAGCCGCGGATGCAACCGGGATTATACGCTGAGATGATGATGACTCAATGACATTATCAAAATTTACTTTCGTCTCCTTTTCAATCCATACTAATATTATAAATGCGAAAGTAACTCTGTCTGTCTGTCTGTCTGTCTGTTACGCTTTCCCGCTTAAACCTCTCAACCGATTTTAATGAAATTTGGCACAGACAATCTTTGGACCCTGAGAAAGAACATAGGCTACTTTTTATCCCGAAAAAATATGATGTTCCCGAGGGAAATCTAAAAAGCGCGATATAACCGAACTCCACGCGGGCGAAGCCGCGGGCGGAAAGCTAGTGGACAATATGGATAGACTGGAAAGTCGTGTTTGGCTCATTGTAGATCTTGAGTACGATTTTGTCACCCCTTGATGCTTGGCACCCGGGGCGGACCGCCCCCACCGCCCCCCCTTTACGCCGCCACTGTCTGTCTGTCTGTTACGCTTTCCCGCTTAAACCTCTCCACCGATTTTGATGAAATTTGGCACAGACAATCTTTAGACCCTGAGAAAAAACATAGGCTACCTTTTATCCCGGAAAAAATTGATGTTCCCGAGGGAAATCTAAAAAACGCGATATAACCGAACTCCACGCGGGCGAAGTCGCGGGCGGAAAGCTAGTTCTGTATGTAGTATAAACTAGTTTAATTGTTGTCTTATGTGTCCCTGTACATTAGATTTTTTGTTATAATAACCCATGTGTTTGTCCATACAGCTACACTGACACCTACCACGAAGTGAAAAGTTCGACGGCCTGCCTCTGTTTGCTAAATTGCTGCCATCACCACGTTAGGGGTTTTTGGCGGGAAGCTAAGTACCAAAACTTCCTCCTAGTGTCAGTTCACGCGGGAAACGAAAGGAGATAGGTTTAGTTAGGATAAGTTAAAAAAGAAGACAAGATATAATTAAGACATGGCTTAAAGGCCTTAGAAACCAAGCCATAAAATGCCAAAAAAAAAACACCACGTGATCCTGACAGATTATTTGGAATCGGATTTCGGAACCGGCTCAGTTGCCAAAATAGAAAAAAAAAAGTGTTTCTCATAAATTATTTTACAAATCCTTGATAACCCGTACATGACGCTGGCAGAATAATCGACGTCGGTTGGGTTTGGGTTGTCAAAGAAGAGAAAAAAGAAAAAACTGAAAAAAGCCGCATTCGGTTTTTGATACTTTCTGCGTTCGCACGTGTTCTTGGCAAAATTGTGGCGTCTTTCCCACAAAGGCCATTATTCAAGAATTGAATTGAATTGATACTTTCTGAGCTGCAAGATGGATAGACTACCAATGTGTAGGATATGTTTAGCGGAGAATGTCCGCCTGTTTAAAGTGGCCAACAGGAACTTGCACAAACTATATGAGACGCTGAATAATATTCCAGTAAGTTGTTATTTTTAGAGTTGTTATGTTCTTAAGGACCAATAATGTGGATAGTTTTTCACCAGTGCAGGAACTTTATGACAGCTCTAGCACAGTGTTATTCTTGGATAGTTATCTCCTCTTAATGACTCCATTTCATCATCATCTTAGCGTTAATCCCAGTCGCATCGGAATCTTTTTCCAGCATTTGAGTCTGGGTCTGCTTAATCAGTCTAACTGCTAATTTTGGCTAAACTTCGATATTTTCCGTGAAGGGACTGCCGTCTGACCTCCACAACCTGAAGGCGATATCGAAACATTGCAGTTAGACCAATTGTTGGATGTTTGAGGGCTGCGACAACCCGTAACGACTGCCATTAGATGTTTGTATGGCAACCGGGATCAACAGCTTAACATGCTTTCCAACGCAAAAACAGTCCAGTGCAAATATTCGTATTCATGCATACAAATATTTGCATTGCGCAAGGAGACTAGGTTTAGATAATAAACTAAAGTTAAGCAAAAAACTATATGACTTAGTTACCCAATTAAACATAACAGCAGCTCTATGTAGTTGTCATGCTCCATCACAGTTTTACTTGTTCTCTTCATTTTCCTTTTTAATGTTGCCCACTGTACTGTGGGTGCCATTTCAAACATTTAAACTCACATGCTCAAACAGACAGACCCGGAACAACTACCTGTCATACAAATTTGTCTTGTATGGGTTTAATTCCCACCTGTGACATGCACTGAATACGGGCCAGTAAGCAATTGTACAAACTGTATTGTATTAATTCAAAAGATTCTCATTTCAAAGAATGTTTATGTTTGCAATTCTGTTTTTGAGAAATAAATGTTTTAAATTAAACTTAGCAACATTATTAACAAATTATATGGGGGGGACTTTTATTATCCACTGTATAGTTCGATAATGAGATAGACTCATGATAGCACAAGTTTATACCTTAATATTTGGTGGCTGTTTAATATGAAAAATCATTATTCTTTTGTATAAATGATAAATACAGAAATAATAAAATCAAAATAGTAGATACATGACAAATTAATGTTGTTGCAGTTTATAACTGAAGACAGTAGACCGGTGCTGGTTTGTGTCTTCTGCTTTGCTAAATTAAAGCAGTCCTACCGATTACTGCAACACTGTCTGAAAACCGATGAGCTTTTCACTCAGAAGATGAATGACAAATATGAGGTAAGATATTCTTTAACAGCAATTCATTTCGATTCGATTTAATTTCCCTATAATGTGAAAGTGATTCCTCTCAATCTAATAATTAATAATTAATTAATAATTTATTATTATTCAACAACAAGTAACATTACAATCTTGTGATTGGAGCCTCCTTTTAAGCAGAAAAGCCTGTGTTAGGAGACTCCGCTCTTCCATAACTTATAAGTTTCATTAAGGTATTATACAAAACTAAACTAAATGGTAATTAAAAAAAAAACAATAGAGACTAAAAGATACAACCAACTTGAGCTCAGAAGCAAAACTGTTTTATTATTCATTCACCCTCATTACCAAAAATCATAGTTGACAACTTATGAATACAATCATCGAGGTTCAAACATAACATACCTTTCCCTCATAATCATTGGTCAAAACATACATTATAAATTGACACATTAAAACAAAACCAATTAACAAAACCATTAACTTCAAATATAGCAATCACTGAAGTCCTTCATTAGGAATCCCTATAATATCCGGCCATAATTCAGGTGGCGGAATCACAATCGGCGGGTCCTGTGATAATTCAGACTCTGTATCATTGGCTGGCTGATTTCCAATCACAGGTGACCCGTTAACAGCTGTGTCTGGCGGTCTAGCTATTATTTGGTCTGCATGTCGCCGATACATTCAGTAACGGTCGAGACGTCACGGATGTCAGACTAGCCGGTACATCTCGCGGTCGATTTATAATATTAAAAGAAAATATACTCATTTATCGGGATCCTTTTTATTACATAAAGTTTTAACATACGGTGAAACTTAAACTGAAACGTTATCCAGTGTGCAAGTACAGTGTATAGTCTACAAATTCATCTTAAACCTAGAACTATATATTGGTCACTAAAATCTACCCTAACCCAAAAATAAATAAAAGTAATTCAGTGAATCAGCTAAAAAAAAAAAAAAATAAGCCTAGTGGTGAAGTGCTACCGGGGGGTGAATACAACTCTGTTTACCCTTGCGTCGACTTATGGTGTCATTACACCATATATTAACACCTCATAAAACCATAGACGCACATATTGGTAACAGCGCCATCTGTGGACACGAAAACAAAAAAAAGGTTTGTTTTCGACACTACTTGCGGAGGATACCGATTACTCAAGTAGGAACTAATAAAAAATGCCCAGAGCTAAGTGTGGAGGTTGCGCCAAATTCCTATCCTCTTTGGAGGCCGCTAAATGCGGCCAATGTAATGCATCTTACCACCGACTTTGCGTCAACTTGCCTACAATAGGGTGCATTACTCCAACCTGGCGCTGCCCTGAGTGCGTTAAAAGCGTGATCAGGGATAACAAGGCGGAGACACCCGTTCGAGGAAGGGTAGATTCGGTGCAGGCGGAGGAAAACAGCTCGGAAGAGCTTATGGATACCAGCCTAATAAACAACGCTGCGCTTGATGCCACTATTCACTTCTCCCCTGGCATGGCTGATGAACTGCGCTTGTTTAAGGAGGAGTTGCGTGCAGAGTTTCGTATTATCCATCAAGAATTTGAACAGCTTCGTACGGAGATGGTTGGTCTGAAGGACACAATAAAAGCGTCCAATGAGAGAATGGATAACCTGGAGTCACGAGTGAGCGCTCTCGAACTACAGTTAGAGCAAAAGAAACTCGTATCAGGAGATGGTAATATAGAAAGCACTATTGCTGAGCTGAGATGCCAACTAAATGAGCGGGATCAAGAACTCCTGTTAAACGACATTGAAGTATCTGGGATTCCTGAAAACAAGGATGAGAGCGTCCTGCATCTTGTCAGAGTTATCGCGTTGAAACTCGGTGTCGACTTTGATGATAGGGACATCGTGCATGCTGAACGGGTCGGGTCCACCAACCGTAATCGAGTTGAGAACAGTGATGGCTCCATCTCTGCCATTCCCGCTGCGCAGCGGCCGCGGCATATATCTGTCCGCTTCGCAAGGCGTTCAACGCGCGATGTGCTGCTGCGCGCGGCTCGGGTTCGCCGTGGTCTGAGTACGGACGACCTTGAAATAACAGGACTTCCGTCGTCGCGCCGTATTTATATCAATGAGCGCCTTACTCGAACAAATCGACAGCTATTCTATCAGGCTCGTCAGGCGGGCAGTCAGCGCGGATGGAAGTATGTCTGGTCAAAAGACGGAAGAATTTTGGCTCGTAAAGAGGACCGCCAAAAGGCAGAAAGGCTACGATGCCTTGATGATATTTCCAGAATTTTTGGATAATTATTGGTTTGCACTGTGCGTATTACCTGCTGAGCCACATAACGCTTTTATCCATTATTTGTAAACGTCATAAACATTGTTTGTATTTTCTCTTTTGGTGTACGAGTATAATATTTTTTAGGCGGTATGTGTCTCTTGTGGCAACAAATTGGTGTCTAATCGGGTCACTGTTTACATTTACTTGTAATGCAACTATTAATGATTTCCCTTTGTGCCCCCATTTAATTGGTTACAATAATTTACTAGTGCATTGCGAACATTGCTTGATTCCTAGAATACAGACGGACAATACTTTTAGCAAACACATGAACAGTTTTATTTTACCCACAATATTATTATTTTTTTACAAATTACAATTAAACCTATTATTATTGTCCATGTATACCTATTATGATTGCATTATTTTACATATTTACAGGATAAAATGTTTTATTATACCTGCAATATTATTTTTTTGGAAATTAAAATTAAACCTATTATTATTATACCTATATACCTACTATAATCATATTATTTACAAAATTAAATGGAAAATTATTAAATTATTAACCAACATGTTGTGTACTAAACTCAAATATGGAGGTGATTCTGTTGAACCTTGTGGCTCATTTTTTATACTTCCGTTTTTGACTGACGGTATGTACCCTGATGTACTGTGTGCCCTACCTATTTCCATAAATGACTAAAGCAAGTAATTTGAAAGTTGGATTATTTAATGCGGGGTCGCTGGGTTCACGTCATGACGAGTTCCTTGTAGCTATGGGGAGCCTGTCGGTAGACATCATGGCGATAAATGAGACCTGGCTCAGGCAGGGGGAGGAAGGCCGTGCGCCAACAGTACCGGGCTACCGACTGCGGCACGTGCCGCGTGCACGCGCCGTGCGCGGTGGCCGTGGGGGCGGCGTGGGTTTCTACGTGCGCCGCGGTGTGCGCGTGCGCACCATGCCGCACCCGCCTGCGCCCCAGGTTGAGCAAATGTGGCTTCAACTTAACGTTAACTCGCACTCAGTCATTATTGGTACTGCATACCGGCCGCCGTGGCTTGATGTGAATATCTTCCTGGATGCGGTTACGGACTCTCTCTTCTCCTTTGCTAACGCGGACAGGGTCATCCTGCTTGGCGACTTTAATATAAATGTATTAAACCAGTCTGACAATAAATCAAAATTACTAAACAATTTTATACAATGCTGCAAGCTTACACAAATAATTACTGAGCCAACCCATTTCACAGATCATAGTGAAACACTAATTGATGTTGTGTGTACTAATGCCCGTGTTTGTGACGTTTCTGTATCACACATACCGGAGCTTGGTCATCATGCAATTATATCTGTTCAACTGAGGTTCAGGCTGGAGAAACCCTCTCCTTACTGGATTACCTACAGGCCACTTAAAGATATCCTCCCTGATCTTTTTAATGAGGACTTAAATAAACTTGACTGGGAGCATATTGTAGATCTAGAGGGTGTGAATGAAATGGTTTCTATTTTTAATAAATGCATTTTGACACTTTTTGATCTGCATGCTCCCCTCAGGAGGGTCCTTATAAAAGAGAAATCTTATCCCTGGATAACAGACACAGTTAAGGAGATGATGAAGCTTCGTGACAGGTGCTATTTTAAATCAAAATTGACCAAATCTGAACATCATTTTAGATCATACAAGGAGCTTAAATATCTTGTTAGAGCTGCTCTTGATAGTGAAAAGCGTGCATATTTTAAAACTTATATTAATAATAACATGCGACAACCTAAAAAACTGTGGAGCCACATTAAAGCAACAGTTACCACCTCTAAAAAACAAGAGCATTGTCTGCCTCATTTCTGCAATAACCCTGAATTAATCAACCAACACTTTTTGGATGTTCCGGGTAGTGGGAGGGTTGCTGCTGCGGATCTGAAATACTTCGATCATCACAGGCATGGTAACAGTCACTTCCGGCTTGAGCTGGTCCAGCAGGATGCAGTTCTGAGAATCTTGCACAGTCTCAGGTCTAATGCGCAGGGCTCTGACCAAATTTCGTTGGAAATGCTGATGTTGACACTGCCTAGAACTCTTGCAGTGATCACTGCTATCATCAACAGATCTATAGCCAGCTCTTCGTTCCCCGATTTGTGGAAAATGGCAATTGTTAGACCAATCCCAAAAGTACCCTGCCCTGGGAACGTGAAGGACCTTCGTCCAATAAGTCTACTCCCGTGTCTGTCTAAGATCTTGGAAAGGGTTGTGGCAGACCAACTTAGGGCATATCTTGAACGCAACAATATCTTGCCGCTGGCTCAGTCTGGTTTCCGCAGGGCACATAGCACGTCAACGGCCCTCTTGGATGTAGTTGGCAACATTCTTGAGGCCAGAGATCAGGGTATGGGAACTCTCCTAGTCCTATTGGACTTTTCGCGTGCTTTTGACTCAATCAACACCTCACTTCTACTCTCCAAGCTGTCTTATTATGGATGTGAAGTCGAAACCGTTGAATGGTTTGAGAGTTACCTTAAAGATCGATCGCAGTTTGTCCGGGTGACTAGTGATTGTGGAGATTCCTTGTCATCTGGTCCGAAGCGTGTGGAGAGGGGCGTACCCCAGGGATCAATCCTGGGCCCACTTCTCTTCATCCTGTACAGTGCCGATATCACCAACTGTCTGATCAATACCAAATATCACCTTTATGCTGATGATTTGCAGTTGTACATCTCGTTTCGGTCCCGGGATGTGGCTGATACTGTGAACAGAGTGAATGAGGATTTGGATAGAATCGCTTCTTGGTCCAAAAGAAACTCCCTGGTCCTGAATCCTAGTAAGTCTAAGTATATTGTGATGGGATCTAGAGATTTTCTTAACAAAATGCTTGCTTGCAATCTGGACCTCAGAATTGATGGTTGCACTGTGGAAAGAGTCCTAGAGGCTCGGAATCTGGGTTTGATATTTGACGGCCAGCTCCATTTTGAGGCACACATATTGGAGGCGGTGCGCAACTGCTTCTATCGACTCAAATTATTATACCGTATCCGTCCCTACTTAAGTGTGGATATGCGTGTCATGCTGTGTGAGTCACTTGTTTTATCAAAACTTAATTATGCTGACACTGTGTATGGGTCATGCATTCTTGGTAGAAGTGAGAGGCTAATTCAGCGGGTGCAGAATGCTTGTGCTAGGTTTTGCTACAATGTCCCACCACGTTCCCACATCACTCCTTTTTTAAATAAAGGAAATCTGATGAAAATGTCAGCACGTAGAAAGCTTCATCTGGCTACTCTTCTCTTTGGTACAATTATTTCCAGGAAACCAGAATATTTATATAATAAACTGACCTGGTCACGCGACTTTAACAAGTTTAATACAAGAGCTTCCTCTTACCTAATGCTAGCCTCATCACATAAAACTGCTGCATTCCGTGGTAGTTTCAAATTCGCTGCCTCTCGTTGTTGGAACGACTTGCCACCTCCTTTTCGTGCTATAAAGACGGTTGGTAGTTTTAGATCAAAATTCAAACAGTATTTACTTCAAATTCAAAAAGATACCGAAGTTTGAACCTACCCCTGATTGCACGCGGCTGGCATTGGTGGTCCAAACGTATGGCGGCAATTGTCTAATAGTACTGTGTGTACTTCCTTGTATGGGTTAGCATGTCGGGTCACCCTCTGGTTTCCAGTTCCAGGGTCTCGTCTCTCACGAACTACTCACTGATGCAAAGATAAAACACCAACACATAACTGTTCGTAAAACTAAGTATTTGGGCATTTTCTAACTCAACTGTGTGGTGATAATTATTATTGTTTTTTTTTTATGTGAATTATTTGTAATTAGTGATGGTAATAGTTAATGGTATCGGGCAATGTGAATGTAAATCTAAAGTAACCTACAATGTAAACATTGACGCACGTTGGATTGGATGCGCGTGCGACGAAGCACAAACCACAGACTATATTAGAAAATGCTGAATGTCAAACCGGAATCAGATGTATGACATTTCGAAGGATGATATTCTCGTAGTTTTTATATAACCTGTATTTTATTTTTTATATACCTGTTTGTGTTGTTGAAATTGTACTCTCACCACTTACAATTGGATTTACTTTTTTATATGTTTTTATTATTACGTTTTAATTTTTATTGTATTACCGGCTCGGTGCTACTTTTAATTGTTTGTTGCATCGGGTGACGTCTTTACGTCGACGCCGGCTGTCGCTGAAAACCAGCGCTGGGCTCTGTTTTTTGCATAGAGTCGCAGCATAATGCTGAGCGACAGCCGTTTTGCGTGGATATGACGCATGTTTCCCTCAACAATTTCTTATTTTTGTGTTCTTGTAAACGCTTGCGTCATGTTTAATGCAAATAAACGTTTTTTTCTTTCTTTCTTTCTTTCTATACAGCTCTCCATCTTCCGTCCTCACAACATAAGTGGCTGGCCCCTCCACGTTTTGCACGCTGCCTCGACTCCACTTTTTCCCAGGCCCGTACATGCGTATGAGCACGGGCTGCAGCAGCGTAAAAGTTCGTGCGGGCGAGTGTTGCGCCGCCGCCTCCATTTGCTGCTCCGCACGACTCGGAGTCGAGTCGGGGTGTAAGCTCGACACTGCAGTCCTGTATCTTCGCCCATTCAGTAGCTCAGCAGGTGTCTTATTAGTAGAGCTATTGGGCACAGTCCGTAAATAGTATAGAACTTTACAAAGTTTCTCCTGCCACTGCATGTCCAGATTCTCTAGTTTCTTTATTTTATTTTTAAATGTTTGTATTGTGCGTTCAATCTGCCCGTTAGTCTCTGGGTGGTAGGGCGGCGAATACAAATGTTTAATCCCATTCTTTTTAAGAAAATTATTAAATTCATTAGAAGTGAAAGCACGTCCATTATCGGACACCAACACGTCGGGCAGCCCTTGTGAAGTGAAAATCCTTCTTATAACCGATATCACCGTACCACTGTTCATTGCTGGTATGATTTCAGCCTCAACCCACTTGCTGTAGCTATCTACTAGGACTAGAAATGTTTTTTCCTGAAAGGGCCCCGCAAAATCCACATGCACGCGGCTCCACGGCTTCTCTGGAACAATCCAAGTCTGCGGGTCCTTTGGTGGGTTATTTCTCACTAGCTGACACTGCTGACACGCGGCCACCACACTCTCAATCTGCCGATCCATATTGACCCACCACACGTAGCCTCTTGCATACGCTTTTGTCTGGACAATCCCCGCATGAGGGGCATGTAACAACTTTAATACTTTGTCCTGTAAGGACAAAGGTATTATAACTCTGTTGCTCCACAATAAACAACCTTTATTATGTGAAAGAGCCTCTCTCCGTGTCCAATACTCTTGTAGGTTCGGGTCTATGTTCTTTCGTGGCCATCCGTGCAACACATGAAACATAACTTTTTGTAAAACCACATCTCTGTTGGTCTCCGTGGCTATCTTGGCAGCGTCAAGCTCCCATCCGCTCGGCTGTTCCTCCAGCAAAAGCACGTCGTGCAGCACCTCTTCCTGAACACTCGACGTGTCCGGCGCGGTCCACCTGCTTAAAGCGTCCGCGTTGCTGATTAATTTACCAGGCCTGTATTGTATACTGTAATTATAACTGGAAAGTTTCAATGACCAGCGCAACATTCTTGGTGATATCTGGTTTGGAATTGGTTTTGCGGGATTGAATAAACCAACCAATGGTTTATGATCAGTCACAATACAAAACTTCCGACCCGCCAAGAATTCGTGAAATTTTGTCAATCCAAATATAATAGCCAGGGCCTCCTTGTCAATCTGCCCATATCGTCTCTCGTGCGCCTGTAGTGTCCGTGAGGCCATCATCACTGGCCGTTCTGACCCGTCCTCCATGATGTGTGCAATAATCGCTCCAAGACCGTATTCCGATGAATCACAAATGAGAAGTAGTTCTTTCTGCAAGTCATAGCCCACCAACGTTCGATCTGATGACAGTAATCGCTTCGCCTCTACAAACGCTTCCTGTTCCTTTTCACCCCAGCTCCAAGGTCTTTTTGAATCCAACAGTCGATAAAGTGGCTCCAACACAGTGCTCTTGTCAGGCAAGAATTTTTCATAAAAATTATATAAGCCCAGGAAGGCGCGCAAGGTTTCTCTATTGGTTGGGGCTGCCTTTTCCTGAATTTCTTTGATCTTCGCAGGTGCTGGGTGAAGTCCCTCAGCATCAATCATGTGTCCTAGGAACGTGATGCTGTTCGCAGCGAATACACATTTCTTTACGTTGAGGCGGAGTCCCATTTGTTGCAGTTTCCTCAGTACTTCTCTCAGTCTACGATTATGTTCTTCAGTCGTGGCTCCGGTGACAGCAATATCATCTAATAGACACGCCACTCCTTCCATACCCGCTAATGCTGTCGACATCAAACGCTGAAAGATTGCTGGCGCCGCACTGACACCGAACGGCAGACGATTAACTTTCATTAGACCGATAGGAGTGTTCAGCGTGAGCAGCATAGCTGTCGCGTCGTCTACTTTTAACTGTGTATATGCGTTTTTCAAATCCAGTTTACTAAATATTCTGCCGCCACTTAATTTCACAAACGCTTACACAGACGTCGGCAGCGGATAGATATCAGTATTGATAGCGTTGTTCACCGTGGCACGATAATCACCACAGATTCGTACTGTTCCGTCTTCTTTCATCACTGGCGTCACCGGTGTCCCCCACTGAGAATAACGAACAGGTGTCAGTACACCCGCTTCCACCATCTCGTTCAATTGTCTAAGGACTTTCTCTTGAAGAGGGTAGGGTACCGCACGTGCCTTTAAGAAACGAGGCGTAGCCTCCGGCCGCACGTGAAGTGACACCTTAGGACCGTTGTACTCGCCGAGTCCTTTTTTAAATAGTTCAGGAAATTCTTTTCTATACTGGTCTATCTCCTCTTCCGCCCAGCACAATCCTGATACTTGAAGTCCTAGTTTATGGAACCAGTTCCTGCCCAGCAGATTTGGTCCGTTCCCCGACACCACAACCAGTTCACATTGTGCTTCTTTATTTCCTAGCATTACACGCACGTCTGCTAGTCCTAATACTTTCAAGGGGTCTTGAGTCCATGTCACGAGTTTTAGATTAGTAGCTCGTAGAGGTGGAGGCTCCAACCACAGCTTCTTGTATGTCTCTTCCGACATAATGGTACGCGATGCACCCGAGTCTACTTCCATAGATAGCTGAACGTCGTCTATCATAACGTCTGTGGTAATAGGTGGTGAATAATTATCCACGCAGACGTATACGCCCATCATCTTCTCAGCTGAACTGCCCGCATCTATATTGGCTCCGCACGTGTCGTCGACCTGATGTACACGGCCTGACTTCTTAGCGCAGGCCGCCGCAATGTGCCCAAACTTTTTGCAATAGAAACACTTTGCCTTAACAAACGGGCAGCGCTCGGCCCGACTGTGTGCGCGTGCACACCGTCGACACTCGTTCGAGTTAACATTACCAATATCCATAGGTTCAGTCCCCGTGACACTGGACGGAGATTGCTTAGACTCACTAGCCACACACGCAGGGTACAAATCAGGGAACGTCACTTGATAGTCCAGACACATCTGTAGCGCGACCTCGTATGTCAAGTCTTTCTTTTTCAATAAGTCGCGTCTCAAGCGATCGTCCCGCACCCCCAGTACTAGTCGGTCTCTCAACTGGCGTTTCAAGTCCATGAAATTGCATTTTGCACCCAGCATACTTATAGCCGCCACAAAGTCTTGCACGCTTTCACCTTGATCTTGTTGACGTTTGTAAAATTTTCCCGCTTGCAAAATTTCGTTAACCTCAGGTTCATAGAACTTATCCAAAACTCTAAAAATGTCCAACAACTGTACTTCCGTAGGACGTTTTGGAACTAAAAGTGATGCAATTAATGCAAAGGTGTCTTTGCCGCACTGAGAAAGAAACAGCGATCTTCCCTTGTCGAGGTTAGTTTTGTCACAACCTGCCGCATCAAGCGCGCACATTAATTGTTCTTTATAATCACACCACTTATCAGTCTTTGGGTTAAATTGTCCGGGAAACACTATATTTGTTACATTTGACGTCATTTTCGCCGAAATTCACTTTATTTTCCGTAGTCGCCAATAAAAGATACAACCAACTTGAGCTCAGAAGCAAAACTGTTTTATTATTCATTCACCCTCATTACCAAAAATCATAGTTGACAACTTATGAATACAATCATCGAGGTTCAAACATAACAGAGACGATTAAGGCTAAACATGCAGCACGCACGCAGGCATGCGAGTGAGTGGGTGAGAGTGCGTGTGAGAGTGATTGGGAGTGTGAATTTGTTAGTGTGTGAGTGTGAACACGAATAAATCAAAATGTGTACATGATGGTGCAGAGATTGGCAGATGTAGGGTTATATTTATCTTAACAGCGCCTCCGTTTCATCATATGTTAATGTTTTTATCCAACTAGTTACAATTTTTTTAATTCATGTTTATTCTTATTATATACATAAATTTCTTTATTAATTCTATTATATAGCTGAGCTGAGCGTTTTTTGTACTGTATATTAGCGAACTTGGTTTTGGTTTGAGGAACATCCACTATGAAATCTTTTCTTCTTTTCAATGTTAATCTAGGGTCAAAAGGAGTAGCTTGGTGTTTCTTAATCACTGTTTTAATTACATATAGTTTTCGAACCGAGAGTAAATCGCTTATTTGGTAAAGTCTTTGCGTTGGAAATCTAAGGTTTTTAAAATACATAAGTTTTATCAGAGCTTGTTGACTCCGCTCAAGGTCGATGAATTTTGTCTTAGCTGCACCTCCCCAAATGGGGATGCAGTACACCAGTACCGACTGTACTAGAGCTACATATATTTCATTGAGTAGGTTTCTGGAGGTATTTGAATTGCTGGGTACTTTTTTTGATACGATGTGTCTCAGCGTTTTGAATATCCAGCTCAGTTTTCTAATCCTATTAGTGACCTGTTCTAGCTGGGGGTACCATGTTAGTCTCTGGTCAACAATAACTCCCAGATATTTTGTTTGTGACACCCTGAGTAGTCTCGGACATTGACAATTTTTTGAGTCATCACATGTATGAACTCTTATTTCACAATCAATATTCGGTTGTGTCTTGTGTGATATACTGAAACAAATGTAGTTCATTTTAGCTGTATTAAGAGAGAGTAGGTTATTTTTGAGCCATTCTGCTATTTGGGACATACCGGCCTCAGCACTTCGGGCAACTTCCTGCCAAGAATTCTCAGAAAATACTACAGCAGTGTCGTCAGCATAAGAAAACACTCCAGCGTTATTGATTTTAAGATTGCAGAGGTCGTTTATGTAAAGCAGGAACAATGTGGGGCCCAGTACACTACCTTGAGGTACCCCAAATGTGACATTTGCATTACGACTAACGTGTTCTCCCACCTTAAGCCGTTGCTTTCTGTTTGTGAGATAATCTTTTAACATTTTGAGTGGAATTCCCCTCACACCCGAAGCTTCCAATTTGTTAACGAGGATGGGAACAGAGACGGTGTCAAATGCCTTCTTTAAGTCCAGAAAGACAGTTAAACATTTCCTACCCTTATCCAAATCGTCAGCTACAAGCGAGGTGAGGGCTGTAACTGCGTCCTCGGTTGAAACTCCTTGCCTGAATCCAAATTGTGAGCTACTTAAAGTATTAAATTTGTGCAAGAATTTCATTAGTCTCTTATTTATAAGTTTTTCAATGACTTTCGATATCGCTGGTAAAATGGAAATGGGCCTGTAATTATTGATATCGTCTCTGTCCCCGCCCTTATGGATAGGAATGATGATTGATTGCTTGAGTGGCTCAGGGAAGATACCCAGTGAAAAACAAAGATTAGTTAAATGGGTTATGATTGGAACAATTTCCGGGCTTACATGTTTCAAAAATCTAATGGATACATTGTCCCAGCCAGGAGCGCTGTCAGATTTAAGGCTCATCAAGATTGCACTCACCTCATCGGGATCAGTGTCTAAAAGAACAAACGATTTCACTTGTTCTGATACCGTTTTCGATCGAAAAGCATTTAAATTAAGTGTCGAGGGTTGAATTTTTTGGGCTAGCTCTTTACCAATATTTGCAAAAAAATTGTTTATGAAATTTACCGACTCTGTTGGATTTGGTCTCATGTGAAGTAGTTCTGTATTTTGACTCTTAAGATTATTTGTGTAAGTTAAGGTTTTAATATTTTTCCATAATAATTTTTTGTTAGTGACGGAATTGCTAAGTAGCTCCCTCTCAAATTTTCTTTTTAATTTTTTAATTAGGTTATTACAATGGTTTCTGTATCGACGGTAGGTTATTTTTAAGATGTCATTAAATGGATCATTTCTGGATTTTTTCTGCAGTTTATTGCGGTTCCTGATGCACCTCAACAACCCGGCAGTTATCCATGGCTTTACAATACGCTTGCTATTGGGAATTATTTTACAAACAGTGTTATGTTTAATAGATTCTTTCAATTTGTATATTAGTAGGTCAGTTAATTTGTCGGGGTCGTTACAAAATAGAAGCTCTGAGATTTTATTTTCTTTATGATAAATGAGGGCTTGTTCGTAGTCAATTGATGAAGTGGTTTTATTATCAGTTTGTCTGGTTTTTAGTTTAGTTATAGATAGAAAAGTAGTGAAGTGGTCGGTGATAGTAGTGTGTAGTATAGCTATAGAGGCTGATACCTTCTTATTATCTATTTTGAGCATAAAATGGTCTAAACAGTTTCGCGAGTAGGCAGAATATATCCCGGTAGTATACCGTATAGTGATAACATGTTCAAGTAATTTACCCTATTTCTATATTCATGAGGCGGCTCATCTTCTTTTATTTTGAGATTGATATTAATATCCCCAGCTATAATGATACTTTGATGAGAATTTAAAGTACTTAGGTGAGTACTGAGAGAATCTACAAAACAGTCTGAGTTTGTGTTTGATGGCGAACGGTACATGCATACAATAATGTAATTAAGTATTTCCAACTGTAGACACGATGCCTTTTTTTTTTTTTTTTTTTTTTCGGGGTGGAAATTCTCATAGGATGTCCGCCGCCCTAGGGTGGGCGACGGGGTCTGTCAGACTTTTACTGACTAAAACCACCCCGGTGTCTCTTCTGTCACGAGCGCGCGTGGGGCCGCGGGAGTCTAAATTCTTCCGCAGCCCCACACTCCCGTGCTGGCCCGGTCTGTCCGGGCCTCGTCTCCGGCACGGGGTAGTGGGGTGTTAAGCTACCCCGTGCATCGCCTCAGAGGCGCGCGCTGACACTCATGCGCGCCTCCGCCTCGGGGTCCATCGAATAGGGGGCGGGGACTTCCCCATGTCCCTCGCCCCTGGACCCATTCATGGGGGGCGGAAGAGGGCGTTATCCGCCCCTCTTCGGCGCCCGGTGCGTCTTCTGCGGCCCGGGAAGGGAGTTGAGATCTCCCTCTCCAGTTCCGCAGCTTCCTTCTGCGACATCACGTCCTCGCAGAAGGACACCACCGCGTCCCACGACTCTGCGCTGCCGGCCATCCTCCGCACTACTGCCGGCAGCGTCAGGTCTTCTTTTATTTTGAGATTGATATTAATATCCCCAGCTATAATGATACTTTGATGAGAATTTAAAGTACTTAGGTGAGTACTGAGAGAATCTACAAAACAGTCTGAGTTTGTGTTTGATGGCGAACGGTACATGCATACAATAATGTAATTAAGTATTTCCAACTGTAGACACGATGCCTGAGCCAGGTTTATTTCTTTAACTTTGGGTTTTAATGATTCCTTTACGTAAACAACAACGCCGTAATTATGATTTAATTGTCGGGAAGTTGCAAAGGAAAGGTAACCATTAAGCTGCGGGATAGGTTTATTTGGGTGTAACCAACATTCTGTTAAAATTATAATGTCAGTTTGAGATTTAAAAGTTGATAATAGAAGAGAAAAATCATCGAAGTTGCGGAAAATGCTTCTTATGTTTTGAGAAATAATGGTCAGATCGTTTTTACCAACATTAATATAATTGTGCAAGTCCATGCAGGCGCATTGGAACGTGCGTGCAACTTCGATATTATCAATATCATCAAGAGTTAGTAGGGTGTCATCCATTTGTATTGTTTTTAAGCTGAATAGATGTTTTCACAATATAAGCATTATAGCCATAACATTCGAGCGCGTTTTTAAGCCAGTGATTAGATGAGGTATGGTGATAGGAGTTTAGGTAATAATGGGTAATTATTACCTTTGTTGGATATATTTTTGTGTGTGTGAGAGTATGAGGTGTGTTAATGTTTGAATTAATTATGATTATACATGCAAAAATAAAAAATGATAACAAGAGCAACATCAAAAAAATATCAAAACTAAATACTACCTACCCATAGTTGGGAAAATATAAAACAACATAATATAAGGAACAAAGTTAATGTCATATGACGGTATAGTTGATCATGCACTAGTCATTGTCCTCCCTTGAGCTTATGTACCTGCTCCTCATTTATAACTGGTATGGTAGGCGAGCCTACGTCTTTCTTTACGTAGACTTTTCCGTAAGCTGTCCAGCAAAATTTGTAAGCCCCTGATTTTGTGAGATCCCGGGCCAGGAAGTGAAGGCGGGTGCCTTTGGCAGTCAGGTGTTCGGACAAAAATATGGGTGTGTCTTCTTGGGATTTATATCCCAGATGCTTACAACTCAGTCTAGACTTATGTTTAATACAATAAGCTCTGCCCATTCTCATAAAATCTGATTTTAAGAAGGTGGACCCGGTTTCAACAATAATTGGTTGATTCTGACTTTCATTGTTTTTTCCACGTAATCGATAAATGTCCTTAACGTCCGATTTATCAATTTTGCATTCTATGCTACGAGAAAGACAAATAATCATGTCCACGAGGTCCTCTTTGCTTTCATTACTTCTTTTAGGAACATTTTTAATAACAAAATTGGTTTTTCTACTTCCTATCTGAATGTCTTCAATTTTACCCTCCAATAGCGTTATATACTTCCTGTCTTCCTTATTCTGCATCTCAAGCTGAGCAATTCTTTTGCTAAGTTCCTCATTTTTACCCGACTACGGCAAAGCAAAAGGAGGGTTATGATTTTGACAGGCTATGTATGTATGTATGTATGTATGTTCATCTGTTCCCTCGTAACTTCTAAACTACTTATTCGAATTCGATAAATGATATATCATTAGAAGCGTCTTAATTGTCCGCTGGTTATAGGCTATATGGAGTTTCACAAAATCTAATGTGGCGCCCTCTAGCGGACAAAATATACAGAGTAAAAAAAAAGTTAAGATAAATATGCCGTGTTTGGTATCATTTGAAAGGGCTTTACTTGTACATTTTGAATATATATATATTACTAGCATTTGCTTGTGACTTTACTTGTATTCATGGGCTGATTGCAAACAATTCACATCTTTTCGTTCATAGATAGCTTCTTTACTACTTATCAGAATAAGACCACTGCAGAACCATTAGAAGGGCCTTGATATTCTGTTGGTTATGAGCTATAAAGCTTGTCACCAAATTTAGTATTACGCCCTCTAGCGGACAAAAAGTTCTATGTTAATATAAAATTATTATAAATATACCGTAATTGGTATCATCTGAAAGAGCTTCACGAGTACTTTATGTTTGTACATAATCCCTAGTAATGCTTCGTAGAAATTTGAATGTAAACCAGGGTTTGGTAAACGGAGCGATGGGAGTGGTGAAGGCCTTCGAATGGCCTGCTCTTCGGCGCGATCAGTTGGAACAGGAGAACAGCCAAGCGCTGTTCTCATACAATTTGACGACGCATCCATAAAAGCAAATATTAACGGACTTATCAAAATCGAGCCTTGCCTCACTGAATTTGACGGCTTGAGGGGTTCTGGGCAAATTCAGCGTCAAATGCTCCCGCTGATTCTTTCTTGGGGTTGTACTGTACATAAATTACAAGGTTGTACTCTAGATAAAAAAGCTACAGATCTAGGAAAGTCATTGTTTGCTAAAGGACAGGCCTATGTCGCTCTCAGTAGAGTTAAAAACATAGAGGGATTGTTTATAAGTGCATTAGATCTTAATAAATTACTTAAAAATCCACATGATAGTCGATCGTTAGCAGAATTAGATAGATTAAGAAATCTTCCCAGGTCCTCTTAATATATGTTTTTTTTTTAATAATTATAAACTAGCGCTTGACTGCAATCCCGCCTGATGGTAAGCAGTGACGCAATCGTTGATGGTAAAGCGCACTAGTTTATTAAGCCTATTCACTTAAAAAAACTTAGGAATAGCAAGGATGACGGCAGTTGAGCCAGGTGATGCAATGTTAAACCCAAGACCAACACGACCAACGATGCTGCGCCAGAGGGAGATTGATCTGGAGACTCTCCACGACCAAACTCCCGACACAACAATATTTGGCGCATCGTACTCGCCACACAACGCAACACAGCTGGTCAGACGCGTCCTCCCTACAGCTTCACCAGACATCATGCTGGAACACGACGAATCGCTTAGCGGCAAGACTTCGTCTGGTGGGTGGTAACTTCTGCCGGCAGCCGATGTTTTGGCCTACCACCGTTAGAAAACCATCCAATCTATTTATACTAACGACCTCATCTACTAATTCATGACCCATTCGGTGCCATCGACGCAAATGTGCGTCGCTACTACGAAAAACCGGGAGCTTCATACGCGGAAACCGTTGCTATACGCGCTACGATCCAAAAGCTACGAAATAGTAAAATAGGACATCTCTACATATTACTATACGCCGATACATAAGTCAAAAGAGATGTCGTATGTTAACTACCTAGTTTTTAGTTCGTCAATTTAACTTTTGTTAATATTATGCGCCACAAATACACTTTAACACCAAAATAGTACAAATAATAAAAAGTAAAAAAACTAAAACCCAACTACGACAAAAAACGACGCTGAAAAAGTATAAAACACTCACTGGAAAGGCGTAGTCACACGTTACATATACCTACCTACCGTAGCTTGATAACGTGTGACTGCGGTTTTCCAAACATAAAAATTTATCTCTACATAGTGAATATTGCATACTTCAGAATAGTATTGTAAGACATTATTGTCAATTTACAACGAAGACATCTTGGTAGAGTCTACTGTGTCCATTTACTTGCAACTACATCAGCAACTTTGTTCAGTTCAGTATTCTGAAAATCTTGTTTTATACTTTTTCAGCGTCGTTTTTTGTCGTAGTTGGGTTTTAGTTTTTTTACTTTTTATTATGTGCCGTGAGATAGGTAATCGAGGTTTCGATATTGAGGTTAGATTGCTGAATTTCTTTTAAGGTTGAAGACATCTGTTTAATCTCGTTACCTTGTTTAGTCGAAAAAATAGACATCATTTCCTTAATTATGTTTTTGAAAGCGTCCAGTTGCTCACAAATGGAGATATCCTCTCTGCTTCTCTTAGTACGTTGGAATACATAATTAGGCGGCGTCTTAAGATAGTCTTTACACACCAAACTAAGCTCGGGACTCCGACACAGATTTGTCCATTGGCGAGTTCATTGTTACTAGGATAGCAGAGGCGACAAAGAGTTACATATGGCCACTGCAATACGGCTGCATGTGCGCAAAAGAGACGAATGTCTTCCACACGGGTTAGCAAATAAAATGTAAAAAAAAAGACATACGATTGGATGATAGTGTCGTCTGCTACTTAGGGGGCGTGGTCATCATTACGGAAGTTCTCCAATCAATGATCATTAACACGTTTATCACATTATAAGTAGGCACTCTTACGCGTCCCTGAAGGCGGAGCCTGCGCAGCTTGGTCGGGTTAAGTACCTGGCGGGCAGAGATATTGCAGGTTCCCAGCGTTAGTATATTCTGCGATATATTTCTTCTTATGTTATGCACTCCTATTATTTAAAATGAATATAATTGAATTATAAAATGATTTAAAACAAGTAAGCACTCAACCGGGGGCACGTTAGCACCTTACGGCGATCCGAGGGGAGAGGAATCTCATACCTATTTTGTTTGGATTTTAAATCAAATAAACCATTGCATATTGTATAACAATATACAATATGTAAAGAAAACCCTGTCCCTGGGTCGGCCATAAGGATAATAGAGGTTAGGTAAACACTTGACCAAATATAATATAAAATTTTACATAATCATCATAGTAACAATAATAATGAATTTTGAAATAATCTTTTTTTCCCGGGAATTAATTCCAATTTCCCCGAAATTTGGTAATTTTTAAAAAACTGACAACACCATTTGTGACGGAGCGAATAGCGATGCGACCACGTGCCGCATGCCCCGCCCCCTTCACCCGCGCATGTATGCCTATCGGGTTGTCAGCTGTCAAACAGCTACGCGCGCGGATATGCTGTCGAATACCTCAGTGATTAAGTGTGAAAACAAACGCGAGTTCAACTCGAAACCATAACTAAAGTGTTCCTTTACGTGCAATAACAGTGTACAAGTGTTTGTGTGCTGAAACAATATGTGATGCAGACTAAAACTTGTGAATTAAATACATAACAATACATTTTTCGCCATAAAAATTTCAACCCACCTTCAAATAAAAAAAAAAAAAGCATAATAGAAAAAAAAAAGTTAAAACTACACCCATTCGGCAAACCCCCGGCGCCTATCAGTATCCGGGCTGGAAGGTGTGCAATTTGCTACCAAAGACTCCACGCGGGTGGGTACCCAGGCCCCCGTGACAGTAAATGCTACTGGTCAAAACAAAAGATATGTGCAGCAAGCCTTTCACCCAAGTCTTCTCCAAAGGCCAAGAAGTGCCTCAGTTGGAAGCCAAACATATGCTACCAACAGGGAACAACAAAATCCCCAACAATCAACATCCAGTATAGAAATTCTACCAAGCACCAGTATAAATACTGAGGTACATATCATAGAAGATTCTCCTACTGAAGCAACAACCCCAATAAATAACCATGAAAAAGATTGGGTACAAGCCACGAATAAAAAACGGCAGCGAACAAGCCCAGAACCGCCTAAGTCACAAAAGCTGAGCAAACTCGATACATATTGGCTTTCCCAGCCCACACCAATCTCAACTTCCAACAGCTTTGCCGTGCTGGAAAGTGATCAGTTGCAGGAAACAAGCAAGCCTCCATCTCTATTAAGACCTAAAACTGATAAGCCACCCCCAATTTTCGTTGATAGAGTTAGTAACATTCAACCGCTTATAAACCTCTTGGAAATACATGCAAACAATAATTATGATCTAAAAGTACTTCGTAACGAACAAGTAAAAATACAAACTAAATCGTCTGAAGCTTACACCGCTGTGGTCAAGGAATTAGAAATAAAGAAAACTGAATTTTATACATACAAACAAAAACAAGACAGAAGTTTTAAAGTAGTCCTAAAAAACATACACCCTTCCACCAGCATCTAGAAGATATAAAAGATGCTCTAAATGAGCTTGGTCATGATTGCACTAACATCTGGAACATCAAACAGCGCATCACTAAAAAAGCATTGCCAATGTTTATAGTGGAGTTAAAACAAAAAGAAAATAATAAAACTATTTTTGACATAAAATATCTTCTCCACTGTAAGGTAGTACTCGAACCGCCAAGACCTAAGCGGGAAATCCCCCAATGTGGAAACTGTCTTCAATATGGACATACAAAAACTTACTGTAGAAGAAGCCCAAAATGCATTAAGTGTGCTGGTGATCATTTGTCAGTGGACTGTCTACGAAAAACTAGATCCGAAAGCGTAAAGTGCGTGCTGTGTGAAGGCAATCACCCAGCAAATTATAAAGGCTGCAAAGTTTACAGAGAACTTCAGAAAATCAAATTCCCTCCAGCACCTGCTAAAGTTCAGAAATCCAAACAGCCACATGATAGGACAAAACAATTATATGGTCCATCAAAAACCGGAACAACATATGCCGAAATAGTGCAAAACAAAACATCACTGCAAGCGACTGATCCTGACAATAAAACGAACAGTGACCAAAACTGCGACATAAAAGAATTAATGATATCAATGAGACAGATGATGGAACAATTAACAACAATCACTAAACTAATCCTGAATCTCACGACCAAACTAACTGAACACTGGACTCCATAAAAATGGTGCTCTGGAACGCCAATGGGCTGTCACAACATACCCTTGAGGTTAAGAAATATATGAAATTAAACAACATTGATATCATGTTAATCTCGGAAACACACTTTACAAGTAAAAGCTATTTTGACATACCAGGATACAAATTATATCACACCATGCACCCTGACGGAAAAGGCTATGGAGGAAGTGCAGTTCTGATTAAGACCAATATAAGACACCACTTAGCTCACAGCTATTGTACTGAAAAAATCCAGGCTTCAAATATTGTGATTGAGGACTGGTTGGGACCAGTCACGGTATCAGCAATATATAGCCCTCCAAAGCACGTCATAAAGCAAGAGGAATACGAAAAATACCTTAAAACATTAGGACAGCGGTTTGTGTCTGGCGGTGACTTTAATGCCAAACATACATTCTGGGGTTCTCGGACTATAAATGCAAAAGGCCGACAGTTATTTTTAGCGATAAACAATCTCCGACTGGGCGTTATCTCAACAGGAGAACCAACATATTGGCCCACTGATCGAAATAGGAGGCCAGATCTGATTGACTTTTGTGTTACCAAAGGTATTAGCAACACTGACTTCAGTTGCAACTCCAGTACTGACCTGTCCTCTGACCATTCTCCTGTAGAAGTATTATTGAGTCGAAGAATTATGAAAAAGGAAACACCTTGTCGACTACATACCCATAGAACCAACTGGGAACACTTTCGAGAATTAATAACCAAATCTCTTGATGTCAAAGTACCGCTACGGGAGGATGAAGACATTATAAGCGCAGTTGAGCATTTTAACAACACAGTCCAACAGGCTGCATGGGAAGCCACGCCTCCACCAAAGCCCATAAATCAAGATAGACTCCAATGCTCACCATCTATAAGAAAATTACTAGATGAAAAGCGTAAAGCAAGAAAGAGATGGCAAACCACTCGGTACCCAGGGGACAAAACGACATACAATAGACTAGCCAAACAACTCAAGCAACTATTAAGTGATGATAGAAATCAAAAAATCGCAACTTATCTGCAAAATCTGGACGCTACATCATCTACAGACTATTCATTGTGGAAAGCGACAAAAGTCCTCAAACGCCCAATAACTTACCAACCACCTCTGCTCAAAGCAGATAATTCATGGGCTAGGTATGATGTCGAGAAAGCCAACGTATTCATGGAGCATCTGCAAGAAGTCTTTCAACCAAACCCCGATACTGGTTCCACAAAGTCGGAAATGGTTGTAGAACTGCTGAACCAGACGCATCAACTAGAGTCACCCATCCAGAAACTTAGCAAAGGAGAGGTCAAATCTGTAATCAAAAAACTGAAAGTAGGGAAAGCGCCTGGATACGATTTAATTACATCAACCATTCTAAAGGAACTACCAGAGCGGGGCATTATATTCCTGACGCAGTTATATAACGCTATTCTTCGAAGGGAATATGTACCTCCACAATGGAAAGTAGCTAAAATTATAATGATCCTGAAACCAGGCAAGAGTCCAGAAGATGCCAAATCATATCGGCCAATTAGCCTACTCCCAATTACATCCAAAGTAATGGAAACATTGATCATTGGAAGGTTAAATCCAATTATTAAGGAAAAAAACCTCATACCCGACCACCAATTTGGATTCAGGGAAAAACATGGTACAATCGAGCAAATTCATAGACTAGTTGATGGTATATCAAAATCATTCGAACAAAAAGAATATTGTACAGCTTCCTTCCTTGATATATCACAGGCCTTTGATAGGGTCTGGCATGATGGACTTTTGTACAAAATCAAAAAGACACTGCCCGCCAACTTTTACAGCCTAATAAGATCCTACCTGCTTGGCAGACACTTTTTCGTTAGTCACGGTGAAGCAAATACGGAACTTAAAGAAATTCAAGCGGGAGTGCCGCAGGGTAGTGTAATGGGACCTGCTCTGTATCTTCTTTATACCGCAGACTTGCCAATATCTGACAATGTTGTTATGGGCACGTTTGCTGATGACACAGCTATCATGGCATCAGATGACTCACCAATTCAAGCCTCTCGCAAACTACAGAGCAGCCTAGATAAGATCACGGCATGGCTAAAGGACTGGCGCATCAAAGCCAATGAAACAAAATCACTTCAGGTAACATTTACTACCCGGCGACAGACTTGTCCCCCAGTCACACTGAATGCTGTCCAGCTTCCACAATCTGACGAAGCAAAATATCTTGGAATGTATCTGGATCGACGCCTAACTTGGAGAAAACACATTTTTACCAAACGCCTAGCAATGGGACTACAAGTGCGCAAGATGTATTGGTTGATGAATAGAAACAGCCAGCTGTCAATGGAAAATAAACTTTTGTTATACAAGAGTATAATAAAGCCAATATGGACATACGGAATACAACTATGGGGCACGGCTGCCAACTCCAATTTGGAAATCCTACAAAGGTTTCAATCAAAAATGCTAAGGATGATAGTAGACGCACCATGGTATGTCACTAACGAAAGACTTCACCGAGAGCTTGGCATCAAAAGTATAAAAGAGGAAATAAAGGAGAGAGTCATAACATATAAAGACAGACTGCAGCAGCACCCTAACATATTGGCACACCACCTTATGGACGATTTACTTCCAAGTGCAAGGAGACTAAAGAAGAGAGTTCCTCAAGACTTAATTGTTTAAAACATCATTTTGGAGGGCTTGTCACTGGACCTGTACCTCACATACCATACATCATTTCTGAAGTATTGTTGAATGTCTCCCAGACAGATTGCAATAATAAACAAAGGAAAAAAAAAAAAAAAAAAAATGATTTAAAACAAGTAAGCACTCAACCGGGGGCACGTTAGCACCTTACGGCGATCCGAGGGGAGAGGAATCTCATACCTATTTTGTTTGGATTTTAAATCAAATAAACCATTGCATATTGTATAACAATATACAATATGTAAAGAAAACCCTGTCCCTGGGTCGGCCATAAGGATAATAGAGGTTAGGTAAACACTTGACCAAATATAATATAAAATTTTACATAATCATCATAGTAACAATAATAATGAATTTTGAAATAATCTTTTTTTCCCGGGAATTAATTCCAATTTCCCCGAAATTTGGTAATTTTTAAAAAACTGACAACACCATTTGTGACGGAGCGAATAGCGATGCGACCACGTGCCGCATGCCCCGCCCCCTTCACCCGCGCATGTATGCCTATCGGGTTGCCTGCCGCACATGCATTAAGTTACCTCGCTTTTTCGAAATAACATTTATTTTTTTGGGGGATTTTTTTTTAAGTGTAGTCCGGCTTTGTAGGCATTATTAGAATCAGTTAACGATACCTAACAATACCTTCACGGATCGGACAGGGTTTTCTTTACATATTGTATAAACTTTTGTCAAATATGTGTATACAAATATTATACATACAATATTAGACATTCAATTGTTACCCGTTATTCTATGTTACAATAGCTAGTGCAGTGGTCAGTTAAGTTGGTATCCTGGCCGACTTGCCAGGATACATTGGAACTACTGTACTGGAAGTGTCCTCACATAGGGCACTTTTAAGTGATTATAGAAACATATGAAGTTTGTGCTTCTGACACTGTGATTAGCAGTATATTTTCCTAATAATATAATCATCTCCTTACAGCCCAATCCTGGAGTGAATGAAAAACACTTAGAGATATTTGGAGGACTTGTTAAAACTCCAATAGAACAGATAAATGTTGCTGATTGCATTGCTGTTGGAGAGGAATTATCAGCTGTTTGTGAGGGACCAGATGATGTTATTGAGCCAAAGGAGGAACACCAAACTGATGGTATGTTTTAAAAACTAAAATAATGTTGTTAGTAAATAATATCTTAGGTAATTATAAAATATGATCTGTTCTTTATATATTGATTAGAAAATGATTTGAGTTCTTTCAAACCTCTGCCAGTGTTCAAAACTGTAACCACATTGTGTAGTGAAATATTACAAATAATACTCTTCACTGTTTTTGTGTACTTATAGAGCTAGAACCCGACAATTTAGACAATACTGGTCTAGATGTAGCAGATAAAACACCACTCTATTATAAGTTAGACTTAGAAGATGATGTACCTTTGAAGAAATGTAAAACAGAAGTAGAAGACGAAAAAATATCAGAGAAGAAAAGCACAGCCACGGAGACAATGAGTAAGTATTCGTTAGTTACATAGCTAAGCAAACCGACCAATGGTTCAACTAATATTATGTGGCTAGCGTAAACGGACCTAAAGAGCTAATTGAATAGCGCGGTGAAACTAGTTATTATATTAGATTCGTGGGGTATTCCAACACTTTAGTTTACTTAAGAAAGAAAAATTGTTTATTCCGCAAAAACAGAACGCACATTACAATAATAATATACATATCTGCATTTCTTTCTTTTACTACTTGGGTAGAAGTCACAGTGCATGCCTCAGATTCTAGAGGACTATGTCTTGTTGCTTCAGGTTCACAATCTAAAGCAGAAAGTGACGCTGCTCTGTCAATCCTTTGCCAACATGTATGATAGAGAAGTGTTGTTCTTGTTAACTGCAACAAAAGTAAACAGCTGGTGTAAAGATATATTATACCAAATTATTTTGTGTTTTTAGTTAGACATAATCACACAAAATATTCAATGCCTTCAGATTTAGTGTATCTAGTAGTCACTTATTTATTTGGATTCTAACCAAAAGATATAACATAACAAAAAAAAAAAAATACCTGACGAGGCGCTATCTGTTGGACAATCATATTTCTAATAGCAGCTGCACATGTTGTGTTTGTATTCAATGTATGTGATCGTTTCCTTAAAAGTGATGTGCATATCCAATGGAAATGTGCTCGATTATTGTATAAGACATTGAACTTTAGCGATTTCCAAAGTATATCTTCGCATTCTGGATATATTCAAACCGCAGTTTACACAACGTACTACGTAGATTATGTTTTTCGCCAGCTGACATTGACAAGTATGACTTTGACATAACAAAAGCAAATTGCCATAAAAAGTATTTATATATTTTTCGAAAAGGTCGATTTTTAAATATACATATTTCTTTATTAATAGTAAGTAGTTGGAATAATAATAATTATTAAAGAAGATTTTTGGGAATTAATGAATGTTTGCTTACAAGAAAATGAACGGTTATTAATAATAAACGAAAACTGATTATTCGGATTAATACCCGCTAACATTTTTTTGTAAAGGCAATATTTTTAGCTCAAGTTTTATTCAAGTCAGTTCAAGTTCCATTAGTTTAGTCGTTTTAATGCTTAATATTTTTGAAAAAATGTTGCTGTATTGCTTAGACTAATGAGTACGTGGAAGATATTTGAAAAATATCAACATATTTGTTTTTGTAAAATCAAACCCCTGTGCACGTCTGGGCCTAAATCTGGCATTCCCCTTTACCAATAAGTTTTTCACTTTTTTTATAAGAAAGTATAGCGCATAGTACTCGTAACGTTGAGTCTACATCCACCCGTGCCTCTCGTATCCGTAGGGCTCCGCTACGTTACACGCCGGAGTAGCGCGAGCGCCCGTGTACCGCCCCTTACCCCGTACATCACCCGCGGACGCCATCGGCGCGCCGCTCACACAGTAGCGCGGCCCTCCTCCGACTCGCCCGCGCCGGCGCGAGCGCCCGCCGCGGCAGTCCGCTACTCGCTCCCGATGTGTGTCCACGCACGCATGCTCTCGCGCCGCGCGCCGCGTGCCGCGTACGAACGTAATATTATAATATTTTGTGTCTTTCGTTATGTTTCCTATGACTATTGTATGTGTGATTGATCACATGTGTTTAGTAAACCTTTTAATGAAGAACCTTGTTAGTTTTATTAATAACAAGAACCCACGTGACTATAAAATTGGCGTCCCAACGTGCAGCAACTTGTCGCGAGTGAAATACGTGTTGCGCGATGAGTGCTAAACTGATCCGAACAGTGTTAGTTCTAAGTGTATAATGACATTCTTTCTATGATGGTGAATACGCGGTCTCAGCAGTACATCGAGATGTCTTCAGCTGCCGGAGCGCCCGGAGATGGCGAGGTGCCGTCTACCGTTAATACTGAGAGTGGTTTCGTCGACGAGCGTTCGCCGACACCCCCGCTGGCTGGACTTAAAGTGTCCGCCGGCGAGTTACCCCCAGTACCTCCGCCGCTGCCACCACAACATACTTCGATTGACGCCGCCGCAGCACCGCAACCATCATCAATAGTAATGACGGACCAACAGTTCGCTTTACTTATCCAAACATTATCAACGCAGCCTTTGCCGCCAGCGCCGCCGCCGGTAACAGTAAGTGGCAACTTTAGTAACTGTTCATCGAGATTCAATGGTACCGGCGATGTGCATGCTTTTGTAAGTAGCATTGAAATTTATAAAGACTGCGCGCAAATTAATAACGCAGTAGCGCTGAAGGGATTACCTATCCTGCTAACGGGATTCGCCGCCACGTGGTGGCAAGGGGTGAAACACTCAACTGTTACTTGGGACGACGCGTTGAATTTGCTACGCCGAACTTTTGGCCCACGTCTCCCACCACATCGAGTATATAGAGAAATATTCAGTAAAAGTCAAGAAGGCGAGAAGACCGATGTTTTTGTTTGTAGACTTAGGTCATTATTCGCACAACTCCCGCCAAACACTCTCAAGGAGAATCCGGTGCAATTAGATATGGCATACGGCTTATTACACAAACGGATAAGAGAGAGAGTAGGTAGGAATAGTTTCACGTCATTTACTGAACTACTAGAGAATGCCAGAGTAGTAGAGGATTTATTCGAAGAAGCTGGCCCCGTACCGAAGTATAACTACTCTGTAGATAAAAGACAGCTGCTGCCGCCGGTTAGATCTGCGACACCGCCGCTCGTCGCAGCGCCGCCGCCCGTCGCCGTGCCGCAGCCTGCTCCATCGGCTTACAGTGATAACACGCCGCGCACTAACAGACCGAGGTGCTCATACTGCAAGACATACGGTCATAGCAAAGACCAATGCCGCAACCTCGCTATGAAAAGTGAGCCAACTCAAGGGAGACCGAGTCACCCGATCGTAGCGTGTTTCGGATGCGGAGCGCCCGGAGTGATTCGCTCAAACTGCGCTGCATGCAAGGAACAGCGACGTGCTTCAACATCTGAGATCGCCGCATCACTGGCGCTACCAGCGCCGCCGCCGCCATCGAATTCAACATCGACTTTCCAGTCTGTATCGGTATGTAGTGCAATCGACTTCGATCCGCGAGTGCGTCCTTTATTTCAACTTGAGATATTCGGTGTCATAGGAACCGCATTACTTGACACTGGTGCCAAGCAATCCGTCGCGAGTGACAGCTTAACTGTACTTTTACGTAAGAACGGACAATCTTTTAATACAATAGAGACTGAACTTAGGTTTGCTGACGGACGAACACGTGTAGAAAATGTCGAAACAGCCTTAGTAAATGTAAAGGTACAGGGTGTTGTAGTTTCAACTTTATTTATGGTTTTGCCAGGCGCTACTGAGTCACTACTTGGTATGAATTTTATACAGGATGCTGGCATGACATTAGATTTTAAAAGCAATAGGTATACTATCCGCGATTCGGAATTTTTCGACTTAAAATATGAAAATGAGAAGGTTATAGTTGATAGTTCAACGGTGGACCTGCGCGATTGCGAGGGCGTCCTCTTGTCAACCACAGACAGAGAGAGATTGGGTGCACTCCTGAAGAATAATAAAGATATCTTCAGTGCAGGGGGAGAGCCGACCCCTTTTGTGTTCATAAAATTGAAACGGGGAATGCTGCACCTGTCTCCACGCCTCCGTATAGAGTCTCACCAGCCAAGAAAGAAGTTATGAGAATGGAGATCGACAAGATGCTCGAAGATGGTGTTATTGAAGAAGCCGAATCGGAGTGGACTTCTCCGGTCGTATTGATACCCAAGAAAAATGGAGAGACGAGATTCTGCGTCGATTACAGGAAGCTAAATGCAGTGACGCGAACTGATAAGTACCCGCTGCCCGTGATCGACGATATAATTTCTACCACACGAGCTGGATGTGTCATGTCTACCATAGACTTAAAATCTGGCTACTTTCAGTGCAATCTAGCTCCAGAAGACAAACACAAGTCAGCATTTGTGTCACCCTTTGGTACTTATCAATTTCGTCGTATGCCCTTTGGGCTTAAGAATGCGCCGTCGACCTTTCAACGGCTAATGGACAGATTTCGGTCTGGCCTGAAAGATGTTAATGTTGTAACCTATCTCGATGATCTGTGGATAATATCAGACTCATTTCCACAACACTTGAAGGATTTACAACAAGTTTTTGATCGTCTGCGATTGTTTAAATTAAAAGCTAACAGGAAAAAGTGCGTTTTCGCCAGGGAGAGAGTAACTTACTTAGGACATGTAGTTTCAGCTCAAGGCATAGAACCAGACCCGACCAAGGTTGAAGCGGTGACTAATATGCAGCCACCTACTAATTTAAAGGAGTTACGAACCTTTATTCAAACTTGTGCCTGGTTCCGTAAATTTATCCCACAGTTTTCTGAAATTGGACGACCTCTCACTGATTTGACCAAAAAGAACAAGCCCTGGAAATGGGGTGAAAGCGAGTTGAGAGCATTTGAGACATTGAAACATAGTCTTACTACTAGCCCTATATTATGTCAGCCTGATTTCAAACAACCTTTTATTTTACGCACTGATGCGAGTTCTTATGCCCTCGGCGCCGTGCTTATGCAGGGACCTGACCATAAGTCAGAGCGACCCATCGAGTACGCAAGCCGCCTATTAACGTCAGCAGAGAAAAATTATACCACAACGGAAAGAGAGGCCCTTGCTGTAGTATGGGCCCTTGATAAGTTTCGTGGCTATTTGGAGGGTGCTCAAATTCATGTTGCGACAGATCATCAACCTTTAAAGTGGCTGCTTTCACTGAAGACGCCTAGTGGACGGTTGGCTAGGTGGGCTCTGAAAATACAAGCCTATAATCTAAATATTGAATATACTCCCGGAAGAATAAACGTGGTTGCAGATTCTCTTAGTCGACCTGTAGGCCAGGCAAGCGGGAGTCCTCCTTGTGAGATTTGTCCAGTGACCGTCGATTTGCCTCATTATAACTCAGAGCAGATTCGTGAAGCTCAGCTTAAAGATAATGAAATCAAGAGTATTCTTACCGATTTCGAAGTTAATGATGCCGCTATGCGATGGACCGACCGAGGTTATTACCTCGTCCAAGGAGTTCTGTATCGTTTTAATCCAGATGGAGAATCTGAAGAGCCCCAATTAGTAGTTCCGGAGTCCATGCGTGCTGAAGTTATGAAAAAGCTTCACGATGCACCTACGGCTGGTCACTTGGGCTTAGAGCGTACTCTAAAGAAAATCAAGGAGAAGTTTTACTTTTCCAATATGCGTCAGTATGTGTCTAAATATCTCAAGAACTGTGACTTATGCCAAAAGTTCAAGCCCACTAACCTTAAACCGGCAGGACTTTTGCAAACACCTGTTCCTCAGCGACGGTTTGAAGTTCTTGCTATGGACTTATTCGGCCCCTTACCCGAAGGAAGTAAAGGTGAAAAATGGATCTTCATGGTTGAGGATACTGCTAGTAGGTGGGTTGAACTGTTCCCTTTAGTAGAGGCAAACTCTGAAAGTTGCGCCAAGGTCTTGATTGAAGAAGTTTTTATGAGATACGGTTTTCCACGAAGAGTGATTTCTGACAATGGAGTGCAATTCGTCTCAGCCGTAATGCAGAAAGTAATGCATGTTTTGAATGTGAAACAAAATTTAACTCCTGTTTATCATCCAGAATCTAACCCTGCTGAACGCAAGAATCGAGAAATGAAGCAGATGTTAGCGATGCTGATAGACCCCGAGCATCGCCGTTGGCCAGAAGTTTTGCCTTCTGTTAGATTCGCTTTAAATACTGCCCCGAATCGAGGCACTGGGCACTCGGCTGCCTATCTTACCTTTGCTCGTGAGTTCCGGTCTCCAGTCAACGTAGAATACGATTTACGCACGATCATTGATCATGAAAACTACGTGCCGCAGATTACACCTTACCTACGTGACTTTGTGTACAACATGCAGGAAGTAAAGTGGCGAGTTGAGCACCAACAGGATATTCGTAAGAAATCCACAGATAAGATCCGCCGTATTGGACCGGGGTATCAAGAGGGTGACCTCGTGCTTGTGGAGACCCACCGCTTAAGTCAAGCCGCAAAGGGTTATACAAATAAATTTGCTCCGCGTCGTGAAGGTCCTTATTGCGTTAGTAAAATTGTAACCCCCACTACTTTTGAGATAGTTGATAGAGATAATCGGCCCCGAGGCAAGTATCATGCCAGCCTTCTGTATCCATACGTAGGTGATTCGGATGTAGTGGCTCACGAAAGAAACAGAGGGAGACCCCGGCGTTCTGGCCCCAAATCAGTTCCAAAAGCTTCCACTGACTTGGAGGGGGAGGATATAGCGCATAGTACTCGTAACGTTGAGTCTACATCCACCCGTGCCTCTCGTATCCGTAGGGCTCCGCTACGTTACACGCCGGAGTAGCGCGAGCGCCCGTGTACCGCCCCTTACCCCGTACATCACCCGCGGACGCCATCGGCGCGCCGCTCACACAGTAGCGCGGCCCTCCTCCGACTCGCCCGCGCCGGCGCGAGCGCCCGCCGCGGCAGTCCGCTACTCGCTACCGATGTGTGTCCACGCACGCATGCTCTCGCGCCGCGCGCCGCGTGCCGCGTACGAACGTAATATTATAATATTTTGTGTCTTTCGTTATGTTTCCTATGACTATTGTATGTGTGATTGATCACATGTGTTTAGTAAACCTTTTAATGAAGAACCTTGTTAGTTTTATTAATAACAAGAACCCACGTGACTATAAAAGTTTATTTATTTCCATTGGTTCCTCTAAATCCATGGTAGGTTTACTCGTAGTAACTCCAGGGTTAACAATTAAATTAGAATCACTGTGGTGTTCACTATAATCACTTATAGGGGCTTTGAGGTTTGAAGTAAAACCACCAAGTTATCAGTAAGTACACACAGCTTAAGGGGCACGTCTAGTCGCCACTCGGGATAGAGTGGGAATGCCTTGAGGTGCTACATTAAGCTGTGTGCCACATTTAATTGTATATACATCACATCTCTTCCTTTTTATATGTTAATTGATGTTTAACAATATTTATCATTTAGACGTTAATTGCTTTATAAAGTAAGATAACAATTTTAGACATTTAATTTCAATCCATTAAGTTTAAAGTAGCCACTAAAACATTTAGAAGATAATTACGTTTTAAGTACAGTTCAATATTTCACATTAAGCTACAATCATTAAACAGTACCTATACAGTATGAATTAAAATTATTTATCTGATATGGTTCTTCTTTTACCTGATAAGATAACAATTTTAAACATTTAGATCAGTTCTTATTTATCTGATACGATAACAATTTTTAACTTTTACGTTAGTTCTTCTTTATCTGATATGATAACCATTTGAAACATTTAGATTATTTCATTAAGTTTCACAAATTCATAAATATTTCGCATGAAGCTTACAATATTTAAACGATCGTTAATACGTGAATTATTCTTTATCTGACGCTTCGTGATCGAGAGCGTTTCACATATATATGTCGCATGAAGTTTGCAATATTTACACAGTCGTTAACATTTGAATTCTTCTTTATTAGACGCTTCGTGATCGACAACTTTTCATTGACCTTCTACCTTTTTGGTGTACGATGTTCAGTCTGTACTCTTTACCAGTTTCATCATTTCTTGTATTTATCTCGCTTCATTGAGCATTTGTGTAACTGTATGCGGTGTGTGATCAAATTGTTGAATCAATTTGTTTTCAATTATATAATAATATATTAGATTTTCTTGTGGAGTAATAAGGTCTTTCCAGTCTTGACTTCGCCGCGCAATCTGATTTTGTTTTTTTTTATATAATTGCCTGAGAGGCCGGTTCATTCAGTTTCCTTTTGTTTAATTTGTGTAGATTTCATTATTTTCTTTTTATCCTCTTCAATACGATGATAATAAAATTATAATTCCCACTACACAGCGGATCCAAAAACCAACATCAGTATTCAGTCAAATTTTTTAATGGTTACTGGTGGAATTAGGCCTGAGACTAAAGTATTTTAGTCTAGTAAGTATTTTAGTAGTTCTAGTTCTGTTTTGGAGGTTGTATAGCCTCTGCAGTAATTTATAACACGGTGCTGCTCGTCATCTGTTACTTGAACTTGGCTCGACACGCTACCGCGTGTCTAGATTACTTTCGCACCTTTATGCGTGACCCAGTCTTTATATTAACAATGCCTGGGTAAAATTCTTGGGCTGCTTCTTATATACATATAATAAGACTCCATTATGTGTCAAAGTTGATGTTCTATTAAGTTGTAGCTGTTTATTGAAACCTCCCAAGCATTATTTTGTAAAACGTCTTTGATTATTTAAATTCATTATTCAATGATTTAATGATTGTTCTAGGGGATAATGCTATGGGTCGCTTGTGTGAACATCTAGCTAATATGATGTTCATGTTCAAAACTTTTTTGTATGTTGTTACTTTTATTTATTTTTATTATCCTATAACCTCTAGAGGTTATGGTCTGTGATAAGTTCATTTTTTTAAATGGTTCTTTAGTCGGTTTGACAATACGTTTTTAACGTTTATCATTCCGAAGGAAATGATGCGGCGTCTTTAGCGACGTACTGAATCGGTAGGTACAGCCTCTAGATAAACAGGACTTGCATCAGCAATTACTGAATACGGTCTTTTGAGTAGCCAAGCCTGAGAATCTCAGACAGACATGTTTTATTGTTTGATCCTTATGCCAGAATGTACCTACCTATATATTGACATTTTGTGCATATTGCTTTTTTGTATTTGACAATGGGATCTGTTAAGGTTGACAAATCGGTGATCGATCAACAAAATTGAAACCTTTTGTTCAATGGTTTCTGGTGGTCTAAAAGACTCTATTGTTCAAATTTATTTGTGACATGGTTGACGCTTGATGATGATTTCCTTTTTTTTTTTATGAATTTCTCCTGTATCGTGGGTGCGTTTACAACACATAAACTCACATACACAAACACCTAGTCCCAGAAAAACTATTGGTAAGTCGTACTAATATGTATTTGTTCCGTGCGGGAATCAAACCCGCGACACGAAACGCAGCAGTCAAACATTTAACGACATACGCCAACCGTGCCGTCATACGAAAATTTAATCCATAACACAGAATCTGAATAGTGTTGAAATGAAGAATTATTTAGTTTTGTTCAGTAAATCATTATTGTCCTTCAGATGTTCTCTTTCATCACATCCAACGACAATAATGACGTGAATAAAATTTTCATTGCATGGCAATAAGATTATCCATGATTTTTTTTTAAATGTCCAAGGACCACTTTATTGATTTTCTCTAATGACAGCTTTGATGGTAGCACAACTACAAATATCATCATCGGGCTTAGAATTGCTAAGATTATCCATGATTTTTTTTAAATGTTCAAGGACCACTTTATTGATTTTCTCTAATGACAGCTTTGTTGGTAGCACAACTACAAATTTTACAAGTTCGTCTTTGTTTTGTTTTTTTTTTTCATATCAAGGTAATTGGTTTATTGACAAACGGGTGTACCTTTTTTGACATCTATCGGAACATCTTTTAATTAGGGAAATGATTTAACCCTAATGGAATTGAGATGAAAACTTAGTTTCTTGATAAATTTTTTATAACAACGTTTTGCCGATACCTACTGATTTCGACCTAGCTTTTATGGCCCAATATTTTTATACATGTTAGGCACCATAAGCCATGAATGTTTTGTCCAGAGAAATTTGCTGGTTGGAGACTATACTTTAGATAGTTTCATTAACTTTCAAGTTTTATCATTTATTATGATAAATCTACTACGGGAATCAGTGAGCATTGTCTCTATGTAGACAGACTAGACTTTTTATTTTTATGAGTTTTCATTTTTTTTGGGGTCCTTAGCTTTATTGTTGTCAATTGACTCGAGGTTAAGAGTTTTTCTTTCGTTGATCCTGGTTCTGCAGTGGGTCTTGAAATGTCCTCGGAACCATATTTTATGTAATTCTGGTTAATTGCAGGGCAGGAACAATATCACTTTTGTAACTTTGCAATTTCTGTTTTTGCCATAATTTATGCGATTCTGATTAATTGCGGGGCAGGAACAATTATCACTTTTGTGATTTTGCAACTCATTTTTGTTTAGTGTCAATTTTGCCATATTTTAAGCAATTCTGATTAACTGCAGGGCAGGAATAATTATGTATCACTTTTGTGACGGGTTGCTTGAGGAACAATTATCTATCACTTTTGTGACGGTTTTGCAAGCAACCTCTTTTTAATTAAAAGTATTTGCTTTTAGTGTCGTTTTTGTTTAGTGTCAATTTTGTTGAGGCTGGTACTTGTTGAACTTGTACTGACTATTGTGGCATTTTCGCACCGTTTTACAGATTCACAGAATACAGAATTTTATATCTTTTCGATTGTTGCTGTCACAAATTCAGTTTTCATGTTGCTGTGCCAAGTCAGAGATATAGACAGCACGTATTGTAGTAAGAGAATTTACAGATTACTAAATAATTTAATGTAACTCGAATTATTTCTTATCATCGTTTAATAATCAACAAAAGTACCTACATGTAGATTTCCTGTTGAAATATAATCAAACACTTTGGTTATTTATAACCAATTGTTCTTTCTCGACTGTTCAAAGGGCTTTGTGCTTAAGCGGCTCACCTCACAAAGGTTCTTTATTAACGCTCTAAGTATTAAGTGTAAACTTTTAAATAAACGAGCTTTAGTAAGCGAGTCTCACAGAAGGAGACACCTTAATTACGCTCTAAGTGGCGTGCCACAATTCCAACGGTCACTAGATTTCTTTTGTTTATTACAATAGCCAGCCAAAATGCATTGATTTGACTAAAATTAGTTCAATCATTACAACCAGTTCAACCTTCACAGATTTTATATAGACACTAGTTAGTTTTAACCGGCAAGAATAATTATTCTTTACCTTACTTCGATTTGACCGAAGGGGGACTTTTGTTAAAACTGATACATTTACGTTATTTTATTATGACACTAGTGTTAGTCTTAACAGTAAGATACTAATATAATGCACTAATATAATAATAATTCCATACTTTTGTTGGAACTTCTGTTAAAACTGGCACATTAACGATATTTTCGTTGGAACGTTTTTTCGTTATTTATTTTGTGTAATACACTGTTTTAATAATTGTAAAGATATTTTTTTTCTTTACTTCGATTTTACCGAAGTGGAACTTTAGTTAAAATTGTTACATTAACGATGTTTTCATTGGAATGTTTTTTATTTCTGAATTTTATGTATTACACAAGTTAGTTTTTATAGTAAGATAATAATTTCTTACTTTACTTCGATTTTACCGAAGTGGAATTTTTTATCAGATTTATACATTCACGATATTTTCTTTAGAATGTATTTTTTATTTTCCTTGAGTTGTGTGTACTTAAATTATTGGTTTCGTTTTGTCACTTTTCATGATTTTTTCGAATAATATTTCATTGGTAGGTATTATCTACATACGGATTTGGTCAACCGTTCAGTAAGCATTTAGGTCATAATTTAAGGTATTGTACCCATATTTACATAAATGGTACCCGTTTAGCTTTTCCTATGTTGTATGTTGGAGTCGGCTTTCAGTCCAACCGTTTTCGGCAGAATACCAGTGTTTTCAACGGAACGACTGCCTGCCCGACCTCCACAATCCAGTTATTGGGCAATTCCCCATGGTAAGACTGGTTGTCAAACTTTCGGGCTACTGACTACCCATAACGACTGTCAAATATCCACAAATGTCAGCCGGGAGCAACGGTTCAACGTGCTGTTTAATCTTGTGTAACACACTATCAGTAGCAGTAGGTTTCATTTTGACAGTTCAACAACATTCATTGCGTTATTTACGTTGTTGAGCAGACATTTTCGAACATAATATGAAACAATGGATTGGCAATATGCTTCGAAATGATTCCAATTAATAGTAATGGCGCGTTACACAATTAGGGTGCTGATCGATCGACCTTTGCGGGGCTGTCAATGGTTAGCCACGAGCCCCACGATGATTTTATATTAGGTATTTGAGTTGAATTTAAGTGGTCGATCTGTGCATCACATTCTCGTCTCAGCTGATCGCCAACGTAGATTGAGCATAGATAAGAAGTCAATTGCTCAAAGATACATGAATTTATATGGAAATTGCAACCACCACGACCAGTGTATGGTTACACTTAAGTTTTTTTTTTTTTTTTGTATATATAAAACTCTCTACACAAACAAACACTGTGCAAACATATTTTCATGCTGACCAATTTCCGTAAGCAGATAATTTCAGTAATAGTTTTACTTACTGCGCTTTTACTCGTCGCCAATGTGGTGTTCACTATAATCACTTATAGGGGCTTTGAGGTTTGAAGTAAAACCACCAAGTTATCAGTAAGTACACACAGCTTAAGGGGCACGTCTAGTCGCCACTCGGGATAGAGTGGGAATGCCTTGAGGTGCTACATTAAGCTGTGTGCCACATTTAATTGTATATACATCACAATCACAATTGGCTGACTCATGCGATAGTGATATTTCACATGCAAATTGGAAAGTTAACTCCCTCTGCTGTAGCATTTTCTTTTGAATGTCTTTGTCGTTAATTCCACAGACCAATCTATCTCTCAGTGTTCTGTCAATATCACTAAAATTACAATGAATGGACAATTTCCTCAAACTAGAAAACATTTTTTATAGTTGAAAAAGTAACCTCACTTATTTTCTTCGGGGCAATCAGTGCAGAAATTAAATCAAATAAATCAGGACCACATACCAACAGTAAATTCACCTTTTTCTTAGCATCATCCGTGATTTCATTTGCTTCTAGACAAAATCCAAACCTTGTAATGTAGTTTTCCCAACAGCCATGTGCTACATCATATTCACTGAACTTAATCACAATTTTTACCTTTTCCACCTAAAGATTTTTATACAATTCAGTGAATTTAGTTTATTACACACATTTTTAAACACTTTTCTCTCGTCTCCAATAACATATACGCGCGGAAATCGGGAAAATACGAGGGAACACGCGTGTTTGCTCACCTGACATAACCAGACTGAATTATTTGCAAGTACCCTCGAGTGAGATACATGGCACCAACAAAAGAGATGAACCTTTTGAAGTTGGTGAAAAGGGGCTCATAGTTTGTCCTTATTTCTGGTCTCAACATTATGGATCACTGTGTTTGGTGTACATGTGAATATTTTGTGATGTGAAGATGTTGGCTAAGATAAATTGCGAAGCAACCGTGAGAATACCAATATCTCTAAAGAAATCTCTTAAAAAAACTCTTACACCAAGTTGGTAAATTGCTCGGACAGCACCTTTTTGGAGTACAAATATATTGTGCATGTCAGCGGCTTTGCCCCACAGTAGAATACCGTAGGACATAAAGCTGTGGAAATAACTAAAATAAACTAAACGAGCTGTATCAACGTCACTGTATTGTCTTACTTTCCTGACAGCATCGGCGGCCGAAATGAGCCTTCCTGCTAGGGTGGATATGTGTGGTCCCCACTAAAGTTTGGCATCTACAGTTATTCCCAGAAAAACTGCCGAACCCACAGTTTCAAGCACCTCTTTATCTAAAACGATGTTGGGTCCCAGATTTCTAACGTTTGGCAAGGCGAACTTTACACATTTCTTTTTCTTAGTTGCGGAGGCGGTTCCTCGAGGCGGCAGCAACACTCGACGGGGTCGAGCCGTGGCAGGCTCCGATATATCTGGGCCAAGCACCATCGAAGAGTAACGCTTTTAACGCTTTTTTTTAGTAAATCAAATTTATATTCCCAGTTTTTTGAGTATTAAAATTGAATTTTCTATTTCAGATTAAATGTGTTCGATATTAAGGAGCTGCCAGTGGGTCGACTTCTAGAGGTTGCTAACAGGAAGCGCCGGTGGCCACAGTAAGTAGTCCTAAATTGTGACTTGGTTATTTACCATTAGCAAGAATAATTTTAAATAATAGCTGTTTTCAGAGCTGCTTCTGCACCAATCGACGCACCTCAGGTGGCGCCTCAGGTTGTGGTGGAGGAGGTCCCTCCACCCAGGCCACAACCACCTCAGATGGAGGACGTATCGCCAGCGTTGTAAGTATCTTAATGACTTTTAAATTAACCTTTTTTTAATTTTTGTTAATTTAAACACCATATCTCACATGCAACATTTTTTCAGGTTTTCGGATTGTGAATCGGCATCATCAATGCTTCGTCCTCGCCGGAGTCTGCGAGATGAGCAGATATATGATCAGCCCTTTTATGGTAAATACTGTTGATTTTAGCTCGGGACGGGGTTAGGGACAAACTTCCAGTTCCCACCAGATGTTTTACCTACCTATTGTTACACAGGAAGCGAACCAGACTCTGATGCGAGCGACGAAGATGACGTATTTCCGTCACTCATTCCAAGGGCGCAGAGCAGCTTCTGGGAGACGCCCTTGGACATTGATGATGCCGACGACCAGCCTGCAGCCGAACTCCAGCCTGCAGCCAGCTCTGTGGACGCCAACATCCCTTATGTTCCCCCAACCGCGACGGACCAGCCTTGGGGTTTGTATGAATTTGATTGGAAACCGTTTCCGAATGTTCCGATTCGACCTGAATCGAGACGGGAAATGTTTTCGAACAACGATGTAGGTCCGACAGCTCCATGTGTCGACCCATATGAGATTTTCGTTAGCATATGGGATCGGCAATTTATGGAGTACATTGCCACGGAGACCAATAGATACGCTCAGCAGTTGGAATCCCGTATTCTCGATGAAGGCAACCTCCTTCCCAATAGCCGCATACGAATGTGGCGAAATACTTCTGCGGACGAGCTATACGTCTACTTCGGTGTGGTTATTGCGATGGGGGTTGTGGTCAAGTCACGCATCGAGGAATACTGGGATTCATCTTCTGACTTATTCTGTACACCCGGATTTAGTGCACACATGTCTGGGCATCGTTTTATGATGCTCACTAAGTGTTTACACTTCGTAAACAACCATGACATGTGTGAGCAAAATCTGGGAGGCTCCGAGGCAAAACTTTTTAAGGTGCAGCCATTGTTGTCACATCTGAACAACAAATTCCAGTCACTTTATCGCCTGGGGCAAAACATTGCCTTGGACGAAAGTCTTCTGCAGTGGAACGGTGGGTTGGACATCAGCCAATTGATTCCTGATAAAGCTGCTGGGATGGGGATCAAGACTTACGAGATTTGTGAATCTCAAACCGGCTACCTATGGCGGTTTGAGGTTCACGCTATCAGCAAGTCTCAAAGGTGTCCATCGCAGCAGTACGAAGACCCAATGAAAGCATCCACGCCGGCAATTGTCCTAAGGCTTACAAAAGGTCTTGAGGGCAAGGGTCACACGTTATGGATGGATAGTTTTTATAATTCGCCATGCCTTGCTCGACGCCTGAAGGTGTTGGGCTTTGACTGTGTAGGAACCCTGCGGACCAATCGTAAGTTTGTTCCGGAGGCCCTGAACAGTCTGACCGAGGAGAACATGGCCAAAGGTCAGATCACTGGTCTCACCTCGGGAGACGTTGATGTCATGGTATGGAGGGGCAACAATAGGGTCGCTATGATCTCGACATACCATGGCAACGCCGTCTCTCGAGCTCGGAATTTGTCCACCAAACCCATCTTAATAAATGATTACAATATCATGATGGGTGGGGTGGACAAAAAAGATCAGATGTTGGCCATGTACCCTATCGAGCGGACACAAAGAAGGGTCTGGTACAAAAAACTATTCCGGAGACTATTAAATGTCTCCGTTCTGAATTCTTTTATAATACACTGTCATTCAGTTTCTTCTACTTCTGCTCCTTCTACTCGTTATACTTCTTTAAGTCATAGAAATTTCCGTATCTGTCTACTGAAAGCCCTTCTTTCTAAACATTCCCCATCTATCCCCACTTTGCAGTCTGCAACCACACCGAGTATGCACCACAGTACGGTAATCTACGACGCGCGCTCCCACCACTTGGCTGAGTATCCATTTGGAGCTCAGTCAAAACGCCAACGCCAGCGGCGGAAGTGCACCAACGTGGATTGCCGTAAACTGGTGCATACATACTGTGTTGGTTGCAACAAGGCTATGTGCTTGAATCGCTGTTTTCTTATCCTTCATCAATAATTTATTTATTTATAACTATATTTATAAATATTTATTTCTTTGTATCTATCTATATATTGTATATGTTTTTGTACGGGACCTTTTACATTTCGTTGGCGAATTGTAGGATGTTCATCTAATAATGTGATGTGCGTAGAACATTTTTTTTACATAAATGTCGTTTAATAAACTATTGTTTCATAATAAAAAAAAATCCGAAACCTGTATGAGAATTGCTTCATTTTCGTTATTTTTTTTATTCTGTTGTTCAGATGTGACCTGCTGGCTGTGTCTTTGGAATTCTTGTACTGAAATTATTGATGATTGATGTTGATTTTGTTAATGTTTTTACTGGGCAACATGCCCTTGTGTTGTGTGTTTCCATTAGTAAATATCGTCACCATGTGGATTGCAAAAACAGAATTTAAATAAATGCAATAGTACTTGCTCTGTGATAAAAATTATTATAAAAGTTAAGAAAGACCCTCTTGTTCAAGTGTTTGCATTGAGACTCTTAATTCGTAAGTTAATCAATTTTAACAGCTAGCACTTTGTCTGCGATAAGATTGTGTACCAAGCTATGTAATAAATTATAATAAACAGCTACTTGGCTTACAGAGTTTTCATAATAAATGTGTAAACACGCCCTATTATTATTATTTTTTTTTTGTTCGGTGTACGTGTCGACTACATGAGCCGTGTTTTTGTTCAGCTTGCAGATGCAAAATATGTATAGAAATGTCTGTTATTATACATGATTATTGTACAATAATGTGTTATTATGTAAATAAAACAATAACTTTGGAAAAAATGCATTTATTTTATTAATATACACTACTACTTTATTAATATACACTTATACTTTTGTACCAAAAACTGGGAAAAAGTAGCTAACCCTACTTTCAATTTCGAATCGACAATAGATTCCACGATAAAACTGTACAAAACTATAGAAAATCAGGGGCTCTAGTGTCTATTTTTATAAATTTGTCATTCCAACAATTCCGTGGTCATTGTGCTTAAACTTTCGTAATCTGCTAAATTCATAATGATCGATTAATTATCTCAGTCGTCTCGTAACGGAATGGTGATAGAATGACATTGCGGTATAACTGCCATTATTATAAAACCCGTTAATAGAAATGATTTTCTAAGTGTAGTACAAGGCCAGTGATTGACCACTGGAAAGTCATAAGGACGCCATTTTGTTAGTAGATTATGTTGGATATCGTGTAAAACCACACAACTCTATTATCTATGGTGCGTATCTTTGTCTCTCCCCTTCTGCCTAATGCGCTCTCTAGCTCTACACGTGATGCTAAATGTGATCAGAAAGTCTTTTATTTGCATGTTTCCAGATAGAATTCCCACAGATTATGAAACTTGTCAAAAATCGATCATTTTGAGATCACTGATCGACCATTTTGACACTTTTGTAATAGCAGACTAAGGCCCCAGTATGCCTAGTATGAGTTTTCATTACAAGACTCCATCGTCGATATCGACCGCGTTTGATTCATCGATTGGCCCGCTTTAAGGTTGTAAGAACTCTCAACCAATGAGGGCGCCAAACCGTAATGAAAACTCATACTAGGCCATCGATCACTTAGGTATACGCTAGCAACACAGTCTCAAACAAAACTCTTATCAAAAATGGCGACAAGTATTAAGCAGTCTAAAGTAGTCAAAATAAATATACATTAATTTAAAATCAACCTTAAGTGCAGTGTATAAAGTTCTTATCACAAAGCAGTGTACAACAAGCTATTAATTTCTACGACCGAGTCTGTGGTACAACAAACAAAAATTTTAAAAATATGACCATTTATAATTAGGATACTCACAAAAAAGTATTGGACAGTTTAACTATTTATTCCTTGTTCAAGTGACGAGACTCCCCATGGTTTAGGGATTGGTGCTACGCACATATCTCGCCATTGAATAGGAATAAAACCAGTATTTAGAAATCTATACTAATATATAAAGCTGAAGCGTTGTTTGTTTGTTTGTGCGCGCTAATCTCAGGAACTACTGGTCCGATTTGAAAAATTATTTTTGTGTTGGATAGCCTATTAATCCAGGAAGGCTTTAGTCTAAAGTAGTCAAAATAAATATACATTAATTTAAAATCAACCTTAAGTGCAGTGTATAAAGTTCTTATCACAAAGCAGTGTACAACAAGCTATTAACATAGAATAAAGAGAGGGAAGTACGTTATCTTCATACAAACGGACCGCGCGCGGCTTGTATGTGTGCGCCATAGTATCTATGCGTCGCCGCACGCACACCTAAACACAATATTAGAGTGCCTATGACTGCGCTAGTCGCGGCTAGCACGGAACGAGGTTCGCGCGTCACGGCTTTTCGGCACATTAGCTTTTAAAAAATGATCACTAAAACTGCAAAGTTGGTATGTCTATTTATGAACAAATAAAAACTTATATTTTTCAAATTATATTTCTAAAAGTTATTTACAAGGATACGGATATATTACACATTAAAGTTTAATAACAACGCGTTTCGTAATAGTCGAAACCGAAGAAAGTAGGTATTTTTCTGTAGCTAATTTGTAATTTTGTATTAAATGTGTGATTCAATAGATGTTATGTTTGTATTATTTATATTTGTATTAATTAAAAATAAAAATAAATATGGTTCTTTATGTGTACAAAACTAAAAATAAAAATTATGTAACGCCACACCGCATTTGCCGCTCACCGCGCGCCACGGCGCCACCATGGCTAGCCGATATCACAGCCGATCAGATCGCGCCACTCCAGCCAGCCAATCACAGCCAAGCCGAGCCACCAGCCAGCCACGCCACTGCCGCCAAACACCGGACGCCTCCGGTGGGAGAAATGCCATAAAAGCCTTGCGAGCCCACTTGCCGCCACTATTATCGCTGCAATCACACGACCAAGCCGTTCTCCTGATAACTCTGCTCGATTGTATTGAATCTTTTATTAAATCAGTGTTATTATAATCAAAATAGTTTATTCATTTGTGCCCTTCTGTTACAATTACAAAAAAAAAGAAACTGACTAGTATATGTAAACTAAATACTAAGCAAATAATTTAAACATAAGCTCTTAGTCTATAAATATTTGTTAGCGATTTGGGCGACAACCGTAACCGACGAAGCGCGGACAGTCGTCAACCCTAAGACAGTAGGCAATTAAATCGCGGATTGGGTCGGAGATAACCTACTTCCCCTCTTTATTCTATGCTATTAATTTCTACCACCGAGTCTGTGGTACAACAAACAAAAATTTAAAAAATATGACCATTTATAATTAGGATACTTACTCACAAAAAAGTATTGGACAGTTTAACTCTATTTATTCCTTGTTCAAGTGACGAGGCTCCCCTTGGTTTAGGGATTGATGCTACGCACATATCTCGCCATTGAATAGGAATAAAACCAATATTTAGAAATCTATACTAATATATAAAGCTGAAGAGTTTGTTTGTTTGTGCGCGCTAATCTCAGGAACTATAGGTCCAATTTGAAAAATTATTTTTGCGTTGGATAGCCTATTAATCCAGGAAGGCTTTAGGCTATATAACATCCCGCTATGACCAATAGGAGCAGAGCAGTAACAAGAAATGTTGCGAAAACGGGAGCTAACGCAGACGTGCATATTGCTTCTATTATTCTAACAGGCGCTTATTTTATATCAACTCAGCTCTTTATATTTTTTTTCGGAACGGGACGAACAGCGCACTCAGTTACCATTGAACTTAGCTCATGAGAAAATGCAATATTAGTAAAAGCAGTGAGCACGGAAGAATGTTATAGCAGTGTTTGTTGTCAGTTTGGGATGAATGTGATGATATTCCACAAAAGGGCAATTGAAGCACTAGATCGCACAATGGGGGACATCAAAGGCAACCAAGATATCATGGGAGGGACGGTGGTACTTTAAGCTGGTGACTTGTGCAGACCCTTCCGGTGATTACTAGGGGTATGCCGCCGGCAGATGAAATAAATACCTCTTTGAAAGCATCTGCATTATGGTTTCGCGTGAAAAAGTATTCTCACCACGAATATGCGAGGGCAATTTCATCACGATTCTCAAGCCGGGTATATGCAATATGCAGCTACTCTTTTAAAAATCGGAGTAGATCGCATGCCAACTGACAGTAACGGCATGATTAGAGTGTGAGTCGTGAGTTCTGTCAAGTTGTGGATAGCTCAGATGACCTATTAAATAATTCTATCCTGATCTTCAAACAAATATGGCCAACCGAGAATGGCTATGCGAAAGGGCAATTTTGTCGCCGACTAATGAAATAGTAAAATAAATGAACAAATCATGTTAAACGTCCAGGGAAATGTTATCGAATACCTCTCAGTGGACAATATTACGGACACTGAACAAGTTACATCATACCCTATAGAATTTTTCAACTCTTTAGAATTATCAGCAGTGCCACCCCATAAGTTGATGCTAAAAGTTGGTGTTCCAGTCCTCTTAATGAGGAATCTTGACGCTCCAAAGCTATGTAATGGTACTCGGTTCATCATCATCAACCTTTCTATCGTCCCACTGCTGGGCACAGGTCTCCTCTCATACAGAGAAGGATTGAGCGTAATCACCACGCTTGCTCAATGCGGGTTGGCAAATAACACACAACTCGGTTACTTGGTTACAAATAACACATTTGGGTCACAACATTGTAAAGACTACAATCATGGCTGGAATGGCAAAAGGACAAAATGTCTTGATTCCCCGTATTCCCATCATCCCGACTGATTTGCCATTTCAATTCAAAAGAGTACAGTTCCTTCTGAAAGCAGCATTTGCTATAACAATAACAAAGCCAACAGACGCTTAAAGTTGCCGGAGTTCATTTAGAAACAACATGTTTTTCTCATGGGCAATTCTCTTTCTCATGCTCACGTGTATCAAATCCTGAAAACCTTTATGTTTTGGCAAAATACAGCAAAACAAAAAAAAAGTTGTTTATAAACCGTACTTACTTAAATGTGCTCATATTTTATCAAGCGTAATAATTTTAACCATTATTTCATAATACCCTAAGCATATCCAAAACACCAACCAAAGCAAAATAATTAGAAGTATGATATTTGATGTTTCTTTCCTTTGCTAAACCTTTAAACCCGGTAAAATTAACGTTGCTATAGACCTTATGTATCTTTATGATCCTACTAATAATATAAACGCGAAAATATGGCAGGATATTTGAAACCTTGCAGTAATGTATTCATTTATCTTGGTATTCCCCCAGAAACGGGAACCACCGCGCGCTATAAAGTCTACGCGGACGGAGTCGCGGGCAACAGCTAGTATTTGATCAAATTTGTTCAGCTTTGTGTACTAACAAACATTGATGATAAACTTTAAAAATTTTCCCCAGCCCCACTCCGGTTAGTTTTTCTCATATTTAACACATTTCTTCGATGTTTTGTTTAAATAGAATTGAAAATTAATACAAATTTCAATAATTAACAAGCCAGAAAACTAATCGCTGACTGCTGATTACATTCGATGTACTTGTACTTGTAAGATTTAGTGTTGCCCTACTTTTAAAATTGTTAGTTTCAGAAAGATCCACTTTCACGACTTTATAAACCAGGTATACGGCCACGTCTTACGAAAAAAATTTAATTACGAATGTTACGTAGGTGGCAAATGTCTAGCCATGGCGCCTCCGCCAGGCCGGAACAAGCGGAGCAGACCAAAGAACTGCTGGCTTGATGTTGTAAGAAATGACAAGCGTGCCAACGATCTTTTACCACAGGATGCGAAAGATGGTGCGAAATGTAGGAGAATGTGCAGAAAAGCGGACCCTAGGCTCCAACGCCAAAGCCGCGGATGCAACCGGGATAAACGTTAAGATGATGATGATGATGATGGTGATGAGTATGCGCACATATAACTAGAAGATACAAATAGGAAGAAATACATTGTGAATGATTAATGAAAGTTATAAAATTAGAAGGAAAACAAAAAAAAATGAATATAATCAAGATTGAGTAATCATAATACAAATGCAGGATAGAAATGAAAATAGAAAAAGCACGCCAAGGTTGAGCTGTAACGCGAGAGCGATTAAACCATTAATTTAATATACCGATATTTACCACGGTTGTTCACATATATCAAACTTCGTATGGTTTTTCACCAGTGTGTGTGTCAATATGCTTTGTTAAATAAGCCTTGCTTCTATAACTATTCAGACAAACATCACATTTATACGGTTACGGACCAGTGTGTACGCCTATGCCTTCTCAAACTAGACTTATGACTAAGATTACGTTGACAAATATCACACTGATAAGGTTTCTCACCAGTGTGTGTATGCATATGCTCTGTCAATCTAATCGTATGACTAAAATTACGTTCACAAATAACACACTGATAAGGTTTTTCACCGGTGTGTGTATGCATATGCCTTGTCAAACTACTCTTCTGACTAAAATTACGTTGACAAATATCGCACTTATAACGTTTCTCACCAGCGTGTGTATACATATGCTTTGTCAAATAATTCTTATGACTAAAATTACGTTCACAAATAACACACTGATAAGGTTTTTCACCAGTGTGTGTATGCATATGCTTTGTCAAACTATTCTTATGACTAAAATTACGTTGACAAATATCACACTGATAAGGTTTTTCGCCAGTGTGTGTACGCATATGCGATTTTAAATAACTGCTTTGGAAAAAAAATTTTTTACATAGATAACACTTAAAAGGTTTTTCACCAGTGTGTATATGCATATGCTCTGTCAAACTAGACTTTTGACTAAAATTACGTTGACAAATATCACACTGATAAGGTTTCTCACCAGTGTGTATATGCATATGCTTTGTCAAACTATTCTTATGTCTAAAATTACGTTGACAAATATCACACTGATAAGGTTTTACACCGGTGTGTGTATGCATATGGTCTGTCAAATGACACTTACGACTAAAATTACGTTGACAAATATCACACTGATAAGGTTTTTCACCAGTGTGTGTATGCATATGCTTTGTCAAACCATTCTTCTGACTAAAATTACGTTGACAAATATCACACTGATAAGGTTTTTCACCGGTGTGTGTATGCATATGCTTTGTCAAACTGTTCTTATGACTAAAATTACGTTGACAAATATCACACTGATAAGGTTTTTCACCAGTGTGTGTACGCATATGCGATTTTAAATGACTGCTTTGGATAAAATTATTTTTACACAGATAACACTTATAAGGTTCTTCACCAGTGTGTGTATGCATATGCTTTGTCAAACTGTTCTTATGACTAAAATTACGTTGACAAATATCACACTGATAAGGTTTTTCACCAGTGTGTGTACGCATATGCGATTTTAAATGACTGCTTTGGATAAAATTATTTTTACACAGATAACACTTATAAGGTTCTTCACCAGTGTGTGTATGCATATGCTTTGTCAAACTGTTCTTATGACTAAAATTACGTTGACAAATATCACACTGATAAGGTTTTTCACCGGTGTGTGTATGCATATGCGTTGTCAAACTGTTCTTATGACTAAAATTACGTTGACAAATATCACACTGATAAGGTTTTTCACCAGTGTGTGTACGCATATGCGATTTTAAATGACTGCTTTGGATAAAATTATTTTTACACAGATAGCACCTATAAGGTTTCTCACCAGTGTGTGTACGCATATGGCTTGTCAAATGAAACTTTCGTGTATACACACGCTGACAAATATGACATTTATACTCTTTTTTTACATTGGTAGAACTACTCCGATTACATACGTAAGGCTCTTTGAAATATGTGCCAGGCTTGGATGTCCGTTTTTGAGTTGTCCGGATAACTTCCGAGTCTGATTTGTCTTTTGTAGTTTGCTCGGCTGTTATTGCATCATTTTCTTTTGTTCTTCGCGTGTTCTCTTTTGGTTTCCTCACGACGGTGGCTTCTGTAAAAAAAAGCTAGTAACTACATTTGGGAAGATGATTGATATTGTGCAGGCGAATCTAAATAATTTACACAAGCGCTTTGTTGATTTCATAGTAGGATCGAAAAACGGAAATTACTGATTAAACAATAAACGCCACTGAAAGCAGCAAGTTAGACAGACAACTGATGTGGAAACTAAGATTTTTTTTTGTTCTGTATGAGAAATCATGTAATGACCACTCCCGTTGTTCTGACTAAAACCCACCCGTGTTTCTTCACTTTCCTGTGCGCCAGGGCCACGGTTTCTTTTTTAACCAACCCGCAACCCTGGCCCAGGAGGCATCGGTCTTTGTGGACCCTGTTACGATTGCTGACATCTCTTTAAGGCGCGCGTGATACACAACGCGCAATCGACCCGTGCCTGGTCCTTACCATACCCAGGCGCGTGAGCTCCATATAGGCATATAAGCACTGCATACCCTTATAATTTTCTAATTCAGAACACCCGAATCGTATTATAATATAATTTTTGTACTACAGTACATTCTGTTAAAACACTATACTAAAACAGTAACACTGCCATCTTTTGGTGCTAGCGCAAACTAGATAACACACATTACAATTTATAATGCGCGCGTACCGCGGCTGTGTCACTAGCGCTACGGAGCGTAGAGCGACGTAGGCACGAACTAAATTTGCATATTGTTACGGGCTAGGGGTACTTAAACGCCGGTTAAGGGTTACGAAGTTTATTAGCAACTAGCGGCCCGTCCCGTCTTCGCACGGGGGGACTTAAGATTTTTTACATAGTTTTACGTTTTATTTATATTTATTCTCAGTTTTTTTTTTTTATTTAGGAAGTATTTACCTTTTAAAAACATTTTTCCGGACTTCATTTACTTATTTCATTTATTTAATTAATTATTTTCTTCTTAAATTGGAACCTACCTATTTTGTTGTTGTTTGTTTTGGTTGAGGTAAAAGTTTGTTTTTAAATTGTTATTTTACATTTATTGAAAAATATTTACATCTTTTCATTTTTTTTTGTTTTTCTTTATTGTTTTAAGGTTTTTTTTTGTTAAAGTTTTTTGTTTTTTTTGTTGTTATAAGGTTTTTTTTTGTTAAAGTTTTTTGTTTTTTTTTTTTGTTAAAGTTCTGTTTTATGTGTTTGATCAAATTATCGTAATATTTACATTTTACTTTAAGGCTTCACTGTAAACTATGTTTGCAGTGGTATTTGTAGGTGCTAACAAAACATATTAATTTTTAGGAGATCCTACTCGAGAAAGGGCTACATATAACTGCCCATGAGAAAAGCACTCTTAGGTCGACGCCAACAATCGAAAAAGTTTGCCCCTGTGATTTATTTATCGTAAGGGCAAACGATGTCTTCACAGGAAACTGTAACCTTTTAAAGGATATAGGTAAATCCGTCGGAATCATCGGGATTCGCGGTATGTGAGCGAGCTGTCCGGCCGCGGGCCCAGTGATGATTGTTGATACAATCACATTGTCTCGTAATTCCCTTATCAAAAGTCTTGTGCCATTGCACATATTGGGAGGGCTTAAATTTCTCAAAAGCATGATAGGAGTACCTCCTTTTAATTTTAGTTCGTGGGGTGGCAAGCCGGGGCAGGGTTGAGGGAATTTAAAAATTCTTGTGGGTAGTGTACTGCATCTTCGATGTTGCACACAGTGTCAATAGATTTGTAACATTTGAAATCACCTGGTACTTTTTCCATAATCATTCTGTTTATATCATTTACGGAATCGTTTCTTGGCGACACTATCGCCCTCGAACAGAGCCAATTGAAATTTCTTTCTGTGAGATTTTCAATGTCGGGATAGATTGTGTCTATAAAAACATCTAGACTGTTAACAGTTTGAGCCAATTCATTGTCCAACGATACTTGGGAGCTATTTGCAACTGGCGATGGTAGTTTTCCATCTCCAAGTTGAAGTATTTTTTGTGAGAAATTTCCATTGTTGTCGTTACTTAAATGTGCTCTCATATTTGTGCGCAAATTTAGAGTTTTAATTGATTGCCACAAAGGTGATGATTTGAGGCACGCTTTAATAACGTCGGCGCGTGTACCTTTAGTTATAACCGGTAGTGTTTGGCGAAAGTCTCCAGCCAACACAAAGGTTACGCCTACCATCACATTGCCTGAGTTCCTGAGGTCTTTTAATGTGCGGTTCACAGCTTCCACGTGAGCTCTATGGCTCATGGTACACTCATCCCAAATAATCAGTGAAGTGTCCTGTAAGAGCTTCCCAAGTGGACCATTTTTGCGGATTGAGTATACCGATTGTTGTTCTAATGACACAGACAACGGTAATTTAAAGGTCGAGTGAGCAGTCTTCCCACCATTTAATAGAGTTGCAGCAATGCCAGAAGACGCGACCGCCAGTGCTTTTCTTCCAGATTGTCGTACTTTGGCTAATATTAAATTGGCAAGAAATGTTTTACCTGTTCCGCCAGGCGCGTCCAAAAAAAATAGTCTACCTTTGTTGTTGATCACACTTTCAATTATAGCATCGAACGCAATTTTTTGATCTGCCACCAACTTGGGTACATTTGAGTTGACATATACTGATAACTCGTTAACATCGTATGTAGAGCTCGGTATGGCATTAACTACATTTTGTAGGGGGCGATTCGGAGAGGGTAACCCAAAGTCTACCAAATTTTTATCGTTCTGTTCTAAAAGTTTATTTTCGATCTGTATCAAGCCTTCATTATAAACATCAAAATCTTGTTGACCTATTCTTGGGCTATGTGTCTGATATCTTGACACAAATCGTTTTTAAAAGTGTTCCATAATTTGAGAGGTTCCGAGGGGGAACAAAATAATAGAATCACCACAAACAATTCTCTCAGCTTAAGCGGACATTGGGATATTGAAGCTTCTCTCAAAGTTATTTCCCATTGGTTATCATTTTCCAGCAAACCTCTATCTCGGCAAGCGGCTTGGTAAGTTTCTTTAACAATTCCCTCAACTGTTTTTAAATACTGGAATGATGTTGGGCCACGTACATGATGAAGTAGTATCCTGAGATAAAAACATTCTGACTGTGAAGGATGAATGCTGTACACTCTTCCCAATGCTGCATCTTTTTTTATGCCGGGGTGTCCAACTACGTCTTGGCCACGCTTCCTTCTAAAAAATTTATTGTTTGCCTATGTATAGTAATGAGGGACTTCGTGATAGAGTAGTGTTCTAGCAAACCCGTCACTGCTGCACAGGTCAAAAAAGGCAGTGAGTGTCGTTTTAGGTGGATTTTCAACAATATTTTGTATATTTTCCGCTGAGAAGTATACTCGTTGTCCGTTCTCTAAGTGTACCGCTAAGTGTACTACGGTAGGGTGTCTGTCATGTATAGGAAACTCTAACAATCTCCACACTGCTTCAGATGTACTGATGTATCGGCCGTTTAAATATTTTTCAACTTCGTCATGAGCATTTCTGACACTGAAAGTGGCTTGATCCGATCCTTTATTAATGTACTTACATATGTACTTAATTGCTTGTACGGAATGACAATATTCAACGTTTATGTGAGCGTTGAAAGATCGGCACAATATTGGGCAATATGGAACGATCCATCTGTTGTCAATGTTGACTGTTCTTCCTCGCACATTCAAGGTAGCGACCTGCCCTCCGTTGTCGATGTCGCGTCGTCGATAAACGGGATATCCGTCCTCACCGGTCTCGGTTTGAGTTACAAAACGTCGTGGGTATTTTTTTGAACAAATGCCATTTTTCATGCACGGCGAAGTCAAATTTTCTTCCCCACATGGTCCATGTACCATATTTTTTGTGACTATTTCGAACAACTCTGGATCTTCATCTTTATTAGGTAGCTCGGCAACTATTATGCCATCAATTTCACCGGGCTGTATTTTTGTGTCCAGCCAAAATAACATATGACAATGCGGCAATCCTCTTTTTTGCCACTCTACAGTTACCATAAAACATTTAACCGTCCCAAAAATCGCGTCTTTTGTGATTATGTTTATAATTTTTTTCATTTTTAAGTGAAACACTCGAGCAATAATGTCATGCCGATCGAAAGATCGCTGACCGGGAAAAAGTTCTTGCTTTATTTCTTCCCATTCCGGATTACACGTAAAAGTTATAAAAAGGTCAGGCCTTCCATAATTGCGCACATATGTCATAGCATCTTGCGTCTTTTCGTGGAGATACCTCGGTGACCCGGTAAATCACGACGGCAAAATGACATGCTGACCTAAATTGGCGGCATTTACACCTGCGTCTTGGTTTAAAGCATCCCTCAAATGAATATAGTTATCCGCTCTTAGCTTTTGTTGGTTTCGGGAAATAAAATTTAACCTCTCTGAAATCATCTTCGCCATCATATCAACACAATACTGATTAAACAAATCTTTGTAATAATGCAGTGTGTTAAAACAGTTCATCCTAATCATTAAACGGTAGGCATAATATTGCACACATGACACTGTCTTATTTCGTAATGCATTCTGCTGAGGAATATTCACATAATATCCGTCGTCTCCTGTTACATATATAAGAGGATATTGTAACGGATCGTAAGCGCGGTGCAATTCCGACACTCGTTTTAGTTGTCCGTCTCTACCATGCAGCACAATATCCCTGGGTCCTTTGTCTTCGTCGACCAACAGAACGGCCACTTCATTTAAGGAAGGAGCGTTATATCTGCCTTGGTGTTCTGTCTGAGGTGTGCGATCAGAGTGAATGATTAGTTTTAAACTTTCCGGGTTGTTAAGTTCGATACTATGCTTGAAACTTCGTACGTATATATTGTGGCTATTTAATACGGTCTGCAATTCGTTAATCAAATCAATTTTTAGCGTAGGGGCCATGTTTGCTCGCAAAGATAGTTGGTCAGCTTCTGAAATAAAATATATTTGCAGAAATTGAGGGTTTTGTCCTGCTGGTGGTAAGAGGCTACCTATAAGATGGTAGACTTGTCCTTCTACCTTAAAGGTGGGCATAAAATTTCCCTCTCTAATTTCTTTTGCCCCAAACGAAGTCATCTGAAAAAGACTATTGTATCTACGCGCATTGTTCAAAAAATGCGCAGAAAGTGTGTGATTATTAGTCAATAGGCTTTTTATTGGTTCTGGTGGCTCTGTTATATTAGGAAGAATAACTTCCAGACGCGCAACACATACCGTTCGCTTCATCATTCCATTTTTTTGCACAACATCGCGGGCAAACCTTATTCATTGCTCCGATTTGGATGCTGTTTTGATGAGCATAATCAATTTGTGGATGGTAACTGAATGCCGATCTATTGCTATGAGCTAAAACTCTATTACGCGTCCTAATTGTTAAAGAATGTTGTCTTTCTCTCTGTGCAATAAGTCGCTGCGAGCATTCGGCGCTAGATTTCCTGGCACGTGTTTGCGAGTTCCTAACTCTATTTTCTGCAAGACGCTGCGAGCGTTCAGCACTCGATTTTCGTTCGTGTAGTTGTGATGATCGGGTATTTTGTGCAATTAGTCGCTGCGAGCGTTCGGCGCTAGATTCCCTGGCACGCGTTTGCGAGTTCCTAACCCTATTTTCTGCAAGGCGCTGCGAACGTTCAGCACTCGATTGTCGTTCGTGTAGTTGTGATGATCGGGTATTTTGTGCTGAAAGACGAAGCGCATGTTCGGCGCTTGATTCCCTTGCACGTGATTGTGACATTCTGTCACTATTTTGAGCAAGGCGGTGCAAGCGTTCGGCGCTAGATTCGCTTGCACGTGATTGCGACGCATACGCTCTCTGATTTGCGAGACGATCAAAATTTTCGGAAACTGATTCTTCATCACGTCGTATTTTTGCTAATCTCGCTTGAGAGCAACTTTTAGATAGTTGAGACCTTTTTTTTCTTGGCATATTGATGATTTTTTTTTATTAGATAAAAATAAGAATAGAAATTAGGATAGAGAATAAGAATAGAATTTAGGATAAATACTTACTATGGAAAATAAGGGTATAAGTAAGAATATAATTTAGGATATTATAGCAGTAAAGCCTGAATGAACAATTTATAATTAGTTCTGAAAAGAACTTTTTTACTCGAACAAAAAATGCAAGTTAAATAGTCTACAAAATGTTTAAGATCGGTTACGTGACACGTCTGCTGCGTAGGGAGCCGACCGCGCGAATGAGCCGCGCGGCTCCGCGCGGCTACCTATCTCACTGATCTGACCTCCCCTTCCCCGCACCGCTGCGTTGCCCGGCTGGCTAGTCACTTCACGCCGCGCGCCGCCCCGGGCCTTTTTTATGTATTTTTGAAATAGCAGGTAAGTACTTACCTAATAGGTATCTTTTGGATGAATTAATAGTCATAAGGTAACCGATTGAACAATTCAAAAGTTATCTAGAGCAAACTTTTATAAGGATTGAACCATTCATTAAAACGATTGTTATGGGTAAACTATAAAAGGTAGACATATGCTCTCGCAGACTTTTTTAAAAAGAATGTTAAGATGAACAATTCATCCATAGAGCATTTTTGTATAACTTTAACTATATGCCCAGCGCACGCCACGGAAGGCCTCAGAAACGACACTTTTCCTCCGTTTTTAAAACATTTTTGGTTACTGCTCCACAACTATAGGACCTAGCGTGATATTATATAGCATACGTTACTTCTGAATAATGCAGCTTTCTAATGGTGAAAAAAATATTGGAATCGGTCCAGTAGTTTTTGAGTTTATTCATTACAAACATACAAAAATACAAATCTTTCCTCTTTATAATATTAGTATAGACGAAGGTACAGACGATCGTAGGCAATGACAAGTAGAACGTAGCTGATGTCGCACCGGAGTCTTCTCTTACGTCCACGAGGTCCGTGTCGTAAATACACAATAACACTACAGATGATACTTCACGTAGTACTCGTTACAGTTGTCGCAATAGGTATTCTCAAAGATCGCTTCTTAACTGTCGCTGTTTTCGCATCGCTAGTCGAGTGTAGACTGACTCTGCGCCGGCGTCACGGCTCTGTATATAGGCCAGCTGATCGAAAATTCCAGAATCCTCTAGACGCAATAATAATACTGCATAACTTCGAGGTCACCGGCCAAGTAAGTACCTACGATAATTCCAGGAAACGGGTTTCTAGAAATTTCGATGTCGACACTTTGTTGACAAAACTGTTGAGACCTGTACCATTCGATAGGCCATCCTAAGTCAAGTAATGCGTTTTTATATTGTGCCTAGAAAATCTCTAGATCTAGGGAAATAGGACTTAAAAGTGACACACTGCATGTGACGCGAAATTGAACCTTATGCCATCGACATAAGGTCCATTCGTAACATTGCCCGTCGAGCTAGGCGGTCTACGTGTACGATCTTCAGCTTCCCTCTAGGCCCTTTCTTAATCCTGTAGGTGACATCGTTTATTCTGGTTACTATCGTGTACGGACCCTCCCATTTGGCTTGAAATTTCGGACTCTTTCCTTTTCTCTTTATGGGATTATGTAACCATACCAAAGTTCCCTCTTCAAATCCGGGCACGTTAGCTTTGCGGTCGTATCGGATTTTCATTTTCTCACTGGTTTTCAGACCATTCTCTCTCACTAGCTCATGTATTCCATCTAATTTACGCTGTAGGTCGGCCACATAGTCGACGGCTAGGATAGGAGTATCGGGGGGTGTTCCGGTTAATGCATCTATTGGTAGTCTAATTTCTCGGCCGAAGTTGACTTTTGCCGGTGTGCAATTTGTGCTATCATATGTTGCAGAGCGGTATGACATTAAGAAGAGTGGAATGTATTGGTCCCAATCCCTCTGGTGTTCTTCCACTACTTTGGCCAAATGATTCTCCAACGTCTGATTGAATCTTTCGACCATTCCATCTGACTGTGGGTGATATGGTGTTGTACGAGTCTTGTGTATCCCGAGCAGTTGGCAAACCTCTCGAAATAGTGAAGATTCGAAGTTTCTACCCTGGTCAGAGTGTAACTCCAAAGGAATCCCAAATCGACAGAACACCTCGTGAACTAGCATTTTGGCGACTGTATGGGCTTCTTGGTTAGGTACTGCAAAAGCTTCTGGCCATTTGCTGAAATAGTCTTGCATGACGATGATACACCTATTCCCTTCTTCAGTAACAGGGAATGGCCCAGCTATATCGACAGCAACTCTTTCCCACGGTGCACCAACATTATACACTTTCAGCCGACTTCTGGCCCTCGTTTGCGGTCCCTTTACTGAGGAGCAAGCTACACATTTTCTACACCAGTCCTCTACGTCTTCGCGGCAATGCACCCAATAGAATCTTTTTCTCACCTTCTCCAGGGTTTTCTTTACTCCTAGATGTCCTCCGGATACTCCGTCGTGCACCTGTCGTAGCACTGATGCGACTTTATCCCCGGGGACAACTATCTGCAAGGTGACCTCCTGTCCACTGGGTGATTCCCATTTCCTCTTGAGAACTCCATTATCAATTATCAGGCTGTCCCACTGAGCCCAGTAACTTTTTACTGTTGGGCTAAGAGCTGATATTTCACTCCAAGTGGGCCTTTGGCCACGTTTCTTCCATTCGATTACTGCCTTAAAGCACTGTCTTCCTTTTGTGCGTCTTCCAATGATTGCTTATCCCAGTCTTCGTCCAAAGCGTTCACCTGGATAATCCTTACGTTATCTTTCTTTTCCTGTTTGTCACAATGTCGGCCCTTACTTCCTGAAGTAATCTGGCGACGGCGGTCCTTTTGTCTTGCCTTTTTCTCGAGGCGCTTCTTCTTACGCGCCTCGTCCTCGACTTCCTTGTCCCGCCTTGCGTCTGCGTCACTCCACGACCTTTCGCGCGACCGCTCGCGCTCGTGTTCTCGCTTGCCGGGACGTTCGCGTTCCCGGTCTCGGTCTCGATCCCGGTCCTTGACGCGTTCCCGCTCTCGTTCAGCGGGTCGCTCGCAGTGCCCGCTCCGATCGCTCCGCTCGCGCCACTCGTCTCGCTCGCACGGGCGCTCGGGCTCGACCTTCGCATCGCGCTTGCGCCACGTCATCCCCGCGGCCTCCTCACGTGACCAAGAAGTTCTTCTTCCCTTAGCCTTCCTGGGATAATCAATTCGAATGTGCCCTTTTTCGCCGCACTCATAGCAAGTTGGTCCTCGTCGTGCTTTTATTTGTGCGGTTACCACACGAATACGGTCGAGTTGTTGGCTATCTTGGCGTACTGCTTCCACCTCCAGAGCGTGTGTCAACGCTGCCTTCAGAGTCTGATGGTGCCCCAGACGAACCGCAGCCCTGACTTCCGCATCTTGAATTCCATCAGTAAAAGCTTGCACCGTAGAAGCATCAATTACTCCCGGCGTTGAAGCATACGCCCTCCGAACAATACGTTCTATTTCCGATGCCCATTGTTGCAAACCCTCACTGCTTTTCTGTGTGCGGTCGCGGAGTTGAGCCCTGTAGACATGTTCCAGGTGTTTCTCTCCATATCTAGACTCCAACGATTCTAACAGACAGGCTAGGGTATTGCAATCGCCGGAAATATTTTCGAGGATTTGGACCGCCTCACCACGCAGAGCAAGCGTAAGGGCGGTTACAGCTTGATCGTCGTCCCAATTGTTGCCTTTTGCGACTTTTTCAAACTGTAGACGGAAGGCCACCCATGACGTTGTTCCATCAAAATGAGGTACCTTGAAAGTCGGCAAAGCACTGGGTACCGGTACCACATTTTTAATAACGCCTTTTTGTACCTTCTCCTGCAAAAATTCTACTTCCTTCCCAAACTCCATGATGGTACTGTTTAATTTCTCCATACGCGCATCTTGTTTGTGTATGCGCATATCTTGCTGGTCCATACGCGTATCTTGTTTGTCTATGCGCGTGTCTTGCTGGTCCAGACGGGCATCTTGTTGAGCTGTTTTAATTCTAAGTTCATTGACCTCTTCTTTGGTCTTTTTCCACTTTTCATTTAATTGTAATACCAGTTGCTGGGATTCCTTTATTTGTGACTGGGTTGCTGCCTGGAATTGTTTTATTTGTGCCTGGGTTTCCGCCTGGGATCTATCTATTTTTGCCTGGGTTTCTGCCTGGGATCTGTCTATTTTTGCCTGGGATTTTGCTTGGGATCCTGCAACACTTTTGATTTGTGCCTGGGATTCTGCTACATTTTTAATCTGTGCCTGGGTTGCTGCCTGGGATTCGGCCATACCTTTTATTTGCAGCGTCAAATGAGCCAGCAACGCCGATAAATCGCATCCACTGCTTCCGGGAATAGTGGTGGTAGTAGGCGCACTCACATTCGTCGGTGTTACGGCGGCCGCATCTACTCCGGGTGCAGGGACACCAACCGATTCTTCCTCTTGACGCGCCAAATCCATCGCTGCTTGTCGTCGCGTGCGAACCCTTTCGTCTTCCCTTGGCGTGACCGGCATGCCGCTTCTGACACCAATTGTTACGGGCTAGGGGTGCTTAAACGCCGGTTAAGGGTTACGAAGTTTATTAGCAACGAAGGTACAGACGATCGTAGGCAATGACAAGTAGCTTCTGACACCAATTGTTACGGGCTAGGGGTGCTTAAACGCCGGTTAAGGGTTACGAAGTTTATTAGCAACGAAGGTACAGACGATCGTAGGCAATGACAAGTAGAACGTAGCTGATGTCGCACCGGAGTCTTCTCTTACGTCCACGAGGTCCGTGTCGTAAATACACAATAACACTACAGATGATACTTCACGTAGTACTCAAAGTTCTCGTTACAGTTGTCGCAGTAGGTATTCTCAAAGATCGCTTCTTAACTGTCGCTGTTTTCGTATCGCTAGTCGAGTGTAGACTGACTCTGCGCCGGCGTCACGGCGCTATATATAGGCCAGCTGATCGAACATTCCAGAATCTTCTAGACGTAATAATAATACTGCATAACTTCGAGTTCACCGGCCAAGTAAGTACCTACGATAATTCCCGGAAACGGGTTTCTAGAAATTTCGATGTCGACACTTTGTTGACAAAACTGTTGAGACCTGTACCATTCGATAGGCCATCCTAAGACTAGCAATGCGTTTTTATATTGTGCCTAGAAAATGTCTAGATCTGGGGAAATAAGACTTAAAAGTGACACACTGCATGTCACGCGATATTGAACCTTATGCCATCGACATAAGGTCCATTCATAACAATATTTTTTAGAGAGAATGGTCGCGTATGTGAATAAAATTATTTGATGGTGTGCGTAAACTTGTCGTGTGTGGCCGCAGAATTTCATTCAGTTTTAAGGCCGAGAAGGCAGTGCCTATTTCACAAACCGACCAAGTTTAGAAGCTATCACAAATACATAATTGTTTATCGTTAAAATACCTATTTATTTTACCAGCTAATGATAAATTACTCCATTTTTTTGTTGTTGTGAATTGTAATATTTGTTTTCGTTTTAAGTGCAAATGAATTAAGTTTATTTACTTTAATACGTATTTTTTCTAAAATATGCAAAATTATACCTATGAAATTTGTTTTTAGATAAACTTAAAACGGTCCCTTTTTCAACATTAAGTTTGGCGCAAAAATATAAATTATAGGGCGTTGTGTTCACAATTTGTATGTAACTCAAAAAAAGGTAATATCACACGTTGTTTTAGTAAAAACTATTATGATAATTTTAACTGGTTAGCAGGCTGTGTACACACAAATTATTTTGTTTGCCGTGTATATTATTTTCAAAACATGATAATAAAAATGTTTGGGGTTATGGATATTCAGATTTAAATAATTTTCACAAAGCCCCCTCTAAATACGATTGGTCGGAAACACATTTAGATTCTTGTTTAAAGTACCTACCAAATTTTTGGAAAAGGTAGAATAGAGTCTAGTTCGAATATACATTTAAAATTAAACATCGAAAGACGCAATGCAAAAGTTGATAGGAATAGAAATTTTTTCAAAAGGTTTATCGATATCGTCTGCTTTTTAGGTAAGGTTAACAAAACTTTGTGTTCCGTGGTCACGACGAATCGCTTAATAAAGGAAAAATATGGTCCACGCTTAGATCAGCCGATCAGGTGGGCACGCGTGGCGTTGACCTCCGTCAGCTGTCGCCACGACGCAACAATAGCTAAATGTATTTGGGAAAAAATATAACATACATAGTGTAAAAATGATAGGAATTGATTCAGTTGCTTGTTCTGAACAAACTATATTCAGGTTTCGTATAAAGAAAAAATAAGGTTGTATAAGCATGGAGATTTCGGTAGTGAATGCATGCATACCCCACTCGAAATCTGGGGCGTGCATAGAGAGCACGCCCCTGACCGGACCAGAGCCGGACGCGAAAGAACGCCGCTGATAGCCGCCACGAGGACACGGCAGTGCTCTACCCAAGCCGGGCAGACCTCCACCGTGGCCTAAGTGTGTAGAGGCCTGACATGACGAAAAATTGTCGCCTACATGTTGGATTTATATTTTAACCGAAGAAAGTCGGAAGGGGGCCTAAAACGTACGAACACTTTTCGCGTTACGATCTCTCCCAGTCAACTTCTACCGTAAGCTACGTCAAAGAAGTTCATAATATCACCCAGCTGTGAAGAATGTTGAGTAGGCGAAGATGAGCAACATGTTTTGATGGAGTGTGTGATGGCAGGGGGCTCTCAGATTAAATTTAATTGACCCCTGAAATATGATAATGGAGAGTGTAATCTTATGCTGTCATGTCCTTCGTCAACGAACAAAGTAAAATACTGTACAAACTGGTATTGTTTGTAGTAAAGTACCTGTTATTTATTTATTACTAGCTGCGCCTCGCAGTTTCACCCGCATAAGTTTAGAATCTATGGGAATACTTAGATGACTTCTTCCAAATCCGTGCAGAATTTAGAGCGTTAAAAAGTATCACGCAACTAACAACACACACAAACACACATGCCTTGCCTGTGCGTCAGGGGCCACTGTATCTCTTTCGGACAACCGGTGCCCTGGCAGGCATCTGTCCTAGTGGACCCCGTCACTAAGTGCTGACATCTATTTGAAGCGCGAGTGGAACACAATGCGCCGTCGAACCGGGCCAGATCTTTAATGGGCGGCGAGCGGCTCGCCCAGCCCACGTACACTTTAGACTACACCGTGTCCTCAGAGCGATCCACACAGTGGTGACACCCTGGCGTTTCCTCTCTCGAAACAGCCGTGTCCGGTGAGGACCCCCGCTCTAGCCACTATTGTGGCGTGCCCAGCACTGGGTTTCGAAAATCGCACTCTCCATGTCAAGCTTTGTCCGGTGTACTTGCAGCAGCTGAGTTATATTCCGGAGTTTTGCCTTCTCTCGCCGTTCTTATATATGGGCGAGAACTTTGGCCTCCAGATCCCATGGCGGCAATCCGGCAAGGAAGCTAGCTCGCCACCTCAGTGGATACCGTACGAAATCCGCGGGCTAGCTGGCCAGATATTACCCTTTAGGGCGCGATTAACTAGAGCATTCGTCGCCGACACAACGTAGAACCTCCGGCAAGAGGTATTTGGACCCCCTAGATTGGTGCGGAGCCGCCTAAAAGTAGTCCAGACCCGCTCCAGTCTAGGAGCCAAACGTCGGAATTGCACCTCGAAGTCTATGGAAAGTGTCCTCGGACTTGTACAAGACCACTTCGAGTTGTTGCCGGATCCTCATCTCCTGTGCAGCGCTGTGCCGGGACATCGCTCGAGTCAACCTTAGATGTTATCCGGGTCAGATGTTTTCAGGTTTTATACTGTGGAGTGGTAATTGCTAGTATCTTGCTTTATTGATTTCAAGTAAACTAAAGTGTTGGAATACCCCGCGAATCTAGTATAAAAACTAGTTTCACCGCGCTATTCTGTTAGCTCATATTAGCCATCGGCCTGTTTGCTCAGCTACATAACTAACTAATACTTACTTATTGTCTGCGTGGCTTTTCTGTTTTTCTTTGATACTTTTACGTCTTCCACTTCTGTTTTACAGTTCCTCAATGATACATCACCTTCTAAGTCTGACTCATAATAGCGTGGTGATTTATCTGCCACATCTAGACAACTATTGTCTAAATTTCCGGGTTCTAGCTCTGTAAGTAAACAAAAACAGTGAAGAGTATTATTTGTTATATTTCACAACACAATGTGGTTACAGTTACGTTGATTAACTTAACACTGGCAGAGGTTTGAAAGAACTCAACATTTTCTAATCAATATAAAAAGAACAGATCATATTTTATGATTAAGATATTATCTACTGACAATATAATTTTTGTTTTTAACACACTAAAACTTTGATAATATCACAGATGGGGCCCAATACCGATCCCTGTGAGCCACCGGACGTGTCAACCTTATATGTCGGCCAAATTGGATAAAGAATAGAGGTAAACAAACCGTTGCTAGGCAACGAGTGTTGACGCCTAATAGACAGAATCTGTCTATTAAACAAAACTAAACGATCTAGAAAAGGTTGTAAACATCTGATGTTTACAACCTTTTCTAGATCGTTTATTTACATAAAAGTAAAAATTCTACTTCCTACTAATGTAAACACTTTATTTGTTTCGATATTTATGATTTGCATAGAACACTTAACCGATTTGAATGAAGTATGACACACATAAAGCTTAATTCCCTAAAAAATAGAGAGAGAAAAAATATTAAGCTAATTTCCTAATAGGTTAAATTTTTTATACATATGATATTATACTTAGTCCATACTTGAAAGTACATATTACATTACATGTGCGCAGTTGATTTGAAAATAATTAAAATAAACAAAATTGTATTGACTAATGCCTCAACTTTATTCATTGGTTGAATTCCACAAAATTTGTTTAATACCTGGATGTCATCCATCTTTCTTTTTTTGTAGGGCTATCACGTAAAATTTATGTCGACTTTTTAATGGTTTTTCGAAATATCAAGTTGCTACGCATGTTATTTTAGCGATTCTAATGAAATATGTTGCAATAGAAATTGTTAATTAATAGCTAGCATGTAAAAGTCGATAATCATGTAAATAACAGGAGATTTGTAAAACGTGAGTTGTGACAAGATAACCCTAAATTGGGTAGTTTACCTCTTTTCTATTCAATTTAGGGTTATCACAATTCAGGGTTTACAAATCTCCTGTTATTTACATGATTGTTGCTTTGTTAAAGCATGAAATCATTTTAAAGTCAAGCATATTCTAATTTCCCGATTCCCTCCTATGTACTCCCTACTTCCATGCACATCTGGCTTAAAGGGCTAGATCCCGTGCCATTTGGGACTTATTAAAAACACAACCAGCAACTTGTCTCTGGTTCAAGACCGTGTCACGTAGCAAAAATATAGCAGCAGGCGACATCTCTTGGACACGGGCTAAACTCGTGTCACATATGTTGCATCGAGCCGAGAGATGGCGTTGCGCGAAAGTACGGTCGTTAATATAATAAATAAATTCAAATAAAGAATGACCGGGTTAAATAAAATAAAAAAGGACTTAGGATAAATAAATATTAAAAATAAGAACCAACTCATGAGTCTGAAATTAAAATACAAGTCGCGGAACGCACTTGTCAATGGTTCAGGAAAATACAATTGGGAGCGGTCGATTGCTTGGCTACAGAAGCTTCGAGAAGAACGATCGAAGTTTGCTCGGATGGTGGCTGGTTGGCTGGCGTTGCTGGTACGCAAGGTTGGCGTGTTTGCGTCATAACCCATGGGGTTAAACGTCTAGCGATTTGGCTGATAATTCTGTGAGTATCATTTCTCTATACCCGGAATATTTCTCCCCGTGTTTTCTTGTTCTATAGTGCTGACTTAGGTCAAATGTTGTTCTAGATTTGGCTCTTTTGGCGGGCCTAGGGCGGGAACCCGTGTGGAGGCGTCGCGTCCTGACTTGCCTCGGGTGGCCTTGATTCCGATTGGATCAGGCTTGTTTGGAGTGGAAGTGTGCTGAACCCTGGTGGTATGGCACATCCAATTCTCTTTCGACGACGACTAGACAGGTATAAGCTGTCATGATTTCTTTGCTCCGGGTGTTCCCGAAATACCTAACACCGCAGGCCGCGTTCAACCGTGCATTAATCTGACACCCGTCAGTTAGTGAAGCCAAGGGTCTTTGTACCGTAAACCAGATGCGTTAGTCGGGAGAGCTAATCCAAAACGTAGACTCCCTGTCCTTATTTCTTTGTTTTGATGTATCTAGTGAGTGAGAGTGAGTTTACAACAGGTTGCATGTAAATAGGCTATTGGCTTGATAATGTTGTGCATAACCTGAGATACTTTTCTAACGACTGAGCCGTGATCACAACGGTTCACCTCACGAATCCTTCATCAAGCGACTCTGAGCTTGCTGAATTGTCTCATGTGGATTCCCTGTCCCACTCCGACCCGAGACGGAGTGAGTCAGGAAATCGACTAGGTAAGTTAGGAGATTGTTTTGTCATATATTTATGACACAGGGTAATTATAAAATAAATTTGTAATTGTATCCATCTATTGTTTTATTTAATGCTCCTAGCTACCAAGTATTTACATAATTAAATTTACTGTAACTGCCGGATAAGGGTGGAGTTAGCCACCTTCGTTTATATAAGAACTATAGCGTTACAACCGGATACATAGTCTGTGGACAGCAAGCAAACTCTTTGACATTCATCATTAAATCATCGATCAAGCATCAGACCAAAATGAGATAAATCCGCAATTAGCGAGTGCATGCAACCAAGGAGATTTGTGTTCAACGTGGGGGCCCCTACGCAACAGGCTGAGCGAGAAAACCTGGATATTCTGGTGAGTCCCATTCGATCCTTCTATCCATCTTCTGTAATATCCTTGAATTAAGAATTTCTCAGTAAGACGCGCCTCGTGACGCAGTTCCATTTATCGAAGGAATTTATCAAACCACCAAATTATCACAATACACAAACATGCCTTTTATATGCTAACTATTGGTTGCATGAAAAGTTTGCACGATTCTATGAAGCAAAACATGTATGTTCTGTTTTTATCATGTACGTTCCACCTTTTTTATACCATGTTTTATGCAAATAAATGATATTATTATTAAAAACTATTTATTAACAATTCCTATTGAAAAAGAGTGTCCATGGAGTTTCTTGCCCGTTCTTCTCCATAGGTACCTACTCTTTGGAATGGGCGACTAGCTTCATTTTAATGACTGACCGACCTTCTGACAATTCAAAAGTGCCTGTAACTGGTTTATCTGAAATACCTAAATGCTTTGGTTTTTGATTGCAGCATATTTCAATAGAATCCCTATTTTAGGGTAAATCCCTAAACATTACATTAATTTTACGTGAAAGCCCTACAAAAAAAAATAAGGATGGATGGAATCTAGGCATTAAACACATTTTGTGGATTTCAATCAATGAATAAAGTTGAGGAATTTGTCAATACAATTGTTCGTATTTTAATTACCTTCAAATCAACTGCATAACACATGCATTGAAATACTTTCAAGTATGGACTAAGTATATATATGGATCAAAAAAATTAACCAATTAGGAAATTAGCTTACATGTGTGTCACATTTCATTAAAATTGGTTAGAGTATTTATTTCGGATTATTCCATATTTGTTAATACAATTTTGAACTTATAAACTAGTGTTAGTAATGCAAAAAATATTACAAAGTTACATTTTTATCAATAAGTGGCGGATCGAGTGAAGTCCCCGATGATGGTGGAAAATCGCTATAAGATTGCGTGCAGTCTTATCCAGCGAGCCAGCATCGGAGAGTCCCATCGGTCCACCAACGCGCGCAGGATAATATTGGGACTGTCGCGCGTTCGGCGCAAAATAGAAGCGCACTGTTTGCGCATGATGGCCGCAAAGCCGTCCGTACCAGCCTCCGCAAACATTGCCGAGGCGCTGCAGTAGCGTGGCAGTCCCATCAGCACCCGGAACGCATTATTATATTGTTTACATTAGTAGGAAGTAGGATTATTACTTTTATGAAAATCGCCAATCTAAAAAGGTTGTTAATATCTGCGTTAGGCATAAACTACTCGTTACCTAGCAACGGTTTGTTTACTTCTATTCCTTATCGAATTTGGCTTTTATATAACTGATACTTACGTATAGTCCAAGTAGCTCTACTCTTTTTCTTTGATACTTCTTCCTCTTCCACTTCAAATTTACAGGTTATTAAAGGGACGTCATCTTCTGAATCTGACTCAGGACAGTGTGGTGGTATATCTGCTACTTCTAAACAACTAATGTCTAAATTTTCAGGTTCTAGCTCTGTAAGTAAACAAAACAATGAAGTGTATTATTTGTTTTATTTCACGACACAATGGTTATCATTACGATGATTAAAACTTAACACTGGCAAAGGTTTGAAGTGAACAAATTATATTTTTGTTTATGATACTATTTACTAACAACATTATTTTAGTTTTTAAAACATACCATCAGTTTGGTGTTCCTCCTTTGGCTCAATAACATCATCTGGTCCCTCACAAACAGCTGATAATTCCTCTCCAACAGCAATGCAATCAGCAACATTTATCTGTTCTATTGGAGTTTTAAAAAGTCCTCTAAATAGCTCAAAGTGTTTTTCATTCACTACAGGATTGGGCTGTAAGGAGATGATTATATTATTAGGAAAATATACTGCTAATCACAGTGTCAGAAGCACAAACTTCATATGTTTCTATAATCACTTAAAAGTGCCCTATGTGAGGACACTTCCAGTCGGCCATGCTAGCAATTTAATTGACCACTGCACTAGCTATTGTAACATAGAATAACAGGTAATAATTGTATGTCTACATATATACATATATTTGACAAAAGCTTATATATTGTTATGCAATATGCAATGGTTTATTTGGTTTAAAATCCAAACAAAATAGGTATGAGATTGAGAGGAATCACTTTCACATTATAGGGAAATTAAAACATATAAGAATGAATTGCTGTTAAAGAATATCTTACCTCATATTTGTCATTTATCTTCTGAGTGAAAAGCTCGTCAGTTTTCAGACATTGTCGCAGTAATCGGTAGCATTGCTTTAATTTAGCAAAGCAGAAGACACAAGCAAGCATTGGTCTACTGTCTTCAGTTATAAACTGCAACAACATTTGTCATGTCAGCGACTTCATTCGAGTGGAGTTAGTTATGCTCTGCTCCTATTGGTTCCAGAGTGATGTTATATAGCCTAAAGCCTTCCTGGACTAATGGGCTATCCAACGCAAACGGAATTTTCAAAATGGACCAGTAGTTCCTGAGATTAGCGCGTTCAAAGAAACAAACAAACTCTTCAGCTTTATATATTAGTATATATAAATGTAAAGAAAACCCTGTCCGATCCGTAAAGGTGTTGTTAGGTATCGATAACTGATTCTACTAACGCCTACAAAGCCTGGCTTTACTTAAAAAAAATCCCCCTGAAAAAATAAATATTATATTGCAAAAAGAGGTAAGTAACTTAAAACGTGCGGTAGACCATACCGGCGCGGGCGAAGAGGGGCAGGGCACGCGGCACGCGGTCGCATCGCTATTCGCTCAGAATTATACTGATAAAAATAATGTTGTCACTTTTTAAAAATTACCAAATTTTGGGGAAGTTGGAATTCATTCGCGGGAAAAAGAGATTATTTCAAAATTCACTAGTATTGTTATTATGATGATTATGTAAAATTTCATATGTTATTTGGTCATGTGTTTACCTAATCTTTATTATCCTTACGGGTTGGACAGGGTTTTCTTAACATATTGTATATTAGTACAGATTTATCATTTATATAAAAGAATAAGGCAGTAATTAGGCGTAATTAAACAGCTACTAAATATCATTAAGGTATAATGTTGTGCTAAACTATACAGCTGAGCATTTTATTATGTATGTATGCATTATTGTAGATACAATTAATAACCTCTTTAGGTCTTTAAAGAGGTTACAACACTTTATATTTTAAGTATATTAAATATATTTTAAAAGGTAGACATGTGTCTCCATTATTTTAATGTAACCAGTAGTTTGCTCAACATTCTCATTGTTGGCACACTGTGTATGGACTATTCTTAGAAACTGGCAGTTTCTAAATTGTATGAACTGGTAACAAACTAAAGTTAAAGAAAATCCATTTGACTTAGTTAATGAACACCCATAATAAAAGTCCCAATATAACTTGTTAATAATGTTGATAAGTTTAAAAAAAAAGCTTTCATATTATTTTGTAGTAAGGTGTGGTGGCGTAGTAAGTCTTGGTGGCCTAGTGGTTAAGACACCAGCCTCTCAGGTATGAGTGTGCGAGTTCGATTCCAGGTCAGGCAAGTACCAATGTAACTTTTCTATAGTTATATGTACTTTCTAAGTATACTTGGACACCAATGACTGAAGGTGAAGGAAAACATGTTGAGGAAACCTGGACTTTGTAAGTCTGAAATCGCCAATCCACTTTGAGCAAGTGTGGTGATTACGCTCAATCCTTCTCTGTATGAGAGGAGACCTGTGCCCAGCAGTGGGACTATAAAAGGTTGCTGATGAATACAAGTCCCAATATAACTTGTTAATAATGTTGATAAGTTTAAAAAAAAATATTTCTCAAAAACAGGTTACAATTATTCACTTAGCATGAGAAACACTGGTTACAAACATAAACATTCCTTGAAATGAGAATCTTTTGAATTAAGACAACACAGCTTTTGTCATGGCTTAGTGGCGCTTGTTCACTTCATGTCACGGGTGGGAATTGAACCCATACAAGACAAATTTGTATGACAGGTAGTTGTTAAAAGGAAAATGAAGAGCGCAAGTAAAACTGTGATGGAGCATGACAACTACATAGAGCTGGTGTTATGTTAAATTGGGTTGATCTCTGCTTCTTCCTCAGCCTATAGATGTCCACTGTTGGACAAAGGCCTCCTCGAAGGCTTTCCACGATGACCGGTCTTGTGCTGCCCGCATCCATCGGCTTCCCGCGACCTTCACCAGGTCATCGGTCCACCTTGTTGGGGGTCTCCCTACGCTGAGTCTTCCAGTGCGTGGCCACCACTCCAGAACCTTGCTGCCCCATCGGCCATCAGTTCTACGAGCAATGTGCCCTGCCCACTGCCACTTAAGTTTAGGGTCTCGCAGAGCTATGTCGGTGACTTTGGTTCTTCTGCGGATCTCCTCATTTCTGATTCGATCACGCAGAGAAACTCCTAGCATTGCTCTTTCCATTGCCCTTTGTGTGACTCTGAGCCTTTGTATGAGGCCCATTGTGAGCGACCACGTTTCAGTTCCGTAAGTCATCAATGGCAACACACACTGGTCAAAGACTCTAGTCTTGAGACACTGTGGTATCTTGGACGAAGAGAAGACTCTGCTTAAGCATTACTTAAAACGGCTAGTTTCAACCAATAAAATGGCTTGAACCGGGACTTATGAAGAGCTTGAGTTTTGAGTGACGTTCTGTAATACGGACCTTAGACCGGTAAAGCGGATCCCAGACTCGCAAAGCTGGAAAAAGCTTCCGATGCGACTGGGATTAACGCCGAGATGATGATAAAATGGAGTCATTAAGAGGAGATAAGTTAGAGTTGATACACTGGTGCAAAACTATCAACATTATTGGTCCATAAGACCATAACAACTTACTGGAATATTAGTCAGCGTCTCGTATAGTTTGTGCATATTTCTGTTGGCCACTATACACAGTCGGACATTCTCTGCTAAACATATCCTACACATTGTTAGCTTAACCATCTTTTAGCTCAGAAACAGAAAGCAACAGAAAGATCAATCAGCGATACGATACGACTCACAGACTACTAAGAAGATACTACGTTTAAACGACTTGTTTTCTCTTCTTTGACAACCTAAACCTAACCACAGAGTTTTTTTTTTTTTTAGTTCGGTTCTTTCCGTTCGGGCGTATGGAAAGGGCAAAGGCATAGTACGCCATACAGCCAAGTCTTAGTAATTTTTTTTCTTCTTTAAATATCTATCCTAACTTATCCTAATTTATCCTAACTTATCCTTATTTTTTTTTTTTAAATCCTCATAGGATGTCCGCCGCCCTAGGGTGGTCTGTCAGACTTTTACTGACTAAAACCACCCCGGTCTCTCTTCTATCACGAGCGCGCGTAGGGCCGCGGGAGTCTAAATTCTTCCGCAGCCCCACACTCTCGTGCTGGCCCGGTCTGCCCGGGCCTCGTCTCCGGCACGGGGTAGTGGGGTGTTAAACTACCCCGTGCATCGCCTCAGAGGCGCGCGCTGACACTCGCGCGCGCCTCCGCCTCGGGGTCCATCGAATAGGGGGCGGAGACTTCCCCATGTCCCTCGCCCCTGGACCCATTCATGGGGGGCGGAAGAGGGCGTTATCCGCCCTTCTTCGGCGCCCGGTGCGTCTTCTGCGGCCCGGGAAGGGAGTTGAGATCTCCCTCTCCCGTTCCGCAGCTTCCTTCTGCGACATCACGTCCTCGCAGAAGGACACCACCACGTCCCACGACTCTGCGCTGCCGGCCATCCTCCGCACTACTGCCGGCAGCGTCAGGTCGCCTCCTACTTCATTTGTGAGGACACGGCGCTGCTCCTCCCAAGCTACACACTCGGAGAGCGTGTGCTGCGCCGTGTCCTCCCCGCATTGGACGCAGTGGTGGCACCGAGCGTCCGGCTCCCTGCCTAGGCGACACAGGTACTTGCCGAAGCAGCCGTGCCCCGACAGAACCTGAGTCACCCTGAACGACAGGGAGCCGTGCCTTCTCTCGAGCCAGTCGTCGAGTACTGGCCGGATAGCCTCGACGGTAGCGAGGCCGGCGGTAGGGCTCATAAGCCTCTGCCGCCAGTCCGCCACCAGGACCTGACGGAGCTCCCCTCGGCGCAGCTCGATCTGCCGCTGCGCCGGACTGGAGCCCCGTGTCCGCTCTTCCTCGCGCCATCGGTACAATGACGCGAGTACTTTCGCCTCTAGGTCCCAGGGCGGGGATCCGGCCAGGACGCAAGCCGCCTCGTAGGAAATCGTGCGATACCCGCGGACGACCCTGACGGCCATCGCCCTCTGCGGCTTGCGCAGAATGGCGAGTGTTCCGGCCGTCAGGTCCATCGCCCACACAGGGGCCCCATACAGGGCCATGGACCGCACGATTCCCACGTATAACCGCCTACAGGCGGCGCTCGGGCCCCCCATGTTGGGAAGCAACGTTGACAGCGCGCCTGCTGCACCCATCAGCTTGGGCGCCAGCCGCCGGAAGTGGGGTCCGAATTCCCATCGGCTGTCGAGCACCAATCCCAGATACTCCATGGTGGACTCGACAGCTATCCGGGCACCACTGACCACGATATGTGATCCCGGCGCCGGCGCACGCCGGGGGCCATGGAATACCATGGCCTCCGACTTGTCAAGGGCCACCTCCAGGCCCAGGCGCCGGATGCGGGTCACCACCTGTGACACCGCAGCCGTGGCTATCAACGTCGCTTCCCTGTGCGAGCTCCCTCGGGCAGTGACAAGCGTGTCGTCCGCATAACACGTCAAGTCGGCGCCCGACGGAAGCTCGCCTCTCAGCACCCAGTCGTAGCCGATGTTCCACAGGAGCGGTCCCAAGACCGATCCCTGTGGAACACCGCACGACATTTGGTGCCGACCGGCACCGTCACGTCCCCGATAGATGACGCATCTATCCTCCAGATAAGCCCCTACTATGCGGCGGAGGTAAGGAGGCACCCGATGGTATTTCAGGGCCTCCCTAATACAGCTCCAGGGTAGGGTGTTGAAGGCGTTAGGGTGGCGAAGCTCTTCCCTGGCCCGCGACTTAGAGTCGCCGATGGCCAGCCAAAGAGTCTCCTGGGCCGCGCGGTACACCCCATACCGCGCGGCTTCCTCGACAGGATCCCGTCGACGTCGTCTCCGGTAGCGCGTGTACTGGCGGCGAGCCGCGACGCACTCGACGCGCAACCGCGCAAGGTGGTCGCTCCACCAGTACACGTTGCGCCTTGCGGACTGTTGGCGGACGCGGGGCATGGACGCGTCACAGATCTGCGTCATCGCCCCGCGAAACCGCAGCGCCTCCGCTTCGACGTCGACGGGGCCGTCCGTCGCCGACTCCCAAATCCAGGACTGGACTATGGCAGCTTCCTCGAGTAGTTCCCTGTCGAGGCGCTTAAGCGCCCAGCGCGGGCCGTCGTTAATCGGGGCTCTTGGATGGCGGCCGCTCGCGGTCTGGGCGGAGACGTCGAACCGGATATACCGATGGTCCGACAGCGTCTCCACCTCCACGGCGACACGCCAATCATGGACACGGCTGGCGACAGAAGGGCTAGCGAAAGTAACGTCCACTATCGACCCGCCCCTCTGCCGCACGCACGTGTATACAGAGCCCCGATTCAGGACGACCAGACCGGTCGCCACCACCCACTCCGCCAGCACCTCGCCCCGAGGGTCCGTGACCGGAGATCCCCACGCCGATGACTTGGCGTTGAGATCCCCGAGCACTAGAACGGGACGAGGGTGATAGCGGCCTACGACGGCGCCCAACTCGACAAGGAACCCCTCGAAGTCGGCGAGACTCTTGTTGGGGGAGAAATACGCCCCCACAATGACGATGCCGCCCGAGACCGCAGCAACCCAGCCGCGGCCCCGGGACGGGTCGACCAGAGTCCCGCCAATACTGGCTACCGAGCCGTCAATGCATCCGAGCCAGTCGCCACGGGCGGGGATGAAATACGGCTCAGCGACCACAGCCGCTTGGATCGACCACTGCGCCATGCTCTGGAATAAGAGATCCTGAGCTCTGGCGCAGTGATTGATGTTGCCCTGGAGGAAACGGAGTTGTGCCATTATTGACACTCCATTCCCTCGGCAACGGTCCTGGGCCGGGAGTCGGCCGCGGAACTGTTAGCCTGCGGGGGAGGCGAAATTTCCCCGGCAGGCTTAGAGCTCCTCTTCTTCTTTTTGGTGGCCTTCTTGCTGGCAGGCGTGCCACAGGCCCCTCCACCCACTCTGTGTCCCGCTGGCTTCCCTGCAGCCGAACATAAGCTGCAGTTGAGCTCCGCGGAACACTGGGCCGCCTTGTGGCCGGGCTGACCGCAGCGATAGCAAAGATCGCTACGGTCCACCTCAGCGGTGCATTTGGCCCGGACATGCCCCTTCTCCAGGCACCGGAAGCACCGCAAAGCCCGGGGCTGCAGAAGTTTAACCCTCGCTGCAACCCAGCCTACCAGCAGTCTGCCACTTGAGGCGATTTTATTCGCCGACGCCACAGGGCACCGAACCCAGACCGCACCGAGTCCGGTGGCGTCGGTGCGAATATCGCCGGCCCGCACCTTGCCCGGCGGACACTCTCCGCTTCGAGCAACGGCCGCCACCACCTCCTCAGGAGTCACGGACTCGTCCAGACCGGCAATCCGCACCTCTGCGGTTTTTTCCGGCCTGGAGATCCGGACGTCCTCAGGGTTGAGGACCTCCCTCAACTTGGCAGCCAGAGCGTCCGCCTTCTCGGCATTGCCGCTCGCAGCACCAGCCACCTCAAACAGCTGCGCACCCGTGGCAGCATGCCTGATGGTGACGGACTGAGGATTATCATTACTATTTTATCCCTTCTTCTACTTTTGATTTATTTATAGTATTAAAAATTATAAATAAATGAAAAGTAGAGTATAAGTATGTACAAAAATACCTTTGAAAGTGCTATATTTATATATGAGCCATATTGTTTTAATTAACTGGCATGATGAGGATGCAGATGGACAAATTACCATTGTTATGTCTTGTTACAAAATAATGTACATATAAATAATCCATACAAAGTTTCAACCCCAAACTGTTAATTTGTGACACTTTCGGCTAATTTGTAATATTATTTCTGTGTACTTCATAATTGGCGTAATGTTTTATCTAACGATTTTGTTTATTTTTGTTTATATACTGTCAGCTGTGAAGTTTCCACTCATAAAATAAATGAATTACTGAATACATTTTTTTAATCATCTGAAAACCCAGACCTTTAATATACATAGCTACGTACGCATAAGTACGTAGCAATAATATACATAGCTACATATGCATAGGTATGTAGCTATAGTATACAGAGCTACATATGCATAGCTACCTATATCACTCACTAGTAGTTGTTCACGCATCAAATGTAAGGGGGCAGCACTTTCCATACATGCAAATTTTACCACAGAGTTGTCACTCTTTAATTACAATACTCTTTGTTTTTTTGAAGTTTATTATTATTTTTTATAAATTAAGAAATGAGTACATAAGAGGAAGTCTGAAAGTGGCACCGGTAGCTGAAAAGTTGTGTGGAAATCGGTTGTCATGGTACGGGCATGTGTTACGGAGAACTGAGAAGAATGTCGTGAGGAGAGTCTTAATTATGAATGTTGATGGCTATAAGAGTAGGGGAAGACCAAAGAAACGATGGATGGAATGTGTGAAGGATGATATGGCTAAGAAGGGAGTGACTGCCGAGATGGCTTCTGATAGGGATGCATGGAAGAAAAAGACATGTTGCGAGTTAACTCATCGTAACACGCATTTACGCTGAGTCTACAGCTACTGTCGTCATGCGTCATTTTGCAACTTAGCTTTTTACCGGAAATCAGAGATAGTTATTTTTCTTTGCATTGTATTCAGTCTTGCCTCAGCCACCAGCTAATATCCTGTATGTTTTGAAATTAAATTAATATTTGAAAATAAATATTTTTTTTTAACAAAAGTCCTGACCGCCGAAACATAACTGGCGCAGTCGGTAGGATCGCGGCGTTCTAAGATCGAATCGAACTCTTCATCTTATGAGCGACGGTTCTCAAATCGTTCCTTCGCGGTCTACAAAGAACCTATCGCGCGGTCGGACACCTCTACGGTCATCGGGATAAATCTTCCGGAGAATTGGAGGAAGCTGCATTGAACGAGACTCGACTCGGCAGGAGATGCAGTGGCTGCTTTGGTAAGTGCTCTTGTTCTACCAAGTGTCCTTGCTCTATTTCCTGTCCTAGTTTTAATTTGTGTATTTTAAGTTAATCGATGTGTTTGTCTATGAGCTAAAATCGCAGTAGGCAATAACATTATTATTATAAATTAGGTTTGTTTGTCTATAAGCTATAATCGCAGTAGGCAACAACGTAATTATTATAAGTTAAGTTCCCACGAACGAATTCCAAGTGATAAATTTGACACCTCTATTGTTTTGCGTTGAGCGCCACTATACAGGCAAGCAACAGTAAGACAATGTCGCTCAGAGATTATGATGCCACTTATAAACCATACAAACTAATAGCAGATTTAATGCCAAAATTTGATGGCAATCCTAAATTGCTAAATTATTATATTAGGGAAGTAGAAAACTTATTACAGTTAACATCCGAAGCAGATCGTTCGCACCCAGCATTCATATGTTTAATTAAAAGTAGGCTCAGTGGTCTAGCCATAGACGCAATAGCATACGAAGGTTACCTAAATTCGTGGCAATCGATTAAAGACGCGTTAATCAGGCGCCTTGGTGAACCACGAAATGAAATACAAGTTATGCAGGAGCTAATGCGAGTGCGTAAGTCTAAGGCAGAAGATGCTGGAAGTTTCGGCAAACGCCTCCGTGAGCTGTTGGATACTTTGTATTCTGTAGGAGAGCATGGTAATAAGTCTTATTACGAAAAGATGGTTATTGAACAGTTTATAAACCAGCTAGACTTTCACGTATCGTTGGGCGTTCGAATCGCCAAACCAGACACCTTTGAGAAGGCCATCATAGCAGCTAGACAAGAAGAGGCTAGGTTGTTACATAATAGAGCTAATTCCGTTGGTAATAATCCACCAACGTCACAAGCAAAGTTAAAGGAGTTATTTAAACAACCAGGTAATAATAATCCCTTCCGTAATCCCTCTGGCTTCATTATTCCTTTACAAAACTTTGTACCTCAACCAAATAATTTAACCCCTGAACAGCGTCAACAATGGGTACAGTCCGTATTACCCTGGAAAGGCAGACCAGCATCAGGTAACTTTAAAGCAAATGATTCAAATAACTCTAGAAATCAGCCCAACATTCCTAGACCACCACTTGCAACACCAGTGTCATCGGACGTAACAATGCGTACAGCAGGTAAGCCCGAAAAACCACAGTTTGCTCAGCAGTTATTCTACATCCCAATTCAGGTGCCCACACAAGATCAACCAGGACCCAGTGACATGGGACTGTATAACATTGTCACTGACGGTAACGGCATAGCGCTTGAGCCGAATGTAACAGTTGATGAGCAAGAGGTAGGTCGTAACCAGGATTTTACCCTGGACCCCAACCAAGACAACCAGACCTAGTTTCAATAAATTTCCAGACCAAAAAGTATTTACCGTACATAATACTACCAGAGTTTGACGGTAAGTTCTTATTAGATACAGGGGCCAGCCATTCAGCTGTCGCAACTGAAGTAGTTGCAGGCACCATATTCGAGTACTGTGTAGAAACAGAACCCTTTCAGATTAATACGGCACATAGTTCATCAGTTCACGACAAGGTAGTGTACCTCCCCTTACCTCCCGCGTTTAACAGCGATATAGTACATAAGTTCTTAATATTTGATTTCGACCCTAAATATAAAGGTCTTATCGGAATGGACCTTCTGCAAAAATTAAAGAGTAACATTGATTTAAATACCGGTGTGTTACGTACATCTACAGCAGAAATACCAATACACTTTAGTTCCCCACCTAAGAGAATAAACATCGATCCTAGATGCGAAAAGATAGTCAAAGTAAAAACAAACTACTTAGATGGCCAATACCTACATGACGAAATGATCTGGTCAGATGGTTTAATGTCCCCGTCAGCTATAGTTAACGTTACAAACGGTTCATTTAAAACATCGGTAATTAATCATAGTAATCAGAAGAGATGTATCCCGTCTCTCCCCTTGATTGAATTAGAAAAATTACCCATTTCTAAAGAAAAGGATAGTCATGATATTAATATCATACAGACTCAAACTGATATTGATCAAATATTAAAGGAAAATCTTCAGAAAATCCGTACAGATCATATGAACGAAGAAGAAAGGCGCGAAATAACTCGGTTATGTTATCAGTATAGGGACTTGTTCTATGCTGAAGATATACCACTCACTTTTACGCACGCCGTTAAGCATGAGCTCAGATTAAGCGACCAAACACCAGTTTTCGTACGTAGTTATAGGCAAGCTCCTAAACAACGCGAGGAAATTCGTAAACAAGTCGATAAGCTCTGTCAGCAAGGTATCGTGCGCGAGAGCATATCTCCGTGGTCTTGCCCTGTGCATATCGTACCCAAAAAACCTGATTCCTCAGGCAACGTGAAATGGAGACTTGTAATTGATTACAGACGACTCAATGATCGCATCATCGAAGATAAATACCCCTTACCAAACATTCATGATATATTGGATAGATTAGGACGGGCCCAATACTTTACAACCCTAGATCTTGCTAGTGGTTACCACCAAGTGGAAATGCACCCTAACGACATTGAAAAAACCGCATTCACCACCGAACGAGGTCACTATGAATTCCTTAGGATGCCCTTCGGACTCAAAAATGCGCCAAGTACGTTTCAACGACTAATGGATCATATATTAAGAGGCATAGATAATGTTTACACCTACCTAGATGACGTAATAATAGTATCTACGTCATTGCAGCAACACATAGAAAAATTAAAACAAGTATTTGATCGATTCAAAACGCATAATCTAAAGATCCAGCTGGATAAATCACAGTTCTTGCAAAAACAGGTCAACTTCTTAGGACACGAGTTAACAGACGAAGGTTTAAAACCAAATAAAGACAAAATAAAAGCCGTACTTAACTTCCCTCTACCCAAGTCGCAGAAGGAAATAAAAGCCTTCTTGGGCTTAGTAGGGTATTACAGGAAATTCATAAAAGATTTTGCCAAATCAACTAAGCCAATGACCCTCTGCCTTAAGAAAAATAGTCGAGTCATACACTCCCCAGATTTCTTAGAAGCTTTTAATAAGTGTAAACAAATTTTAACGAATGCCCCATTATTGCAGTACCCAAATTTTGATGAGCCCTTCATCCTCACTACCGATGCATCTGATGTAGCCCTAGGTGCGGTATTATCCCAAGGCATAGTAGGGTCCGACAAACCAGTAGCATATGCGTCACGAACACTATCAGATACCGAGTCGCGTTACTCTACAGTAGAAAAGGAGCTACTCGCCATAATATGGGCGATTAAATACTTTAGGCCCTACCTTTACGGTAGAAAGTTTACCGTCTACACAGACCAGATGCCTCTCACCTGGCTAATGTCATTAAAAGATCCTAACTCTAAATTAACAAGATGGCGTTTAAAGCTCTCGGAGTACGATTATAAGATAGTATACAAGAAGGGTTGCCAAAACACCAACGCAGAGGCAGTTCAAGAGTGCATCGCTGCACATATGTCCAAAAACAAGAAGAAAGTAATTGCTAAATGTGACCAGGAAGCAGAAGATATTAAATTCAAGGTAGGTGAAACTGTCTATAAACAGATTGCAAAGTCGGCACGTAGTGATAAAACAGAGAAAGACTTCAAAGGACCATACAAGATTATACACCTTCATCCCAATAACGTGGCTGAAATAATAGGTAACCACCCAAACTCTAAGTCCATTAGGGTTCACTTCAAGCTGCTACGAAGACCTCACCTTGTTCCAGAATCCTCTCCGCAGGAGCCATCGTGCTCAACACAACAGTAACCGTAACCGTTACTCATGTAAGTAACGATAATGGTATCCTCCTCCTTAAACATGTTCAACTCCTTAAACTGGACAACTACTTTAGCCTTGCTTAAGTAATTTAGAAAATATGTTTTTGTTTAGAACAGTAGCTAGTATTAGCATTAGTAACATACAAAGGATAGAGAAGTCAATTAAAGTTTAAGCTTACAGCATAAAACACTCGGTTAACTTTATACTCGAAATTCCCTCAATTATCCCAAAAACCTTTAACCTTGTCCATCTCTATTCAAATCCAAATAAAAACAACCTTACTATTATCCCTAAATCCAAATACCTATCACTTGGTAACGATGAGTACGCTTACCTGGAAGAAGATCGTCAGCCACTGACCGACAACACCCAGCTCTGCAAGCTCCTCGGCACCAGAAGAATCAAAGACACAGATGACTGCATACTATCACTCATCCAGCATCGCTCAACAAATCACACTCATGCCAAGATGAATTTAAGAAAAGGGAAAGTTCAGAAGATCGGAGATAACAACTGACTACTTGACCTCAGAGAAGACAAAGTCGAAAACACAATGCAACACTACAAGAATCTATCTGAAAATAATCTCGTTGCACCAACAGAAGACTGCCAGATGATCGTCATAAACAAGACACTGCGATCTCCTGAGCAACATCAAATCTCAGAACAATCGATACAATACACACTTCAATTAGAAGACATCTTTTCGCTGCAGCATCCTGGAAGCTGTATCAATGGAAAACTAAGATCATCCCGAAGGACACCAAGGGCAGCGCGGACGCCGCCAGAAGCAAGGGTTGCTTCTATCCTATGGAGGGAGGAGTTAACTCATCGTAACACGCATTTACGCTGAGTCTACAGCTACTGTCGTCATGCGTCATTTTGCAACTTAGCTTTTTACCGGAAATCAGAGATAGTTATTTTTCTTTGCATTGTATTCAGTCTTGCCTCAGCCACCAGCTAATATCCTGTATGTTTTGAAATTAAATTAATATTTGAAAATAAATATTTTTTTTTAACAAAAGTCCTGACCGCCGAAACATAACTTGCGCCGACCCCAAATAAATTGGGATAAGGGCAGGAGAATGATGACTCTTTGTTTTTTTATTTGGTTCATTTCTTTCCGTTCGGGCGAATGGAAAAGGCAAAGGCATAGTACGCCATACAGCCAAGTCTTCAGTAATTTTTTTTCTTCATTAAATATCTATCCTAACTTATCCTAGCATAACTTAACCTAAACTAACTCCTTTCGTTTTACGCGTTTGGACGATAAGGAGCGGTTTAGCGTAAAGACATGATGAGGCCACTATGCTACAATATTTCACTGTTCTTTTTGAACTATTCACTGAATGCACTTTTTACTACATAAATCACACGTTTTTATTTAGTAAACGACACTATAAATAATTTAAAAGTCCAATGAAAAATGAGCGTGACCACTGACCTCTATTTATATACCACTGGACAGGCGACTGTCAAAGTGTTTTTGTGCCCGTTTGATAATCGCCATTTTGGCGCTGTCGAACGTAACGAGTGTCCGTGGTACAAAAACTAGTGATGTCGACATCAACGAACAAAATATATCGATAACTCTTGATCGGTACTATCTATTTGATGCCGTGTCCCTACTAACGTATCTATGGCGTAGACCCCTGCTTGAGAAAAGTACTCAATACTCTGAGTTACTAGTTTGAGACATTAGTTTATAATAATAAAAAAAATATATAACCTAGCGCTTCACCGCAATCGCGCCTGATGGTAAGCAGTGACGCAATCGTTGATGGTAAAGCGCACTAGTTTATTAAGAGCCTATTCACTCTAGCCTTAGAAACACCGCCGGCTGGCAAATTGCTCCAGTACCTCGATGTACGCGGTATAAAGGACGAGGCGAAACGCTTCGTCCGGTTCGATATTTATTGATTGTTGGTGAACATAATTTTCTTGCAGTGTTCCAAGTGATGATGGAATTCGAGAATAATGGCATGAAGTTATTCCATTTGAACCAACAACTAAAACAAGGTTTTATACATTTGCGGTATAATGGTTGACAATTTTTTGTCTTTCAAAGTGTATTGTATTTGTTACGTCTGTAACACTTTGTATAAATAAATGTGTTGATTTCTTGAACATGCCTTTTGTTACTTTTTAATTATATTACGCAGCGTAGCGCGCCGCGTCGTCCACTTATCACAATGGTGTGTGCTAGTATTATACTCTTTGGTGCGTAATTACTAGCTAGACTGCTAGCTAGAGTACCGAGAGGGCACCCGAATTGAGGTGCGTGGGCGTGGGTATGACTTGCGTTCCAAGCGTTTCTATTAAGTCAACGTACTGTAAACAGTATTCACTAAACTCATTTTGCATTTTATATATATCAATATTGCCTCTTACAGCATGTAATTTAATAAATATTTTCGAAGATATTACAGAGACTTATAGGCTGCGGCACACAGGGGCAACGCGAGCCTGTAACTGTCTCTAGGTATGTTTAGATCCATAAAACTAAGTAACGGGATGCGCTTTTCTTTAATAGATAGAGTGATTCAAGATAAAGTTATATAAACCTAATATGATACATTTATTCGAGCGAAGCCGGGTCGGGTCGCTAGTATACAATATAAATAAAGTTCATGTTTTATTTTGTAGCTAGCTCTTACTGTTATTAGATTTTTCCTAAAAAAAAATTTTTGAAGTTTATTAAATGTCCCAATTTTCTTATGAGCTGTGTACACCCTACTAGAAAGGGACACAGGGGTCCTTCGTACGTTTCTCTTTCTAGGAACGCCTTTGCCGGCTCGTTAGCTTTCTAGGTATTTATACAAATTCTTTGAGTGGTAATTATAGAAATCAGTGAGCGTGACACTCATCTTGACATTCCCGCCAAAAAGTCCCAACCACAGAGAACAAGTAATTTTTTTTTCGTTCATTTCTTTTCGTTTTTTTCAACGGAAAAGACAAAGGCTTAGTGCGGCATAGTACCATACAGCCTAGACTTGAGTAAGTTTTTTCTTGAGTAAGTTTCTATCCTAAGATATCCTTTTTTTTTCTTTGACGCTGTGTAAATGCATTTACGCACCATACCCCAAAGGGCATGTGTGGGACTCTCCCAGCCGAAGCCGGGAATACCCACTAAAACCACAGCGGCACAACGACATCGCCTGAGTGGCAGGGTCATGGGAAATAGCAGAGCCTGCGCTACCAATCCCCCGCCGGCGATTCCCGCCTCAAAGGCGGGCCCACAATGGTCCCCCTATACGGAGGGGCCGGACTGGGTACGTCTTCTTGTGCGAGAAGACGCAGCAGCCAAGGGTTTTTTTAGCGAGGTGTCCTTCCTCTTAGCCCCACTCGTTTGCCCGAAGGCAAACGGGGCCCCCAGCTCCTCCCAGTGAGGAGACCAGGTTGCCCGACGGTGACCCGGAATTCGGGTTACGTCAGCCACCTGGAGTGGTGGCCGACCCGCCGCACATGTGACCGCCGAAGCGGTCCCCGCATCTGGTTTTGGTCCGTGCCGGTAAACCGGTAACCTCCATATCTGGGGGCCGTTTCCCTATCCGCCACCCGGGGCCGCGTCCGATGGCAGGCCAAAAACTGTACACGGAATCCTAACTTTTCCTTTTTTTTTTCTTTTTTTTTTGACGCTGTCGTAATGCATTTACGCACCATACACGGAAGGTCGTGTGTGGGACCCGCCCAGCCGAAGCCGGGAATACCCACTAAACTCACAGCGGCACATCGACATCGCCTGAGTAGCGGGGTCATGGGAAATGGCAGAGCCTGCGCTACCAATCCCCCGCCGGCGATTCCCGCCTCAAAGGCGGGCCCACAATGGTCCCCCCATACGGAGGGGCCGGACTGGGTACGTCTTCTTGTGCGAGAAGACGCAGCAGCCAAGGGTTTTTTTTAGCGAGGTGTCCTTCCTCTTAGCCCCACTCGTTTGCCCGAAGGCAAACGGGGCCCCCAGCTCCTCCCAGTGAGGAGACCAGGTTGCCCGACGGTGACCCGGAGTTCGGGTTACGTCAGCCACCTGGAGTGGTGGCCGACCCGCCGCACATATGACCGCCGAAGCGGTCCCCACTTTGGTCCGCGCTGGTAAACCGGTAACCCCCATATCTGGGGGCCGTTCCCCTATCCGCCACCTGGGGACGCGTCCGATGGCAGGCCAGAAACTGCGCACGGAAAACTAACCTAACCTATCTCTTTCCGTTTCGCGCGTGGGGCCGACAAGGAGGAGTTTGGGGTAAGGTTGTGGAGGCATAAAGAACAGGGAGTAAAGTTCACTCATCCTCCATAGAAAAGGGAAGATCCTCCGACCAGACGGTTGTTATGTCTGGCGGGCACTTGGCCAATGCTTGAAATTGGGAAGTTGTATATATATGCTAGTTGCACGGTAAACTCTGATTGCGAGATGTAGAATTCGTGTGACGTCAGTATGACGCGTTGTTACTTTGTGGCGTTTGTAGGTAGGTGTAATACCGCTACATCACTCCCCTCCGGAGACTGGAGGTCGATATTAGGCTGAGTCTTGTATCTTGCGATGCTTGCCAGGCCAACTGAGGTTCCAGTGAGTCGGAACCGGTTGCTGCGTAGTTCAGGGTGAGTCGGAACTGTCTTCGGTGATTCCCCAGAGAGTCGGGGTGGTGGCGCTGCGTTATATTCTAGTGCGTCGGATGTCGTACAGCGCCGGGTTGAGTTGAGTTGAGTTGAGGCTGGCTGCGTGATTCGCCGATGAAGCTTGCGGGAGTGACGAGGATAACGTCACGCTGACGTTGTTGCACGAAGGCTGCGCTGACGTTCATGCTCGGAGTCACCAATGTGGAGGCATGAAGAACAGGGAGTAAAGTTCACTCATCCTCCAAAGCAAAAGGGAGGAACCTCCGACCAGATGTGTCTTATGTCTGGCGGGCACTTGCCCAATGCTTGAAATTGGGAATTGTCTCCGCTGCATACGAGTCGATTTATTGTGAACCAAAAGTCGTTTAAGGTTTAGGAGTATCAAGAAATTCTCAAAACGCTAGAGAGGACTTAGAGTCAGTTGTCAAGCGTTATCGGGAAGGATGAAATTTCTTTTCACTGATGCTTCAAATTTTTCTGAAACCGAATGTACTGAGGTGGCAGTTTATTTTCAAAACTCTAAAATAGTCTTACTTTTATAGTGTCCACCAGAAACATTAGTCTTTACAGGAGAGTGTGTTGGTATTTTAGAGGCCTTACACTATATTAAATCCCATCAGATAACAAGGTCAGTAATTTTTTCAGATTCCCGTAGTCAGGATAAAGAACTTGTTATTTGAATGCTACCAAAACGGCTTGGACGTTGAGATAACCTGGATCTCCGGTCGCTCGGGTATTGCTGGCAATGAGTGCGCTGATTCGTTAGCAAAGTAAGAATACGAAACCGGTTGATCAAAAGCACTACGTAGCGCATTTTTTTTTATATAAGTTATAAACTAGCGCTTGACCGCAATCCCGCCTGATGGTAAGCAGTGATGCGATTATTGATGGTAAAGCGCGCTAGTTTATTAAGAGCCTATTCACTCTAGCCTTGAAGACACTCAAATTGTAATGTGACGGAAACACCGTCGCTGGCAAATTGTTCCAGTCCCTCGATGTACGCGGTATAAAAGAGGAAGCGTAACGCTTCCTCCGGGTCGCAGTGGTGTCAACAACGTAAGGGTGGAAACTCGCCGTATGACGGGTCGTCCGATGGTGGAACGGAGATGGGGGAATTAAATCATGCAATTCCCTTGCACACTCACCAGAATGCATCCTATAGAAGACCGAAAGGCTGGCTACTCTACGCCTGTGCTCCAGGCTTTGGAGACCGTTTCGAGTTAAGTCTGGGTCGCCAATCAGCCTTTTGGCACGCCTCTCCACTGAATCCAAAGTAGCCAGGTGACATTTCGCAGCACCAGCCCAAATGTGGCTGCAGTACTCCACACACGAGCGGACCTGTGCTTTGTACAACATTAGAAGCTGCCCCGGTTTGAAGTACCGCCGGACCTTTGCGATAACGCCAAGTTTTCTGGCAGCCACCCTGGCCTTGGACTCAATGAACCGCCCAAAGTTAGGGTTCGAGGAAATCTCTACTCCCAAAAGCTGAAGGCGGTTGGTGCACTCCAAGGATACATTCTGAAAAGTAGGTGCCAAGGTGAAAGGGCTCCTTTTGCCGGTGAAAAGACACGCCTGTGTTTTGGTGGCATTGAGTGCTACAAGATTGGCTTTGCTAAATTCGATGACTGCCTGTGGTGCAGCACTCGTACGCTCTACCATAGCCTCTCTTTCGGACCGGATTGTTTCCTTACTAGTCCGAGCTTCCGGCAGGTATCTCTCCACAACTGTGCTGTCATCTGCATACCCATAGATACCGGGCATCAGCAGATCGTCAATATGCAGCAGGATCAAAGTTGGAGAGAGAACAGACCCCTAAGGAACACCGGCATTGGTCGACATGGGCTCCGATGAGCATCCGTCGACAACAACTCGGAGGGACCGTTCAGTAAGGAAGTCTTTTACCTAGCCAGTCAGGCCAGCGGAAACGCCGTACGCTGGAAGCTTACTCAAAAGGCCAGCGTGCCATACCCGGTCGAAGGCCTTCGAGACATCAAGGGAGAAGGCAATCGCTTCCCCATTTTTCTCGAGGGCCTCGCCCTACAAATGAGTGGAATACACTAGTAGGTCCCCAGTTGACCGATTGCGCCGAAAACCGTACTGTCGGTCACTGAGGAGATCGTTACCTTCCAGGTAAGCCAAGAGGCGCGAGTTCAATACACGCTCCATAATCTTGCAGAGTATGGAGGTTAACGAAATCGGCCGATAGTTGGTAGGATTGGCAGGACTACCCTTTTTGGGCACGGGCTGCACGTTGGCAAGCTTCCAGGACTTGGGCACTATACCAGTCCCAAATGAGAGGCGATACAGGCGCGTCAATACAGGAGACAATTCGGGCGCACATACCTTAAGAACAATCGCTGGTATACCATCTGGACCACTAGCCTTATTCACGTCCAGACGACACAGTGCTCTCAGGACCTCCTTGTTCCGAATGCGAACCTCCGGCATGGAAGCTCCGCAATGAGGTAAATTAGGTGGAGTTACGATTACGATTATAATGCATAATTACGATTTGTGGAATGGTGCTAGACCCAAGTTACTTAACTCGTGGATTAAAACATGGAAGACGAATTCTAAAATCAAGGTCATATACTACGCTGCCATACAGGCTGAGGTTCAGCGTAGGCCTTGGTTTCCTATCCTATGGTTATCCTAAATTGTCGAAGAGAACTGTTTCTTCACTGTGTAGACTTACGTCCGTATTCCAGAAGGAAACTCAAGCATTGATCTCTGCTTAAGCATTACTTAAAACTAGTTTCAACCAATCAATTAGCTTGAAACGAGACTTAAGTGGAGTTTGAGTTTTGAGTGACGTTCTATAATACGCACCTTAGGTGCGTATTCCAGAACGAAACTCAAGCATTGATCTCTGCATAAGCATTACTTAAAACTAGTTTCAACCAATCAAATGGCTTGAAACGAGACTTAAGTCGGGCTTGAGTTTTGAGTGACGTTCTGTAATACGCACCTTAGACTCGGACATTGTTGTAGCCCAGTGTTCCTGAAAAAGATCCACGTCCGGGATAATTCCCGGTGTGAGTGCCGCCTTGAGGATGGCACTTTAGACCATATTTTCTTTTCCTATTCCCGAAATAATAAATCTTTTGACCTGTATTCAAAAATTCCCAAAGTTACTAGTCCCATACCCTACTTCCCACTTCTCCCCTAAATTAATAAATCTTTTGGTCAGATTCCTACATGAGAACGAGGTAAAATTTTAATTGCTGCGTAGTTTGTGTGTAAATAGTCTTATCCATACTAATCCATACTAATATTATAAATGCGAAAGTAACTCTGTCTGTCTGTCTGTCTGTCTGTTACGCTTTCCCGCTTAAACCTCTCAACCGATTTTGATGAAATTTGGTACAGACAATCTTTGGACCCTGAGAAAGAACATAAGCTAAGTTTAATCCCGGAAAAGTATGATGTTCCCGAGAAATCTAAAAAGCGCGATATAACCGAACTCCACGCGGGCGAAGCCCCGGGCGGAAAGCTAGTTCTGTATGTAGTATAAACTAGTTTAATTGTTGTCTTATGTGTCCCTGTACATTAGATTTTTTGTTTGACTAACCCATGTGTTTGTCCATACAGCTACACTGACACCTACCACGAAGTGAAAAGTTCGACGGCCTGCCTCTGTTTGCTAAATTGCTGCCATCACCACGTTAGGGGTTTTTGGCGGGAAGCTAAGTACCAAAACTTCCTCCTAGTGTCAGTTCACGCGGGAAACGAAAGGAGATAGGTTTAGTTAGGATAAGTTAAAAAAGAAGACAAGATATAATTAAGACATGGCTTAAAGGCCTTAGAAACCAAGCCATAAAATGCCAAAAAAAAAACACCACGTGATCCTGACAGATTATTTGGAATCGGATTTCGGAACCGGCTCAGTTGCCAAAATAGAAAAAAAAAAGTGTTTCTCATAAATTATTTTACAAATCCTTGATAACCCGTACATGACGCTGGCAGAATAATCGACGTCGGTTGGGTTTGGGTTGTCAAAGAAGAGATAAAACTGAAAAAAGCCGCATTCGGCATTTGATACTTTCTGCGTTCGCACGTGTTCTTGGCAAAATTGTGGCGTCTTTCCCACAAAGGCCATTATTCAAGAATTGAATTGAATTGATACTTTCTGAGCTGCAAGATGGATAGACTACCAATGTGTAGGTTATGTTTAGCGGAGAATGTCCGCCTGTGCATAGTGGCCAACAGGAACTTGCACAAACTATATGAGACGCTGACTAATATTCCAGTAAGTTGTTATTTTTAGAGTTGTTATGTTCTTAGGGACCAATAATGTGGATAGTTTTGCACCAGTGCAGCAACTTTAAGACAGCTCTAGCACAGTGTTATTCTTGGATAGTTAACTTATCTCCTCTTAATGACTCCATTTCATCATCATCTTAGCGTTAATCCCAGTCGCATCGGAATCTTTTTCCAGCATTTGAGTCTGGGTCTGCTTAATCAGTCTAACTGCTAATTTTGGCTAAACTTCGATATTTTCCGTGAAGGGACTGCCGTCTGACCTCCACAACCTGAAGGCGATATCGAAACATTGCAGTTAGACCAATTGTTGGATGTTTGAGGGCTGCGACAACCCGTAACGACTGCCATTAGATGTTCGTATGGCAACCGGGATCAACAGCTTAACGTGCTTTCCGAGGCAAAAACAGTCCAGTGCAAATATTCGTATTCATGCATACAAATATTTGCATTGCGCAAGGAGGCTAGGTTTAGATAATAAACTAAAGTTAAGCAAAAAACTACATGACTCAGTTACCCAATTAAACATAACAGCAGCTCTATGTAGTTGTCATGCTCCATCACAGTTTTACTTGTACTCTTCATTTTCCTTTTTAATGTTGCCCACTGTACTGTGGGTGCCATTTCAAACATTTAAACTCACATGCTCAAACAGACAGACCCGGAACAACTACCTGTCATACAAATTTGTCTTGTATGGGTTTAATTCCAACCCGTGACATGCACTGAATACGGGCCAGTAAGCAATTGTACAAACTGTATTGTATTAATTCAAAAGATTCTCATTTCAAAGAATGTTTATGTTTGCAATTCTGTTTTTGAGAAATAAATGTTTTAAATTAAACTTAGCAACATTTTAATATGAAAAATCATTATTCTTTTGTATAAATGATAAATACAGAAATAATAAAATCAAAATAGTAGATACATGACAAAGGTTGTTGCAGTTTATAACTGAAGACAGTAGACCGGTGCTGGTTTGTGTCTTCTGCTTTGCTACATTAAAGCAGTCCTACCGATTACTGCAACAATGTCTGAAAACCGACGAGCTTTTCACTCAGAAGATGAATGACAAATATGAGGTAAGATATTCTTTAACAGCAATTCATTCTTATAAGATTTAATTTCCCTATAATGTGAAAGTGATTCCTCTCAATCTAATAATTAATAATTTATTATTATTCAACAACAAGTAACATTACAATCTTGTGATTGGAGCCTCCTTTTAAGCAGAAAAGCCTGTGTTAGGAGACTCCGCTCTTCCATAACTTATAAGTTTCATTAAGGTATTATACAAAACTAAACTAAATGGTAATTAAAAAAAAAACAATAGAGACGATTAAGGCTAAACATGCAGCACGCACGCAGGCATGCGAGTGAGTGGGTGAGAGTGATTGGGAGTATGAATTTGTTAGTGTGTGAGTGTGAACACGAATGAATCAAAATGTGTACATGATGGTGCAGAGATTGGCAGATGTAGGGTTATATTTATCTTAACAGCGCCTCCGTTTCATCATATGTTAATGTTTTTATCCAACTAGTTACAATTTTTTTAATTCATGTTTATTCTTATTATATACATAAATTTCTTTATTAATTCTATTATATAGCTGAGCTGAGCGTTTTTTGTACTGTATATTAGCGAACTTGGTTTTGGTTTGAGGAACATCCACTATGAAATCTTTTCTTCTTTTCAATGTTAATCTAGGGTCAAAAGGACTAGCTTGGTGTTTCTTAATCACTGTTTTAATTACATATAGTTTTCGAACCGAGAGTAAATCGCTTATTTGGTAAAGTCTTTGCGTTGGAAATCTAAGGTTTTTAAAATACATAAGTTTTATCAGAGCTTGTTGACTCCGCTCAAGGTCGATGAATTTTGTCTTAGTTGCACCTCCCCAAATGGGGATGCAGTACACCAGTACCGACTGTACTAGAGCTACATATATTTCATTGAGTAGGTTTCTGGAGGTATTTGAATTGCTGGGTACTTTTTTTGATACGATGTGTCTCAGCGTTTTGAATATCCAGCTCAGTTTTCTAATCCTATTAGTGACCTGTTCTAGCTGGGGGTACCATGTTAGTCTCTGGTCAACAATAACTCCCAGATATTTTGTTTGTGACACCCTGAGTAGTCTCGGACATTGACAATTTTTTGAGTCATCACATGTATGAACTCTTATTTCACAATCAATATTCGGTTGTGTCTTGTGTGATATACTGAAACAAATGTAGTTCGTTTTAGCTGTATTAAGAGAGAGTAGGTTATTTTTGAGCCATTCTGCTATTTGGGACATACCGGCCTCAGCACTTCGGGCAACTTCCTGCCAAGAATTCTCAGAAAATACTACAGCAGTGTCGTCAGCATAAGAAAACACTCCAGCGTTATTGATTTTAAGATTGCAGAGGTCGTTTATGTAAAGCAGGAACAATGTGGGGCCCAGTACACTACCTTGAGGTACCCCAAATGTGACATTTGCATTACGACTAACGTGTTCTCCCACCTTAACACGTTGCTTTCTGTTTGTGAGATAATCTTTTAACATTTTGAGTGGAATTCCCCTCACACCCGAAGCTTCCAATTTGTTAACGAGGATGGGAACAGAGACGGTGTCAAATGCCTTCTTTAAGTCCAGAAAGACAGTTAAACATTTCCTACCCTTATCCAAATCGTCAGCTACAAGCGAGGTGAGGGCTGTAACTGCGTCCTCGGTTGAAACTCCTTGCCTGAATCCAAATTGTGAGCTACTTAAAGTATTAAATTTGTGCAAGAATTTCATTAGTCTCTTATTTATAAGTTTTTCAATGACTTTCGATATCGCTGGTAAAATGGAAATGGGCCTGTAATTATCGACATCGTCTCTGTCCCCGCCCTTATGGATAGGAATGATGATTGATTGCTTGAGTGGCTCAGGGAAGATACCCAGTGAAAAACAAAGATTAGTTAAATGGGTTATGATTGGAACAATTTCCGGGCTTACATGTTTCAAAAATCTAATGGATACATTGTCCCAGCCAGGAGCGCTGTCAGATTTAAGGTTAATCAAGATTGCACTCACCTCATCGGGATCAGTGTCTAAAAGAACAAACGATTTCACTTGTTCTGATACCGTTTTCGATCGAAAAGCATTTAAATTAAGTGCCGAGGGTTGAATTTTTTGGGCTAGCTTTTTACCAATATTTGCAAAAAAATTGTTTATGAAATTTACCGACTCTGTTGGATTTGGTCTCATGTGAAGTAGTTCTGTATTTTGACTCTTAAGATTATTTGTGTAAGTTAAGGTTTTAATATTTTTCCATAATAATTTTTTGTTAGTGACGGAATTGCTAAGTAGCTCCCTCTCAAATTTTCTTTTTAATTTTTTAATTAGGTTATTACAATGGTTTCTGTATCGACGGTAGGTTATTTTTAAAATGTCATTAAATGGATCATTTCTGGATTTTTTCTGCAGTTTATTGCGGTTCCTGATGCACCTCAACAACCCGGCAGTTATCCATGGCTTTACAATACGCTTGCTATTGGGAATTGTTTTACAAACAGTGTTACGTTTAATAGATTCTTTCAATTTGTATATTAGTAGGTCAGTTAATTTGTCGGGGTCGTTACAAAATAGAAGCTCTGAGATTTTATTTTCTTTATGATAAATGAGGGCTTGTTCGTAGTCAATTGATGAAGTGGTTTTATTATCAGTTTGTCTGGTTTATAGTTTAGTTATAGATAGAAAAGTAGTGAAGTGGTCGGTGATAGTAGTGTGTAGTATAGCTATAGAGGCTGATACCTTCTTATTATCTATTTTGAGCATAAAATGATCTAAACAGTTTGATTCGCGGGTAGGCAGAATATATCCCGGTAGTATACCGTATAGTGATAACATGTTCAAGTAATTTACCCTATTTCTATATTCATGAGGCGGCTCATCTTCTTTTATTTTGAGATTGATATTAATATCCCCAGCTATAATGATACTTTGATGAGAATTTAAAGTACTTAGGTGAGTACTGAGAGAATCTACAAAACAGTCTGAGTTTGTGTTTGATGGCGAACGGTACATGCATACAATAATGTAATTAAGTATTTCCAACTGTAGACACGATGCCTGAGCCAGGTTTATTTCTTTAACTTTGGGTTTTAATGATTCCTTTACGTAAACAACAACGCCGTAATTATGATTTAATTGTCGGGAAGTTGCAAAGGAAAGGTAACCATTAAGCTGCGGGATAGGTTTATTTGGGTGTAACCAACATTCTGTTAAAATTATAATGTCAGTTTGAGATTTAAAAGTTGATAATAGAAGAGAAAAATCATCGAAGTTGCGGAAAATGCTTCTTATGTTTTGAGAAATAATGGTCAGATCGTTTTTACCAACATTAATATAATTGTGCAAGTCCATGCAGGCGCATTGGAACGTGCGTGCAACTTCGATATTATCAATATCATCAAGAGTTAGTAGGGTGTCATCCATTTGTATTGTTTTTAAGCTGAATAGATGTTTTCACAATATAAGCATTATAGCCATAACATTCGAGCGCGTTTTTAAGCCAGTGATTAGATGAGGTATGGTGATAGGAGTTTAGGTAATAATGGGTAATTATTACCTTTGTTGGATATATTTTTGTGTGTGTGAGAGTATGAGGTGTGTTAATGTTTGAATTAATTATGATTATACATGCAAAAATAAAAAATGATAACAAGAGCAACATCAAAAAAATATCAAAACTAAATACTACCTACCCATAGTTGGGAAAATATAAAACAACATAATATAAGGAACAAAGTTAATGTCATATGACGGTATAGTTGATCATGCACTAGTCATTGTCCTCCCTTGAGCTTATGTACCTGCTCCTCATTTATAACTGGTATGGTAGGCGAGCCTACGTCTTTCTTTACGTAGACTTTTCCGTAAGCTGTCCAGCAAAATTTGTAAGCCCCTGATTTTGTGAGATCCCGGGCCAGGAAGTGAAGGCGGGTGCCTTTGGCAGTCAGGTGTTCGGACAAAAATATGGGTGTGTCTTCTTGGGATTTATATCCCAGATGCTTACAACTCAGTCTAGACTTATGTTTAATACAATAAGCTCTGCCCATTCTCATAAAATCTGATTTTAAGAAGGTGGACCCGGTTTCAACAATAATTGGTTGATTCTGACTTTCATTGTTTTTTCCACGTAATCGATAAATGTCCTTAACGTCCGATTTATCAATTTTGCATTCTATGCTACGAGAAAGACAAATAATCATGTCCACGAGGTCCTCTTTGCTTTCATTACTTCTTTTAGGAACATTTTTAATAACAAAATTGGTTTTTCTACTTCCTATCTGAATGTCTTCAATTTTACCCTCCAATAGCGTTATATACTTCCTGTCTTCCTTATTCTGCATCTCAAGCTGAGCAATTCTTTTGCTAAGTTCCTCATTTTTACCCGACTACGGCAAAGCAAAAGGAGGGTTATGATTTTGACAGGCTATGTATGTATGTATGTATGTATGTATGTATGTATGTATGTATGTATGTTCATCTGTTCCCTCGTAACTTCTAAACTACTTATTCGAATTCGATAAATGATATATCATTAGAAGCATCTTAATTGTCTGCTGGTTATAGGCTATATGGAGTTTCACAAAATCTAACGTGGCGCCCTCTAGCGGACAAAATATACAGAGTAAAAAAAAAAGTTAAGATAAATATGCCGTGTTTGGTATCATTTGAAAGGGCTTAACTTGTACATTTTGAATATATATATTACTAGCATTTGCTTGTGACTTTATCTGTATTCATCGGCTAATTGCATATAATTCACATCTTTTCGTTCATAGATAGCTTCTTTACTACTTATCAGAATAAGACCACTGCAGAACCATTAGAAGGGCCTTGATATTCTGTTGGTTATGAGCTATAAAGCTTGTCACCAAATTTAGTATTACGCCCTCTAGCGGACAAAAAGTTCTATGTTAATATAAAATTATTATAAATATACCGTAATTGGTATCATCTGAAAGAGCTTCACGAGTACTTTATGTTTGTACATAATCCCTAGTAATGCTTCGTAGAAATTTGAATGTAAACCAGGGTTTGGTAAACGGAGCGATGGGAGTGGTGAAGGCCTTCGAATGGCCTGCTCTTCGCGCGATCAGTTGGAACAGGAGAACAGCCAAGCGCTGTTCTCATACAATTTGACGACGCATCCATAAAAGCAAATAATAACGGACTTATCAAAATCGAGCCTTGCCTCACTGAATTTGACGGCTTGAGGGGTTCTGGGCAAATTCAGCGTAAAATGCTCCCGCTGATTCTTTCTTGGGGTTGTACTGTACATAAATTACAAGGTTGTACTCTAGATAAAAAGTTACAGATCTAGGAAAGTCATTGTTTGCTAAAGGACAGGCCTATGTCGCTCTCAGTAGAGTTAAAAACATAGAGGGATTGTTTATAAGTGCATTAGATCTTAATAAATTACTTAAAAATCCACATGATAGTCGATCGTTAGCAGAATTAGATAGATTAAGAAATCTTCCCAGGTCCTCTTAATATATGTTTTTTTTTTAATAATTATAAACTAGCGCTTGACTGCAATCCCGCCTGATGGTAAGCAGTGACGCAATCGTTGATGGTAAAGCGCACTAGTTTATTAAGCCTATTCACTTAAAAAAACTTAGGAATAGCAAGGATGACGGCAGTTGAGCCAGGTGATGCAATGTTAAACCCAAGACCAACACGACCAAAGATGCTGCGCCAGAGGGAGATTGATCTGGAGACTCTCCACGACCAAACTCCCGACACAACAATATTTGGCGCATCGTACTCGCCACACAACGCAACACAACTGGTCAGACGCGTCCTCCCTACAGCTTCACCAGATATCATGCTGGAACACGACGAATCGCTTAGCGGCAAGACTTCGTCTGGTGGGTGGTATCTTCTGCCGGCAGCCGATGTTTTGGCCTACCACCGTTAGAAAACCATCCAATCTATTTATACTAACGACCTCATCTACTAATTCATGACCCATTCGGTGCCATCGACGCAAATGTGCGTCGCTACTACAAAAAACCGGGAGCTTCATACGCGGAAACCGTTGCTATACGCGCTACCATCCAAAAGCTACGAAATAGTAAAATAGGACATCTCTACATATTACTATACGCCGATACATAAGTCAAAAGAGATGTCGTATGTTAACTACCTAGTTTTTAGTTCGTCAATTTAACTTTTGTTAATATTATACGCCACAAATACACTTTAACACCAAAATAGTACAAATAATAAAAAGTAAAAAAACTAAAACCCAACTACGACAAAAAACGACGCTGAAAAAGTATAAAACACTCACTGGAAAGGCGTAGTCACACGTTACATATACCTACCTACCGTAGCTTGATAACGTGTGACTGCGGTTTTCCAAACATAAAAATTTATCTCTACATAGTGAATATTGCATACTTCAGAATAGTATTGTAAGACATTATTGTCAATTTACAACGAAGACATCTTGGTAGAGTCTACTGTGTCCATTTACTTGCAACTACATCAGCAACTTTGTTCAGTTCAGTATTCTGAAAATCTTGTTTTATACTTTTTCAGCGTCGTTTTTTGTCGTAGTTGGGTTTTAGTTTTTTTACTTTTTATTATGTGCCGTGAGATAGGTAATCGAGGTTTCGATATTGAGGTTAGATTGCTGAATTTCTTTTAAGGTTGAAGACATCTGTTTAATCTCGTTACCTTGTTTAGTCGAAAAAATAGACATCATTTCCTTAATTATGTTTTTGAAAGCGTCCAGTTGCTCACAAATGGAGATATCCTCTCTGCTTCTCTTAGTACGTTGGAATACATAATTAGGCGGCGTCTTAAGATAGTCTTTACACACCAAACTAAGCTCGGGACTCCGACACAGATTTGTCCATTGGCGAGTTCATTGTTACTAGGATAGCAGAGGCGACAAAGAGTTACATATGGCCACTGCAATACGGCTGCATGTGCGCAAAAGAGACGAATGTCTTCCACACGGGTTAGCAAATAAAATGTAAAAAAAAGACATACGATTGGATGATAGTGTCGTCTGCTACTTAGGGGGCGTGGTCATCATTACGGAAGTTCTCCAATCAATGATCATTAACACGTTTATCACATTATAAGTAGGCACTCTTACGCGTCCCTGAAGGCGGAGCCTGCGCAGCTTGGTCGGGTTAAGTACCTGGCGGGCAGAGATATTGCAGGTTCCCAGCGTTAGTATATTCTGCGATATATTTCTTCTTATGTTATGCACTCCTATTATTTAAAATGAATATAATTGAATTATAAAATGATTTAAAACAAGTAAGCACTCAACCGGGGGCACGTTAGCACCTTACGGCGATCCGAGGGGAGAGGAATCTCATACCTATTTTGTTTGGATTTTAAATCAAATAAACCATTGCATATTGTATAACAATATACAATATGTAAAGAAAACCCTGTCCCTGGGTCGGCCATAAGGATAATAGAGGTTAGGTAAACACTTGACCAAATATAATATAAAATTTTACATAATCATCATAGTAACAATAATAATGAATTTTGAAATAATCTTTTTTTCCCGGGAATTAATTCCAATTTCCCCGAAATTTGGTAATTTTTAAAAAACTGACAACACCATCTGTGACGGAGCGAATAGCGATGCGACCACGTGCTGCATGCCCCGCCCCCCTTCACCCGCGCATGTATGCCTATCGGGTTGCCTGCCGCACATGCATTAAGTTACCTCGCTTTTTCGAAATAACATTTATTTTTTTGGGGGATTTTTTTTTAAGTGTAGTCCGGCTTTGTAGGCATTATTAGAATCAGTTAACGATACCTAACAATACCTTCACGGATCGGACAGGGTTTTCTTTACATATTGTATAAACTTTTGTCAAATATGTGTATACAAATATTATACATACAATATTAGACATTCAATTATTACCCGTTATTCTATGTTACAATAGCTAGTGCAGTGGTCAGTTAAGTTGGTATCCTGGCCGACTTGCCAGGATACATTGGAACTACTGTACTGGAAGTGTCCTCACATAGGGCACTTTTAAGTGATTATAGAAACATATGAAGTTTGTGCTTCTGACACTGATTAGCAGTATATTTTCCTAATAATATAATCATCTCCTTACAGCCCAATCCTGTAGTGAATGAAAAACACTTTGAGATATTTGGAGGACTTTTTAAAACTCCAATAGAACAGATAAATGTTGCTGATTGCATTGCTGTTGGAGAGGAATTATCAGCTGTTTGTGAGGGACCAGATGATGTTATTGAGCCAAAGGAGGAACACCAAACTGATGGTATGTTTTAAAAACTAAAATAATGTTGTTAGTAAATAGTATCTTAGGTAATTATAAAATATGATCTGTTCTTTATATATTGATTAGAAAATGATTTGAGTTCTTTCAAACCTCTGCCAGTGTTCGTAACTGTAACCACATTGTGTAGTGAAATATTACAAATAATACTCTTCACTGTTTTTGTGTACTTATAGAGCTAGAACCCGACAATTTAGACAATACTGGTCTAGATGTAGCAGATAAAACACCACTCTATTATAAGTTAGACTTAGAAGATGATGTACCTTTGAAGAAATGTAAAACAGAAGTAGAAGACGAAAAAATATCAGAGAAGAAAAGCACAGCCACGGAGACAATGAGTAAGTATTCGTTAATTACATAGCTAAGCAAACCGACCAATGGTTCAACTAATATTATGTGGCTAGCGTAAACGGACCTAAAGAGCTAATTGAATAGCGCGGTGAAACTAGTTATTATATTAGATTCGTGGGGTATTCCAACACTTTAGTTTACTTAAGAAAGAAAAATTGTTTATTCCGCAAAAACAGAACGCACATTACAATAATAATATACATATCTGCATTTCTTTCTTTTACTACTTGGGTAGAAGTCACAGTGCATGCCTCAGATTCTAGAGGACTATGTCTTGTTGCTTCAGGTTCACAATCTAAAGCAGAAAGTGACGCTGCTCTGTCAATCCTTTGCCAACATGTATGATAGAGAAGTGTTGTTCTTGTTAACTGCAACAAAAGTAAACAGCTGGTGTAAAGATATATTATACCAAATTATTTTGTGTTTTTAGTTAGACATAATCACACAAAATATTCAATGCCTTCAGATTTAGTGTATCTAGTAGTCACTTATTTATTTGGATTCTAACCAAAAGATATAACATAACAAAAAAAAAAAAAAAATACCTGACGAGGCGCTATCTGTTGGACAATCATATTTCTAATAGCAGCTGCACATGTTGTGTTTGTATTCAATGTATGTGATCGTTTCCTTAAAAGTGATGTGCATATCCAATGGAAATGTGCTCGATGATTGTATAAGACGAACTTTAGCGATTTCCAAAGTATATCTTCGCATTCTGGATATATTCAAACCGCAGTTTACACAACGTACTACGTAGATTATGTTTTTCGCCAGCTGACATTGACAAGTATGACTTTGACATAACAAAAGCAAATTGCCATAAAAAGTATTTATATATTTTTCGAAAAGGTCGATTTTTAAATATACATATTTCTTTATTAATAGTAAGTAGTTGGAATAATAATAATTATTAAAGAAGATTTTTGGGAATTAATGAATGTTTGCTTACAAGAAAATGAACGGTTATTAATAATAAACGAAAACTGATTATTCGGATTAATACCCGCTAACATTTTTTTGTAAAGGCAATATTTTTAGCTCAAGTTTTATTCAAGTCAGTTCAAGTTCCATTAGTTTAGTCGTTTTAATGCTTAATATTTTTGAAAAAATGTTGCTGTATTGCTTAGACTAATGAGTACGTGGAAGATATTTGAAAAATATCAACATATTTGTTTTTGTAAAATCAAACCCCTGTGCACGTCTGGGCCTAAATCTGGCATTCCCCTTTACCAATAAGTTTTTCACTTTTTTTTCTAAGAAAGTTTATTTATTTCCATTGGTTCCTCTAAATCCAAGGTAGGTTTACTCGTAGTAACTCCAGGGTTAACAATTAAATTAGAATCACAATTGGCTGACTCATGCGATAGTGCTATTTCACATGCAAATTGGAAAGTTAACTCCCTCTGCTGTAGCATTTTCTTTTGAATGTCTTTGTCGTTAATTCCACAGACCAATCTAACTCTCAGTGTTATGTCAATATCACTAAAATTACAATGAATGGACAATTTCCTCAAACTAGAAAACATTTTTTATAGTTGAAAAAGTAACCTCACTTATTTTCTTCGGGGCAATCAGTGCAGAAATTAAATCAAATAAATCAGGACCACATACCGACAGTAAATTCGCCTTTTTCTTAGCATCATCCGTGATTTCATTTGCTTCTAGACAAAATCCAAACCTTGTAATGTAGTTTTCCCAACAGCCATGTGCTACATCATATTCACTGAACTTAATCACAATTTTTACCTTTTCCACCTGAAGATTTTTATACAATTCAGTGAATTTAGTTTATTACACACACTTTTAAACACTTTTCTCTCTCGTCGCCAATAACATATACGCGCGGAAATCGGGAAAATACGAGGGAACACGCGTGTTTGCTCACCTGACATAACCAGACTGAATTATCTGCAAGTACCCTCGAGTGAGATACATGGCACCAACAAAAGAGATGAACCTTTTGAAGTTGGTGAAAAGGGGCTCATAGTTTGTCCTTATTTCTGGTGTCAACATTATGGATCTCACTGTGTTTGGTGTACATGTGAATATTTTGTGATGTGAAGATGTTGGCTAAGATAAATTGCGAAGCAACCGTGAGAATACCAATATCTCTAAAGAAATCTCTTAAAAAAACTCTTACACCAAGTTGGTAAATTGCTCGGACAGCACCTTTTTGGAGTACAAATATATTGTGCATGTCAGCGGCTTTGCCCCACAGTAGAATACCTACCGTAGGACATAAAGCTGTGGAAATAACTAAAATAAACTAAACGAGCTGTATCAACGTCAGTGTAATGTCTTACTTTCCTGACGGCATCGGCGGCCGAACTGAGCCTTCCTGCTAGGGTGGATATGTGTGGTCCCCACTAAAGTTTGGCATCTACAGTTATTCCCAGAAAAACTGCCGAACCCACAGTTTCAAGCACCTCTTTATCTAAAACGATGTTGGGTCCCAGATTTCTAACGTTTGGCAAGGCGAACTTTACACATTTCTTTTTCTTAGTTGCGGAGGCGGTTCCTCGAGGCGGCAGCAACACTCGACGGGGTCGAGCCGTGGCAGGCTCCGATATATCTGGGCCAAGCACCATCGAAGAGTAACGCTTTTAACGCTTTTTTTTAGTAAATCAAATTTATATTCCCAGTTTTTTGAGTATTAAAATTGAATTTTGTATTTCAGATTAAATGTGTTCGATATTAAGGAGCTGCCAGTGGGTCGACTTCTAGAGGTTGCTAACAGGAAGCGCCGGTGGCCACAGTAAGTAGTCCTAAATTGTGACTTGGTTATTTACCATTAGCAAGAATAATTTTAAATAATAGCTGTTTTCAGAGCTGCTTCTGCACCAATCGACGCACCTCAGGTGGCGCCTCAGGTTGTGGTGGAGGAGGTCCCTCCACCCAGGCCACAACCACCTCAGATGGAGGACGTATCGCCAGCGTTGTAAGTATCTTAATGACTTTTAAATTAACCTTTTTTTAATTTTTGTTAATTTAAACACCATATCTCACATGCAACATTTTTTCAGGTTTTCGGATTGTGAATCGGCATCATCAATGCTTCGTCCTCGCCGGAGTCTGCGAGATGAGCAGATATATGATCAGCTCTTTTATGGTAAATACTGTTGATTTTAGCTCGGGACGGGGTTAGGGACAAACTTCCAGTTCCCACCAGATGTTTTACCTACCTATTGTTACACAGGAAGCGAACCAGACTCTGATGCGAGCGACGAAGATGACGTATTTCCGTCACTCATTCCAAGGGCGCAGAGCAGCTTCTGGGAGACGCCCTTGGACATTGATGATGCCGACGACCAGCCTGCAGCCGAACTCCAGCCTGCAGCCAGCTCTGTGGACGCCAACATCCCTTATGTTCCCCCAACCGCGACGGACCAGCCTTGGGGTTTGTATGAATTTGATTGGAAACCGTTTCCGAATGTTCCGATTCGACCTGAATCGAGACGGGAAATGTTTTCGAACAACGATGTAGGTCCGACAGCTCCATGTGTCGACCCATATGAGATTTTCGTTAGCATATGGGATCGGCAATTTATGGAGTACATTGCCACGGAGACCAATAGATACGCTCAGCAGTTGGAATCCCGTATTCTCGATGAAGGCAACCTCCTTCCCAATAGCCGATAGACGAGCTATACGTCTACTTCGGTGTGGTTATTGCGATGGGGGTTGTGGTCAAGTCACGCATCGAGGAATACTGGGATTCATCTTCTGACTTATTCTGTACACCCGGATTTAGTGCACACATGTCTGGGCATCGTTTTATGATGCTCACTAAGTGTTTACACTTCGTAAACAACCATGACATGTGTGAGCAAAATCTGGGAGGCTCCGAGGCAAAACTTTTTAAGGTGCAGCCATTGTTGTCACATCTGAACAACAAATTCCAGTCACTTTATCGCCTGGGGCAAAACATTGTCTTGGACGAAAGTCTTCTGCAGTGGAAAGGTGGGTTGGACATCAGCCAATTGATTCCCGATAAAGCTGCTGCGATGGGGATCAAGACTTACGAGATTTGTGAATCTCAAACCGGCTACCTATGGCGGTTTGAGGTTCACGCTATCGGTAAGTCTCAAAGGTGTCCATCGCAGCAGTATGAAGACCCAATGAAAGCCTCCACGCCGGCAATTGTCCTAAGACTTACAAAAGGTCTTGAGGGCAAGGGTCACACGTTATGGATGGATAGTTTTTATAATTCGCCATGCCTTGCTCGACGCCTGAAGGTGTTGGGCTTTGACTGTGTAGGAACCCTGCGGACCAATCGTAAGTTTGTTCCGGAGGCCCTGAACAGTCTGACCGAGGAGAACATGGCCAAAGATCAGATCACTGGTCTCACCTCGGGAGACGTTGATGTCATGGTATGGAGGGGCAACAATAGGGTCGCTATGATCTCGACATACCATGGCAACGCCGTCTCTCGAGCTCGGAATTTGTCCACCAAACCCATCTTAATAAATGATTACAATATCATGATGGGTGGGGTGGACAAAAAAGATCAGATGTTGGCCATGTACCCTATCGAGCGGACACAAAGAAGGGTCTGGTACAAAAAACTATTCCGGAGACTATTAAATGTCTCCGTTCTGAATTCTTTTATAATACACTGTCGTTCAGTTTCTTCTACTTCTGCTCCTTCTACTCGTTATACTTCTTTAAGTCATAGAAATTTCCGTATCTGTCTACTGAAAGCCCTTCTTTCTAAACATTCCCCATCTATCCCCACTTTGCAGTCTGCAACCACACCGAGTATGCACCAGAGTACGGTAATCTACGACGCGCGCTCCCACCACTTGGCTGAGTATCCATTTGGAGCTCAGTCAAAACGCCAACGCCAGCGGCGGAAGTGCACCAACGTGGATTGCCGTAAACTGGTGCATACATACTGTGTTGGTTGCAACAAGGCTATGTGCTTGAATCGCTGTTTCCTTATCCTTCATCAATAATTTATTTATTTATAAATATTTCTTTGTATCTATCTATATATTGTATATATTTTTGTACGGGACCTTTGTTCGTTTCATTGGCGAATTGTAGGATATTCATCTAATAATGTGATGTGCGTAGAACATTTTTTTAACATAAATGTCGTTTAATAAACTATTGTTTCATATTTTAAAAAAAATCCGAAACCTGTATGAGAATTGCTTCATTTTCATTATTTTTTTTATTCTGTTGTTCAGATGTGACCTGCTGGCTGTGTCTTTGGAATTCTTGTACTGAAATTATTGATGATTGATGTTGATTTTGTTAATGTTTTTACTGGGCAACATGCCCTTGTGTTGTGTGTTTCCATTAGTAAATATCGTCACCATGTGGATTGCAAAAACAGAATTTAAATAAATGGAATAGTACTTGCTCTGTGATAAAAATTATTATAAAAGTTAAGAAAGACCCTCTTGTTCAAGTGTTTGCATTGAGACTCTTAATTCGTAAGTTAATCAATTCTAACAGCACTCTGTTCGCGATAAGATTGTGTACCAAGCTATGTAATAAATTATGATAAACAGCCACTTGGCTTACAGAGCTCCCAGAATAAATGTGTAAACATACCCTATTTTTTTTTTTTTTGTTCGGTGTCCGGGTGGACTACCTGAGCCGTGTTTTTGTTCAGCTTGCAGATGCAAAACATGATTATTGTGCAATAATGTGTTATTATGTAAATAAAACAATAACTTTGGAAAAAAAATGCATTTATTGTATTAATAATATGACGACTTTTGTACCAAAAACTGGGAAACAGTAGCTAACCCTACTTTCAATTTCGAATTGACAATAGATTCCACGATAAAACTGTAGAAAATCAGGGGTTCTAGTCTCTATTTTTATAAATTTGCCATTCCAACAATTCCGTGGTCATTGTGCTTAAAATTTCGTAATCTGCTAAATTCATAATGATCGATTAATTATCTCAGTACGGGATGGTGATAGAATGACATTGCCGTATAACTGCCTTTATTATAAAACCCGTTAACCTTTTGAACGCCAATCACTTCTATACAAGTTTTTTCGTGCCCCCTCAGCGCCACTACTTGATTAGAAATAATCACAGTATAAAATAAATTTACGACTTTCACAAGACCTTTTATTTTGTTTTTATGGAAATTTGCCCTGTTATCAACCATATTTTTAACTTTTTCACGCATAATAAGTTCTTATTTGTTTAATTTTCAATAGAAACAAAAACGCCAGAAAATATTTTAACCTTTTGAACGCCCATCTATATAATACGCGATGTGTCCTCCTGCGCCACACTACAAATGTATAACGTATGTAAACGTAGGGATGGGATTAGTGTCCTATCGACAAATAATATTATACATTTAAAATAATGTTTATTCACCAATTTACGAAGCTAAATAAAAACTGTAATCGTAATTTCATATTTTATTTTATCTCATAAAAAAAAACAATATGAAAACCTGGATATATTCCCAACAATAAAGAAAAGAATTTTAAATTTATTAGACGTGTGTTCTACAAGGCACATCCCTATTTGTCTCCAAATGTAATCCTTCTACTTCATATCAAGTAGTTGGCGCTCGAGGCACGTCAAATCCTTTCTGTTCTAGGGATGTCTAGATTTCTATGGTATATATTTTATATTCACTGTGGTCGAGTTACACGTGCATAAACTCAACCGATTCCTGCGTAATTTATTTCGTTTACTTACAACAAATACAATTAATAGAAGCTAAATACGTGGTTTTCTACGTTTTAAAAAATAAAATAAAATGGAGGGTCAGTGTCTGTTTTACACAAGAACTTTTTTTTAATGGTGTCGCTAAATACTCGCAATTATTTTTTTGGTTTGTAGAAACTAATAGAAAACTGAAGAAAATTCCTGAAACGGAAGTTGACGACTTAACGGAATGTCAAGACGACGAACTATTTTAAAATTCTGATTCAGACTTGAACAACTCGCTATAATTCGTCATATTCACAGTCACAATTTTTTTTTTAACCCTTGAAAGATAGTCTGCGTAAAATTGACGCATGCATTTTCGAAATATTGCTCTCTCTTTCTAAAAGACGACGAACTATTTTAAAATTCTGATTCAGACTTGAACAACTCGCTATAATTCGTCATATTCACAGTCACAATTTTTTTTTAACCCTTGAAAGATAGTCTGCGTAAAATTGACGCATGCATTTTCGAAATATTGCTCTCTCTTTCTAAATAGCGTGAATCCGTCGCTGTGTGTTTAGGACATCTCAGTCGCCGCTTGTAGCTCCCGTGAGGCGTGCTTGTCAATGCGGTAAGTGTCACTGATTTTGAAATATAACGACCGCGTGAGTCAAAATGACGCATGATTATCTTTTACGTGACTTTTAAGATTTTAACTTATACGATAATTATATTGTTATTTCACGTTCTACTTACGTGATATAAGTTATCACGTAAGTAGAACATGAAATATATATATATTTGCTTTCTTGTTATAAATATCGTGACTAAAATATAATAAAATCTGTAGTCCTTTAGACGATGAGCGTATCCTCTCTGCTCTTCTGCAAAGCGATGACGAGCTTGTTGGTGAGGATTCTGACAGTGAAATATCAGATCACGTAAGTATATTCCCAACAAGCCAAGTAAGTATGGAATAAAAATCCTCATGATGTGTGACAGTGGTACAAAGTACATGATAAATGGAATGCCTTATTTGGAAAGAGGAACACAGACCAACGGAGTACCACTCGGTGAATACTACATGAAGGAGTTATCAAAGCCTGTGCACGGTAGTTGTCGTAATATTACGTGTGACAATTGGTTCACCTCAATCCCTTTGGCAAAAAACTTACTAGAAGAACCGTATAAGTTAACCATTGTGGGAACCGTGCGATCAAACAAACGCGAGATACCGGAAGTACTGAAAAACAGTCGCTCCAGGACAGTGGGGACATCGATGTTTTGTTTTGACTGACCCCTTACTCTCGTCTCCTATAAACCGAAGCCAGCTAAGATGGTATACTTATTATCATCTTGTGATGAGGATGCTTCCATCAACGAAAGTACCGGTAAACCGCAAATGATTATGTATTATAATCAAACTAAAGGCGGAGTGGACACGCTAGACCAAATGTGTTCTGTGATGTCCTGCAGTAGGAAGACGAATAGGTGGCCTATGGCATTATTGTACGGAATGATAAACATTGCCTGCATAAATTATTTTATTATATACAGCCATAATGTTGGTAGCAAGGGAGAAAAGGTTCAAAGTCGCAAAAATTTTATGAAAAACCTTAACATGAGCCTGACGTCATCGTTTATGCGTAAGCGTTTAGAAGCTCCTACTTTGAAGAGATATTTGCGCGATAATATCTCTAATATTTTGCCAAATGAAGTGCCTGGTACATCAGAAGACAGTACTGAAGAGCAAGTAACGAAAAAACGTACTTACTGTACTTACTGCCCCTCTAAAATAAGGCGAAAGGCAAATGCATCGTGCAAAAAATGCAAAAAAGTTATTTGTCGAGAGCACAATATTGATATGTGCCAAAGTTGTTTCTGACTGACTAATAAGTAAAATTTGTTCCTAATATGTATAAGATATGCTAATTATTTATTTTATAATACAACATGACTGATTTCATAGTACAAAATAAGTTTATTTTTGTAAAAGAGAGAATGTTTAAAAGTTTTGTTACTTTATAGAAGAAGTTTTAAGTTTTTGTTTTTTTTTAATGAATAAATAAACATAAATAAATTATTTGTTGAATTTATTATTAGTATGTAAGTGTAAATATAATAAAACGTAATATCTATTCAAATTAATAAATAAACCTCGATATACAGACCGATAAAACACATACGTCATTATCAATCATCAATCAATCTTTAACGTACGTCACAATATGATTATCTTTCTAGGGTTAAGGACACGTGCGCCAACTCAAGATGTAAACATTGCACTACACTAAAATGCACAAGGTCACTATGACCTTGAAACCCGTCCGCTTATGACGTCACAGATTTCCTTCTATACACGTCGGTGGCGTGTACGGACCGACAACTAACTTTGTAGGGATGGGTTTTTCAAACGGGGTTTCACTATCGACAATGATTAGAAAACCTATTAATTCTTGATTAAGGTGAATAAAACCTAGTTTAAAGTGTACAATATTTATAAAATATTATATATTTACGTCATTTTCTTGCAATAATAATATTTATGATCATTTCGACGAGATGAAATATAGCGAGGTCTTCGTCGTGTCCCATCACTGGCTTACTTGATATCAAGTAATTGGCGCTGGGGGCATTAAAATATTTTCTGGCGTTTTTGTTTCTATTGAAAATTAAACAAATAAGAACTTATTATGCGTGAAAAAGTTAAAAATATGGTTGATAACAGGGCAAATTTCCATAAAAACAAAATAAAAGGTCTTGTAAAAGTCGTAAATTTATTTTATACTGTGATTACTTCTAATCAAGTAGTGGCGCTGAGGGCACGAAAATCTCGAACTTGTATAGAAGTGATTGGCGTTCAAAAGGTTAATGCCCCCAGCGCCAATTACTTGATATCAAGTAAGCCAGTGATGGGACACGACGAAGACCTCGCTATATTTCATCTCGTCGAAATGATCATAAATACTATTATTGCAAGAAAATGACGTAAATATATAATATTTTATAAATATTGTACACTTTAAACTAGGTTTTATTCACCTTAATCAAGAATTAATAGGTTTTCTAATCATTGTCGATAGTGAAACCCCGTTTGAAAAACCCATCCCTACAAAGTTAGTTAGTTAGCGGTCCGTACACGCCACCGACGTGTATAGAAGGAAATCTGTGACGTCATAAGCGGACGGGTTTCAAGGTCATAGTGACCTTGTGCATTTTAGTGTAGTGCAATGTTTACATCTTGAGTTGGCGCACGTGTCCTTATAAAAAAAATTGTGACTGTGAATATGACGAATTATTGCGAGTTGTTCAAGTCTGAATCAGAATTTTGAAATAGTTCGTCGTCTTGACATTCCGTTAAGTCGTCAACTTCCGTTTCAGGAATTTTCTTCAGTTTTCTATTAGTTTCTACAAACCAGAAAAATAATTGCGAGTATTTAGCGACACCATTAAAAAAAAGGTCTTGTGTAAAACAGACACTTACCCTCCATTTTATTTTATTTTTTAAAACGTAGAAAACCACGTAATTAGCTTCTATTAATTGTATTTGTTGTAAGTAAACGAAATAAATTATGCAGGAATCGGTTGAGTTTATGCACGTGTAACTCGACCACAGTGAATATAAAATATACAATATGTAAAGAAAACCCTGTCCGACCCGTGAAGGTATTGTTAGGTATCGATAACTTATTCTACTAATGCCTACAAAACCTGGCTAAACTTAAAAAAAAATTCCCCCTAAAAAATAAATAACTTAAATAAAATAAATAGGTAATTTCATGGCAACACAGGCACAGTTCATAACCTCAGTTGACCTCATGCATGTAGGTATAGGTAATTTATTCACGTTTATCGAGTCTCGAAAGAAATAACGATACTTAGGCAGCTCGTGAAAAGAACTTTTTTTTAAGTAGGAAGGTCGTCTGACTCTCCAAATGTATCATTTCATTCGATGAGCTTATTGGCTGTGGCGGAGATGTTGTTCCAATTTCGTTCACTAATAACGATACAGGCCCAGCTGGCACCGTCGCACGAGATTAGCACGGACATGCACATAAATAAAAATCAAGTGGTGTCAAATCCGCGCTGGCCACAGTTGGTCCACCCTTACCAATCCACTGCTCGCCGAACTGATAATGGAGGTTCTCACGTACAGGACAAAGATATGGTGACGCACTGTCATACTGGAACCACATTGACCACATTGACCACAATCACCTGATCACAAAACAGCAGTTGCTACCTTCCATCAGCATGTTACATTACTCTACATTAGGAAACGACATGATCACACAATACACGAATAGTCTTCACTACAGCGATGTTTACGCGCGACTGATAATTTAAAGTAAAAATGATTTTTATTTTTTAGAATTGTACCTACGGGGCTGACCTCGCGGCATCCTTTGAGTAAATAGGGATGTGTAAGTAATCAAAATATTGATTTTCGATGGAAACAATTTACTCGTCTATTTTTGTTATCGATTTAGTATTGTAGTTTCTCATTCTCATTCTAGATTCAACATCGCATGGAATCGTTTAGAACTTTTACAAAACTTAAATTAGTTAGGTACACTGCTTGAAATGAAAATCGTGCCAAATTTTTAATTTCAGTTTCTGTCTCAAAATCGATGATATTGACCGTTAAAATATTTGTAAAATTTTACTAAAATTGTGTTTCATAAGTCCTTCTCGTTTCTGTTTACTAATACTTGTGTTATAATAATGTTATTAGTAATTAATCGATAAACAAACAAAAGTACTTTTACCATTGGGTAATCTGTGTTTTTAACAAATCATTCAACCAGATACAAGTTTCGATTAATAGCGATAAAAAAACGTTATTGCGCAAAAATTAGTGCATCACTAGCTATTTCTTTTACGTCGCCGACAAAGCTCACGCGCGACGCCGCCAAAGAAATAAATAATCTAACAAAACAATAAAAGGAAAGCCGACAATTATACCGCCTAAAATGGTGTTGTAATTTTTTTAAAAACACCAAATTTTGGGGAAGTTAGCGTAAATTCGCGGGGAAAAAAGATTTTCAAAATTGATTAGTATAGTTACTATGATGATTATGCAAAATTTCAAATTTTATTTGGTCATGTGATTGCCTAACCTTTATTATCCTTATGGGTCGGACAGGGTTTTCTTAACATATTGTATACCATAGAAATCTAGACATCCCTAGAACAGAAAGGATTTTGACGTGCCTCGAGCGCCAACTACTTGATATGAAGTAGAAGGATTACATTTGGAGACAAATAGGGATGTGCCTTGTAGAACACACGTCTAATAAATTTAAAATTCTTTTCTTTATTGTGGGGAATATATCCAGGTTTTCATATTGTTTTTTTTTATGAAATAAAATAAAATATGAAATTACGATTACAGTTTTTATTTAGCTTCGTAAATTGGTGAATAAACATTATTTTATATGTATAATATTATTTGTCGATAGGACACTAATCCCATCCCTACGTTTTACTATACATACGTTATACATTTGTAGTGTGGCGCAGGAGGACACATCGCGTATTATATAGATGGGCGTTTAAAAGGTTAATGCCCCCAGGGCCAATTACTTGATATCAAGTAAGCCAGTGATGGGACACGATGAAGACATCGCTATATTTCATCTCGTCGAAATGATCATAAATTATTGCAAGAAAATGACATGAATAAATAATATTTTATTAATATTGCAAACCATAAACTAGGCTTTATTCACCTTAATCAAGAATAAATAGGTTTTCTAATCATTGTCGATAGTGAAACACCGTTTGAAAAACCCATCCCTACAAAGTTAGTTATCAGTGCGCACACGCCACCAACTTGTATAGAAGTAAATCTGTGAAATCAATTATTGCGAGTTGTTCATGTCTGAATCAAAATTTTGAAATAGTTCGTCGTCTTGACATTCCGTTTAGTCGTCAACTTCCGTTTCAGGAATGTACTTCAGTTTTCTATTAGTTTCTACAAACAAGATAGAAGAGAAGATTAAAAAAAGATTTGTTATATCTGCGTAAAACCTTCACTTACCATCCATTTTAATAATAAAAAAAAAAACACGTATCTAGCTTCTATTGGTTGTATTTGTTGTAAGTAAATCAGAAATCGGTTGAGTTTATGCACGTGTAACTTGACCACAGTGAATATAAAAATAAATACCTTAGTAATCTAGACATACTTATATCATAAAGGATTTTGATGTGCCTCGAGCGGCAATTACTTGATAATATGAAGTAAAAGGATTACATTTGGAGACAAATAGGGATGTGCCCTCTAGAACATACGTCTAATAAATTTACAATTCCTTTCATTATTTTGGGAAATATATCCAGGTTTTCATATTGATCTTTTTATGAAATAAAATATAAAACTCAGTTACAGTTTTTATTTTAGCTTCGTAAATTGGTAAACATTAATTTCAACTTATGATATTATTTGTCGATAAGACATTAATCCCATCCCTACGTTTTACTATAGATACGTTATAGATTTGTAGCGTGGCGCAGGAGGATACATAGCGTATAATATATAGATAGGCATTCAAAAGGTTAATAGAAATGATTTTCTAAGTGGAGGAGTACAGGGCCAGTGATTGACCACTGGAAAGTCATAAGGACGCCATTTTGTTAGTAGATTATGTTGGATATCGTGTAAAACAGTATGCCTAGTATGAGTTTTCATTACGAAACTCGATCGTCGATATCGACCGCGTTTGACTCATCGATTGGCCCGCTTCAAGGTTGTAAGAACTCTCAACCAATGATGGCGCCAAACCGTAATGAAAACTCATACTAGGGCATCGATCACTTAGGTATACACTAGCAACACAGTCTCAAACAAAACTCTTATCAAAAATGGCGACAAGTATTAAGCAGTCTAAAGTAGTCAAAATAAATATACATTAATTTAAAATCAGCCTTAATTGCAGTGTATAAAAGTTCTTATCACAAAGCAGTGTACAAAAAGCCATTAATTTCTACGACCGAGTCTGTGGTACATCAAACAAAAATTTAAAAAATATGACCATTTATAATTAGGATACTTACTCACAAAAAAGTATTGGACAGTTTACCTCTATTTATTCCTTGTTCAAGTGACGAGGCTCCCCATGGTTTAGGGATTGGTGCTACGCACATATCTCGCCATTGAATAGGAATAAACCCAGTATTTAGAAATTTATTATAAAGATCGACTATAGTTATTTATGCCACTGTCAAGCAATGAGAGCTATTGTAATATGAGTGGTAGTTTGTGCCACGAAGCGAAGCTGGGTGGCACAAGAGATCATCACGAGTATTACAATAGGTGTTTGCGACAGTGGCATACAAAACTTTTTTTACAACCTTGAAATAAATACCTACTTACAAAAAAAACGTCAATGTTAACCTTTTGAACGCCCATCTATATAATACGCGATGTGTCCTCCTGCGCCACACTACAAATATATAACGTATGTATAGTAAAACGTAGGGATGGGATTAGTGTCCTATCGACAAATAATATTATACATATAAAATAATGTTTATTCACCAATTTACGAAGCTAAATAAAAACTGTAATCGTAATTTCATATTTTATTTTATTTCATAAAAAAAACAATATGAAAACCTGGATATATTCCCCACAATAAAGAAAAGAATTTTACATTTATTAGACGTGTGTTCTACAAGGCACATCCCTATTTGTCTCCAAATATAATCCTTCTACTTCATATCAAGTAGTTGGCGCTCGAGGCACGTCAAAATCCTTTCTGTTCTAGGGATGTCTAGATTTCTATGGTATATATTTTATATTCACTGTGGTCGACTTACACGTGCATAAACTTAACCGATTCCTGCATAATTTATTTCGTTTACTTACAACAAGTACAATTAATAGAAGCTAAATACGTGTTTTCTACGTTTTAAAAAATAAAATAAAATGGAGGGTAAGTGTCTGTTTTACACAAGACCTTTTTTTTTTAATGGTGTCGCTAAATACTCGCAATTATTTTTCTGGTTTGTAGAAACTAATAGAAAACTGAAGAAAATTCCTGAAACGGAAGTTGACGACTTAACGGAATGTCAAGACGACGAACTGTACGGTACGGCGGAAAGAGCTCCGGCGGGATCTCATGGCAACATGGAGAGTGCGATTGTCGCAACCCAGTGCTGGGCACGCCACAATAGCGGCGGTAAGTCCCCTCTTTGAGGAGTGGCTAGAGAGGCGCCACGGAGCCCTCACCTTCCGCCTGGCGCAGGTCCTCACCGGACACGGTTGTTTCGGGAGGTTCCTGTTCCGTATAAGGCGGGAGGAAACGCCAGGGTGTCACCATTGTGTAGATCGCCCTGAGGACACGGTGGAGCATACGGTGGAGGTATGCCCGGCTTGGGTAGAGCACCGCCGTGTCCTCGTAGCGGCGATCGGCGGTGATCTCTCGCGTCCGACCCTGGTCCAGGCCATGCTCCGGAGCGAGAGTGCATGGCAGGCCGTCACCTCCTTCTGCGAAGCAGTAATGCTGGCAAAGGAGGAGGCGGAGCGCGTGAGGCAACGGGAATCCCAGCGCCCTCACGCCACTAGCCACCGCAGGAGACGCCCTGGTCGGGAGATGACACCAAACTCCCAGCCACCGTAGGCGCGGGCCTGCGGGCGGTGAGCAATGGGCAGCTCGCCGCCCGGTAAGGACCAGGCCCGAGTCGACGGCGCGTCGTGTTTCACGCGCGCCTCAAAGAGATGTCAGCACATCGTGACGGGGTCCACGAAGACCGATGCCTCCTGGGTCAGGGTTGCGGGTTGGTTAAACAAGAAACCGTGGCCCTGGCCGTCCCACAGGCAAGTGAAGAAACACGGGTGGGTTTTAGTCAGTAAAAGTCTGACACGCCCTTCCGCTCCGCCCAGAGCGGAGAAGTCATTTGATGATTTCCCATCCTAAAAAAAAAAAAAAAAAAGGACGACGAACTATTTCAAAATTCTGATTCAGACTTGAACAACTCGCAATAATTCGTCATATTCAGTCACAATTTTTTTTATAAGGACACGTGCGCCAACTCAAGATGTAAACATTGCACTACACTAAAATGCACAAGGTCACTATGACCTTGAAACCCGTCCGCTTATGACGTCACAGATTTCCTTATATATCGGTGGCGCGTACGGACCGCTAACTAACTAACTTTGTAGGGATGGGTTTTTCAAACGGGGTTTCACTATCGACAATGATTAGAAAACCTATTAATTCTTGATTAAGGTGAATAAAACCTAGTTTAAAGTGTACAATATTTATAAAATATTATATATTTACGTCATTTTCTTGCAATAATAGTATTTATGATCATTTCGACGAGATGAAATATAGCGAGGTCTTCGTCGTGTCCCATCACTGGCTTACTTGATATCAAGTAATTGGCGCTGGGGGCATTAAAATATTTTCTGGCGTTTTTGTTTCTATTGAAAATTAAACAAATATGAACTTATTATGCGTGAAAAAGTTAAAAATATGCTTGATAACAGGGCAAATTTCCATAAAAACAAAATAAAAGGTCTTGTAAAAGTCGTAAATTTATTTTATACTGTGATTACTTCTAATCAAGTAGTGGCGCTGAGGGCACGAAAATCTCGAACTTGTATAGAAGTGATTGGCGTTCAAAAGGTTAAGTTTATTAGGAATTATAGTAATTTACATTCTGGGTGGTACAACTATTAAAGTAAGATATTGTCCATTTCGCTATTATCACTGATATCACTCGTTTTCAAAAGAATTTTATTTATAAATGCAGATAGAAGTTAACAATGGCGCGAAAATAGCGCGGTGCGTACCGGAATGTTGTTTTGTAGTCATAATCCCACAAATGAAAGGCAAAGGCATATCCAAACAGCCTAATAACATGCGATGTTTAGTCGTGACGCAAATACGAGCGCTTGGCTTAATCATATGTTGATTTTTGATGTCATAGCCATAAAAAAAAATTAAATAGTTTCATTGTAGTACGGATTACCCGTGTGGAAATGGTCATTGTAACACAACTTGGCAGGAATGAGTTCTATTGAGATATGACTTATGGTTATGTATTATGCAAATTACCGAATGGTCGTAGAAAAAAAAAAGCTTTCCCGTTTATAGCTAAATGTTTCGTCATAGAAAATGATATGTTATCACACCCCGGCGCAGTATCACTGTTTTTAATACATGCCTCTAATTCATGTAATGTTAGGAGGGCTCCAACTTTGTATTGTTGGAACTGAAGATTGGTTTACAAGGACTGACATAGGCAGGGCACATATTATTCAAATCCGTGTCACATTTCATTTTATATAAAAAAATATTATTTTCTCTATTTCCTTTTAACCATTTCATCTTCTTCCATATTTCTCTAGTATTTGAAACCTCATCCAAAGAATCGCAGAATTTGTGCCAGTTATCTGAAAATGTCTTACGTATATGATTTTGGGATTGACTATAGTCAATCACGTCAACACTGGCTGATAAATGAGATATTTTACGCAATATTTTAAAATTTTAACCCTATCACACGAATGTATTTTATTTTGTTAGTGCTCTCATGACACTTTTCATCCCTAAAGATTAATGAATTTATCTAACTCATGTGTCCATAAACGAAAGTTAACGTCATTACATGGGTAACTTTGTCACGCATAGGTATATTTTGAATAAATTTGTGTAACATTGGTTTATGTTTTTAAGTAACATTTTTAGTAACTGACTAAATAAAACCATTAATTTCCAGTAGTCTTATATATTTTATAAAATAGTCAATAAAATCAATCGAAGACGTTTGGCATTGTTGTATGTACTAATTTTAAATGAACATTTAAAAACACGTTTGAGACTAAATTCTTTGCAATGGGGATAAATATAATGACCGCCATAAAATGCTTTGATATCCTTAGTTTTGTAACCAAAAATATCTACTTAACACCAGAATAATAAAATTTTCCCCAGCCCCACTCCGGTTTGTTATTCTCATATTTAACACATTTCTTCGATGTTTTGTTTAAATAGAATTCAAAATTAATAAAAATTTCAATAAATAACAAGCCATAAAACTAATCGATGACTGCCGATTACATTCGATGTACTTGTACTTAGTAAGATTTAGTGTTGCCCTACTTTTAAAATTGTTAGTTTCAGACGCCACGTCTTACGAAAAATTAAAATAGAATGTTACGTAGGTGGCAAATGTCTGGCCATGGCGCCGCCGCCAGGCCGGAACAAGCGGAGCAGACCAAAGCACTGCTGGCTTGACGTTTTAAGAGATGACAAGCGTGCCAACAATCTTTTACCACAGGATGCTAAAGTCCGTGCGAAATGGAGGAGAATGTGCAGGAAAGCGGACCCTAGGCTCCAACGCTAAAGCCGCGGATGCAACCGGGATAAACGTTAAGATGATGATGATGATGTTGATGAGTATGCGCACATATAACTAGAAGATACAAATAGGAAGAAATACATTGTGAATGATTAATGAAAGTTATAAAATTAGAAGGAAAACAAAAAAAAAAATGAATATAATCAAGATTGAGTAATCATAATACAAATGCAGGATAGAAATAAAAATAGAAAAAGCACGCCAAGGTTGAGCTGTAACGCGAGAGCGATTAAACCATTAATTTAATATACCGATATTTACCACGGTTGTTCACATACAATATGTAAAGAAAACCCTGTCCGATCCGTTAAGGTATTGTTAGGTATCGATAACTGATTCTACTAATGCCCACAAAAACAGACTAAACTTAAAAAAAAATCTCCCTAAAAAAATAAATATTATTTCGCAAAAAGAGGTAACTTAATAGATGTGCGTTATGCAACCCCTTCCGCGGGCGTAGGGCGGGGGGCAGGGCACGCGGCACCTGTGACGTGGTCGCGTCGCTATTCGCTTATAATAATACCGGTGTTGTCACTGTTTTAAAAATTACCAAATTTCGGGGAAATTGGAATTAATTCCCGGGAAAAAAGGATTATTTCAAAATTCATTAGTATTGTTACTATGATGATTATGTAAAATTTTATATTATATTTGGTCAAGTGTTTACATAACCTTTATTATCCTTATGGGTCGGACAGGGTTTTCTTTACATATTGTATATCAAACTTCGTATGGTTTTTCACCAGTGTGTGTGTCAATATGCTTTGTTAAATAAGCCTTGCTCCTATAACTATTCAGACAAACATCACATTTATACGGTTACGGACCAGTGTGTACGCCTATGCCTTGTCAAACTAAACTTTTGACTAAAATTACGTTGACAAATATCACACTGATAAGGTTTTTCACCCGTGTGTATATGCATATGCTTTGTCAAACTATCCTTATGACTAAAATTACGTTGACAAATATCGCACTTATAAGGTTTCTCACCAGTGTGTGTATACATATGCTTTGTCAAATAATTCTTATGACTAAAATTACGTTCACAAATAACACACTGATAAGGTTTTTCACCGGTGTGTGTATGCATATGCTTTGTCAAACTAATCTTATGACTAAAATTACGTTGACAAATATCACACAGATAAGGTTTTTCACCCGTGTGTGTATGCATATGCTCTGTCGAACTAATCTTATGACTAAAATTACGTTGACAAATATCACACTGATAAGGTTTTTCACCCGTGTGTATATGCATATGCTTTGTCAAACTATCCTTATGACTAAAATTACGTTGACAAATATCGCACTTATAACGTTTCTCACCAGTGTGTGTATACATATGCTTTGTCAAATAATTCTTATGACTAAAATTACGTTCACAAATAACACACTGATAAGGTTTTTCACCGGTGTGTGTATGCATATGCTTTGTCAAACTACTCTTATGACTAAAATTACGTTGACAAATATCACACTGATAAGGTTTTTCACCAGTGTGTGTATGCATATGCTTTGTCAAACTATTCTTATGACTAAAATTACGTTGACAAATATCACACTGATAAGGTTTTTCACCAGTGTGTGTACGCATATGCGATTTTAAATAACTGCTTTGGAAAAAATTTTTTTTACATAGATAACACTTAAAAGGTTTTTCACCAGTGTGTGTACGAATATGAATAGTAAGCGTTTGCCTTCGTGTATACACACGCTGACAAATATGACATTTATACTCTTTTTTTACATTGGTAGAACTACTCCGATTACATACGTAAGGCTCTTTGAAATATGTGCCAGGCTTGGATGTCCAGTTTTGAGTTGTCCGAATAACTTCCGAGTCTGATTTGTCTTTTGTAGTTTGCTCGGCTGTTATTGCATCATTTTCTTTTGTTCTTCGCGTGTTCTCTTTTGGTTTCCTCACGACGGTGGCCTCTGTAAAAAAAGCTAGTAACTACATTTGGGAAGATGATTGATATTGTGCAGGCGAATCTAAATAATTTACACAAGCGCATAGTAGGATCGAAAAACGGAAATTACTGATTAAACAATAAACCCCACTGAAAGCAGCAAGTTAGACAGCCAACTGATGTGGAAACTAAGATTTTTTTTTGTTCTGTATGAGAAATCATGTAATGACCGCTCCCGTTGTTCTGACTAAAACCCACCCGTGTTTCTTCACTTTCCTGTGCGCCAGGGCCACGGTTTCTTTTTTAACCAACCCGCAACCCTGGCCCAGGAGGCATCGGTCTTTGTGGACCCTGTTACGATTGCTGACATCTCTTTAAGGCGCGCGTGAAACACAACGCGCAATCGACCCGTGCCTGGTCCTTACCATACCCAGGCGCGTGAGCTCCATAGAGGCAATAAGCACTGCATACCCTTATAATTTTCTAATTCGGAACACCCGAATCATATTATAATATAATTTTTGTACTACAGTACATTCTGTTAAAACACTACACTAAAACAGTAACACTGCCATCTTTTGGTGCTAGCGCAAACTAGCTAACACACATTACAATTTATAATGCGCGCGTACCGCGGCTGTGTCACTAGCGCTACGGAGCGTAGAACGACGTAGGCACGAACTAAATTTGCATATTGTTACGGGCTAGGGGTACTTAAACACCGGTTAAGGGTTACGAAGTTCATTAGCAACGAAGGTACAGACGATCGTAGGCAATGACAAGTAGAACGTAGCTGATGTCGCACCGGAGTCTTCTCTTACGTCCATGAGGTCCGTGTCGTAAATACACAATAACACTACAGATGATACTTCACGTAGTACTCAAAGTTCTCGTTACAGTTGTCGCAGTAGGTATTCTCAAAGATCGCTTCTTAACTGTCGCTGTTTTCGCATCGCTAGTCGAGTGTAGACTGACTCTGCGCCGTCGTCACGGCGCTATATATAGGCCAGCTGATCGAACATTCCAGAATCTTCTAGACGTAATAATAATACTGCATAACTTCGAGGTCACCGGCCAAGTAAGTACCTACGATAATTCCCGGAAACGGGTTTCTAGAAATTTCGATGTCGACACTTTGTTGACAAAACTGTTGAGACCTGTACCATTCGATAGGCCATCCTAAGTCTAGTAATGCGTTTTTATATTGTGCCTAGAAAATGTCTAGATCTGGGGAAATAGGACTTAAAAGTGACACACTGCATGTCACGCGATATTGAACCTTATGCCATCGACATAAGGTCCATTCGTAACATTGCCCCCTTCTTAGTCATGCTCGTCCCGAGCATGATTTGATCCATAATAGCGAGCTAGGCGGTCTACGTGTACGATCTTCAGCTTCCCTCTAGGCCCTTTCTTAATCCTGTAGGTGACATCGTTTATTCTGGTTACTATCGTGTACGGACCCTCCCATTTGGCTTGAAATTTCGGACTCTTTCCTTTTCTCCTTATGGGATTATGTAACCATACCAAAGTTCCCTCTTCAAATCCGGGCACGTAAGCTTTGCGGTCGTATCGGATTTTCATTTTCTCACTGGTTTTCAGACCATTCTCTCTCACTAGCTCATGTATTCCATCTAATTTACGCCGTAGGTCGGCCACATAGTCTACGGCTAGGATAGGAGTATCGGGAGGTGTTCCGGTTAGTGCATCTATGGGTAGTCTAATTTCTCGGCCGAAGTTGACTTTTGCCGGTGTGCAATTTGTGCTATCATGTGTTGCAGAGCGGTATGACATTAAGAAGAGTGGAATGTATTGGTCCCAATCCCTCTGGTGTTCTTCCACTACTTTGGCCAAATGATTCTCCAACGTCTGATTGAATCTTTCGACCATTCCATCTGACTGTGGGTGATATGGTGTTGTACGAGTCTTGTGTATCCCGAGCAGTTGGCAAACCTCTCGAAATAGTGAAGATTCGAAGTTTCTACCCTGGTCAGAGTGTAACTCCAAAGGAATCCCAAATCGACAGAACACCTCGTGAACTAGCTTTTTGGCGACTGTATGGGCTTCTTGGTTAGGTACTGCAAAAGCTTCTGGCCATTTGCTGAAATAGTCTTGCATGACGATGATATACCTATTCCCTTCTTCAGTAACAGGGAATGGCCCAGCTATATCGACAGCAACTCTTTCCCACGGTGCACCAACATTATACACTTTCAGCCGACTTCTGGCCCTCGTTTGCGGTCCCTTTACTGAGGAGCAGGCTACACATTTTCTACACCAGTCCTCAACGTCTTCGCGGCAATGCACCCAATAGAATCTTTTTCTCACCTTCTCCAGGGTTTTCTTTACTCCTAGATGTCCTCCGGATACTCCGCCGTGCACCTGTCGTAGCACTGATGCGACTTTATCCCCGGGGACAACTATCTGCAAGGTGACCTCCTGTCCACTGGGTGATTCCCATTTCCTCTTGAGAACTCCATTATCAATTATCAGGCTGTCCCTACTGAGCCCAGTAACTTTTTACTGTTGGGCTAAGCGCTGATATTTCACTCCAAGTGGGCCTTTGGCCACGTTTCTTCCATTCGATTACTGCCTTCAAGTCACTGTCTTCCTATTGTGCGTCTTCCAATGATTGCTTATCCCAGTCTTCGTCCAAAGCGTTCACTTGGATAATCCTTACGTTATCTTTCTTTTCCTGTTTGTCACAATGTCGGCCCTTACTTCCTGAAGTAACCTGGCGACGGCGGTCCTTTTGTCTTGCCTTTTTCTCGAGGCGCTTCTTCTTACGCGCCTCGTCCTCGACTTCCTTGTCCCGCCTTGCGTCTGCGTCACTCCACGACCTTTCGCGCGACCGCTCGCGCTCGTGTAAATCTCGTTCAAGCCTGACGAACATGAGAGAGCTTTAAGGGATCTAAGCGAGGACCTTGATAGGATAGCCAGTTGGGCCGAAAACAACGGTTTGGTACTTAATCCTACCAAAACCAAATACATGCTACTTGGAACCAAGCACCAAATAAATGCCCTGCCTTCTCAGCTCGATGTTACTTTACTGGGCGAGCCAGTCAGCCGAGTCAGGGAGGCACGAAATCTGGGTGTGAATATGGACGCTGAATTGAGATACGAGGGTCACGTGGCGGAGTCGGTGCGCAATTGCTTTTATAGGCTCAAGGTCCTTTACAAAATAAGGCCGTATCTGTCGGAAGAGCTACGTATTCAATTGGTTGAATCTTTAGTACTATCTAACTTAAACTACGCAGATACAGTTTTCGGTCCTCGACTCCTGGCAAGAACTGAGCGACTGATTCAGAGAGTGCAAAACGCCTGCGTACGATTTTGCTTCTCGGTTCCGCCTAGAAGTCATATAACACCTTTTTTAAATAAACAGTCTATCCTCAAAATGAAATCACGTCGTATATTACACTTAGCGTGCCTAATGTTTGGGGTTATTAAGTACAAACAACCGTCTTATTTATTTAAAAAATTGAGTTGGATCGCCAGTAAAAGAGAGTGCGAGGTCAGGCAGTGCTCTCAGCAACTCGCTACAGAAATGCACAAGACGGCTGCCTTCAGGGGCAGTTTTAGATATGCCGCATCCAAATGCTGGAACAACATTCCCCCACCGATAAGGACTTTAAAAACACTCGGTACCTTTAAAAGTCGATTGCGGCAGTATCTGATCGACACTCAGAGAAAACTGGGCTTGACCGTCACAAATACTTCCATAATATAAGCGCTTGCAGGTGCTCTGTTCCTCACGAATCATATTTTTATTTATTTATTTATTTAATATTACTTACTGTACAGTATAATTAACAACTTCGTAGTACGACTCCTATTATGATCACTTAAAAGGTATATTGTGTTATTCAAGTGATGTGGAAGGCACTATGCTAATTTACTAAATCAGAGTTTTTATTTTTATTTTATTTATTATGTTAAACGTCTTATGATGGCAGTTTTGATGTGGGTAGGTACTTGCACATTTATAATACGCACCACACAGTTCAAGTTCATTGGTTTACATCTTTTACCGTTTCTTGGCATCCGTGCGTCACTAACGGGATTCAGCAGAATACCAGCGTCAGGTATCCTACCTGGCACATGCTGAGCTGGACTCCTATTTGGTGCAACCGTGAGACATACGCCGCAACGTTTTGTGTGCGAAATTATTATTTTTTTGTACTATTTGTTTATCACGCTTCTTGATGTATTTTTTTCCTGTATTACCTGTATTGTGTCTTTTGTTGCATCAAATAAATGTGTTATCTATCTATCTATCTATCACAAGTGGGCGATGGAAACAGTCTTATTATAGAAGGAGAACTGAATGGTAAGTCATGCAGTTTCACGTTGGATACTGGTGCATCAAGAACTATTGCACGACCGGAGCTATTTCCTCGGACCATAGCATGGAAAAGAGGGTTTTCACAATGCCGATTGCAAACCGCCACCGGCCAACCAGTACTCGTCCTTGGTGAAACGAACGTGTCCTTGAAAATGGGTGATAAGACATTTACGCACCCTGTTTTAGTAGCGAATATTACAGATGATTGCATAATAGGACTGTACTTTTTGAAGAAACAACAGTGCATCCTTAATGTAGCAAAAGGAGTATTGAGTTTCCCAGAACAAGAAGTATTTCTTCAAGGTGGAAAACAAGGGTCAGTGTACTGTTTAAGGAGAACGGTATTACCACCAAGATCAGAAACCTTAGTAGATATTAGACTATCACCAATAGGATGCCGTAAACGTTGCATTATAATTGAAGATTCTGGAGATCACCCAGACTGGATAACAGCAAGGACACTGATGATGATTTCCGATAAACCAAAAGTGCGCATTATCAACGTTAGTAACAAAGAAATAATTCTTGAAAAGAATTGCATCGTGGGTGTGTGCGACCATGTAGCATCGTTGAGAAAAACAGAGGCGCACGAAAAGGAACGTGATAAGCAGTGGCAGGAACATGTATCGACACTACTCGAAAATTGTAAGGGCAATTTAAACAAGTTCGAAAGTCACAAAGTTAAGCAACTGTTGTATAAATTTCATGACATCTTCTCTAAGACCGACAGTGACGTGGGAAGGACCGGGCTCGTCAAACACCATATAGATACGGGCGATACACAGCCGATAAGACAGAGACCACGTCGTATCCCCTTTGCAAGAGAACAGGAAGTGTCGAAAATGTTAAGAGATATGGAGAAAAATCGGATTATCGAAGCGTCTACCAGCCCTTGGTCATCTCCAGTTGTCCTAGTCAAGAAAAAGGATGGCAGTACAAGGTTTTGCGTTGACTACAGGATGTTGAATGATGCCACGAAAAAGGACAGTTATCCTCTGCCACGTATAGATGACACTTTGGACTTGCTAAGTGGCATGAAATGGTTCTCCACAGTTGACCTTAAAAGTGGATACTGGCAGGTGGAAATCTGTCAGCAGGATAAAGAAAAGACCGCTTTCACCACTGGTCCTGGGAACGGTCTCTGGCAATTCAATGTCATGCCCTTTGGACTGTGCAATGCTCCAGCTACATTTGAGCACCTAATGGAGCGCATCTTGGTGGGGTTGCTTGGTGATGCATGCCTGGTCTATTTGGATGACATCATCATTATGGGACGAAACTTCGCAGAGCACCTACGCAATTTGGAGAAAGTCTTTCAGAAACTGCGTGAAGCGAATTTAAAACTCAGTCCTAGTAAGTGTACACTATTCCAGAAAGAGGTTGGATACTTGGGACACATTATTTCGGCGCAAGGAATTCGAACAGACCCTGAAAAAATAAAAGCCGTGTCGAAGTGGCCTACGCCTCGTAATAAAACTGAGGTACGCTCTTTCTTGGGTCTGTGTGCATATTACCGTCGGTTTGTGAAGAACTTCTCCGGTTAGCGAAGCCGTTGCATCGTTTAACAGAGGAAAAGTGTCAATTTGAATGGAACTCTGACTGCGAACAGGCATTTGCGCTACTGAAAACTCACTTGTGTGAGGCTCCTGTATTAGGTTACCCTAGTCGGGAAGGTCGATTTTTGGTAGACACGGATGCCAGCAATGTTGGTATTGGAGGAGTTCTCTCTCAAACACAAGGAGATAGGCAGGTCGTGATTGCATATTTCAGCAAATGCCTTTCCAAGCCAGAAAGAAATTACTGTGTTACCCGCCGAGAACTTCTAGCCGTTGTTAAGACCTTACAACACTTCAAGAAATATTTGATTGGGAGACAGTTTACACTTCGTACCGATCACGCCGCGCCGCCTTACAGTGGCTCCTCCAATTCAAAGACCCAGAAGGACAAGTAGCAAGGTGGATAGAGCAGCTGCAAGAATTTGGCTTTGTCACTGAACATCGAAAAGGCAAGTCACACAATAATGCTGATGCTTTGTCTAGACGACCTTGCGAAGAATCTTGCCGACATTGTGCCAAACAGGAAGAGAAAGAGAACGTAAGGATTATCCAGGTGAACGCTTTGGACGAAGACTGGGGCAATCAATCATTGGAAGACGCACAAAAGGAAGACAGTGACCTGAAGGCAGTAATCGAATGGAGGAAACATGGACAGAGGCCCGCTTGGAGTGAAATATCAGCGCTTAGCCCAGCAGCGAAAAGTTACTGGGCCCAATGGGACAGCCTGATAATTGATAATGGAGTTCTCAAGAGGAAATGGGAATCACCCAGTGGACAGGAGTTCACCTTACAGATAGTTGTTCCCGGTGATAAAGTTGCGTCAGTGCTACGACAGGTGCACGACGGAGTATCCGGAGGACATCTAGGAGTAAAGAAAACCCTGGAGGAGGTGAGGAAAAGATTCTATTGGGTGCATTGCCGCGAAGACGTAGAGGACTGGTGTAGAAAATGCGTAGCTTGCTCTTCAGTAAAGGGACCACAAACGAGAGCCAGAGGTCGGCTGAAAGCAGTGGCGGGCCTACCATACAAGCCCAGATGCCCGGCTTGCCTTCCCTCAAGCCTCACCCCCAAAAATAAAAAAAAACAGTAAACAGAAGAAAATAGTTTTCAAACTAAATTTACGTAGACGTAATTAAAAATACAACGCAGATCGCCACTCAATTTGAACACATGCGGCCACGGTCGCACAAGGTCACGGCTCAATATCTATCTCACTCGCACTTGCGGGCTCTAACCTAGTGCAAGCCAGGTTAACCTCGCTTGCAATGCACTCTTCTTTCGTTCCGTAATATGAAGTATCTAGTAACATATGTATACATATAACTATTGACATTTTATATGGCTGGATTCTGCTCAATAAAGCACGGCTTGCATATATCTGACGTTGTACACAAATGGTGTACGCACTGTTTGATCAGTGTTGCCGTTTTAGTTTGTTGATTTTTTAGTAGTTAAGTACGATAATTTTCATTTATTTTAAGTTTGTGGGCTGATGTCACCGAAATAGAATATATTACACGAGGGAGTCCCAGGTATAATAGATTATTAAATTGGCTCATTCATGGACTGAATATAAGTAGTTTTCTTCGTCTTTCACGTTCGTTGATATTAAATATGAATGAGTGATAAAGTTATAGTTAAATACATCGAGTATATACTATACTTACTTAGTATGTATTATACTTTTTCAATAACATTCGCTTTTTGACTCATTCAAGTGAAAAAAAGGGTTAAGAGATTTCTGTGACAAAAAAAAAATATTTCTTTCATTGTAATTCAAGCGTTTATAAAAAATACCTAGTATAAAACAAAAAACTGGCCGTGTTACACATGTGAAATAGTTTAGCACTTTCTTGCGGGTTTTATTTTTTGTTATATTTTTTTCATATCTGGTAGAATTTTCAGATAATTAAGCGCTTTTAAAATTCATGGAACGGCAACACTGGGTTTGATTTGTATGAACATAGCTACGATTTGAATAGTCTCTTTGTTGAGAGGAGTAATTTTTTCGAAGTTTAATTTTGAATTGATTGTGTAAAATGAGTGCAAATCCGTCGGATACCGATAATATTTATGTCCCTTGTGACGATTTCAAGTGTATTTATAGTTTGCTAGGCGGGGGAAAGGTAAATTCTTTAAGTTTTTCAGAGAAAAATAACCTCATATCTTCGCCAAAACCTACGCCGGATTTAAGCATATTTCAAACAAGTAAGTCTCAAAGGAAATTCAATAGATCCGTTTATAAAACTAATTGGATTGGGGGCTCACAGGAACTCACAGGGCCAAGAGCGACTTTCTGATCTTTCGATGATCGCGATCGAAAAGCAACTTTTAGTAGAAATCAAACGTTCACCAACTTTTTATTCTGACGTAATAAAATCATTTTTAAAGAAAGATAGACGCATTGATTTAGAATATAAGTAAAAGCTTTTTTTATTTTCTTATTTCTATGTTTTCGAAATCCCATACTTTGTAGCATATTTAGATCGTTTGCAATTGGACACGCGCCGTTATGAATATATGTAGGGATTGTAGGTAGGTATCTTCGCTCAACACAATGAAAAGAGAAAGGCTTTTTTCGAAGCCGCCGAGGGTATGTCTTTGCTGGTACGTGTTATTCTTCTGCCTAGCAATATCATGCCTTAAGTGTGCTTTGATTAGCTCGCCGTCGTTAGACCACCGGCTTCTTGAAGCGAAGAATATAGTGATGTGGATCACAAAATCTTGTTTTGTAAAGAACGGTAAGAAAACGTATCATGGGCTTGCGTTATCGGTGGACCCTAGGCACGCCACTGGCTGAAAGTGTACAATGTTGGTGCACCATGGGAAAGAGTTGCTGTCGATATAGCTGGGCATTTCCCTGTTACTGAAGAAGGGAATAGGTATATCATCGTCATGCAAGACTATTTCAGCAAATGGCCAGAAGCTTTTGCAGTGCCTAACCAAGAAGCTCATACAGTCGCCAAAAAGCTAGTTCACGAGGTGTTCTGTCGATTTGGCGTTCCCTTGGAGTTACACTCTGACCAGGGTAGAAACTTCGAGTCTTCACTATCTGAAGAGGTTTGCCAACTACTCGGGATACATAAGACTCGTACAACACCATATCACCCACAGTCAGATGGAATGGTCGAAAGATTCAATCAGACGTTGGAGAATCATTTGGCCAAAGTAGTGGAAGAACATCAAAGGGATTGGGACCAATACATTCCACTCTTCTTAATGTCATACCGCTCTGCAACACATGATAGCACAAACTGCACACCGGCAAAGTCAACTTCGGCCGAGAAATTAGACTACCCATAGATGCACTAACCGGAACAACTCCCGATGCTCCTATCCTAGCCGTCGACTATGTGGCCGACCTGCGGCGTAAATTAGATGGAATACATGAGCTAGTGAGAGAGAATGGTCTGAAAACCAGTGAGAAAATGAAGATCCGATACGACCGCAAAGCTAACGTGCCCAGATTCGAAGAGGGAACTTTGGTATGGTTACATAATCCCATAGGGAGAAAAGGAAAGAGCCCGAAATTTCAAGCCAAATGGGAGGGTCCGTACAAGATAGTAACCAGAATAAACGATGTCACCTACAGGATTAAGAAAGGGCCTAGAGGGAAGCTGAAGATCGTACACGTAGACCGCCTAGCTCGCTATTATGGATCAAATCATGCTCGGGACGAGCATGACTAAGAAGGGGGCAATGTTACGAATGGACCTTATGTCGATGGCATAAGGTTCAATATCGCGTGACATGCAGTGTGTCACTTTTAAGTCCTATTTCCCCAGATCTAGACATTTTCTAGGTACAATAATAAAACGCATTACTAGACTTAGGATGGCCTATCGAATGGTACAGGTCTCAACAGTTTTGTCAACAAAGTGTCGACATCGAAATTTCCAGAAACCCGTTTCCGGGAATTACCGTAGGTACTTACTTGGCCGGTGACCTCGAAGTTATGCAGTATTATTATTACGCCTAGAGGATTCTGGAATGTTCGATCAGCTGGCCTATATAAAGCGCCGCGACGCCGACGCAGAGTCAGTCTACACTCGACTAGCGATACGAAGCGATCTTAAAGAAGACCTACTGCGACAACTGTAACGAGAAATCTTGAGTACTACGTAAAGTAACATCTGATAGTGTTATTGTGTGTTTACGACACGGACTTCGTGGACGTAAGAGAAGACTTCGGTACAACGTCAGCGACATTCTACTTGTCATTGCCTACAATCGACTGTACCTTCGTTGCCAATAAACTTCGTAACCCTTAACCGGCATTTTAGTACCCCTAGCCCGTAACAATACGTATTTTTTCTAAAATATGCAAAATTATACCTATGAAATTTGTTTTTAGATAAACTTAAAACGGTCCCTTTTTCAACATTAAGTTTGGAGCAAAAATATAAATTATAGGGCGTTGTGTTCACAATTTGTATGTAACTCAAAAAAAGGTAATATCACACGTTGTTTTAATAAAAACTATTATGATAATTTTAACTGGTTAGCAGGCTGTGTACACACAAATTATTTTGTTTGCCGTGTATATTATTTTCAAAACATGATAATAAAAATGTTTGGGGTTATGGATATTCAGATTTAAATAATTTTCACAAAGCCCCCTCTAAATACGATTGGTCGGAAACACATTTAGATTCTTGTTTAAAGTACCTACCAAATTTTTGGAAAAGGTAGAATAGAGTCTAGTTTGAATATACATTTTTTACCTTTATACAAAATTAAACATCGAAAGGCGCAATGCAAAAGTTGATAGGAATAGAAAAAAATTCAAAAGGTTTATCGATATCGTCTGCTTTTTGGGTAAGGTTAACAATGGTCACGACGAATCGCTTAATAAAGGAAAAATATGGTCCACGCTCAGATCAGCCGATCAGGTGGGCACGCGTGACGTTGACCTCCGTCAGCTGTCGCCACGACGCAACAATAGCTAAATGTATTTGGGAAAAAATATAACATACATAGTGTAAAAATGATTGCAATTGATTCAGTTGCTTATTCTGAACAAACCATATTCAGGTTTCGTATAAAGAAAAAATAAGGTTGTATAAGCAAGGATATTTCGGTAGTGAATGCATGCATACCCCACTCGAAATCTGGGGCGTGCATAGAGAGCACGCCCCTGACCGGACCAGAGCCGGACGCGAAAGAACGCCGCTGATAGCCGCCACGAGGACACGGCAGTGCTCTACCCAAGCCGGGCAGACCTCCACCGTGGCCTAAGTGTGAAGAGGCCTGACATGACGAAAAATTGTCGCCTTCATGTTGGATTTATATTTTAACCGAAGAAAGTCGGAAGGGGGCCTAAAACGTACGAACACTTTTCGCGTTACGATCTCTCCCAGTCAACTTCTACCGTAAGCTACGTCAAAGAAGTTCATAATATCACCCAGCTGTGAAGAATGTTGAGTAGGCGAAGATGAGCAACATGTTTTGATGGAGTGTGTGATGGCAGGGGGCTCTCAGATTAAATTTAATTGACCCCTGAAATATGATAATGGAGAGTGTAATCTTATGCTGTCATGTCCTTCGTCAACGAACAAAGTAAAATACTGTACAAACTGGTATTGTTTGTAGTAAAGTACCTGTTATTTATTTATTACTAGCTGCGCCTCGCAGTTTCACCCGCATAAGTTTAGAATCTATGGGAATACTTAGATGACTTCTTCCAAATCCGTGCAGAATTTAGAGCGTTAAAAAGTATCACGCAACTAACAACACACACAAACACACATGCCTTGCCTGTGCGTCAGGGTCCACTGTATCTCTTTCGGACAACCGGTGCCCTGGCAGGCATCTGTCCTAGTGGACCCCGTCACTAAGTGCTGACATCTATTTGAAGCGCGAGTGGAACACAATGCGCCGTCGAACCGGGCCAGATCTTTAATGGGCGGCGAGCGGCTCGCCCAGCCCACGTACACTTTAGACTACACCGTGTCCTCAGAGCGATCCACACAGTGGTGACACCCTGGCGTTTCCTCTCTCGAAACAGCCGTGTCCGGTGAGGACCCCCGCTCTAGCCACTATTGTGGCGTGCCCAGCACTGGGTTTCGAAAATCGCACTCTCCATGTCAAGCTTTGTCCGGTGTACTTGCAGCAGCTGAGTTATATTCCGGAGTTTTGCCTTCTCTCGCCGTTCTTATATATGGGCAAGAACTTTGGCCTCCAGATCCCATGGCGGCAATCCGGCAAGGAAGCTAGCTCGCCGCCTCAGTGGATACCGTGCGAAATCCGCGGGCTAGCTGGCCAGATATTACCCTTTAGGGCGCGATTAACTAGAGCATTCGTCGCCGACACAACGTAGAACCTCCGGCAAGAGGTATTTGGACTCCCTAGATTGGTGCGGAGCCGCCTAAAAGTAGTCCCGGCCCGCTCCAGTCTAGGAACCAAACGTCGGAATTGCACCTCGAAGTCTATGGAAAGTGTCCTCGGACTTGTATAAGACCACTTCGTGTCCTTATTGCCGGATCCTCATCTCCTGTGCAGCGTGTGGTCGATAGGGAGGTCGGCGCACAGCACCCAGTCGTACCTATAGATGCGGCCGTATATGCTGCCCCAGAACCGATTCCTGTGGGACATCGCTCGAGTCAACCTTAGATGTTATCCGGGTCAGATGTTTTCAGGTTTTATACTGTGGAGTGGTAATTGCTAGTATCTTGCTTTATTGATTTCAAGTAAACTAAAGTGTTGGAATACCCCGCGAATCTAGTATAAAAACTAGTTTCACCGCGCTATTCTGTTAGCTCATATTAGCCATCGGCCTGTTTGCTCAGCTACATAACTAACTAATACTTACTTATTGTCTGCGTGGCTTTTCTGTTTTTCTTTGATACTTTTACGTCTTCCACTTCTGTTTTACAGTTCCTCAATGGTACATCACCTTCTAAGTCTGACTCATAATAGCGTGGTGATTTATCTGCCACATCTAGACAACTATTGTCTAAATTTCCGGGTTCTAGCTCTGTAAGTAAACAAAAACAGTGAAGAGTATTATTTGTTATATTTCACAACACAATGTGGTTACAGTTACGTTGATTAACTTAACACTGGCAGAGGTTTGAAAGAACTCAACATTTTCTAATCAATATAAAAAGAACAGATCATATTTTATGATTAAGATATTATCTACTGACAATATAATTTTTGTTTTTAAAACACACTAAAACTTTGATAATATCACAGATGGGGCCCAATACCGATCCCTGTGAGCCACCGGACGTGTCAACCTTATATGTCGGCCAAATTGGATAAAGAATAGAGGTAAACAAACCGTTGCTAGGCAACGAGTGTTTACGCCTAATAGGCAGATGTTTACAACCTTTTCTAGATCGTTTATTTACATAAAAGTAAAAATTCTACTTCCTACTAATGTAAACACTTTATTTGTTTCGATATTTATGATTTGCATAGAACACTTAACCGATTTGAATGAAGTATGACACATGTTGACGCCATCTATTGACGTTTATAAATGGAACTGTTTGCGCTGTAAATTCTCATACCAATCCTTGTGTCCCCGTAACCCTACGTCACGTCATGCACCCGCTGCCCGCGAGATGGCGCTGATCGAAAACAGCGCCTTGATCAAGCTAGAAGAATCAGATTTCAGTGTCTCCTGGACCCTCCGCGCGTGCGCATCCCGTACCGCGCGCCCCGCGTTTCACATCGCCATTTTGGTGTGATTCTAACCGCTGTTTAAAAACCCGCATTTGCACAGTTCTGCTGTGTTAATTTATCGCTGAACGATATAATCATTCGATTATAAGTTGTAACCATCCGCTCAAATTGGAGACGTGTCTTTGTGGCTTCAAGAAAAGAAACCGAAGCTGTTAGCGGGGAACTTTATATCCACGTGGGTGTTGTGTGAAGTTTGTGCCGAAACGCGAGGGTGAAGAAACTCGAAGACGGAGCCAACTGATTGAACTCCTACGAGACGACGAGAGCCCACCAGCAGGTAAGGTGCATGATATTTCCACAACCCATCCTAGGTTGAGAGTTCACAGCGCGACAGTGACGCCATTTTTTCTTTTCAACTATTTTACAAATTACAGTCCAGATCGAAGGAAGGTATATTAAACCCCGCGAAGCCACTTGGCCCCTCCATCTGTGGTCCTTTCGAGCCGGACCAGTTGTGGTCCTTTCGAACCGGACCAGTTGTGGTCCATTTGTGATTATCCAGTTCCCGCCTCCCCTTTTTAGGGCACCTATTAGATTAGTGTAAAACCCGCCGTTTGTAGGTTTGTTAGCCTATATATCGCTGTCACCTACACTATTACGCATGTAAGCGCTGACGTGTAGGTAATTAATTCATTCAATACCGCTTTACACTAAATAGGTACTATTATATATATTTAACCGCTGTTATACTAATATTTATCTTAATATTCGCTGTAAGTAATAAGTATTCATACTTCCAGTAGAAATCAAAAAGTTTCTATATCGATAATTTTCGCTAACATTCGTAGGTATCTACAAAACATTGTGATCACAAGCCGAGCGCGGCGCCCGCTAGAAATACATTCGTAGATACCCACCCGCTAGTATTTATTTTCATATTACTCGCAAATTAATCAACTATTACTATATTTAAAATTCTCATTTCATAATGAAGAAAGCTATAAAGTCTGATAGTACAGAATTAACGCTGTCGGCGTTGGAAGCAAAGCGAAATGCATTATTTGAGTGCTTACAATCAGCCCACGACTTATCAAAAAACATCAAAGACGATGTGGATAAGAGGGAGGCATTTTTAGACGCTAGCTCGAACATTGACACTATTCGCTCCGAATTTCATCAGGTTATGGATCAATACAATAGTTGTCTAATAACTAAAGATCCAACAACCCGCGCGTACTATAAGGCTTTGATCTCTTTCGAGCAACTATATGCCAGACTGAAACGTTTAGTGGCTTCCAGCACCGCAGGTGATATGCCACCCGTCGTGGAGAGGGGACCGTCCATGATCAAGTTACCACCGATTGAATTAATGAGTTTTAACGGTGACATTCGCTCAGGGCCATTGTTCTACTCAAATTACAAGTCAGCCGTTCATGATAATCCATCTCTCTCGGATCATCAGAAACTACATTATTTACAAGGTAAGCTAACTGGCAAAGCCCTAGCGGTATGCACCGGCATTGTGCCCACCGCAGAAAATTATGAACTCATTTTTAAATCGCTAGTGAGTAGGTATGAAGATAAACGCATGCTAGCGTCCACATATTTAAAGCAGATCTTGGAATTTAAACCGCTAACTTCCGCTACTTCAAATAATTTTGACATGTTTAATGATAAGTTTGTCAGCGCTGTTCGCGCATTACAACATTTAAAAATTCCAGATTTATTGAATCTAATCTTCGTACAATTAGCTATTACGAAGCTAGACAGTGAAACTGTACGTAATTTTGAAAACAGTCAGGATCAATCTGACGTCCCTGCATTTGATGATTTAGTAGACTTCATCAATAAACAAGGGAAGATATTGTATCGTGCTAACGCCGTCAGCGTAACACCGGCTGAGCATTCTCGCATTTCAAATAACAAAACTTCGCAGTCCGCCCCAGTACGCTGCAATGCCTATGTCAGCACAGTCGAATCTACTGACAAATGCTTGTGTACTAATATCGCTCATCAACATTTATATAAATGTCCCGCTTTTCATAAACTGTCTCCGTATGAACGCCTACAGATTGTTAAGAAAATTAACGGTTGCGTCAATTGCTTAAGCATTAAACACAAGATATCGCGTTGTAAATCCGCAATTGGATGTAGGACGTGTAATCAGCGTCATCATTCTTTGTTATATTTTACCCGGGAATCGAACCCGCGCACCGGAGCAAACAATTGTACTCAACCGTCTAAGAGCGAGCCGCTCGACATAGCGGCGCCTACACGCGCAAACGCAGCGGTGTCTGTCGATCACACGCGCACGACAGAGACGGAGCAACCTGCCGCGCGGTCTGACGTAGCATTGTGCTCGGTGTCTAAAGACGCGCCGCGTTATTTAACCCCAGATACGGCTTGTAACACCACTGTTCTACTCGCCACCGCGCAAGTCACGGCCTACGACAGTAATGGTCGTGAGCATTTGCTGAGAGTTTTGTTAGATTCGGCGTCTCAAAGCAATTTCGTCACAAAGGAATGTTGTGACCGATTATGTTTACGTCAAAACAATACACAGTCCACGACTGTATGTGGTTTCGGACGCACAGAAAAAACGTCGTTTGGGACAGTAAATTTAACCATATTTTCCCGGTTTAATAAAAATATCCGATTTGATATCGACTCGTTAGTAGTCGATCAAATTACGGATAAATTACCTTCTGCCTTTGTCGATATTAAGGCCTTGCCTTATTCGAATAAACTTCAGTTCGCTGATGATAGTTTCGCTATTCCTAGTAAAATTGACATTTTAATTGGAGCATCGCTGTTCCCGCATTTACTTTTGCCTGGCGGGATTCCTGGAGGCCCGTCAGTGCCCGCCGCTGTCAATACGGTGTTAGGCTATGTACTAATGGGAACTGTGCCTACACTTAGTAAACGCCCAGCCTGTATTACATCATGCTGAGTCATAGTCCATTCGCCTATGAATAATTATAATAATAATTCTATTCCCGCCCATTCAACATCCCGTTGATGTTGAATGTGACTTACACCATTACGCTAGTTTGCGCTGACGTGTAGGTAATTAATTATTTCCCGCTTCTGGGAACTTAAAGAAGTTCCCGGCCCGCCCATTCAACATCCCGTTGATGTTGAATGTGAATATTTTTATTTCCCGCTTCTGGGAACTTAAGAAGTTCCCGGCCCGCCCATTCAACATCCCGTTGATGTTGAATGTGACTATTTTTATTTCCCGCTTCTGGGAACTTAAAGAAGTTCCCGGCCCGCCCATTCAACATACCGCTGATGTTGAATGTGAATATTTTTATCGTTCAACTACGCAACGGGACCCAGTTACTGGTCGCTATACCGTAGGTCTACCGTTTGATAAAGATGTGTTCACACTAGGTGACTCTCTCAATGTCGCTCGTAAGCGATTTTTATGCTCAGAAAGGAAGCTTGAAGCTTCACCGGGGCTGCGCGCCGCTTACGACGAGGTCGTAAATGATTACCTTTCTAAGGGTTATTTCTCGCCCGTCTCAGTTCTCCCGCATGAGACCGTAGACGTGTATCCTACTTACCGTTGGCAAACGTTTATTGCCAATCGCGTTATTAAAATCACTAATAATATTTCCGCAGATAACTTCTATCACGTAGCAGGGATTGACAATCCGGCAGACTGCCTGTCACGTGCTGTCTCTCCTGCTAAATTGTTAAACCACCCTCTGTGGTCTCAGGGTCCCCCCTGGCTAATTTTACATCCGCCATAGTGGCCTACCACTGAATGTACGGAGCCGCCAATCGCTGAACGAAGTACCTGAGCAAAGAAAGCTCGTTCACGCTGTTTTAATTCCCGCGGACACCTCTTGTGTTCATTATACTCTTTGTCGCCTTTCGTCATGGAGTAAAATACCTACTCCATACGACTGTTTGCATTTATTCATTAAATTGTTATCATTTCGCGATTCCGTACAAACAACCGCAGCTGATTTGAGTTACTCACAGAAACACCCAGTACTTCTGCCAAGGCATGACTTTCTTGTCAACTTATTAATTGCATATTATCATAAGAAATATTTACACGCCGGGCCAGAACAGCTCATGTCACTGTTGCGGCAGAAATACTGGATACTGGCTGCTCGTCGCGCTATCCGTAAGGTAGTCCACGATTGTAATGTTTGCTTCCGCGCTCGACCACGTCCAGTTTACCCGCTCATGGCTGACTTACCAGATTGTCGGACATGTCAGGCTATTAAACCATTTACCCATACAGGTTGTGATTACGCAGGTCCTATAGCCTACACTCCCATTCGCCGCCGGGGTGCGAGGGCTTTGAGGGCGTACTTTTGCGTGTTCACATGTCTCACAACTCGCGTGCTACATATTGAAGTAGCTACAGACCTTAGCACGGCCAGTTTCTTGGCTGCACTTTAGCGATTTTTATCTCGCAGAGGCCCTGTTCAAGTGATACACTCGGATAGAGGCACTAATTTTGTAGTCGCTAATTCTTAATTATATAACGACTTGGTCAGGTACGAAGAGCTAGAGAGCTAGTTACAGTACTCACTCAGAGCGAGTATTTGTTAAATTCTAGGCCTCTCACAGTTTTGAGTGCTGATTCCGCAGAGCTTACCGCATTGACTCCGAGCCATTTTCTGCATACCGCGCCTCTGCTTTCACTGCCCGCACCTGAAGTAGAATCAGATAATCTCAATCTGCTTCAGAGACATTCTCTACTTGATAAGTTAGTTCAGTCCTTTTGGAGAAGGTGGAGAATGGAGTATTTACACGGTTTGCAAACTCGAGAGAAATGGAATACTCCGACTGTGCCAATCAAGGCTGGCATGGTCGTAATCATCATAACTGATAATGCGCCCCCTTTATCGTGGCCGTTAGCGATTGTGGAAAGGACGCTTCCTTCCGACGATGGGGTGACGCGTGTAGCTTCTGTAAGAACCGCTAAAGGTACATACGTACGTCCAGTCGTGCGTTTGTGCCCACTACCTACACAGTAGGATTATTAATTTGATAAATACAAGTAGTTTAAGTGTTAGCAGTTAGTTAGTTTAGTAGTATCGCAGTTATTTATATAAAGATCGCAGTTATTTCTTTTATAAGTCGCAGTTTCAATATTATATTTTCGCAGTTTTCGCTGTATTTATGATTGGGTTTTTGAAGGTGACCCTTCAAAAGGGGGGAGGATGTTGACGCCATCTATTGGCGTTTATAAATGGAGCTGTTTGCGCTGTAAATTCTCATACCAATCCTTGTGTCCCCGTAACCCTACGTCACGTCATGCACCCGCTGCCCGCGAGATGGCGCTGATCGAAAACAGCGCCTTGATCAAGCTAGAAGAATCAGATTTCAGTGTCTCCTGGACCCTCCGCGCGTGCGCATCCCGTACCGCGCGCCCCGCGTTTCACATCGCCATTTTGGTGTGATTCTAACCGCTGTTTAAAAACCCGCATTTGCACAGTTCTGCTGTGTTAATTTATCGCTGAACGATATAATCATTCGATTATAAGTTGTAACCATCCGCTCAAATTGGAGACGTGTCTTTGTGGCTTCAAGAAAAGAAACCGAAGCTGTTAGCGGGGAACTTTATATCCACGTGGGTGTTGTGTGAAGTTTGTGCCGAAACGCGAGGGTGAAGAAACTCGAAGACGGAGCCAACTGATTGAACTCCTACGAGACGACGAGAGCCCACCAGCAGGTAAGGTGCATGATATTTCCACAACCCATTCCTAGGTTGAGAGTTCACAGCGCGACAGTGACGCCATTTTTTCTTTTCAACTATTTTACAAATTACAGTCCAGATCGAAGGAAGGTATATTAAACCCCGCGAAGCCACTTGGCCCCTCCAACACACATAAAGCTTAATTCCCTAAAATTTCCCGATTCCCTCCTATGTACTTCCTACTTCCATGCACATCTGGCTTAAAGGGCTAGATCCCGTGCCATTTGGGACTTACTAAAAACACAACCAGCAACTTGTCTCTGGTTCAAGACCGTGTCACGTAGCAAAAATATAGCAGCAGGCGACATCTCTTGGACACGGGCTAAACTCGTGTCACATATGTTGCATCGAGCCGAGAGATGGCGTTGCGCGAAAGTACGGTCGTTAATATAATAATTAAATTCAAATAAAGAACGACCGGGTTAAATAAAATAAAAAAGGACTTAGGATAAATAAATATTAAAAATAAGAACCAACTCATGAGTCTGAAATTAAAATACAAGTCGCGGAACGCACTTGTCAATGGTTCAGGAAAATACAATTGGGAGCGGTCGATCGCTTGGCTACAGAAGCTTCGAGAAGAACGATCGAAGTTTGCTCGGATGGTGGATGGTTGGCTGGCGTTGCTGGTACGCAAGGTTGGCGTGTTTGCGCCATAACCCATGGGGTTAAACGTCTAGCGATTTGGCTGATAATTCTGTGAGTATCATTTCTCTATACCCGGAATATTTCTCCCCGTGTTTTCTTGTTCTATAGTGCTGACTTAGGTCAAATGTTGTTCTAGATTTGGCTCTTTTGGCGGGCCTAGGGCGGGAACCCGTGTGGAGGCGTCGCGTCCTGACTTGCCTCAGGTGGCCTTGATTCCGATTGGATCAGGCTTGTTTGGAGTGGAAGTGTGCTGAACCCTGGTGGTACGGCACATCCAATTCTCTTTCGACGACGACTAGACAGGTATAAGCTGTCATGATTTCTTTGCTCCGGGTGTTCCCGAAATACCTAATACCGCAGGCCGCGTTCAACCGTGCATTAATCTGACACCCGTCAGTTAGTGAAGCCAAGGGTCTTTGTACCGTAAACCAGATGCGTTAGTCGGGAGAGCTAATCCGAAACGTAGACTCCCTGTCCTTATTTCATTGTTTTGATGTATCTAGTGAGTGAGAGTGAGTTTACAACAGGTTGCATGTAAATAGGCTATTGGCTTGATAATGTGCATAACCTGAGATACTTTTGTAACGACTGAGCCGTGATCACAACGGTTCACCTCACGAATCCTTCATCAAGCGACCCTGAGCTTGTTGAATTGTCTCATGTGGATTCCCTGTCCCACTCCGACCCAAGACGGAGTGAGTCAGGAAATCGACTAGGTAAGTTAGGAGATTGTTTTGTCATATATTTATGACACAGGGTAATTATAAAATAAATTTGTAATTGTATCCATTTATTGTTTTATTTAATGCTCCTAGCTACCAAGTATTTACATAATTAAATTTACTGTAACTGCCGGGTAAGGGTGGAGTTAGCCACCCTGCGTTTATATAAGAACTATAGCGTTACAACCGGATACATAGTCTGTGGACAGCAAGCAATCTCTTTGACATTCATCATTAGATCATCGATCAAGCATCAGACCAAAATGAGATAAATCCGCAATTAGCGAGTGCATCTTTAAACCAAGGTGATTTGTGTTCAACGTGGGGGCCCCTACGCAACAGGCTGAGCGAGAAAACCTGGATATTCTGGTGAGTCCCATTCGATACTTCTATCCATCTTCTGTGAGCGAGAAAACCTGGATATTCTGGTGAGTCCCATTCGATACTTCTATCCATCTTCTGTAATATCCTTGAATTAAGAATTTCTCAGTAAGACGCGCCTCGTGACGCAGTTCCATTTATCGAAGGAATTTATCAAACCACCAAATTATCACAATACACAAACATGCCTTTTATATGCTAACTATTGGTTGCATGAAAAGTTTGCACGCTTCTATGAAGCAAAACATGTATGTTCTGTTTTTATCATGTACATTCCACCTTTTTTATACCATGTTTTATGCAAATAAATGATATTATTATTAAAAACTATTTATTAACAATTCCTATTGAAAAAGAGTGTCCATGGAGTTTCTTGCCCGTTCTTCTCCATAGGTACCTACCTACTATTTGGAATGGGCGACTAGCTTCATTTTAATGACTGACCGACCTTCTGACAATTCAAAAGTGCCTGTAACTGGTTTATTTGAAATACCTAAATGCTTTGGTTTTTGATTGCAGCATATTTCAATAGAATCCCTATTTTAGGGTAAATCCCTAAACATTACATTAATATTACGTGAAAGCCCTACAAAAAAAAAAATAAGGATGGATGGAATCTAGGCATTAAACACATTTTTTGGATTTCAATCAATGAATAAAGTTGAGGAATTTGTCAATACAATTGTTCGTATTTTAATTACCTTCAAATCAACTGCATAACACATGCATTGAAATACTTTCAAGTATGGACTAAGTATATATATGGATCAAAAAAATTAACCAATTAGGAAATTAGCTTACATGTGTGTCACATTTCATTAAAATTGGTTAGAGTATTTATTTCGGATTATTCCATATTTGTTAGTACAATTTTGAACTTATAAACTAGTGTTAGTAATGCAAAAAATATTACAAAGTTACATTTTTATCAATAAGTGGCGGATCGAGTGAAGTCCCCGATGATGGTGGAAAATCGCTATAAGATTGGGTGCAGTCTTATCCAGCGAGCCAGCATCGGAGAGTCCCATCGGCCTACCAACGCGCGCAGGATAATATTGGGACTGTCGCGCGTTCGGCGCAAAATAGAAGCGCACCGTTTGCGCATGATGTCCGCAAAGCCGTCCGTACCAGCCTCCGCAAACATTGCCGAGGCGCTGCAGTCCCATCAGCACCCGGAACGCATTATTATATTGAATGCGCATTATTAATATTATTATATTGAATTATATTAAATAAATAAACTGTTTACATTAGTAGGAAGTAGGATTATTACTTTTATGAAAATCGCCAATCTAAAAAGGTTGTTAATATCTGCTTTAGGCATAAACTACTGGTTACCTAGCAACGGTTTGTTTACTTCTATTCTTTATCGAATTTGGCTTTTATATAACTGATACTTACGTATAGTCCAAATAGCTCTTCTCTTTTTCTTTGATACTTCTTCCTCTTCCACTTCAAATTTACAGGTTATTAAAGGGACATCATCTTCTGAATCTGACTCAGGACAGTGTGGTGGTATATCTGCTACTTCTAAACAACTAATGTCTAAATTTTCAGGTTCTAGCTCTGTAAGTAAACAAAACAATGAAGTGTATTATTTGTTTTATTTCACGACACAATGGTTATCATTACGATGATTAAAACTTAACACTGGCAAAGGTTTGAAGTGAACAAATTATATTTTTGTTTATGATACTATTTACTAACAACATTATTTTAGTTTTTAAAACATACCATCAGTTTGGTGTTCCTCCTTTGGCTCAATAACATCATCTGGTCCCTCACAAACAGCTGATAATTCCTCTCCAACAGCAATGCAATCAGCAACATTTATCTGTTCTATTGGAGTTTTAAAAAGTCCTCCAAATATCTCAAAGTGTTTTTCATTCACTACTGGATTGGGCTGTAAGGAGATGATTATATTATTAGGAAAATATACTGCTAATCACAGTGTCAGAAGCACAAACTTCATATCTTAAATTACTTAAAAGTGCCCTATGTGAGGACACTTCCAGTCGGCCATGCTAGTAATTTAATTGACCACTGCACTAGCTATTGTAACATAGAATAACAGGTAATAATTGTATGTCTACATATATACATATATTTGACAAAAGCTTATATATTGTTATGCAATATGCAATGGTTTATTTGGTTTAAAATCCAAACAAAATAGGTATGAGGTTGAGAGGAATCACTTTCACATTATAGGGAAATTAAAACATATAAGAATGAATTGCTGTTAAAGAATATCTTACCTCATATTTGTCATTTATCTTCTGAGTGAAAAGCTCGTCAGTTTTCAGACATTTTCGCAGTAATCGGTAGCATTGCTTTAATTTAGCAAAGCAGAAGACACAAGCAAGCATTGGTCTACTGTCTTCAGTTATAAACTGCAACAACATTTGTCATGTATCCACTACTTTGATTTTATTATTTACTAGCGGCCGCCAGCGACTTCGTTCGAGTGGAGTTAGTTATGCCCTGCTCCTATTGGTTCCAGAGTGATGTTATATAGCCTAAAGCCTTCCTGGACTAATGGGCTATCCAACGCAAACGGAATTTTCAAATCGGACCAGTAGTTCCTGAGATTAGCACGTTCAAACAAACAAGCTCTTCAGCTTTATACAATACTAGCGGCCGCCAGCGACTTCATTCGCGTGGAGTTAGTTATGCTCCTCTCCTATTGGTTGCAGCGTGATGTTATATAGCCTAAAGCCTTCCTGGATTAATGGGCTATCCACCGCAAAAAGAATTTTTCAAATCGGTCCAGTAGTTCCCGAGATTAGTGCATTCAAACAAACTCTTCAGCTTTATACAATATGTAAAGAAAACCCTGTCCGACCCATAAGGATAATAAAGGTAAGGCAATCACATGACCAAATAAAATTTGAAATTTTGCATAATCATCATAGTAACAATACTAATCAATTTTGAAACTATCTTTTTCCCCGCGAATTTACGCTAACTTCCCCAAAATTTGGTGTTTTTAAAAAAATGACAACACCATTTTAGGCGGTATAATTGTCGGCTTTCCTTTTATTGTTTTGTTAGATTATTTATTTCTTTGGCGGCGTGGCGCGTGACCTTTGTCGGCGGCGTAAAAGAAATAACTAGTGATGCACTAATTTTTGCGCAATAACGTTTTTTTATCGCTATTTATCGAAACTTGTATCTGGTTGAATGATTTGTTAAAAACACAGATTACCCAATGGTAAAAGTACTTTTGTTTGTTTATCGATTAATTATTACTAATAACATTATTATAACACAAGTATTAGTGTTTACTAATACTTGTGTTATAATAATGTTATTAGTAATTAATCGAAACTCGAAATTCAAACGAGAAGGACTTATGAAACACAATTTTAGTAAAATTTTACAAATATTTTAACGGTCAATATCATCGATTTTGAGACAGAAACTGAAATTAAAAATTTGGCATGATTTCGTTTACAGCAGTGTACCTAACTAATTCAAGTTTTGTAAAAGTTCTAAACAATTCCATGCGATGTTGAATCTAGAATGAGAATGAGAAACTACAATACTAAATCGATAACAAAAATAGACAAGTAAATTGTTTCCATCGAAAATCAATATTTTGATTACTTACACATCCCTATTTACTCAAAGGATGCCGCGAGCAGCCCCGTAGGTACAATTTTATAAAATAAAAATCATTTTTACTTTAAATTATCAGTTGCGCGTGAACATCGCTCTAGTGAAGACTATTCGTGTATTGTGTGATCATGTCGTTTCCTAATGTAGAGTAATGTAACATGCTGATGGAAGGTAGCAACTGCTGTGTTGTGATCAGGTGATTGTGGTCAATGTGGTCAATGTGGTTCCAGTATGACGGTGCGTCACCATATCTTTGTCCTGTACGTGAGTACCTCCATTATCAGTTCGGCGAGCAGTGGATTGGTAAGGGTGGACCAACTGTGGCCAGCGCGGATTTGACACCACTTGATTTTTATTTGTGTGCATGTCCGTGCTAATCTCGTGCGACGGTGCCAGCTGAGCCTGTATCGTTATTAGTAAACGAAATATGGAACAACATCTCCGCCACAGCCCAATCAAGCAAGCAAGCAACCAGCTCATCGAATGAAATAATACATTTGGAGAGTCAGACGACCTTCCTACTTAAAAAAAAAAGTTCTTTTCACGAGCTGCCTAAGTATCATTATTTCTTTCGAGACTCGATAAACGTAAATAAATTACCTATACCTACATGCATGAGGTCAACTGAGGTTATGAACTGTACCTGTGTTGCCATGAAATTACCTATTTATTTTATTTAAGTTATTTATTTTTTAGGGGGAATTTTTTTTTAAGTTTAGCCAGGTTTTGTAGGCATTAGTAGAATCAGTTATCGATACCTAACAATACCTTCACGGATCGGACAGGGTTTTCTTAACATATTGTATATTAGTATATATAAATGTAAAAAAAAACCCTGTCCGATCCGTGAAGGTGTTGTTAGGTATCGATAACTGATTCTACTAATGCCTACAAAGCCTGGCTTTACTTAAAAAAAATCCCCCTGAAAAAATAAATATTATATCGCAAAAAGAGGTAACTTAAAACGTGCGGTAGACCATACCGGCGCGGGCGAAGAGGGGCAGGGCACGCGGCACGCGGTCGCATCGCTATTCGCTCAGAATTATACTGATAAAAATAACGTTGTCACTTTTTAAAAATTACCAAATTTTGGGGAAGTTGGAATTCATTCGCGGGAAAAAGAGATTATTTCAAAATTCACTAGTATTGTTATTATGATGATTATGTAAAATTTCATATGTTATTTGGTCATGTGTTTACCTAATCTTTATTATCCTTACGGGTCGGACAGGGTTTTCTTAACATTATGTATATTAGTATAGATTTATCATTTATATAAAAGAATAAGGCAGTAATTAGGCGTAATTAAACAGCTACTAAATATCATTAAGGTATAATGTTGTGCAAAACTAAACAGCCGAGCATTTTATTATGTATGTATGCATTATTGTAGATACAATTAATAACCTCTTTAGGTCTTTTAAAGAGGTTACAACACTTTATATTTTAAGTATATTAAATATATTATATAAGGTAGACATGTGTCTCCATTATTTTAATGTAACCAGTAGTTTGCTCAACATTCTCATTGTTGGCACACTGTGTATGGACTATTCTTAGAAACTGGCAGTTTCTAAATTGTATGAACTGGTAACAAACTAAAGTTAAAGAAAATCCATTTGACTTAGTTAATGAACACCCATAATAAAAGTCCCAATATAACTTGTTAATAATGTTGATAAGTTTAAAAAAAAAGCTTTCATATTATTTTGTAGTAAGGTGTGGTGGCGTAGTAAGTCTTGGTGGCCTAGTGGTTAAGACACCAGCCTCTCAGGTATGAGTGTGCGAGTTCGATTCCAGGTCAGGCAAGTACCAATGTAACTTTTCTATAGTTATATGTACTTTCTAAGTATACTTGGACACCAATGACTGAAGGTGAAGGAAAACATCTTGAGGAAACCTGTACTTTATAAGTCTGAAATCTCCAATCCGCATTGAGCAAGCGTGGTGATTACGCTCAATCCTTCTCTGTATGAGAGGAGACCTGTGCCCAGCAGTGGGACTATAAAAGGTTGCTGATGAATACAAGTCCCAATATAACTTGTTAATAATGTTGATAAGTTTAAAAAAAAATATTTCTCAAAAACAGGTAACAATGATTCACTTAGCATGAGAAACACTGGTTACAAACATAAACATTCCTTGAAATGAGAATCCTTTGAATTAAGACAACACAGCTTTTGTCATGGCTTAGTGGCGCTTGTTCACTTCATGTCACGGGTGGGAATTGAACCCATACAAGACAAATTTGTATGACAGGTAGTTGTTAAAAGGAAAATGAAGAGCGCAAGTAAAACTGTGATGGAGCATGACAACTACATAGAGCTGGTGTTATGTTAAATTGGGTTGATCTCTGCTTCTTCCTCAGCCTATAGATGTCCACTGCTGGACAAAGGCCTCCTCCAAGGCTTTCCACGATGACCGGTCTTGTGCTGCCCGCATCCATCGGCTTCCCGCGACCTTCACCAGGTCATCGGCCCACCTTGTTGGGGGTCTCCCTACGCTGAGTCTTCCAGTGCGTGGCCACCACTCCAGAACCTTGCTGCCCCATCGGTTCTACGAGCAATGTGCCCTGCCCACTGCCACTTAAGTTTAGGGACTCGCAGAGCTATGTCGGTGACTTTGGTTCTTCTGCGGATCTCCTCATTTCTGATTCGATCACGCAGAGAAACTCCTAGCATAGCTCTTTCCATTGCCCTTTGTGTGACTCTGAGCCTTCGTATGAGGCCCATTGTGAGCGACCACATTTCAGTTCCGTAAGTCATCACTGGCAACACACACTGGTCAAAGACTCTAGTCTTGAGACACTGTGGTATCTTGGACGACGAGAAGACTCTGCTTAAGCATTACTTAAAACTAGTTTCAACCAATCAAATGGCTTGAACCGGGACTTATGAAGAGCTTGAGTTTTGAGTGACGTTCTGTAATACGGACCTTAGACCGGTAAAGCGGATCCCAGACTCCAAAGCTGGAAAAAGCTTCCGATGCGACTGGGATTAACGCCGAGATGATGATAAAATGGAGTCATTAAGAGGAGAGTTGATACACTGGTGCAAAACTATCAACATTATTGGTCCTTATGACCATAACAACTTACTGGAATATTAGTCAGCGTCTCGTATAGTTTGTGCATATTTCTGTTGGCCACTATACACAGTCGGACATTCTCTGCTAAACATATCCTACACATTGCTAACTTATCCATCTTTTAGCTCAGAAACAGAAAGCAACAGAAAGATTGACATTTGACAATCAGCGATACGATACGGCTTGTTTTCTCTTCTTTGACAACCTAACCACAGAGATTTTTTTTTTTTTGGTTCTTTTCTTTCCGTTCGGGCGAATGGAAAAGGCAAAGGCATAGTACGCCATACAGCCAAGTCTTCAGTAATTTTTTTCTTCATTAAATATCTATCCTAACTTATCCTAATTTATCCTAACTTATCCTAGCATAACTTAACCTAAACTAACTCCTTTCGTTTTACGCGTTTGGACGATAAGGAGCGGTTTAGCGTAAAGACATGATGAGGCCACTATGCTACAATATTTCACTGTTCTTTTTGAACTATTCACTGAATGCACTTTTTACTACATAAATCACGCGTTTTTATTTAGTAAACGACACTATAAATAATTTAAAAGTCCAATGAAAAATGAGCGTGACACTCATCTTGACATTCCCGCCAAAAAACCCTAACCACAGAGATTTTTTTTTATGGTCCAATTCCATAGACTTCTAGTATATAGACGTGAAATACCTACAGAAAAAACGTGCCATCGTTTGACATTTGTTCGAACATAATATGGCCGCCTCTTTCTAGGGCTGTCACTGTGTATTTGTTTCCAAAGATTTTAATATATTATTATTTTTTATTATTATAATTTTTTAATATAGTCTGTCTGTTATATAATTATTTTAATTCTCTCGTTTTCTGTCGGCTTCTTAGATAAAGTACTTATTCATTTATTCATAACGTCACGTCTTTATCCCTTACGGGGTAGACAGAGCTTGAGGTTATAAGAACAAAAGCCACGTCTAGCGCGTTGGTAGGTGCATAGGCATAGATAGAAAATGGAATCAAAATAGTGATGGGTTGCTAACCTCATCGCTTAATGAAATGATTCTTAGGTGCGTATTACAGAACGTCACTCAAAACTCAAGCTTTACTTATGTGTCCTTTGAAGCCTTTTCATTGGTTGAAACTAGTTTTAAGTAATGCTTAAGCAGTTGGTTGAAACTAGTTTTAAGTAATGCTTAAGCAGAGATCAATGCTTGAGTTTCCTTCTGTAATACGGACCTTAAACTTGGCCAATTCCCTCGACCGGTTTTTACAGTCTGCATGGGATGAGAAGCAGCATTAGAAAATTCATATTTTACATAATATGCACACATTTCCGCACCACCTATGATTAACTCATAAGTGGTGCGGAAATGTGTGTACTTGGCGCATTTTTATAACGTGGTTTCCCCCGTAGCTATACTCCACGATCTATTGTAATAAAGAAAGTTTGAATTTTGGCTAAGTCAAATGTCTATTTTGATTGGGTTACTAGATAAAAGGGTCCTCTCCCTCCCTCCTCTCAATTATGATCCTTGTTTGAGAGTATCTAAGTGTAATTATATTGTATAGACATTATTAAGTGCAAAAGGTGCAATAATAATAAAATACATTTATATTTTTTAAATATATTCGTTTATTAAACTACTAGCTTCCATAAGCGGGTTCGCCCGCCTTTAAAAGGTGATCTATGACGTCATTTGTATCCCGTCGTCATCATCATCATCATCTCAGCGTTTATCCCGGTTACATCCGCGGCTTTCGCGTTGGAGCCCGGGGTCCGCTTTCCTGCACATTCTCCTTCATTTCGCACGATCTTTAGCATCCTGTGGTAAGAGCTTGTTGGCACGCATGTCATCTCTTACAACGTCAAGTCAGCACTTCTTTGGTCTAACCCACTTGTTCCGGCCCGGCGGAGGCGCCATGGCAAGACATTTGTTACCCACGTAACATGCCGCTTGCACAATGTTCTTGCATGTGGTAAACATGTATTATATGTTCTTCTTCTGTTTGAATCTATAAACAAAAGATAAAATCAATATCTACTATCAAAATAATTGAGTAGATAGATAATTAAATTATTTTTATTTAAAATATCATATTTCTTTCTTTAAAGTGACAAATTAAAAAAAATATTTTAAATAAAAATAAAACCGCCTTCAAAACACACCCAATAATAGATAATTGAAATCGGTGCTAAACCAAGTACATATGTTGGTCCCCGCTACACCCTGCGCATCTAACATATTGGCACCGACTTTGAAAGCTGTTTTATTTTTATTTAAAATAATTATTTTCTTCATTTTAAGCGAAATAGTTAAAATTCCCTATCTCAAAAACTACTGAACCGATTTTGATGAAACTTGCAGTATTCACTAAGTTGAACAATGTCTAATATAAAAAAAAAGAATACCGAAATCGGACTAATAGTTCCAGAGATATGCGGACACAAACATAAAAACATACATACATATTTACATACTACACTTATACAATTCGGCACATTTGTTCAAACGCTGATATAGACTAACATATCCGAAAACAAGGCATTTTTGAAAATATTACATACATAACAGTTCGAAATGAAAACCTCCTTTTTATGAAGTCGGTTAAAAAAAAATTTTGGACAACCCTAACATATGTCAGCAAATTACGTAAACAAATAAACATTTACAATAAAGAGAAACGTGCTTATATAGTGTAAATAAGTGTGTATTTAGTAATTTAACGACTAATAAGTAATCATGGTTCATTTTAGTTTGAAAATTAGAATGACAAATGGTGATTTAGCTAGAAAAGAGGTAACTAACCTATGAAACGTCAATTGAGCTTGATTTCTGTTGTTTCTGGCACCACACATAACAATACAGCACGCAGGCATATTAAGTAATAGTTTTGTCACACGGTACACTACAAATCCACTTTAAAATGTCTTGTATATTATCAAAAAAATTAATTTTCGTTAAGTTACGTATCCCGTTGACAGCACAACTACCACGAAATTGTAACCTAAGATGGCCGGCGTTGGCACGCTGCCAACAACTGTCAGTTCATTTTAATAGTGTTACCATAATTCCGCAGTAACAAAAATATATTTGTCTCTTTTGCCAAATGCAAATGTACTGTTGAAAAAAAGAGACAAAATAATGTATTACGGTTTTGTACCCTAAATTACATATATATGTATAATGAAAAATTGTATAGTTTGACAACAGCATCTCCCTATATTTCTATCTCAATGTCCAATTCTTTCCGTTCTTCTGAACGGAAAAGGCAAAGGCATAGTACGCCATACAGCCTAGTCTTCAGTAAATATTTTCTTGTGTAAACTTCTATCCTAACTTATCCTAATTAATCCTAACTTATCCTAGCTTATCCTAAACTTATCCTAACTAATCTTACTCCTTTCGTTTCCCGCGTGTGGCCGATTAGGAGTGGTTTAGCCAGTGGCGTAGCTAGGGGGGGGGCGGTGGGGGCGGTCCGCCCCAGGTGTCACCATTTTTGGGGTGACACCCACCCAGTCCCTAAAAATACCTAAATCGTTAGCACAATTTTTTTAGCACTATTTATAAATCGGGTATTCCCGCAAAAGAGCCTGATGCTGTCGTGGGAGATTCCCCGTGGACCATACTCGCGATTATGAAGTATGTTGTGTTTGGTTGTCATAAATTGTTAAACGTGTATCAGCCTCTCGGTGGTAGGTCTCAACATCAGCCGCCGGCGTAAGTTACCACCCACCAGACAAAGTCGTGCCGCCAAGCGATTCGTCGTGTTCCGGCATGATGTCTGGTGAAGCCGTACGGAGGACGGGTCTGAGCAGTTGTGTTGCGATGTGTGCCGGGTGCGATGCGCCAAATGTTGTTGTGTCGGGAGGTTGGTCCTGGAGGGTAGCGGGATCCGAAGCACGGTGCTCCGCTGGCCGACCGCAGGTAGTTGGGGGCCCAAGTAGTGTGTCAGCCACATACGAAAGGCTGCCCCGCCAACTGCGAAAAATCCCGGGGTGGCCTCATCGTGCCGGTTGGCGACCGGACGAGAGGACCCGATGGCGATCCCTGGGGGGGTTCGGGCGTCCCCGCAGTCTCCAGATCAATCTCCCTCTGGCCCAGCATCGTTGGTCGCATTGTTGGGTTTAACATTGCATCACCTCACTCAACTGCGGTCTTCCTTCCTATTCACTCATTTAAATCTATGAAAAGGTCCAAAAAGAAAAGTAGGTGTGCACAGCGGGCGCACGTCCTCTCTTTCAAAGTGCACCTCTCTAACATTAGAGGTCTGCACTCCAATCTCTTAGCAGTACACCATCACCTTGAGACTGAGAAGCCGCATCTACTTTTCTTGACGGAGACCCAGATCAGATGTCCGCCTGATGCGGCATACCTCGGCTACCCGGGATACTCTTTGGAGCATCATTTCCTGCAGCGTGCCGGGGTCTGTGTGTATGTTCGCAATGACATCTGTTGCCGGCGTCTCCGTCACCTCGAGGACCCTCATTTTTCGTCCTTATGGCTGTTGGTTGACACTGGTGTGGACAAAATTGTCTACACCTGTGTCTACCGATCGCACAGCGGTGATCAGGAGACAACTCGGTTATTCGACCACCTCAGTGAGGCTGCTGACAATGCGCTACATCGGCACCCTGACGCTCAGTTCGTCGCTCTGGGGGACTTTAACGCCTGCCACCAGGACTGGCTCTTCCCATACCAGAGGACCGACCACGCTGGGAGAGAAGCGCGAAACTTCGCGCTTTCTATGGGCCTTTCCCAGCTGGTAGCAAGCGACTAGGGTGCCTGATGTAGTTGGCCACACTGCCAACTGTTTGGACCTTCTGCTGACCACTGATCCGGACAGATGTGTTGTAAAAGTTTCCTCACCGTTGGGAACTTCAGACCACTGTCTGGTGAAGTCTGTGTCGTCCTTCTCGCCACCAGATCACGACTCTCGTGGTGAACGGCGATTGTGGCGATACAGGTCAGCGGATTGGGATGAGATGCGCCACTTCTTTGCGTCTTATCCTTGGCAGCAGGTCTGCTTCTCTTCTGAGAATTTGTCGAGCTGTGCGGACGCTATAACCGATGTGGTGCGTCAAGCTATGGAGTATTTTATCCCATTCAATGACGTGCCCGTCGGTGGCTCGGCTCGCCCATGGTTCAATGCCGATTGTGTAAAAGCTGAACAGCGTAAGCACACGGCATTTCTCGCCTGGGTTGACGCTCGTGACCGCGGAGCTCCGGATCTAAGCTCAAAGAAGAGAGCCTTTGACCGTGCTGCCAAGTCCTACAAGAAAGCGCTCAAGAAGGCTCGCTTCGACCGCATCACCCATATTGGCAACAAGTTATCTGCGCAGCCTTCCGGTAGCAGATCTTTTTGGTCCCTTGCCAAATCGGTTGAGGCGAACTTCTGTCGGCCCTCACTGCCTCCGCTGGTTAGGCCTGATGGAACACTGGCTCATACGGCGAGAGAGAAAGCAGGTCTCTTTGCTTCTCTCTTTGCCCATAATTCGCGTCTTGATACTGGCAGTGCTACTCCACCTAATTTACCTCATTGCGAAGTTTCAATACCTGAGGATCGCATTAGGAACAAGGAGGTTCTGAGAGTACTGTGTCGTCTGGACGTGGATAAGGCTAGTGGTCCGGATGGTATACCAGCGATTGTTCTTAAAGCTTGTGCGCCCGAGTTGCCTCCTGTATTGACGCGCTTGTATCGCCTCTCATTTAGGACTGGTATAGTGCCCAAGTCCTGGAAGCTTGCTAACGTGCAGCCCGTGCCCAAGAAGGGTAGTCGTGCCGATCCTGCCAACTATCGGCCGATTTCGATCACCTCCATACTTTGCAAAATTATGGAGCGCGTATTGAACTCGCGCCTCTTGGCATACCTGGAAGGTAACGATCTCCTCAGTGACCGACAGTACAGGTTTCGCCGCAATCGGTCAACTGGGGACCTACTAGTGTATGCCACTCACTTGTGGGGCGAGGCCCTCGAGAAAAATGGGGAAGCGATTGCTGTCTCCCTTGATGTTTCGAAGGCCTTCGACCGGGTATGGCACGCTGGCCTTTTGAGTAAGCTTCCAGCGTACGGCATTTCCCCTAGCCTGACTAGCTGGGTAAAAGACTTCCTGACTGAACGGTCCCTCCGAGTTGTTGTCGATGGATGCTCTTCTGAGCCCATGTCAACTAATGCCGGTGTTCCTCAGGGGTCTGTTCTCTCTGCAACTCTGTTCCTGCTGCATATTAACGATCTGCTGATGCCCGGTATCTATGGGTATGCAGATGACAGCACAGTTGTAGAGAGATATCTGCCGGGTGCTCGGGCTAGTAGGGAATCAATCCGGTCCGAAAGAGAGGCCATGGTTGAGCGAACGAGTGTTGCACTGCAGGCAGTCTCCGAATGGGGCAATGCCAATCTTGTAGCATTCAATGCCGCCAAAACACAGGCGTGTCTTTTCACCGCCAAAAGGAGCCCGTTCACCTTGGCTCCTACTTTTCGGAATGTGTCCTTGGAGTGTTCCGACCGCCTTCAGCTTTTGGGAGTTGAGATTTCCTCGGACCTTAACTTTGGGCGGTTCATTGAGTCCAAGGCTAAGGTGGCTGCCAGGAAACTTGGCGTTATCGCAAAGGTCCGGCAGTGCTGCACACCTGGGCAGCTTCTAATGTTATACAAAGCACAGGTCCGTTCGTGTGTGGCGTACTGCAGCCACATTTGGGCTGGTGCTGCCAAGTGTCACCTGGCCACTTTGGATTCAGTGGAGAGACGTGCAAAGAGGCTGATTGGTGACCCTGATCTAACTCGAGTCGGTCTCCAAAGCCTAGAGCACAGGCGTAGAGTAGCCAGCCTTTCGGTGTTCTATAGGATGCATTTCTGGGAGTGTGCGAGGGAATTGCATGATTTAATTCCCCCATCTCCGTTCCACCAGCGGACGACCCGTCGTACGGCTGGTTTCCACCCTTACGTTGTTAACACCACTACGATCCGGACGAAGCGTTTTGCCTCCTCCTTTATACCGCGTACATCGAGGGACTGGAACAGTTTGCCAGCGGCGGTGTTTCCGTCGGACTACAATTTGAGTGTCTTCAAGGCTAGAGTGAATAGGCTCTTAATAAACTAGTGCACTTTACCATCAACGATCGTCACTGCTTACCATCAGGCAGGATTGCGGTCAAGCGCTAGTTTATAATATATATATAAAAAAAAAAAAATCTATAATGATAGATAGTAAAAAGAAGAAAAAATATTTACTAATATCATATTTTTTAACATCGACTGCCGGCAGAAGTTACCACCCACCAGATAAAGTCTTGCCGCCAAGCAATTCGTAGTGTTCTGCCATAATGTCTGGTGAAGCCGTATGGAGGATGGGTCTAAGCAGTTTTGTTGCGTTGTGTGCCGTGTACAATTCGCCAATTGTTGTTGTGTCGGGAGTTTGGTCGTGGAGGGTAGCGGGTTCCGAAGCACAGTGTTCCGCTGGCCGACCGCAGGTATTTGGGGCCCAATTACGAAGGACGATTCGAATATTTGACCACCTGCTGACTGCTGACTGCTGACAATGTGCTGCACCGGCACCCTGACGCACAGTTCGTCGCTCTGGGGGACTTTAATGCCTGCTATCAAGACTGGCTTTTCCCATACACAGAGGATCGACTATGCTGGTTGAGAAGCGCGAAACTTTGCGCTATCAATAGGCCTTTCCCAGCTGGTAGGACAAGCGACTAGGGTGCCTGATGTAGTAGGTCATACCGCCAATTGTTTGGACCTACTGCTGACCACTAATGCGGACAGATGTGTTGTAATAGTTCCCTTACCGTTAGGAACTTCAGACTACTGTCTGGTAAGTCTTTAGCATCCTTCGCCCCACTAGATTGCGACTCACGTGGTGAACGGCGAATGTGGCGATACAACTCGGCAGATTGGAATGAGATGTACCACTTCTTTGCGTCTTATCCCTGCTAGCTGGTTCGCTTCTCTTCTGAAAATCCGTCGAGCTATATCCGGTGTATCCGATGTAGTGCGTCAAGCTATGAAGTATTTTATTAGGGCCTTTCAGTGATGTTCCCGTCGGTGGATCGGCTCGCCTATGGTTTAACATCGACGGTATTCAAGTGGAACAACGTAAGCACACGGCATTTCTCACCTGGGTTAAAACTCGGGACCATAGAGTTCCTGGCCACAGGGCCTTTGATCGTGCTGCCAAATCCTACAAAAAGTTGCTTAAGAAGGTTCGCTTCGACCGCATTACACATATTGGCAATAACCTCTCTGCGCAGCCATACGGTAGCAAATCTTTCTGGTCCCTTGCCAAATCGTTCGAGGCGAACTTCTGTTGGCCCACACTGCCTCCGCTGGTTAAACCTGATGGTGCACTGGCTTATACGGCGAGAGAGAAAGCAGGTCTCTGCATCTTTGCCACAATTCGCGTCTGAAACTAGCAGTGCTACTCCACCTAATTTTCCTCATTGCGGAACTTCAATGCCGGAGGTTTGCTTTAGGAACAAGGAGGTTCTGAGAGTACTACCTATGTCGTCTGGACGTGAAGAAGGCTAGTGGTATAACAGCGATTGCTCTTAAGACATGTGCGCCCGAGTTGTCTCCTGTATTGACGCGCCTGTATCGCCTCTCATTTAGAAGGGGTATAGTGCCCAAGTCTTGGAAGCTTGCCAACGTGCAGCATGTGCCCAAAAAGGGTAGTCGTGCCGATCCTGCCAACTATCGGCCGATTTCAATAACCTCCATACTCTGCAAAATTATGGAGCGCGTATTGAACTCGCGCCTCTTGGCATACCTGGAAGGTAACGATCTCCTCAGTGACCGACAGTACGGGTTTCGCCGCAATCGGTCAACTGGGGACCTACTAGTGTATGCCACTCACTTGTGGGGCGAGGCCCTCGAGAAAAATGGGGAAGCGATTGCTGTCTCCCTTGATGTTTCGAAGGCCTTCGACCGGGTATGGCACGCTGGCCTTTTGAGTAAGCTTCCAGCGTACGGCATTTCCCCTAGCCTGACTGGCTGGGTAAAAGACTTCCTGACTGAACGGTCCCTCCGAGTTGTTGTCGACGGATGCTAATCTGAGCCCATATCCACTATTGCCGGTATTCCTCCGGGGTCTTTTCCCTTAACAACTCTGTTCTTGCTGCATATTAACGATCTGCTGATGCCCGGTATCTTTGGGTATACAGATGACAGCACAGTTGTGGAGAGATACCTGCCAGTTTTTTACTTTCCATGGGGTGACACCACCAACTTCCGCCCCGGGTGCCACCCAAGCTAGCTACGCCACTGGTTTAGCGTAAAGACATGATGTGGCCACTATGCTACAATATTTCACTGTTCTTTATGAATTATTCACTGAATGCACTTCTTACTACATAAATCACGCGCTTTTATTTAGTAAACAACACTATAAAAAATTTTAAAAGTCCAATGAAATATGAGCGTGACCTCTATTTATATACCACTGGACAGGCGACTGTCAAAGTGTTTTTGTGCCCGTTTGATAATCGCCATTTTGGCGCTGTCGAACGTAACGAGTGTCCGTGGTACAAAAACTAGTGATGTCGACATCAACGAACAAAATATATCGATAACTCTTGATCGGTACTATCTATTTGATGCCGTGTCCCTACTAACGTATCTATGGCGTAGACCCCTGCTTGAGAAAAGTACTCAATACTCCGAGTTACTAGTTTGAGACTTTAGTTTATAATAATAAAAAAAATATATAACCTAGCGCTTCACCGCAATCGCGCCTGATGGTAAGCAGTGACGCAATCGTTGATGGTAAATCGCACTAGTTTATTAAGAGCCTATTCACTCTAGCCTTAGAAACACCACCGGCTGGCAAATTGCTCCAGTACCTCGATGTACGCGGTATAAAGGACGAGGCGAAACGCTTCGTCCGGTTCGATATTTATTGATTGTTGGTGAACATAATTTTCTTGCAGTGTTCCAAGTGATGATGGAATTCGAGAATAATGGCATGAAGTTATTCCATTTGAACCAACAACTAAAACAAGGTTTTATACATTTGCGGTATAATGGTTGTCAATTTTTTGTCTTTCAAAGTGTATTGTATTTGTTACGTCTGTAACACTTTGTATAAATAAATGTGTTGATTTCTTGAACATGCCTTTTGTTACTTTTTAATTATATTACGCAGCGTAGCGCGCCGCGTCGTCCACTTATCACAATGGTGTGTGCTAGTATTATTATACTCTTTGGTGCGTAATTACTAGCTAGACTGCTAGCTAGAGTACCGAGAGGGCACCCGAATTGAGGTGCGTGGGCGTGGGTATGACTTGCGTTCCAAGCGTTTCTATTAAGTCAACGTACTGAAAACAGTATTCACTAAACTCATTTTGCATTTTATATATATCAATATTGCCTTTTACAGCATGTAATTTAATAAATATTTTCGAAGATATTACAGAGACTTATAGGCTGCGGCACACAGGAGCAACGCGAGCCTGTAACTGTCTCTAGGTATGTTTAGATCCATAAAACTAAGTAACGGGATGCGCTTTTCTTTAATAGATAGAGTGATTCAAGATAAAGTTATATAAACCTAATATGATACATTTATTCGAGCGAAGCCGGGTCGGGTCGCTAGTATCCATACTAATATTATAAATGCGAAAGTAACTCTGTCTGTCTGTCTGTCTGTCTGTTACGCTTTCCCGCCTAAACCTCTCAACCGATTTTGATGAAATTTGGCACAGATAATCTTTAGACCCTGAGAAAGAACATAGGCTACCTTTTATCCCGGAAAAATTTGATATTCCCGAGGGAAATCTAAAAAGCGCGATATAACCGAACTCCACGCGGGCGAAGCCGCGGGCGGAAAGCTAGTACAATATAAATAAAGTTCATGTTTTATTTTGTAGCTAGCTCTTACTGTTATTAGATTTTTCCTAAAAAAAAATTTTTGAAGTTTATTAAATGTCCCAATTTTCTTATGAGCTGTGTACACCCTACTAGAAAGGGACACAGGGGTCCTTCGTACGTTTCTCTTTCTAGGAACGCCTTTGCCGGCTCGTTAGCTTTCTAGGTATTTATACAAATTCTTTGAGTGGTAATTAAAGAAATCAGTGAGCGTGACACTCATCTTGACATTCCCGCCAAAAAGTCCCAACCACAGAGAACAAGTAATTTTTTTTTCGTTCATTTCTTTTCGTTTTTTTCAACGGAAAAGACAAAGGCTTAGTACGGCATAGTACCATACAGCCTACACTTGAGTAAGTTTTTTCTTGAGTAAGTTTCTATCCTAACATATCCTTTTTTTTTTCTTTGACGCTGTGTTAATGCATTTACGCACCATACCCCATCCCTTATAAATATTACACTTACACACATCATTGTAGTCACAATCAAACAAAAAATTATTGTTTATAATCCAAAAAATTTGAAGGCTCACCTGTTGTTTAGTATGTGTCTATTTTATTTTTATTTCTTACTGTATTCAACAACATTGTGTATTACTTATTCCACAAATGGCTAATCTAGTCGAAAATATTATTACTGATCTAGACAGCATTGAAGTCGCTAAGGCCTATTCATGTATTCCGGAGGATTGCAATAAGTACTTAAATAGTTTAAATGGATCCACTACTATTCTTCATATCAATATACGCAGCATAAAAAAGAATTTTGACGAATTATTAACTTTATTATCAATAATCAAAGTAAATTGCGATGTACTTATTCTGAGTGAATGCTGGCTGAGTAAAATCAGAGACTTACCAGTACTAGAGGGATACAATTCTCACTACACAAAGCAAACAAGAAACCAGAATGACGGTGTTGTTTTATATATTAAAAATCAATTACAATACATAATTGATGAACCTGATTTCGTAAATGGAAATTGTCTCACCTGCCAAATAAACAACGAACTTGCAATAATTGCCATTTACCGATCTCCTTCATATAATACAAAACAAGAATTTGAGCTCTTCCTAAATAGTCTGGACAACGTTTTTACCTCTCTTAACAAATACAAAAATATATGCCATAACGGTGACACCAATATAGACATCGGTCCCTCTAATACAGATGAACGCTCTGCCAACTATTTAACTCTCACAGCTACTCATGGCCTCCTACCGACTCATACTATTTCAACAAGAATAAACTCCTGTATTGACCATGTTATCATAAAAACGAATAAAACTACAACTGTACTTATTTTAGAGTCCTACATCACTGACCATCTTCCGCTACTTGTGAAAATCGATGACACAAAACTGTCTAAACATACAAGCCCGGCATACAAAATTCCCAAAATAGATTACCCAAGTGCTAAAATTGATATAGAACGCCAGGATTTTTCCCATGTCCTAGCCACAGATGATCCTAATGTTGCCTCCGCCGCTCTAATAGGTACTATTCAAAGTATCATTAATGAACATACAAAAATAATTCACGTTCCCAAAATAAACAGAAATATAAAACCGTGGATTACCCCCGGTCTATTGAGGTGCATTCGCCACCGAGATAGACTCCATAGAAAAGCACGGAAATCACCCGATAACCTGATCCTGCACACTACTTATAAAAGATATCGTAATTTTTGCAATGGCCTTCTTAGGAAGCTTAAAACGCTACATGATAGGCACGAACTAAATAAAGCAAAACATAATCCCAAGGCACTATGGAATAAAATAAAAGACATCACAAATACAAAAAGAATATGCGCACCACCTACAGAATTGCTGAATACTAAGGCTGATCCAAAGGCGGCAATTAATAATACATGTCATTTCTTTGCCACGATTGGAGCTGAGCTAGCTTCTAATATTCCTGCAACTTCACTACAGCCCATTAAATTAAGATCTTCTAAAAACTCCTTTGTAATACTTGAAGTAGACGAATCGGAGGTGGAGTCCATCATCATGAACCTCAAACAGGATAGTGCAACTGGCTGGGATGGTATACCTACTACCCTGCTGAGAGCTCGTCGGAGTACTCTAGTCCCTCTAATAACGCATATTATTAACATCTCTATTACAAAAGGTGTATTCCCAGAACCCTTTAAGAGGGCCTTAGTTCACCCGATTCATAAGGGCGGGACCAGAGACTGTGTCAATAATTATAGACCCATATCAGTTCTCTCGGCGCTCTCTAAAGTTATGGAAAAGTTAATAAACGGTAGGCTAGTAAATTACCTTAACAGATATAATATTATAGCATCCAATCAGTATGGATTTAAAAAAGGAGTTTCCACTGAAGACGCAGTTATTGACCTAACTCAGTTCGTATCAAAAAAGCTGGATGAACAACAAAAATGCGTCAGCATCTTCCTTGATTAAAAAAAGGCATTTGACACAGTCTCTGTTCCTACCCTTCTCTACAAGCTCGAGTGTATGGGTATCCGTGGCAGTGCTCTTGACCTCTTCAAGGATTACCTCCAAAATAGAAAATTAGCCGTTAAAATCAAAATATGCTTAAGTGACGAAGAAACTGTAACGTACGGAGTTCCGCAGGGCAGCGTGCTTGGACCTACGCTTTTCCAAATTTATATAAATGACTTGTGCACGCTGCCTCTACATAAATCACAAATCTTCACCTATGCTGATGACACCGCCATTGTGGTATATGGTAAGACTTGGAGCGAGGTAAAGAGCACTGCGGAACAGTCCTTAAAAACAGTTATGAACTGGTTGCTACTTAACCTACTCACTCTAAACGTGGCAAAAACAAACTTCATCCCCTTTTTTATAAATTACAGAAATAAAGCTCCGCCTGAATATGTAATCATAGCACATACATGCTCTAATCCCAATTCCTGCTCGTGTGCGAAGCTTACCCGTGTCAATTATACAAAGTACCTAGGTGTAGTGATCGATGACGGACTGAAATGGTATAATCAAATTGATAACACTGCATCAAAAGTTAGAAAACTTATCTATATTTTTAAATCTCTGAGACATTGCGCTGATATTAGTACGTTAAAAATTGTTTATCTGGCACTCTGTCAGTCCGTTATTACCTACTGCATCCCGGTATGGGGAGGGGCCGCAAAAACTAAGTTCATTGTTTTGGAGCGAGCACAGAGAGCTGTACTCAAAGTGATGTATGGTAAATCATATAGATTCCCTACAACTGAGTTGTACACTGAAACCAAATTACTTACTGTGAGACAGCTCTTTGTCCTTCGAGCCACTCTTAGAATACACAAGGTGATTCCCCCACACGATCCCGCTAAGCGCAAAGCAAAAAATGTATACCCGTCTGTACGCCACAAAACTGCATTCGCCAGGCGCCAGTTTTATGTTCTTAGCACCATACTTTACAAAAATGTATGTAAAGCCATTCGGATTGCTGGGCTAAATCAGCATGACGCTAAAAGCAAGGTTCAAAGTTGGCTACTCGATCAAGATTACATACGAACAGAAGAAATACTACATAACCAGCAGTAGTCGTATAAATAGTCAAATTTTCCAATTTCACACCTCATATGGAACATTTCAGCAACACATACTCAACACAAACAATTTAAAATACTCTCCCCTAAACACCAAACACTACCACTCACACAGTTCTACACACACACACACACACACACACACACCCCCCCACACACCCACACAAACACACACATTACACCCTCAAATACATATCCTGTCATTCTAACATCTACATTCACAATCTTACACCCTCAACATCTCGTTTATTATAACTATTCCGTAATTTCCTTCCATAACTGTTGTTAGTCATTAATTCTTAATTTTTTATATTTTTTAACATACTGAGATACCTATTTTGTAACCTGTAAGGTGCGTAACTATTTTTGTAATGTCAGAACACAACACATGGTTTTTGGTATGACAGTGTCAGCAGAACACTGACTGCTAAGTCACAGGATCACCTAGTTTAGGAGTCAGGGTTGTATTATTAGAACGACCTTTAGTTAGCCAAGCTATGTATCCTAGTTTTAAGAAAAAAATCAAAGGTTACTGTATGAATAAAGAATTTTATTTATTTATTTATTTATTTATCTTGCGATGCTTGCCAGGCCAACTGAGGTTCCAGTGAGTCGGAACCGGTTGCTGCGTAGTTCAGGGTGAGTCGGAACTGTCTTCGGTGATTCCCCAGAGAGTCGGGGTGGTGGCGCTGCGTTATATTCTAGTGCGTCGGATGTCGTACAGCGCCGGGTTGAGTTGAGTTGAGGCTGGCTGCGTGATTCGCCGATGAAGCTTGCGGGAGTGCCGAGGATAACGTCACGCTGAAGTTGTTGCACGAAGGCTGCGCTGACGTTCATGCTCGGGGTCACCAATGTGGAGGCATGAAGAACAGGGAGTAAAGTTCACTCATCCTCCAAAGCAAAAGGGAGGAACCTCCGACCAGATGTGTCTTATGTCTGGCGGGCACTTGCCCAATGCTTGAAATTGGGAATTGTCTCCGCTGCATACGAGTCGATTTATTGTGAACTAAAAGTCGTTTAAGGTTTAGGAGTATCAAGAAATTCTCAAAACGCTAGAGAGGACTTAGAGTCAGTTGTCAAGCGTTATTGGGAAGGATGAAATTTCTTTTCACTGATGCTTCAAATTTTTCTGAAACCGAATGTACTGAGGTGGCAGTTTATTTTCAAAACTCTAAAATAGTCTTACTTTTCCAATGTCCACCAGAAACATTAGTCTTTACAGGAGAGTGTGTTGGTATTTTAGAGGCCTTACACTATATTAAATCCCATCAGATAACAAGGTCAGTAATTTTTTCAGATTCCCGTAGTCAGGATAAAGAACTTGTTATTTGAATGCTACCAAAACGGCTTGGACGTTGAGATAACCTGGATCTCCGGTCGCTCGGGTATTGCTGGCAATGAGTGCGCTGATTCGTTAGCAAAGTAAGAATACGAAACCGGTTGATCAAAAGCACTACGTAGCGCATTTTTTTTATATAAGTTATAAACTAGCGCTTGACCGCAATCCCGCCTGATGGTAAGCAGTGATGCGATTATTGATGGTAAAGCGCGCTAGTTTATTAAGAGCCTATTCACTCTAGCCTTGAAGACACTCAAATTGTAATGTGACGGAAACACCGTCGCTGGCAAATTGTTCCAGTCCCTCGATGTACGCGGTATAAAAGAGGAAGCGTAACGCTTCGTCCGGGTCGCAGTGGTGTCAACAACGTAAGGGTGGAAACTCGCCGTATGACGGGTCGTCCGATGGTGGAACGGAGATGGGGGAATTAAATCATGCAATTCCCTTGCACACTCACCAGAATGCATCCTATAGAAGACCGAAAGGCTGGCTACTCTACGCCTGTGCTCCAGGCTTTGGAGACCGTTTCGAGTTAAGTCTGGGTCGCCAATCAGCCTCTTGGCACGCCTCTCCACTGAATCCAAAGTAGCCAGGTGACATTTCGCAGCACCAGCCCAAATGTGGCTGCAGTACTCCACACACGAGCGGACCTGTGCTTTGTACAACATTAGAAGCTGCCCCGGTTTGAAGTACCGCCGGACCTTTGCGATAACGCCAAGTTTTCTGGCAGCCACCCTGGCCTTGGACTCAATGAACCGCCCAAAGTTAGGGTTCGAGGAAATCTCTACTCCCAAAAGCTGAAGGCGGTTGGTGCACTCCAAGGATACATTCTGAAAAGTAGGAGCCAAGGTGAACGGGCTCCTTTTGCCGGTGAAAAGACACGCCTGTGTTTTGGTGGCATTGAGTGCTACAAGATTGGCTTTGCTAAATTCGATGACTGCCTGTGGTGCAGCACTCGTACGCTCTACCATAGCCTCTCTTTCGGACCGGATTGTTTCCTTACTAGTCCGAGCTTCCGGCAGGTATCTCTCCACAACTGTGCTGTCATCTGCATACCCATAGATACCGGGCATCAGCAGATCGTCAATATGCAGCAGGATCAAAGTTGGAGAGAGAACAGACCCCTAAGGAACACCGGCATTGGTCGACATGGGCTCCGATGAGCATCCGTCGACAACAACTCGGAGGGACCGTTCAGTAAGGAAGTCTTTTACCTAGCCAGTCAGGCCAGCGGAAACGCCGTACGCTGGAAGCTTACTCAAAAGGCCAGCGTGCCATACCCGGTCGAAGGCCTTCGAGACATCAAGGGAGAAGGCAATCGCTTCCCCATTTTTCTCGAGGGCCTCGCCCTACAAATGAGTGGCATACACTAGTAGGTCCCCAGTTGACCGATTGCGCCGAAAACCGTACTGACGGTCACTGAGGAGATCGTTACCTTCCAGGTAAGCCAAGAGGCGCGAGTTCAATACACGCTCCATAATCTTGCAGAGTATGGAGGTTAACGAAATCGGCCGATAGTTGGTAGGATTGGCAGGACTACCCTTTTTGGGCACGGGCTGCACGTTGGCAAGCTTCCAGGACTTGGGCACTATACCAGTCCCAAATGAGAGGCGATACAGGCGCGTCAATACAGGAGACAATTCGGGCGCACATACCTTAAGAACAATCGCTGGTATACCATCTGGACCACTAGCCTTATTCACGTCCAGACGACACAGTGCTCTCAGGACCTCCTTGTTCCGAATGCGAACCTCCGGCATGGAAGCTCCGCAATGAGGTAAATTAGGTGGAGTTACGATTACGATTATAATGCATAATTACGATTTGTGGAATGGTGCCAGACCCAAGTTACTTAACTCGTGGATTAGAACATGGAAGACGAATTCTAAAATCAAGGGCATATACTACGCTGCCATACAGGCTGAGGTTCAGCGTAGGCCTTGGTTTCCTATCCTATGGTTATCCTAAATTGTCGAAGAGAACTGTTTCTTCACTGTGTAGACTTACGTCCGTATTCCAGAAGGAAACTCAAGCATTGATCTCTGCTTAAGCATTACTTAAAACTAGTTTCAACCAATCAATTGGCTTGAAACGAGACTTAAGTGGAGTTTGAGTTTTGAGTGACGTTCTATAATACGCACCTTAGGTGCGTATTCCAGAACGAAACTCAAGCATTGATCTCTGCTTAAGCATTACTTAAAACTAGTTTCAACCAATCAAATGGCTTGAAACGAGACTTAAGTCGGGCTTGAGTTTTGAGTGACGTTCTGTAATACGCATCTTAGACTCGGACATTGTTGTAGCCCCGTGTTCCTGAAAAAGATCCACGTCCGGGATAATTCCCGGTGTGAGTGCCGCCTTGAGGATGGCACTTTAGACCATATTTTCTTTTCCTACTCCCGAAATAATAAATCTTTTGACCTGTATTCAAAAATTCCCAAAGTTACTAGTCCCATACCCTACTTCCCACTTCTCCCCTAAATTAATAAATCTTTTGGTCAGATTCCTACATGAGAACGAGGTAAAATTTTAATTGCTGCGTAGTTTGTGTGTAAATAGTCTTATCCATACTAATCCATACTAATATTATAAATGCGAAAGTAACTCTGTCTGTCTGTCTGTTACGCTTTCCCGCTAAAACCTCTCAACCGATTTTGATGAAATTTGGCACAGACAATCTTTAAACCCTGAGAAAGAACATAGGCTACCTTTTATCCCGGAAAAATTTGATATTCCCGAGGGAAATCTAAAAAGCGCGATATAACTGAACTCCACGCGGGCGAAGCCTCGGGCGGAAAGCTAGTATTATAAATGCGAAAGTAACTCTGTCTGTCTGTCTGTCTGTCTGTTACGCTTTCCCGCTTAAACCTCTTAACCGATTTTGATGAAATTTGGTACAGACAATCTTTGGACCCTGAGAAAGAACATAGGCTACCTTTAATCCCGGAAAAGTATGATGTTCCCGAGAAATCTAAAAAGCGCGATATAACCGAACTCCACGCGGGCGAAGCCCCGGGCGGAAAGCTAGTTCTGTATGTAGTATAAACTAGTTTAATTGTTGTCTTATGTGTCCCTGTACATTAGATTTTTTGTTTTACTAACCCATGTGTTTGTCCATACAGCTACACTGACACCTACCACGAAGTGAAAAGTTCGACGGCCTGCCTCTGTTTGCTAAATTGCTGCCATCACCACGTTAGGGGTTTTTGGCGGGAAGCTAAGTACCAAAACTTCCTCCTAGTGTCAGTTCACGCGGGAAACGAAAGGAGATAGGTTTAGTTAGGATAAGTTAAAAAAGAAGACAAGATATAATTAAGATATGGCTTAAAGGCCTTAGAAACCAAGCCATAAAATGCCAAAAAAAAAAAACACCACGTGATCCTGACAGATTAATTGGAATCGGATTTCGGAACATTTTTCGGAACCGGCTCAGTTGCCAAAATAGAAAAAAAAAGTGTTTCTCTTAATTATTTTACAAATCCTTGATAACCCGTACATGACGCTGGCAGAATAATCGACGTCGGTTGGGTTTGGGTTGTCAAAGAAGAGAAAAAACTGAAAAAAGCCGCATTCGGCATTTGATACTTTCTGCGTTCGCACGTGTTCTTGGCAAAATTGTGGCGTCTTTCCCACAAAGGCCATTATTCAAGAATTGAATTGAATTGATACTTTCTGAGCTGCAAGATGGATAGACTACCAATGTGTAGGATATGTTTAGCGGAGAATGTCCGCCTGTGTATAGTGGCCAACAGGAACTTGCACAAACTATATGAGACGCTGAATAATATTCCAGTAAGTTGTTATTTTTAGAGTTGTTATGTTCTTAGGGACCAATAATGTGGATAGTTTTTTACCAGTGCAGCAACTTTAAGACAGCTCTAGCACAGTGTTATTCTTGGATAGTTAACTTATCTCCTCTTAATGACTCCATTTCATCATCATCTTAGCGTTAATCCCAGTCGCATCGGAATCTTTTTCCAGCATTTGAGTCTGGGTCTGCTTAATCAGTCTAACTGCTAATTTTGGCTAAACTTCGATATTTTCCGTGAAGGGACTGCCGTCTGACCTCCACAACCTGAAGGCGATATCGAAACATTGCAGTTAGACCAATTGTTGGATGTTTGAGGGCTGCGACAACCCGTAACGACTGCCATTAGATGTTCGTATGGCAACCGGGATCAACAGCTTAACGTGCTTTCCGAGGCAAAAACAGTCCAGTGCAAATATTCGTATTCATGCATACAAATATTTGCATTGCGCAAGGAGGCTAGGTTTAGATAATAAACTAAAGTTAAGCAAAAAACTATTACCCGAATACTGAAAAGCCACTCAAATCTCATTCTCATCTAAAGGCTTCTTAAATTTAAGCATCCCTCAAATTTTAAGTGGTATACACAAACGTCACTCAAGCAATTTGATGGCGTGATCAAGCAAGCAACGCTCAAATGTTTACATCATGGCAACATTCTGCCAAAAAAATTATTCTCAGCACGTTCTCAGTTACAATTTATTTTAGCTTACGTCTTGTATTCGTTTTACGCAGTGTTCTTTGAATAAATATTTTCTAAACTTATTAATTAGTTGAAATTTAACAGCTATTAGAAGTATAATTTTGCATTATGATCTAAATCATTTATATTGAAATGAGATCAATATCAAAAGAAGACGTCAGAAAATAATATTTACTTGCTAATATTGCTGTCGTTGATTGGAACGTTACACTTATCTTACGCGCGAATGTTCATGTTGAATCAAGTTCTAACGTTTAGTGAAAATCATCAAACTTTTGGTAATTCTTTTAATAATTAAGTTAATTCACGATGGAGGAAAAGAAGAAACGCGGAAGCAATTATACGTCTGCCGAAAAAGATATGCTGTTAGAACTCGTAAAGAAGTAAGTACCTACCTAAATAAAGAATGAAAAAAGAATTATTTATCCGCAACATCCTGGTGCATGTAATGATACAGGAACCTCCCGAAATACCTGCGTCCGGTCCGGTGAGGACTTGCGTCAGGCGGAAAGTGAGGAAGCCTCTACTTTGCTTCGTCCCAATTGCGACATGCCATCGAAGTTTTGTGCGATTCTCAGATCAGTTTGAGTAATTCCAAACTGTGTCATGTTGTAAATAATATGTTAAACATTGAAATCAAATCATTTATTTGTTTGCAAACATGGTTAAATTAGTTTAAAGATGGTTTGTTCTCATAAAAGTGCTTCATGTTTTACAGTCATATTTTATAAATAACAATTTAGAAATAATAAAGATACAATATAATATAAAAATCCCATCATCTAAACTATAGTCAAAAAAAGTTATATTAATACATATCAAATTAATTAAATTTTAGTTCACTAAAAATAGTTTGAACTACACAAAAAATATTTAAATGAAAGAATATAATATTTATTATTTTGAATTCCTTCCAGATATCAAAATATTATTGAAAATAAAGAGACGAACGCTCACATGCTTTTAAAGAAGCGAGAAGTATGGAACACAATATGCGGGCAATATAATGCTGTCTCTGTAAGTGGCTGTAGAACCTGGCAACAGCTCCGTCACTTATATGAAAATATAAAACAGAGATCTAAAAAAAACATCGCCACAGCAAATGTAGGTTTGTTTTTAAGATATCTTGAAATTATCATTTACACAAGTGATTCTTTATTCAATTTATTTTTTTTAGCGGTTGCAGTATTATGAGATCACCAGAGATGTTAAAAAGAAGGCATCAATAGATAAGGTTTGTTTTGTTTAAATTAAATATTTCTAAAATGCAGGATTTGCAGGATATCTTCTAATTATAACTTTTATTTTTTATAGAAAGAAATTAATCGCACTGGTGGTGGAAGCTACAAGAGTACACTCTCTGAGCAAGATGCTCAAATATTAGCCATGGCTGCTCCTCAGATTCAGCCATTAGCTAATTGCTATGATGATGCTGCTTTATATTTTGGTTTGTGTAATAATTTATATCCTAATACATTTGACATCAACAAGCCAGTACATTCTTGTTTATTTTATAGGTGATACAGAACCAGAACTCTGTAATGTTATGTACATATTCAGATATACTTACACTTATTATTTATACTCATATTCATACTTATATATGTATCATTCATTTCCACGGTCCATAATATGCTTTCCATTATTATGAGGCTCTGTTTTGATCATATTCCACTACACCAGGACTCATTTTTCTGTTTACAGACTCAGTCCTCAACTTTACGCCTAAGTTTCGGCGACTTATTGACCCCTTAGCGTAGGAAGCCGTACCTATGCAGGACTGTATCACTTTTTCCTATCAAACACTGCACTTTTTAATTTAATACCATTTATATTTACATTGTTACAGAACATTTTCATTATTTTGACATTTTTTTTGACAACATTGTTGATGATGTATCCATGACAACCTTCTCATCAAAATTCTTGTTGGTCTGCTATTTTTATTTCATAATTGTTATTCGAACTCTTTTATGGTAAAATTATTTACCGTTCCTCGTCCATATTTTCGAATATTTTAAATTTCGACCTCCAACCGTTCTGCGAGGTTTCTTTAGGAATCATCGCAGAGCAGTGGTCAGTCGAGCTCTGGCTTCCAAACAAGCCTCTTAAAAGTAGGTCTCCAGTAAACGATGCCTCGAGAGCCCTTCTAGGGTGTTTCCTGCTGTGCCAGTCTCTATATAACTGGTGCGCCTGGAGCTGCCTGGCCCTTTGCCGCCGGAGCCCTCGACTGCTGCCGGCCTCGTGACGCCGGGGCAGTCCCTCTTCTGTAGCTGCCGCCGGTCTACCAGGGCCGTTCTTCTGTAGCTGCCGCCGGTCTACCAGGGCCGTTCTTCTGTAGCTGACGCCGGTCCACCAGGGCCGCTCCTCCGTAGCTGCCGCCGGTCCACCAGGGCCGCTCCTCTGCAGCTGCCGCCGGTCCACCAGGGCCGCTCCTCTGCAGCTGCCGCCGGTCCACCAGGGCCGCTCCTCCGTTGCTGCCGCCGGTCCACCAGGGCCGCTCCTCCGCAGCTGCCGCCGGTCCACCAGGGCCGCTCCTCTGTAGCTGCCGCCGGTCCACCAGGGCCGCTCGTCCGTTGCTGCCGCCGGTCCACCAGGGCCGCTCGTCCGTTGCTGTCGCCGGTCCACCAGGGCCGCTCGTCCGTTGCTGTCGCCGGTCCACCAGGGCCGCTCGTCCGTTGCTGTCGCCGGTCTACCAGGGCCGCTCGTCCGTTGCTGTCGCTGGTCCACCAGGGCCGCTCGTCCTTTGCTGTCGCCGGTCCACCAGGGCCGCTCGTCTGTTGCTGTCGCCGGTCCGCCAGGGCCGCTCGTCTGTTGCTGTCGCCGGTCCGCCAGGGCCGCTCCTCCGCAACTGCCGCCGGTCCACCAGGGGCCGCCCTTCACCATCACCCATCAATCATTCATCGACATTATTCATTTTTATACTTCCATCTTGTCTTTTCTGTATATTTAATAAATACTGTCTCCCTCTAAAGTCTTTTCTTGTCGTTACACGACAGTTTGGCGCCCAACGAAAATTTCCTGCACCCCCTTAACTTCCTAAATTCAAAAGAAACACTTCGTCTAGTGTCGTACATTCTCAGCTCTTTGGTTAAATATTTTGGCTATTCTATCCCTTTCATTCTCTTAACACACACATAACTCATTCACTCATATATACTTACTACACCTAACTTAATTTTCTTTTTTTCCCTAACAGGAAAACAAGGTATACTTTTACATACTTAACTATCTTTTTCTAACTTACACTTAAATATGTCTCGTCCAATCAAATTTGAACTCTTAAATAAAAACGAGCTTGAATATGCAGTTACAATTAGACTGGAGGAACCAGCAAAAACTGTTATATTGTTAAAGAAGCAGATACTTCTGGTAGCTCCTACTACACCATCGGAAGATATTAATAACTTCGAAACTTTCGATTCTTTGAGAAACGATTCTTATTAATGTCAATTACTTTCTCTACTAATTATTTATGTAAATATTACTTCTTTCTTTTGTTTACAGCTGCACATCTTATTTATTTTTTATATTATTTATAAACATCACTCACTACACAAACATTACATTACATTTGCTCGACCCTACTCTTCAGTCTCACTCTTTTACCGTATGGAGCGGATTGCAACTCATTAAATAAGCCTATGCAGGAGCGGTTGGTTACTCCTAAAATAAGCCTAAACCAAATTCTCTCTTTCGCTCTTCTAGGGGCTTAAATTTCTACTGACATTATCTAATGTTTTCCTTTTTTTTTTCCTTCCAGTCTGGAGCGGCTGACAACTCCAAAAATAAGCCTTGTCGTCATTCTAAAACACACTTCTATGAGTGGCAGTCATCAACTGTGAACTCCACCCATACCTGTATGAAGAAGATTGCTTGAAAGAGATAGGTGGTATGAATGGGTGAATGGAGATGGATAAATGTGTGAAGTGTTGTTTTACAGTCCCTACTTGAAATCTTATTAGAAAATTTTCTACAGTTGAAAATTTTTCCAGTGTCGGGGGGAAAATGTAATGTTATGTACATATTCAGATATACTTACACTTATTATTTATACTCATATTCATACTTATATATGTATCATTCATTTCCACAGTCCATAATATGCTTTCCATTATTATGAGGCTCTGTTTTGATCATATTCCACTACACCAGGACTCATTTTTCTGTTTACAGACTCAGTCCTCAACTTTACGCCTAAGTTTCGGCGACTTATTGACCCCTTAGCGTAGGAAGCCGTACCTATGCAGGACTGTATCACTTTTTCCTATCAAACACTGCACTTTTTACTTTAATACCATTTATATTTACATTGTTACAGAACATTTTCATTATTTTGACATTTTTTTGACAACATTGTTGATGATGTATCTATGACAACCTTCTCATCAAAATTCTTGTTGGTCTGCTATTTTTATTTTATAATTGTTATTCGAACTCTTTTGTGGTAAAATTATTTACCGTTCTTCGTCCATATTTTCGAATATTTTAAATTTCGACCTCCAACCGTTCTCCGAGGTTTCTTTAGAAATCATCGCAGAGCAGTGGTCAGTCGAGCTCTGGCTTCCAAACAAGCCTCTTAAAAGTAGGTCTCCAGTAAACGCTGCCTCGAGAGCCCTTCCAGGGTGTTTCCTGCTGTGTCAGTCTCTATATAACTGGTGCGCCTGGAGCTGCCTGGTCCTTTGCCGCCGGAGCCCTCGACTGCTGCCGGCCTTGTGACGCCGGGGCAGTCCCTCTTCTGTAGCTGCCGCCGGTCTACCAGGGCCGTTCTTCTGTAGCTGCCGCCGGTCTACCAGGGCCGTTCTTCTGTAGCTGACGCCGGTCCACCTGGGCCGCTCCTCCGTAGCTGCCGCCGGTCCACCAGGGCCGCTCCTCTGCAGCTGCCGCCGGTCCACCAGGGCCGCTCCTCTGCAGCTGCCGCCGGTCCACCAGGGCCGCTCCTCTGCAGCTGCCGCCGGTCCACCAGGGCCGCTCGTCCGTTGCTGTCGCCGGTCCACCAGGGCCGCTCGTTCGTTGCTGTCGCCGGTCCACCAGGGCCGCTCGTCCGTTGCTGTCGCCGGTCCACCAGGGCCGCTCGTCCGTTGCTGTCGCCAGTCCACCAGGGCCGCTCGTCCGTTGCTGTCGCCGGTCCACCAGGGCCGCTCGTCCGTTGCTGTCGCCGGTCCACCAGGGCCGCTCGTCCGTTGCTGTCGCCGGTCCACCAGGGCCGCTCGTCTGTTGCTGTCGCCGGTCCGCCAGGGCCGCTCGTCTGTTGCTGTCGCTGGTCCGCCAGGGCCGCTCCTCCGTAACTGCCGCCGGTCCACCAGGGGCCGCCCTTCACCATCACCCATCAATCATTCATCGACATTATTCATTTTTATACTTCCATCTTGTCTTTTCTGTATACTTAATAAATACTGTCTCCCTCTAAAGTCTTTTCTTGTCGTTACACGACAACTCCTTACACAATCCGATGTTTACACAGCAGAGCCAGATGTTCACACCATTGGTACATTTTGTTTTTATTTTTGTGTTAATTTATTTATTGTTGTAAATTCTACATACAGATTTTTTTTCCAGAAGACCAGGATGCAACCGTGGCTTACATAACAGATAATACCAAACCTTGCACTGTCACATCAAAAAGTATTTCTGGTAAGTTTTTAATTATTGTATTAATTATTATACTAATGTTACTATTAAAAAGCATCTCAATTGCTTGCCATTTCACAACATTGGTACATTTCTTTATTTTATATTTATTGTTGTGTATTCTATACTTACATACAGATTTTTTCCAGACAACCAAGATGCAACAATGGCTTCCATAATGGACAATAGCAAATCTTGCACATTCACATCTAAAACTATTGCTGGTAATAATTTTTTATTGTACTAATTACTAAATTAATTAATTTTACTATTAAAAAGCATCTTTTACCTTGACAGATGACCAGAGAGCTGCAACGGTCATACCCCGAGAAAAAAACAAACCTTCAACATCATACTCTGCTGGTAATTATGTAACATTATTGTCCTTTTTGCTAGTGATGTGAGATTTTCAATAATATTTTACTAATACTATTTTTCAGGACGAATAAAACCATCACAAAATACATTAAAACAGCAATATTTTCGGACAAAACTCAAAAATGCAAAATTGGAAACAAAATACTGGATTAATAGAAACAAAATGGAAAATAATATATATAAAGCAAAAATGCAATTTTGGAAACAAAAACTGCAAAAATCAAAAAAGTGAAATTTATATAAAATTTACACAAATAAAACTATATTTAAGAGGAAAAATGTGTATTTATTAAATTAGTCCTTACTAAAAAGTTTTGATTGGTCTCAAAACCTACAGTTTGTTGACCCAAGGATTCCTCCTCATCATAAGGTAAAGGGTCGTCATCCTCCATAAATGCATCCGATTGCAAGAGGGCAATATTATGTAGCACTGCACACGCTACTATGATTGGTGGAATGTTATTTATTTTAAGCCCCATTCCAATTTGTAGGCAAGGAAATCTCCTTTTAAGGACACCAAAGAGTCTTTCTATAGGATTCCTGGTGCTTATTTGAGCCCGATTGTAAGCTTCTTCAGCAGCCGTTCTTGTGTGCAATAATGGGGTAAGTAGATAAGGTCGACATGGGTATCCACTGTCCCCAAGAATTACACCTGTGCCAAAGTCCCCACGTTCTAATTGAGCACACAGTGGCGAATCATTAAATATGGTACTATCATGAACAGAACCTGGCCATCTCGCGATAACATTCCTTATCTTCAATCTTGCATCGCATACCATCTGAACATTTAATGAGAAATATCCTTTTCTGTTCCGATATATTTCAGATTGCGCACCTGGGTGGATTTTCAAAATAGCATATTATTGGTGTGATTCTATTTTTTTACAAAAAAATTCACTACGCGTTATGTAATATATATCTAACACTGTTCTTTATATACTTATGCATGGTTAGTAGGTAATAAAATAACAAAACAATTAGATACTACATAAAAAAATTAAAAATAGTATCGCGGAAATCATTTACCTCGCCGTTACTTTCATTACCATGTTGACTAATTTTTCAAAATCTTATTTTTGTTGGCTTAAATTTCATTTGATTTAATCTCATTTGTAATGTTTTAAGTATAAACTGAATATTTATTACTTTTCTTAAATCGAGATTTACCCCTAAAATTGTTATATAACCATTTAAAAATTCGTCACAAGAATATCGTCATTTGTTTCCACGATTGTGGTTTCAAGAAATTTATTCAACGAAAATATTTAATAACAGTAACCAAATGCATTTCGAATAGCTACCCCGGTGCGCCACTTCAGTCGTTGTGGAGATTCTTACTAGTCTGCATGTATACATAGTAAAATTACGTTTTGAAGTGAATTGATTTTAATTTGTCATCGAATTTCGTCATTAAACGATTGGAAATATTGTTGGTAAGTATATTTTGTTTTATTTTATTGATAAATGAGCATGGACAATACTGAATTTGTATTAAATATGAAGTATAGTGTTATATTGTAGGTTTGCGTTTGCTTGGACAGGGATGTGTTTTAACTTGTTTCGTCATTAATCGTAACATCATTCATCGGAAATTTCTAGATGACGTGAATGATTTCTTATGAGGAAAATGACATTTTTGTTACGTTTACAATGACGCTATATAGAGGTTAATGATTTCGGTGTAATAAATTAAGCATTTTAAAAGCAATTCAATTACATTCCTCTAAATTTTATTACTATACAATATAACAAGTTATTAGATGTAAATTAATAGTTTTAAACTAACATGTTTACTCTATTTCATTATTCAGGTACAGCTATAGCTAAAACGAAAGCAGAACGTTTAGCCCAGCAAAGGCTGTGCAAAAGACGCTAGTTTTAAAAATAAAAAATGACCACGAACTATATGCATTAGAAAAAGAAGAACAACGCGCCAAATAAAAAAAACGTAAAGAAGAAACGAAACAGATATCCATAACAGAAAAACTCCATGTCAACAAAGAAAATTGCCTAAAAAGTGCAAAGTAAATTCAAAGAAATATAGACAGCACCAAAAAGGACAGCTTCCGTGGCGTTGCGGTAGCGAATGCGACCGCTGCACAAGGAGGCGCGGGTTCAATCCCCGCGCTGTGCAAATATTTGTATGCATCAATATGAAAATTTGAACTCTTTGTCTGGTCGTACCTCGGAAAGCACGTTCAGCCGTTGATCCTGGTTGCCATACGAACATCTAATGGAAGTCGTTACGGGTTGTTGAAGTCCTCAAAGGTCCAACAATTGGTTTAACAGCAATGCAGAAATATCGCCTTCGGGTTGTGGAGGTAAGACGGCAGTCGCTTCACGAAAAATTTAGAAGTTTAGCCAAATCAGCAGTTAGACTGGTAAAGCGGACCCCAGATTTAAAGCTGGAAAAAGCTTCGGAAGCGACTGGGATTAACGCTGAGATGACAATGATAGACAGAGAAAAAAGAATCGTCATCGAGTTTCCAAATATAGTTGTTCAAGCTAATGAAATTTCTGAAGAAACTGATTTTAGATAAGACCCTATTGGTTTATTAACAAAAGAAGACGTACAAAAAGCAGAAAGGAAGAAGATATCACGAATTGAAGAAAATAATTAAGTTGATAAATATTATAAAGAACCTGTGGAAAATTAATAGAAATCAAAGAATGCCAATTTTAAGGCTACAAGTAAATCTCAACAACAAGAGTGACATCAAAAAACCCAGAATGATGATAGCAACATAGAGAAGGCGTGTATAAATAAAAAGTTACGATTTGTACCATAAGAACAAAATCAAAGTGCTTATAGTACAAATCTTACTTAGAAAGATGTATTATCAAATTTTGATCAAGATACAACCTGACACTGACCTGGAATATTAAGAAAAAATTAAATTCGTGGGCTACAACTACGCATCATTTTAAAGAGGCTAGTAACTTTTGAGAAAAAAAAAATATTTTTGTGTATTTTATTTTGTTAAGTACATGTTTAGCAATCACAATATCTTATTTAATAATCATTTTGTGTCTTATTTTGTGTGTATTGCTTTTTTTTTTTTTTTATAAGTTATAAACAAGCGCTTGACCGCAATCCCGCCTGATGGTAAGCAGTGATGCGATTATTGATGGTAAAGCGCGCTAGTTTATTAAGAGCCTATTCACTCTAGCCTTGAAGACACTCAAATTGTAATGTGACGGAAACACCGTAGCTGGCAAATTGTTCCAGTCCCTCGATGTACGCCGTATAAAAGAGGAAGCGAAACGCTTCGTCCGGGTCGCAGTGGTATCAACAACGTAAGGGTGGAAACTCGCCGTACGACGGGTCGTCCGATGGTGGAACGGTGATGGGGGAATTAAATCATGCAATTCCCTTGCACACTCACCAGAATGCAACCTATAGAAGACCGAAAGGCTGGCTACTCTACGCCTGTGCTCCAGGCTTTGGCTGCTTTATTGCTTCAAATCAAAGATTTCTGTGATTTAAACCAAAGTTAATTATTTTTTGGGCCTGGTTGCTTTCTGTTTAAACAAATCGAAGACTTTGAGATATATATCTTAAACAATTAGTACTCGAATGTTCATATTTCTTCTATGAAGAACTGATTGTAATCTATATGTTTCATTTGCATCATTAACGTCTACATCTTATCATTGACTTCAACAGCCGATATCATTTACGTCTACACAACATCATTCACTTCAATGCGATATTTATATTTCATGATTTTTCTTTTAAATTTGGTGTTTAAATTATCGTTTAAATATACAAAAACATTAGTTTTTCAAATAACATCATAATTTTATTGATAGTTTTTAATTATTCAAGAAAAAAGCAATGTCACACAAAAACTATCATATTTAATCATAAAATGAAAATTCACCCACCTCCTGAAAAATAATAATAATTTATTTTACTGCGAGACAGTAATTACCTACTTTACTAGAGCCTTAATTTCAGTGGAAACATTTACACAACTTTAGGTTATATTATAAATGGTAATATTACACAACTTTATTAATCAGGCATACAATTTGGGAACATGATAAACTTCGTAAATACACACCTGGAGAATTTATTTTAATATGTGTACAGTCCACAGCTCCCACCACTCTTGGGAATCCTGCTATAGCAAAAAACTCATTTGCCACAACTGGATATTCTTCCTGTGTTGGCATATTTATGTATTGAGACTTTAGGCTCGCTATCTTGGCGGTCACTTTATGCACTATTCGATGCACCGTGGGTTGTTCGACCTTAAAAAAATCTCCTATTACGCGTTGGTAGCTACCAGTCGCATAATACCGTAGAGTGATTAGTATTTGGTCCACTGGTTGTATGGCTCGGTTTCTTTTTGTTAGCGGTTTGATTGTGTTACCGAAAACTGAATCCAAATACAATACGGTATCTTTTGAAATGCGGAACCGTGAACGAAATTCCACGTCGTTGTACTTTTCAAAAGCATCCAGCTTCTTTTCATTTCTGCGCCCCACGGTTGGGCTTTCGTGATCCGAAAGTGAAGACAATGAGGATAGAGACATTTTTACCACTGTTTACAAACTTTTTAACAAATTTTATTTGATTTGAGGGACCTCGTGACCACTCTCAGATCTAAGGGCTGCTCAAATCAGTTTGACATTTGATTTGACAGCTAATTAACGTTGAGTAGCGTTTCTGTATACGATTTTTTCACTGAGTGGTGTTTGAGCATAACTTAATATAAGTTGCACTTATTTTTAACAGACACTTAAAATTGACGTTTGTGTATACGAAATTGAAGGTTAAGAGCTGCTCAAAAGTATAAGCGGGTCTCAAATATTTGAGTGGCTTTTCAGTATTCGGCCGTATATGACTTAGTTACCCAATTAAACATAACAGCAGCTCTATGTAGTTGTCATGCTCCATCACAGTTTTACTTGTACTCTTCATTTTCCTTTTTAATGTTGCCCACTGTACTGTGGGTGCCATTTCAAACATTTAAACTCACATGCTCAAACAGACAGACCCGGAACAACTACCTGTCATACAAATTTGTCTTGTATGGGTTTAATTCCCACCCGTGACATGCACTGAATACGGGCCAGTAAGCAATTGTACAAACTGTATTGTATTAATTCAAAAGATTCTCATTTCAAAGAATGTTTATGTTTGCAATTCTGTTTTTGAGAAATAAATGTTTTAAATTAAACTTAGCAACATTTTAATATGAAAAATCATTATTCTTTTGTATAAATGATAAATACAGAAATAATAAAATCAAAATAGTAGATACATGACAAAGGTTGTTGCAGTTTATAACTGAAGACAGTAGACCGGTGCTGGTTTGTGTCTTCTGCTTTGCTACATTAAAGCAGTCCTACCGATTACTGCAACAATGTCTGAAAACCGACGAGCTTTTCACTCAGAAGATGAATGACAAATATGAGGTAAGATATTCTTTAACAGCAATTCATTCTTATAAGATTTAATTTCCCTATAATGTGAAAGTGATTCCTCTCAATCTAATAATTAATAATTTATTATTATTCAACAACAAGTAACATTACAATCTTGTGATTGGAGCCTCCTTTTAAGCAGAAAAGCCTGTGTTAGGAGACTCCGCTCTTCCATAACTTATAAGTTTCATTAAGGTATTATACAAAACTAAACTAAATGGTAATTAAAAAAAAAACAATAGAGACGATTAAGGCTAAACATGCAGCACGCACGCAGGCATGCGAGTGAGTGGGTGAGAGTGATTGGGAGTATGAATTTGTTAGTGTGTGAGTGTGAACACGAATGAATCAAAATGTGTACATGATGGTGCAGAGATTGGCAGATGTAGGGTTATATTTATCTTAACAGCGCCTCCGTTTCATCATATGTTAATGTTTTTATCCAACTAGTTACAATTTTTTTAATTCATGTTTATTCTTATTATATACATAAATTTCTTTATTAATTCTATTATATAGCTGAGCTGAGCGTTTTTTGTACTGTATATTAGCGAACTTGGTTTTGGTTTGAGGAACATCCACTATGAAATCTTTTCTTCTTTTCAATGTTAATCTAGGGTCAAAAGGAGTAGCTTGGTGTTTCTTAATCACTGTTTTAATTACATATAGTTTTCGAACCGAGAGTAAATCGCTTATTTGGTAAAGTCTTTGCGTTGGAAATCTAAGGTTTTTAAAATACATAAGTTTTATCAGAGCTTGTTGACTCCGCTCAAGGTCGATGAATTTTGTCTTAGCTGCACCTCCCCAAATGGGGATGCAGTACACCAGTACCGACTGTACTAGAGCTACATATATTTCATTGAGTAGGTTTCTGGAGGTATTTGAATTGCTGGGTACTTTTTTTGATACGATGTGTCTCAGCGTTTTGAATATCCAGCTCAGTTTTCTAATCCTATTAGTGACCTGTTCTAGCTGGGGGTACCATGTTAGTCTCTGGTCAACAATAACTCCCAGATATTTTGTTTGTGACACCCTGAGTAGTCTCGGACATTGACAATTTTTTGAGTCATCACATGTATGAACTCTTATTTCACAATCAATATTCGGTTGTGTCTTGTGTGATATACTGAAACAAATGTAGTTCGTTTTAGCTGTATTAAGAGAGAGTAGGTTATTTTTGAGCCATTCTGCTATTTGGGACATACCGGCCTCAGCACTTCGGGCAACTTCCTGCCAAGAATTCTCAGAAAATACTACAGCAGTGTCGTCAGCATAAGAAAACACTCCAGCGTTATTGATTTTAAGATTGCAGAGGTCGTTTATGTAAAGCAGGAACAATGTGGGGCCCAGTACACTACCTTGAGGTACCCCAAATGTGACATTTGCATTACGACTAACGTGTTCTCCCACCTTAAGCCGTTGCTTTCTGTTTGTGAGATAATCTTTTAACATTTTGAGTGGAATTCCCCTCACACCCGAAGCTTCCAATTTGTTAACGAGGATGGGAACAGAGACGGTGTCAAATGCCTTCTTTAAGTCCAGAAAGACAGTTAAACATTTCCTACCCTTATCCAAATCGTCAGCTACAAGCGAGGTGAGGGCTGTAACTGCGTCCTCGGTTGAAACTCCTTGCCTGAATCCAAATTGTGAGCTACTTAAAGTATTAAATTTGTGCAAGAATTTCATTAGTCTCTTATTTATAAGTTTTTCAATGACTTTCGATATCGCTGGTAAAATGGAAATGGGCCTGTAATTATCGACATCGTCTCTGTCCCCGCCCTTATGGATAGGAATGATGATTGATTGCTTGAGTGGCTCAGGGAAGATACCCAGTGAAAAACAAAGATTAGTTAAATGGGTTATGATTGGAACAATTTCCGGGCTTACATGTTTCAAAAATCTAATGGATACATTGTCCCAGCCAGGAGCGCTGTCAGATTTAAGGCTCATCAAGATTGCACTCACCTCATCGGGATCAGTGTCTAAAAGAACAAACGATTTCACTTGTTCTGATACCGTTTTCGATCGAAAAGCATTTAAATTAAGTGTCGAGGGTTGAATTTTTTGAGCTAGCTCTTTACCAATATTTGCAAAAAAATTGTTTATGAAATTTACCGACTCTGTTGGATTTGGTCTCATGTGAAGTAGTTCTGTATTTTGACTCTTAAGATTATTTGTGTAAGTTAAGGTTTTAATATTTTTCCATAATAATTTTTTGTTAGTGACGGAATTGCTAAGTAGCTCCCTCTCAAATTTTCTTTTTAATTTTTTAATTAGGTTATTACAATGGTTTCTGTATCGACGGTAGGTTATTTTTAAGATGTCATTAAATGGATCATTTCTGGATTTTTTCTGCAGTTTATTGCGGTTCCTGATGCACCTCAACAACCCGGCAGTTATCCATGGCTTTACAATACGCTTGCTATTGGGAATTATTTTACAAACAGTGTTATGTTTAATAGATTCTTTCAATTTGTATATTAGTAGGTCAGTTAATTTGTCGGGGTCGTTACAAAATAGAAGCTCTGAGATTTTATTTTCTTTATGATAAATGAGGGCTTGTTCGTAGTCAATTGATGAAGTGGTTTTATTATCAGTTTGTTTGGTTTTTAGTTTAGTTATAGATAGAAAAGTAGTGAAGTGGTCGGTGATAGTAGTGTGTAGTATAGCTATAGAGGCTGATACCTTCTTATTATCTATTTTGAGCATAAAATGATCTAAACAGTTTGATTCGCGAGTAGGCAGAATATATCCCGGTAGTATACCGTATAGTGATAACATGTTTAAGTAATTTACCCTATTTCTATATTCATGAGGCGGCTCATCTTCTTTTATTTTGAGATTGATATTAATATCCCCAGCTATAATGATACTTTGATGAGAATTTAAAGTACTTAGGTGAGTACTGAGAGAATCTACAAAACAGTCTGAGTTTGTGTTTGATGGCGAACGGTACATGCATACAATAATGTAATTAAATATTTCCAACTGTAGACACGATGCCTTTTTTTTTTTTTCGGGGTGGAAATCCTCATAGGATGTCCGCCGCCCTAGGGTGGGCGACGGGGTCTGTCAGACTTTTACTGACTAAAACCACCCCGGTGTCTCTTCTATCACGAGCGCGCGTGGGGCCGCGGGAGTCTAAATTCTTCCGCAGCCCCACACTCTCGTCCTGGCCCGGTCTGTCCGGGCCTCGTCTCCGGCACGGGGTAGTGGGGTGTTAAGCTACCCCGTGCATCGCCTCAGAGGCGCGCGCTGACACTTGCGCGCGCCTCCGCCGCGGGGTCCATCGAATAGGGGGCGGGGACTTCCCCATGTCCCTCGCCCCTGGACCCATTCATGGGGGGCGGAAGAGGGCGTTATCCGCCCTTCTTCGGCGCCCGGTGCGTCTTCTGCGGCCCGGGAAGGGAGTTGAGATCTCCCTGTCCCGTTCCGCAGCTTCCTTCTGCGACATGAGCCAGGTTTATTTCTTTAACTTTGGGTTTTAATGATTCCTTTACGTAAACAACAACGCCGTCATTATGATTTAATTGTCGGGAAGTAGCAAAGGAAAGGTAACCATTAAGCTGCGGGATAGGTTTACATTCTGTTAAAATTATAATGTCAGTTTGAGATTTAAAAGTTGATAATAGAAGAGAAAAATCATCGAAGTTGCGGAAAATGCTTCTTATGTTTTGAGAAATAATGGTCAGATCGTTTTTACCAACATTAATATAATTGTGCAAGTCCATGCAGGCGCATTGGAACGTGCGTGCAACTTCGATATTATCAATATCATCAAGAGTTAGTAGGGTGTCATCCATTTGTATTGTTTTTAAGCTGAATAGATGTTTTCACAATATAAGCATTATAGCCATAACATTCGAGCGCGTTTTTAAGCCAGTGATTAGATGAGGTATGGTGATAGGAGTTTAGGTAATAATGGGTAATTATTACCTTTGTTGGATATATTTTTGTGTGTGTGAGAGTATGAGGTGTGTTAATGTTTGAATTAATTATGATTATACATGCAAAAATAAAAAATGATAACAAGAGCAACATCAAAAAAATATCAAAACTAAATACTACCCATAGTTGGGAAAATATAAAACAACATAATAATATAAGGAACAAAGTTAATGTCATATGACGGTATAGTTGATCATGCACTAGTCATTGTCCTCCCTTGATCTTATGTACCTGCTCCTCATTTATAACTGGTATGATAGGCGAGCCTACGTCTTTCTTTACGTAGACTTTTCCGTAAGCTGTCCAGCAAAATTTGTAAGCCCCTGATTTTGTGAGATCCCGGGACAGGAAGTGAAGGCGGGTGCCTTTGGCAGTCAGGTGTTCGGACAAAAATATGGGTGTGTCTTCTTGGGATTTATATCCCAGATGCTTACAACTCAGTCTAGACTTATGTTTAATACAATAAGCTCTGCCCATTCTCATAATATCTGATTTTAAGAAGGTGGACCCGGTTTCAACAATAATTGGTTGATTCTGACTTTCATTGTTTTTTCCACGTAATCGATAAATGTCCTTAACGTCCGATTTATCAATTTTGCATTCTATGCTACGAGAAAGACAAATAATCATGTCCACGAGGTCCTCTTTGCTTTCATTGCTTCTTTTAGGAACATTTTTAATAACAAAATTGGTTTTTCTACTTCCTATCTGAATGTCTTCAATTTTACCCTCCAATAGCGTTATATACTTCCTGTCCTCCTTATTCTGCATCTCAAGCTGAGCAATTCTTTTGCTAAGTTCCTCATTTTGTGCCGTGAGATAGGTAATCGAGGTTTCGATATTGAGGTTAGATTGCTGAATTTCTTTTAAGGTTGAAGACATCTGTTTAATCTCGTTACCTTTTTTAGTCGAAAAAATAGACATCATTTCCTTAATTATGTTTTTGAAAGCGTCCAGTTGCTCACAAATGGAGATATCCTCTCTGCTTCTCTTAGTACGTTGGAATACATAATTAGGCGGCGTCTTATGATAGATAGTCTTTACACACCAAACTAAGCTCGGACTCCGACACAGATTTGTCCATTGGCGAGTTCATTGTTACTAGGATAGCAGAGGCGACAAGGAGTTACATATGGCCACTGCAATACGGCTGCATGTGCGCAAAAGAGACGAATGTCTTCCACACGGGTTAGCAAATAAAATGTAAAAAAAAGACATACGATTGGATGATAGTGTCGTCTGCTACTTAGGGGGCGTGGTCATCATTACGGAAGTTCTCCAATCAATGATCATTAACACGTTTATCACATTATTTATTATAAGTAGGCACTCTTACGCGTCCCTGAAAGCGGAGCCTGCGCAGCTTGGTCGGGTTAAGTACCAGGCGGGCAGAGATATTGCAGGTTCCCAGCGTTAGTATATTCTGCGATATATTTCTTCTTGTGTTATGCACTCCTATTATTTAAAATGAATATAATTGAATTATAAAATGACTTAAAACAAGTAACCACTCAACCGGGGGCACGTTAGCACCTTACGGCGATCCGAGGGGAGATGAATCTCATACTTATTTTGTTTGGATTTTAAACCAAATAAACCATTGCATATTGTATAACAATATACACCATGATTTTTTAACCGTCTTACAACGGCAGCCCACACCATGTATCCAACGATTAGTTAACGTTCATAAAATATAAATAGGTATTTATGAGATTTCATTAATTTAAAAATAAAAATGTTGTTCATTATTATCACGCGGTTAAAAACAATAAAAACACCCTGTCGCGAGCGCGCAGGTATCAATGTAGCGGCTCGCGGTCGAGGGGCGGGGCGTGGCGAGTTCATTCAACCAGCGCAAGATAGGTTTCTTACTATCAGTGCGTAAGTCAGTTTGTAAATTAAAATCAACTTAATTCCAATTCTCCCTTCATACTTTTACGGGCTTAGGACCGTCAAAAACTTTTTCGTGTTAAAATCGAATCAAAGTGATGGACTGAGTACTTGGTCGATACTCGGTACTCGGTGGGGTTTTTGATATTCGTACTCGGTATCAATGCCGAGTGTACTAACGCCCAAATTAGGGATCTTTTACGTAAAGGCATTACCTATGTCAACAATCACTGATCGGGTACGATGCGCCAAATGTTATTGTGTCGGTAGTCTGATCGTGGAGGGTCTCCAGATTAATCTCCCTATGATGCAGCAGCGTTGGTCGTGTTATTGGGTTTAACATTGCATCACCTCGCTCAACTGCCGTCTTCCTTCCTACCCACTAAGATTTTTAAGTGAATAGGCTTAATAAACTTGTGCGCTTTACCATCCACGATTGATTATTTATTTACTATGACGCGCAAGTGAAAATTTGTTTGCAAACTATCAAGCGAATGATAGTTGAAAGGCGCGGGCGCGGGCCGGCCTCTCGACCGCAGTCGCGACCTGTTTGTACTTGTTCTCGCGCCCGAAATGGGAATTTGATTGACCATAGTTACCTAAGTACTTACGTTTCTTCCCAAGAAACATACGGCCGATTTCAATAACTTATCAATTTGCTAAATTGTCGTTGTAATTTAGGCAAAATTCCACCGAAATTGTTTACGCACATTTTTGTTCACAAACAAAAAATGTGTACAGATGATAGTACATCAAGCTACTACAATCTGTCAAATTTCTTTATTAGATTTTCAACTTTATCTTTAAAACACTAAGGCTCAAGGTTGATTGGGAATATTTGGCAGTTTCGGGTAGCTTGACCTACTGTCGTCCGTACCTACTACCTACCCGTCGGCGCGAGTCCACAACTAACATGTACCTATTTACGAGTGCGAACATTTTTTGTTACTGTTTGAGTGTTTGCTAGAACGAGTACTTTCTACATTGCCGCGCACCTGTGTTTCTGGCATATTTAAAGAATGGGAATAAACTGAATTATTTACACTAATTACTAATTTTGTCTTTACAAATGATCACTTTTTATTTACATGTATTATGTAGATAAATAGCCTTTACCTGTATCCGCAACTGCTATGCACGCTTTTGAATACTGTCTTTTAATTTATTTAAAGTCACTCTGTCTTGTTTCACTGTATCAAAAGTAGCAACTATTTGCTATTTTAATTGCGTGCGATTTTAAACACTGCGTGCTCCTTTGAACTCATCACTAGTCCCTTTACTTCAGACCACACAAACAGCTGACAGGTACATCTTCCATTATCATATCTACGTAAGTTCCACCGCTGAGGGGCCACTCGATATTCGAGTACTGAAAGTTTCTATCACTCATCATGAAGTAGGCAGACAACCTAATTAATCCTTGTGCACTAGGTACTCTACACTCGTACTAACGATCGACGTGTGATACCTAGTCGCCCGCGCACAACGTTTGACTTCCGGGGTTAGAACCCAACTGAACCCAGCTAGTTTTTTTTTTTAGTTTCGCGCGCGCTGCGTTCCTTGCAAAAAATGATGAATGAGATGGGATTGACCAATAGAATTTTGCGCGGAGTGGGTATTGTGTCCGTTTGATATGTAAACATTATTAACAGGATGTTTCGTATTTCTAATGTATTATTTATTTTTCGTTGTACCTATTATCTTAATTAAAGGTAGAAAACAAATAATCGCGGCTAGGCGTATATAAGGTCGGATACAGTCCGTGAAACATTTTTGTAAAACGATTAAAATGTCATACTGTATAAACTTTTGTCAAATATGTGTATACAAATATTATACATACAATATTAGACATTCAATTATTACCCGTTATTCTATGTTACAATAGCTAGTGCAGTGGTCAGTTAAATTGGTATCCTGGCCGACTTGCCAGGATACATTGGAACTACTGTACTGGAAGTGTCCTCACATAGGGCACTTTTAAGTGATTATAGAAAGATATGAAGTTTGTGCTTCTGACACTGTGATTAGCAGCATATTTTCCTAATAATATAATCATCTCCTTACAGCCCAATCCTGTAGTGAATGAAAAACACTTTGAGATATTTGGAGGACTTTTTAAAACTCCAATAGAACAGATAAATGTTGCTGATTGCATTGCTGTTGGAGAGGAATTATCAGCTGTTTGTGAGGGACCAGATGATGTTATTGAGCCAAAGGAGGAACACCAAACTGATGGTATGTTTTAAAAACTAAAATAATGTTGTTAGTAAATAGTATCTTAGGTAATTATAAAATATGATCTGTTCTTTATATATTGATTAGAAAATGATTTGAGTTCTTTCAAACCTCTGCCAGTGTTCGTAACTGTAACCACATTGTGTAGTGAAATATTACAAATAATACTCTTCACTGTTTTTGTGTACTTATAGAGCTAGAACCCGACAATTTAGACAATACTGGTCTAGATGTAGCAGATAAAACACCACTCTATTATAAGTTAGACTTAGAAGATGTACCTTTGAAGAAATGTAAAACAGAAGTAGAAGACGAAAAATTATCAGAGAAGAAAAGCAGAGCCACGGAGACAATGAGTAAGTATTCGTTAGTTACATAGCTAAGCAAACCGACCAATGGTTCAACTAATATTATGTGGCTAGCGTAAACGGACCTAAAGAGCTAATTGAATAGCGCGGTGAAACTAGTTATTATATTAGATTCGTGGGGTATTCCAACACTTTAGTTTACTTAAGAAAGAAAAATTGTTTATTCCGCAAAAACAGAACGCAAATTACAATAATAATATACTAAAAAACCTCGTACCCAAAATCAAGTCATTTATTCAAATTAATCTGAGAATCAGTACTTTTTGAACGTCAATATTACATAGACAGTCCCCCAAAACGCCCACCCTTCGCCACTTCCTAGTGCTTTCGCTGGGAAGAAGAAGTGGCGGAACAAACTCCCCAGCAGCACAGCTGTCTGTTTATTTAACAAAAAAGAAACATTACTTTATATAATAATATGTAGGTACAGTTAGTAATGAACACAAGAAAAAACAATAACAATGAATTTATTTATAATATGCCAGCTAGCCATGCCAAAATACCAGAAACGCAAAAACAAAAAATAAAATAACCACTATAATGGAAATGTAAATGAATTAAAACTTAGTACTTAAATGCCAGGTATAAAGGGTGTGACAGCTCACATATTTATGCATTGCAAAAACAAATTATATGAACTCACATAACGTGTCAGTAAGCCAATTCCGGAGAAGGAGCACAAACATTGTCCTGAGTTAATCAGAGCGACCACCTATTCTTATCACTTAATTAGTCATTACAGAATAATGTGCCTTTGAACAAAGCACGGATTTGATTTGTGCTTTAAATGCATTGTAAAGCAAGTCTAGCAAAGCAGAGGGTATCTTGTTATAAAAAGTTATACCAAGCCCAACTAACATATACGCGCGGAAATCGGGAAAATACGAGGGAACACGCGTGTTTGCTCACCTGACATAACCAGACTGAATTATCTGGAAGTACCCTGGAGTGAGATACATGACATGCCTTCCCCCCCGAGATGGATCACCATTGTACTCTTCTTTCTTCAATACACCCACTAAATGTCTATTGTTCGTAATACACTAAATCACTTATAACCTTACACACTATATCACTAAATGCTTAATCCTATTAGTTTTAGTTCTAAATGAAGGTCTTAACACTATTGTTCATTTTCGGAGTCTATTATTCTCCAAGACTGTTGGGAATCTTCTAATTCAGAAACCTCTTCTTCTCCAGACAGATCACAGGCAACCTTCTTGCTGGCTGACTGTTCAGGTGATTCTGATAAAACCCTTTTATTCCTTTTTGCAGTATTAGTTCCATATTGTGAACTTTCCCGTATTTCTATGTCTTGTGGCCCTGATACTCCAATAATTTCAGCCCACTTCGATGGTGATGGGAGTGACACGTAGTCTTCTTCCTCATCATCTTCGTATAATCCATTTCTTGTCTCATTTTGTTCCTTATCTTCTTTCCTCCCCCCAAAGCTATGTATCTGGTTGATGTGTCGTAGTCCATTGCCAAGGTACTTCTTTATTTAATAATTTAAATAAGGGTTCCGCTATTGTGGCTTTGTGTGGCAAGAATCGACCATAGAAGTTAACTAATCCCAAGAATGCTTGTAGCTCTTAGATTACGTGGTGCCGCCGTTTTCTCAATTTCATAAATTTTATCTTCACATGGATGTATCCCAAATTTATCAATTCTGTTTCCTAAAAATGTGACATTTGTTGCTGCAAACCTACATTTTTCTTTATTTACTCTTAGCCCTGCTTCCTCTAGTTTCTGTAGTACGGCTTTAAGCCGTTCATTATGTTGATCTATGTTTGTGCCACTCACAACCACATCATCCAGTAGGACAGCCACACCCGGAATCCCAGCTAGCAACGATGACATCAAACGTTGAAAAATACCTGGGCATGCTTTTACACCAAATGCTAGCCGTTTTACCTTGTACAGACCTTTGGGAGTATTAAGAGTAAGTAGTCGTGATGTAGGTTCATCGACGACCACCTGTGTATATGCTCTCTCTAAATAAATTTTCGTGAATATTTCACCACCTTGTAACTGCGTGAAAGCTTCGTCGAGTGTCGGAAGTGGGTACGTATCAGTTTCAGTCACTGAATTTACTGTTGACCTGTAGTCTCCACAAAGTCTCACCTTGCCGTTAGGTTTTAATACGGACACAATTGGGGTTGCCCATTCTGAGTGTGGCACCGGTTCTAGTACATCTTCTTCTACTAATCTGTCTATTTCCTTAAAAACTCGTATCTTTTATAGCAAATGGTGCCGGCTTGCTTCTGAGGAACTTAGGGCTGCTCCTTCTCTTGGTATGATACTCACAACTGGCCCTGTGTACTTCCCTAAACCTTCTTTAAAAACACCTTTGTACTGATCCAGTAACTTGTTCATATCTAAAGTGTCTATTTTTATGCTATTGAGACCATGTATTCCAATATTTAATTCTCTGAACCAGTTTCTCCCTATGAGACTAGGACCATTGCCTTGGGCTATAATCACTTGTAGTGTTCTAGAAATCTCTTTGTAAGCTACCGGAATAATTAATGTGAATGCACAACCTGAATCAACCTCCATTTCAATTTCAAAACCATTAAGCAAAATATTTATCATAAATGCGGGTAGTTCGTTGTCCCCAAAATTATTAATAGGACTTTCATAAAGGCCATTACAATTAGACTTTTTGTAATTGTCTTTATTATTCTTATCCAAACATACCACTTCTATATGACCAGTTTTCCCACAAAAATTACACTTTGACCACCTGAACCTGCACTCTCCTTTATGTGATTTACCACAGCGGAAACATTTAAAGGGGAATGCCAAGTCGCCATAGTGATTTAGGCCCACTGTGCACACAAATTTAAAATAATGATAATAATAGGGGGCAATTGTAACAATTAATCAGTAAAAGAATTGCTTTACAAAAACCTTAGCATTTCGAAGTTATTTAAGATTCTTATATTCCATCAATACTGTTTATGTCAACACACTCGGAGTCAAATAATACAAAATTCATTGTAGTTTCACATCTTTATTCATTTTATTCATCATCATATATCACTAAAAATTTTGCCGGTGGAAAAATATTATTCTGATGCCGTGCCCATCCTAAGTACCATACTGTCATAACATGGGCACATCATCCTACAGTGCGGCGGCCGACAATACAGTTACAGCAGTACTGCTGTATTGCTGCGTGGCCTGTGTTAGCAGTGCTGACTAAAACATACACAAAGTATACTTTACGACTAACATAATAGCTAGCGATTCTGATCCTTGCCAGTGAACAGTTATGTCCAAATATATTGTCATTCAAGGTGCTATTTCTAGCATTAGTGTACACTTCAAAAATAATATATTTAAATAGTATAATATAATTAAATAGGCTGAAAGTGCAAATGTTCCTCTATGCTTGCCTGATAATCTCGGTACTTCTGCAGGAATTTTCTCAAATTGCTGTTTGGAAAATCCTAAATAATAATGAACAATATGATCTGCCATAGTCTGAATGTTGTCAAGATCTAAATGCATTATCATATTATCTTTCAGTAAAGAGAGTAGTTCTTCCATTTGTTCAGAGCTAATTGTTCTAATAGGATTCAATATTGAATGCAACAATAAATACATAAATACCGGTCAAGTGATATGAGCAGATTCTACAATCTGAAGGCACATAGTAATTATATATATAATCGCAAAGTAAACTTACGCGTAGTGATACTGGGACTAAAAGTCTTTCACAATCAGGGAAAAAACATAGCCGTTGTATACTTGGGGCCCGTATATAATTTGGCAGTATTATTTGATCACTGGTATGTATATCTGCATTTCTTTCTTTTACTACTTGGGTAGAAGTCACAGTGCATGCCTCAGATTCTAGAGAAGGACTATGTCTTGTTGCTTCAGGTTCACATTCTAAAGCAGAAAGTGATGCTGCTCTGTCAATCCTTTGCCAACATGTATGATATGGTTCTTGTTAATTGCAATAAAAGTAAACAGCTGGTGTAAAGATATATTATACCAAATTATTTTGTGTTTTTAGTTAGACATAATCATACAAAATATTCAATGCCTTCAGATTTAGTGTATCTAGTAGTCACTTATTTATTTAGATTCTAACCAAAAGATATAACATAACAAAAAAAAAATACCTGACGAGGCGCTATCTGTTGGACAATCATATTTCTAATAGCAGCTGCACATGTTGTGTTTGTATTCAATGTATATGATCGTTTCCTTAAAAGTGATGTGCATATCCAATGGAAATGTGCTCGATGATTGTATAAGACATTGAACTTTAGCGATTTCCAAAGTATATCTTCGCATTCTGGATATATTCAAACCGCAGTTTACACAACGTACTACGTAGATTATGTTTTTCACCAGCTGACATTGACAAGTAAGACTTTGACATAACAAAAGCAAATTGCCATAAAAATTATTTATATATTTTTCGAAAAGGTCGATTATACATATTTCTTTATTAATAGTAAGTAATTGGAATAATAATAATTATTAAAGAAGATTTTTGGGAATTAATGAATGTTTGCTTACAAGAAAATGAACGGTTATTAATAATAAACGAAAACTGATTATTCGGATTAATACCCGCCAACATTTTTTTGTAAAGGCAATATTTTTAGCTCAAGTTTTATTCAAATCAGTTCAAGTTCCATTAGTTTAGTCGTTTTAATGCTTAATATTTTTGAAAAAATGTTGCTGTATTGCTTAGACTAATGAGTACGTGGAAGATATTTGAAAAATATCAACATATTTTTTTTTGTAAAATCAAAACACTGTGCACGTCTGGGCCTAAACCTGGCATTCCCCTTTACCAATAGGTTTTTCACTTTTTTTTTAAAAGAAAGTTTATTTATTTCCATTGGTTCCTCTAAATCCATGGTAGGTTTACTCGTAGTAACTCCAGGGTTAACAATTAAATTAGAATCACAATTGGCTGACTCATGCGATAGTGCTATTTCACATGCAAATTGGCTTTGTCGTTAATTCCACAGACCAATCTATCTCTCAGTGTTCTGTCAATATCACTAAAATTACAATGAATGGACAATTTCCTCAAACTAGCTATATAATCGCGTATTTTTTCTCCTTCTTCTTGATTTAGGGAATGAAATTTGAATGATTCAACTATTTCATTTGGTTTTGGATGAAAATGAATATCTAAAACATTTTTTATAGTTGAAAAAGTAACCTCACTTATTTTCTTCGGGGCAATCAGTGCAGAAATTAAATCAAATAAATCAGGACCACATACCGACAGTAAATTCACCTTTTTCTTAGCATCATCCGTGATTTCATTTGCTTCTAGACAAAATCCAAACCTTGTAATGTAGTTTTCCCAACAGCCATGTGCTACATCATATTCACTGAACTTAATCACAATTTTTACCTTTTCCACCTGAAGATTTTTATACAATTCAGTGAATTTAGTTTATTACACACACTTTTAAACACTTTTCTCTCTCGTCGCCAATAACATATACGCGCGGAAATCGGGAAAATACGAGGGAACACGCGTGTTTGCTCACCTGACATAACCAGACTGAATTATCTGCAAGTACCCTCGAGTGAGATACATGGCACCAACAAAAGAGATGAACCTTTTGAAGTTGGTGAAAAGGGGCTCATAGTTTGTCCTTATTTCTGGTGTCAACATTATGGATCTCACTGTGTTTGGTGTACATGTGAATATTTTGTGATGTGAAGATGTTGGCTAAGATAAATTGCGAAGCAACCGTGAGAATACCAATATCTCTAAAGAAATCTCTTAAAAAAACTCTTACACCAAGTTGGTAAATTGCTCGGACAGCACCTTTTTGGAGTACAAATATATTGTGCATGTCAGCGGCTTTGCCCCACAGTAGAATACCTACCGTAGGACATAAAGCTGTGGAAATAACTAAAATAAACTAAACGAGCTGTATCAACGTCAGTCTAATGTCTTACTTTCCTGACGGCATCGGCGGCCGAACTGAGCCTTCCTGCTAGGGTGGATATGTGTGGTCCCCACTAAAGTTTGGCATCTACAGTTATTCCCAGAAAAACTGCCGAACCCACAGTTTCAAGCACCTCTTTATCTAAAACGATGTTGGGTCCCAGATTTCTAACGTTTGGCAAGGCGAACTTTACACATTTCTTTTTCTTAGTTGCGGAGGCGGTTCCTCGAGGCGGCAGCAACACTCGACGGGGTCGAGCCGTGGCAGGCTCCGATATATCTGGGCCAAGCACCATCGAAGAGTAACGCTTTTAACGCTTTTTTTTAGTAAATCAAATTTATATTCCCAGTTTTTTGAGTATTAAAATTGAATTTTGTATTTCAGATTAAATGTGTTCGATATTAAGGAGCTGCCAGTGGGTCGACTTCTAGAGGTTGCTAACAGGAAGCGCCGGTGGCCACCGTAAGTAGTCCTAAATTGTGACTTGGTTATTTACCATTAGCAACAATAATTTTAAATAATAGCTGTTTTCAGAGCTGCTTGTGCACCAATCGACGCACCTCAGGTGGCGCCTCAGGTTGTGGTGGAGGAGGTCCCTCCACCCAGGCCACAACCACCTCAGATGGAGGACGTATCGCCAGCGTTGTAAGTATCTTAATGACTTTTAAATTAACCTTTTTTTAATTTTTGTTAATTTAAACACCATATCTCACATGCAACATTTTTTCAGGTTTTCGGATTGTGAATCGGCATCATCAATGCTTCGTCCTCGCCGGAGTCTGCGAGATGAGCAGATATATGATCAGCTCTTTTATGGTAAATACTGTTGATTTTAGCTCGGGACGGGGTTAGGGACAAACTTCCAGTTCCCACCAGATGTTTTACCTACCTATTGTTACACAGGAAGCGAACCAGACTCTGATGCGAGCGACGAAGATGACGTATTTCCGTCACTCATTCCAAGGGCGCAGAGAAGCTTCTGGGAGACGCCCTTGGACATTGATGATGCCGACGACCAGCTTGCAGTCGAACTCCAGCCTGCAGCCAGCTCTGTGGACGCCAACATCCCTTATGTTCCCCCAACCGCGACGGACCAGCCTTGGGGTTTGTATGAATTTGATTGGAAACCGTTTCCGAATGTTCCGATTCGACCTGAATCGAGACGGGAAATGTTTTCGAACAACGATGTAGGTCCGACAGCTCCATGTGTCGACCCATATGAGATTTTCGTTAGCATATGGGATCGACAATTTATGGAGTACATTGCCACGGAGACCAATAGATACGCTCAGCAGTTGGAATCCCGTATTCTCGATGAAGGCAACCTCCTTCCCAATAGCCGCATACGAATGTGGCGAAATACTTCTGCTGATGAGTTATACGTCTACTTCGGTGTGGTTATTGCGATGGGGGTTGTGGTCAAGTCACGCATCGAGGAATACTGGGATTCATCTTCTGACTTATTCTGTACACCCGGATTTAGTGCACACATGTCTGGGCATCGTTTTATGATGCTCACTAAGTGTTTACACTTCGTAAACAACCATGACATGTGTGAGCAAAATCTGGGAGGCTCCGAGGCAAAACTTTTTAAGGTGCAGCCATTGTTGTCACATCTGAACAACAAATTCCAGTCACTTTATCGCCTGGGGCAAAACATTGTCTTGGACGAAAGTCTTCTGCAGTGGAAAGGTGGGTTGGACATCAGCCAATTGATTCCCGATAAAGCTGCTGCGATGGGGATCAAGACTTACGAGATTTGTGAATCTCAAACCGGCTACCTATGGCGGTTTGAGGTTCACGCTATCGGTAAGTCTCAAAGGTGTCCATCGCAGCAGTATGAAGACCCAATGAAAGCCTCCACGCCGGCAATTGTCCTAAGACTTACAAAAGGTCTTGAGGGCAAGGGTCACACGTTATGGATGGATAGTTTTTATAATTCGCCATGCCTTGCTCGACGCCTGAAGGTGTTGGGCTTTGACTGTGTAGGAACCCTGCGGACCAATCGTAAGTTTGTTCCGGAGGCCCTGAACAGTCTGACCGAGGAGAACATGGCCAAAGGTCAGATCACTGGTCTCACCTCGGGAGACGTTGATGTCATGGTATGGAGGGACAACAATAGGGTCGCTATGATCTCGACATACCATGGCAACGCCGTCTCTCGAGCTCGGAATTTGTCCATCAAACCCATCTTGATAAATGATTACAATGTCATGATGGGTGGGGTGGACAAAAAAGATCAGATGTTGGCCATGTACCCTATCGAGCGGACACAAAGAAGGGTCTGGTACAAAAAACTATTCCGGAGACTATTAAATGTCTCCGTTCTGAATTCTTTTATAATACACTGTCGTTCAGTTTCTTCTACTTCTGCTCCTTCTACTCGTTATACTTCTTTAAGTCATAGAAATTTCCGTATCTGTCTACTGAAAGCCCTTCTTTCTAAACATTCCCCATCTATCCCCACTTTGCAGTCTGCAACCACACCGAGTATGCACCAGAGTACGGTAATCTACGACGCGCGCTCCCACCACTTGGCTGAGTATCCATTTGGAGCTCAGTCAAAACGCCAACGCCAGCGGCGGAAGTGCACCAACGTGGATTGCCGTAAACTGGTGCATACATACTGTGTTGGTTGCAACAAGGCTATGTGCTTGAATCGCTGTTTCCTTATCCTTCATCAATAATTTATTTATTTATAACTATATTTATAAATATTTATTTCTTTGTATCTATCTATATATTGTATATGTTTTTGTACGGGACCTTTTACGTTTCATTGGCGAATTGTAGGATGTTCATCTAATAATGTGATGTGCGTAGAACATTTTTTTTACATTAATGTCGTTTAATAAACTATTGTTTCATATTAAAAAAAAAAAAAAATCCGAAACCTGTATGAGAATTGCTTCACTTCCATTTTTTTTTTTATTCTGTTGTTCAGATGTGACCTGCTGGCTGTGTCTTTGGAATTCTTGTACTGAAATTATTGATGATTGATGTTGATTTTGTTAATGTTTTTACTGGGCAACATGCCCTTGTGTTGTGTGTTTCCATTAGTAAATATCGTCACCATGTGGATTGCAAAAACAGAATTTAAATAAATGGAATAGTACTTGCTCTGTGATAAAAATTATTATAAAAGTTAAGAAAGACCATCTTGTTCAAGTGTTTGCATTGAGACTCATAGTTCGTAAGTTAATCAATTTTAACAGCTAGCACTTTGTCTGCGATAAGATTGTGTACCAAGCTATGTAATAAATTATAATAAACAGCTACTTGGCTTACAGAGTTTTCATAATAAATGTGTAAACACGCCCTATTATTATTATTTTTTTTTTGTTCGGTGTACGTGTCGACTACATGAGCCGTGTTTTTGTTCAGCTTGCAGATGCAAAATATGTATAGAAATGTCTGTTATTATACATGATTATTGTACAATAATGTGTTATTATGTAAATAAAACAATAACTTTGGAAAAAATGCATTTATTTTATTAATATACACTACTACTTTATTAATATACACTTATACTTTTGTACCAAAAACTGGGAAAAAGTAGCTAACCCTACTTTCAATTTCGAATCGACAATAGATTCCACGATAAAACTGTACAAAACTATAGAAAATCAGGGGCTCTAGTGTCTATTTTTATAAATTTGTCATTCCAACAATTCCGTGGTCATTGTGCTTAAACTTTCGTAATCTGCTAAATTCATAATGATCGATTAATTATCTCAGTCGTCTCGTAACGGAATGGTGATAGAATGACATTGCGGTATAACTGCCATTATTATAAAACCCGTTAATAGAAATGATTTTCTAAGTGTAGTACAAGGCCAGTGATTGACCACTGGAAAGTCATAAGGACGCCATTTTGTTAGTAGATTATGTTGGATATCGTGTAAAACCACACAACTCTATTATCTATGGTGCGTATCTTTGTCTCTCCCCTTCTGCCTAATGCGCTCTCTAGCTCTACACGTGATGCTAAATGTGATCAGAAAGTCTTTTATTTGCATGTTTCCAGATAGAATTCCCACAGATTATGAAACTTGTCAAAAATCGATCATTTTGAGATCACTGATCGACCATTTTGACACTTTTGTAATAGCAGACTAAGGCCCCAGTATGCCTAGTATGAGTTTTCATTACAAGACTCCATCGTCGATATCGACCGCGTTTGACTCATCGATTGGCCCGCTTCAAGGTTGTAAGAACTCTCAACCAATGATGGCGCCAAACCGTAATGAAAACTCATACTAGGGCATCGATCACTTAGGTATACATTAGCAACACAGTCTCAAACAAAACTCTTATCAAAAATGCGACAAGTATTAAGCAGTCTAAAGTAGTCAAAATAAATATACATTAATTTAAAATCAACCTTAAGTGCAGTGTATAAAGTTCTTATCACAAAGCAGTGTACAACAAGCTATTAATTTCTACGACCGAGTCTGTGGTACAACAAACAAAAATTTAAAAAATATGACCATTTATAATTAGGATACTTACTCACAAAAAAGTATTGGACAGTTTAACTCTATTTATTCCTTGTTCAAGTGACGAGGCTCCCCTTGGTTTAGGGATTGGTGCTACGCACATATCTCGCCATTGAATAGGAATAAAACCAGTATTTTGAAATCTATACTAATATATAAAGCTGAAGAGTTTGTTTGTTTGTTTGTGCGCGCTAATCTCAGGAACTATAGGTCCAATTTGAAAAATTCTTTTTGCGTTGGATAGCCTATTAATCCAGGAAGGCTTTAGGCTATATAACATCCCGCTATGACCAATAGGAGCAGAGCAGTAACAAAAATGTTGCGAAAACGGGAGCTAACGCAGACGTGCATATTGCTTCTATTATTCTAACAGGCGCTTATTTTATATCAACTCAGCTCTTTATATTTTTTTTCGGAACGGGACGAACAGCGCACTCAGTTACCATTGAACTTAGCTCATGAGGAAATGCAATATTAGTAAAAGCAGTGAGAACGGAAGAATGTTATAGCAGTGTTTGTTGTCAGTTTGGGATGAATGTGATGATATTCCACAAAAGGGCAATTGAAGCACTAGATCGCACAATGGGGGACATCAAAGGCAACCAAGATATCATGGGAGGGACGGTGGTACTTTAAGCTGGTGACTTGTGCAGACCCTTCCGGTGATTACTAGGGGTATGCCGCCGGCAGATGAAATAAATACCTCTTTGAAAGCATCTGCATTATGGTTTCGCGTGAAAAAGTATTCTCACCACGAATATGCGAGGGCAATTTCATCACGATTCTCAAGCCGGGTATATGCAATATGCAGCTACTCTTTTAAAAATCGGAGTAGATGGCATGCCAACTGACAGTAACGGCATGATTAGAGTGTGAGTCGTGAGTTCTGTCAAGTTGTGGATAGCTCAGATGACCTATTAAACAGGGTTCGAAAATATCCGATATTTATAATAAATATCAAAATATCGGATATTTATGATATATATCCGATATATATCCAAAATCGGATATATATCCGATATTTATATCCATTTCTTAAGACTGCCATTTTATTATCTTATACTATACGATTTCCACAGGTACATGACAGTTTATTATTATGAATTTATTACAATATAAAAACAACATATTTTTAGTTTATATTTAACAAAATAAACATAAAATATTATAGTGCACAAAAATCAACTAAAAATAACCATCTTTTTCTGAGAAAACAAAGTCTATAAATATTAGGGAAACAAAATTAAAAAATCTTAAACATCCTAATATTTGTACTTAGTCGAGTTATAATCAAATAACAAATTAGACTTTTTCTAGTCAGCTAGAACTGTCAAATCGCCTGTTGACATTCCTAAAGGATTAATACTACACTTCACTTTTAAGGAGTAGGTATGTTTACAGATGATAGAATTGAAAATTATTTTGGCTCTTTTACGTTGCACTATTATTATTGACTAGCTTTCCGCCCGCGGCTTCGCTCGCGTGGAGTTCGGTTATATCGCGCTCTTTAGATTTCCCTCGGGAACATCAAATTTTTCCGGGATAAAAGGTAGCCTATGTTCTTTCTCAGGATCCAAAGATTGTCTGTGCCAAATTTCATCAAAATCGGTTGAGAGGTTTAGGCGGGAAAGCGTAACAGACAGACAGACAGAGTTACTTTCGCATTTATAATATTAGTATGGATTGCAGTACCTACTTGGTAAATTCGAAGTATTACGGTCTGAAGACAGAAAAAACGACGAATATGCCAGCAGCGCGTCGGTAAAAGTACTTAAATGCAACATACCATAAATTTTGATATATATCACAAAAAATGGTTTGATATATATCAGATATATATCGGATATATATCATGATATATATCAATTGATATATATCCTTCGAACCCTGCTATTAAATAATTCTATCCTGATCTTCAAACAAATATGGCCAACCGAGAATGGCTATGCGAAAGGGCAATTTTGTCGCCGACTAATGAAATAGTAAAATAAATGAACAAATCATGTTAAACGTCCAGGGAAATGTTATCGAATACCTCTCAGTGGACAATATTACGGACACTGAACAAGTTACATCATACCCTATAGAATTTTTCAACTCTTTAGAATTATCAGCAGTGCCACCCCATAAGTTGATGCTAAAAGTTGGTGTTCCAGTCCTCTTAATGAGGAATCTTTACGCTCCAAAGCTATGTAATGGTACTCGGTTCATCATCATCAACCTTTCTATCGTCCCACTGCTGGGCACAGGTCTCCTCTCATACAGAGAAGGATTGAGCGTAATCACCACGCTTGCTCAATGCGGGTTGGCAAATAACACACAACTCGGTTACTTGGTTACAAATAACACATTTGGGTCACAACATTGTAAAGACTACAATCATGGCTGGAATGGCAAAAGGACAAAATGTCTTGATTCCCCGTATTCCCATAATCCCGACTGATTTGCCATTTCAATTCAAAAGAGTACAGTTCCTTCTGAAAGCAGCATTTGCTATAACAATAACAAAGCCAACAGACGCTTAAAGTTGCCGGAGTTCATTTAGAAACAACATGTTTTTCTCATGGGCAATTCTCTTTCTCATGCTCACGTGTATCAAATCCAGAAAACCTTTATGTTTTGGCAAAATACAGCAAAACAAAAAAAAAGTTGTTTATAAACCGTACTTACTTAAATGTGCTCATATTTTATCAAGCGTAATAATTTTAACCATTATTTCATAATACCCTAAGCATATCCAAAACACCAACCAACGCAAAATAATTAGAAGTATGATATTTGATGTTTCTTTCCTTTGCTAAACCTTTAAACCCGGTAAAATTAACGTTGCTATAGACCTTATGTATCTTTATGATCCTACTAATAATATAAACGCGAAAATATGGCAGGATATTTGAAACCTTGCAGTAATGTATTCATTTATCTTGGTATTCCCCCAGAAACGGGAACCACCGCGCGCTATAAAGTCTACGCGGACGGAGTCGCGGGCAACAGCTAGTATTTGATCAAATTTGTTCAGCTTTGTGTACTAACAAACATTGATGATAAACTTTAAAAATTTTCCCCAGCCCCACTCCGGTTAGTTTTTCTCATATTTAACACATTTCTTCGATGTTTTGTTTAAATAGAATTGAAAATTAATACAAATTTCAATAATTAACAAGCCAGAAAACTAATCGCTGACTGCTGATTACATTCGATGTACTTGTACTTAGTTTTTTTTTTTTTTTTTTTAATAATATTTATTCATGACCATAGATACAAGTCTTTCAGTCGCATACATTATATGGGTTTTAACATAACTATAGTAAGATTTACAAATAATACAAAACAGTTATACCTTTAACATTACAAATAAATAGATTAAATTTTTTCTATGGTATTACAAATATACCTAAACAACACATTATAATAATTTGTGTTTTTTAATAACTCCTGAACGCGGCGGGGAACACTTTGAAGTTCACTATGACTTTCACTGTCATTATTGTCATTTAATTCATTTAATTCACTGGCCAAAATCAAACGTTGGATATTAAAACTTGAACATTGTAGGATAATATGATCCAAATCAGCATTGTCTGCTCCGCAATGTTGACATCGGCTGTTGTTGATTATGCGAATCCTATTCAGGTGAGCTGGTGTTAAGCAATGTCCCAATCTCATACGTGATATGATAATTATAAATCTTCTTGAGATGTATTTGAAATTATGATACCAAGGTTTAATCGGCAATTCACTTTGTATTCCAGCATACCATCTATCTGCCTTTCGTTTCCAGCGATATGTTCCAATACTCTTTCCATAACTGTGTATTAAGTCCTTTAAAAAGACTGTAGTAATCAGTGAATGGAACTTTGACCAACTCTGAGCGATCCTCGTCATGGGCTGAACGGGCCGCAGTATCAACTATATCATTTCCACGAATGCCACTGTGTGAAGGTACCCAAATTAATTCTATGTTAACACACTTATCAAGTAGTTTTGGATTATAAGTCTAATATCAAAAATAATATAATTTAACTTAAAAGAGATATTTACATTGTGTAGAGCACACAAAACACTTCTGGAGTCTGTAACTATTAAAATTTTATGTACATTATTTTCAAGACAATTTATATGCTCCAGTGCACAATATATTGCATAGCACTCTGCAGTGAAAATGCTACACACCTTATTTAATTTAATACATTTAGTGAAGTCTAGCTGTGGATCATAGAAAGCTGCATTGACATTATGATCTGTTTTAGATCCATCTGTATATATAACATAATGTTCTGATCTATTGTTTTTAAATTGTAGAAAATCAAATTTATTGTGCACCATGTCTAAATGGATTGCAAAGCTAATAATAATACAATTAAAAGGAATTTCGTATATAGGCCAAAACTCTTTTTTAACAATATCTTTTGAATTATTATTTACATGTTTAAATATGGTTGGCATTTCAGGTAGAGCTCCACCAACCAAAGAAGAGGCAGAGATGGCATTGAAAGCAATTGACTGTGAGATTATCGGATGTATTGTTAGTTTTTAAAGTTAGTTAGTAAAGGATTATTATTTGAAGCCATGATTTTTAATAAAAATCTCTCAACCAACAACAACCTTCGTAGTGACAAGGGTGATATACATGTCTCAACCTCTAGTGAATTAATTGGTGTGGAGCGCATAGCACCACAAATAAGTCTCAATCCCATATTTTGAATTACATCTAGTTTTCGTAATAAGGTGCTATTCATTAGCAGCATTCATATAAGCTAAACAGCTGTAATCAAAATGGCTTCTTACTATACTTTTGTACAGCATACTCATAACTTTGGGATCAGATCCCCAAAAACTTCCTGTTAAATGTCTTAATAGATTAATACCTTTCAGTGCTTTGTTACTTATATGTTTAATATGTTCATCAAATTTTAATTTGTCATCAATAACAACTCCTAGGGATCTATGTTGCTTAACAACAGGAATTTCTACATTATTGTATGAAATTTTAACATTGCTATGGGTATTACAATATTTTCTGATAATTAAAATTGAACTTTTTTCTGGACTTATTTCTTATTTTAGTTTATTATGGTAATAGCTGTATAATTGAGACAAGGCCTTATTTATATTAGTCATTGCTATATCTATGTTTTGATTTATGCTGTACATAAGCAAGTCATCAGCAAATTGCAGGATTTTTACATCTGTAACATCTACATATTTTAAAATTTCAGAAGTATACAAGTTATAAAGTAAAGGAGACAAAGTTGCCCCTTGCATTGTGCCTTTGTTGACAGTCCTAGGTCCATGCAATTTATTATTAAATCTTACAAATACAGTTCTATTGTTTAAAAAAGAATAAAGCCATTTTAGAATATGTCCAGGAAAACCCATATCATGAGATACTTGAATGAGTTCTTCTATATTTACATTGTCAAAAGCACCTTTTACGTCTAAAAACACACAGATTGCATTGGAGTGACTTAATTTAACCTGTCTTACATCAGACAATAAAGATACAAGGCTTTCAGAGGAACTTTTACCTTTTCTGAAACCAAACTGTATAGAAGGAATTAAGCTTTGGGATTCAACACAATAATCTAATCTTAATTTCAACATATTTTCAAAGAGTTTACCTAAACAAGACCATAAGGAAATAGGTCTATATGAAGAAGCACTATTCACAGGTTTATTAGGCTTTATAATTGGAATGACACACTGTGTTTTCCAAGACTCTGGTATTTCTAATTCATCCCAAAGTTTATTATAAATGTTAAGTAATATTGTTTGTGCATTTAAATGTAATTTTTTAATTAATTTGTAAGGTATGTTATCCAATCCCGGTGTAGTATCTTTCCTACTTTTTAAAGATATTGAAAACTCTTCTATAGTGAAATTGTTCTTGAGAAATACATTTACATCATTTTCTTTAGCATTTTCGAACAAATACTCAAGTCTATTCTCATCTATTTCAGTAGAATCTGCTAGGTTATCTAAAAAACTTGGGACCCACTCATCATCAATGTTTTTGTTTCGATTTGTTCCAATTTTTTTAAACTTTGTACTTAGTAAGATTTAGTGTTGCCCTACTTTTAAAATTGTTAGTTTCAGAAAGATCCACTTTCACGACTTTATAAACCAGGTATACGGCCACGTCTTACGAAAAAAATTTAATTACGAATGTTACGTAGGTGGCAAATGTCTAGCCATGGCGCCTCCGCCAGGCCGGAACAAGCGGAGCAGACCAAAGAACTGCTGGCTTGATGTTGTAAGAAATGACAAGCGTGCCAACGATCTTTTACCACAGGATGCGAAAGATCGTGCGAAATGGAGGAGAATGTGCAGGAAAGCGGACCCTAGGCTCCAACGCCAAAGCCGCGGATGCAACCGGGATAAACGTAAAGATGATGATGATGATGATGGTGATGAGTATGCGCACATATAACTAGAAGATACAAATAGGAAGAAATACATTGTGAATGATTAATGAAAGTTATGAAATTAGAAGGAAAACAAAAAAAAATGAATATAATCAAGATTGAGTAATCATAATACAAATGCAGGATAGAAATAAAAATAGAAAAAGCACGCCAAGGTTGAGCTGTAACGCGAGAGCGATTAAACCATTAATTTAATATACCGATATTTACCACGGTTGTTCACATATATCAAACTTCGTATGGTTTTTCACCAGTGTGTGTGTGTCAATATGCTTTGTTAAATAAGCCTTGCTTCTATAACTATTCAGACAAACATCACATTTATACGGTTACGGACCAGTGTGTACGCCTATGCCTTCTCAAACTAGACTTATGACTAAGATTACGTTGACAAATATCACACTGATAAGGTTTCTCACCAGTGTGTGTATGCATATGCTCTGTCAATCTAATCTTATGACTAAAATTACGTTCACAAATAACACACTGATAAGGTTTTTCACCGGTGTGTGTATGCATATGCCTTGTCAAACTACTCTTCTGACTAAAATTACCTTGACAAATATCGCACTTATAACGTTTCTCACCAGTGTGTGTATACATATGCTTTGTCAAATAATTCTTATGACTAAAATTACGTTCACAAATAACACACTGATAAGGTTTTTCACCAGTGTGTGTATGCATATGCTTTGTCAAACTATTCTTATGACTAAAATTACGTTGACAAATATCACACTGATAAGGTTTTTCACCAGTGTGTGTACGCATATGCGATTTTAAATAACTGCTTTGGAAAAAAAATTTTTTACATAGATAACACTTAAAAGGTTTTTCACCAGTGTGTATATGCATATGCTCTGTCAAACTAGACTTTTGACTAAAATTACGTTGACAAATATCACACTGATAAGGTTTCTCACCAGTGTGTATATGCATATGCTTTGTCAAACTATTCTTATGTCTAAAATTACGTTGACAAATATCACACTGATAAGGTTTTACACCGGTGTGTGTATGCATATGGTCTGTCAAATGACACTTACGACTAAAATTACGTTGACAAATATCACACTGATAAGGTTTTTCACCAGTGTGTGTATGCATATGCTTTGTCAAACCATTCTTCTGACTAAAATTACGTTGACAAATATCACACTGATAAGGTTTTTCACCGGTGTGTGTATGCATATGCTTTGTCAAACTGTTCTTATGACTAAAATTACGTTGACAAATATCACACTGATAAGGTTTTTCACCAGTGTGTGTACGCATATGCGATTTTAAATGACTGCTTTGGATAAAATTATTTTTACACAGATAACACTTATAAGGTTCTTCACCAGTGTGTGTATGCATATGCTTTGTCAAACTGTTCTTATGACTAAAATTACGTTGACAAATATCACACTGATAAGGTTTTTCACCGGTGTGTGTATGCATATGCGTTGTCAAACTGTTCTTATGACTAAAATTACGTTGACAAATATCACACTTATAAGGTTTTTCACCAGTGTGTGTACGCATATGCGATTTTAAATGACTGCTTTGGATAAAATTATTTTTACACAGATAACACCTATAAGGTTTCTCACCAGTGTGTGTACGCATATGGTTTGTCAAATGAAACTTTCGTGTATACACACGCTGACAAATATGACATTTATACTTTTTTTTTACATTGGTAGAACTACTCCGATTACATACGTAAGGCTCTTTGAAATATGTGCCAGGCTTGGATGTCCGTTTTTGAGTTGTCCGGATAACTTCCGAGTCTGATATGTCTTTTGTAGTTTGCTCGGCTGTTATTGCATCATTTTCTTTTGTTCTTCGCGTGTTCTCTTTTGGTTTCCTCACGACGGTGGCCTCTGTAAAAAAAAGCTAGTAACTACATTTGGGAAGATGATTGATATTGTGCAGGCGAATCTAAATAATTTACACAAGCGCTTTGTTGATTTCATAGTAGGATCGAAAAACGGAAATTACTGATTAAACAATAAACGCCACTGAAAGCAGCAAGTTAGACAGACAACTGATGTGGAAACTAAGATTTTTTTTTGTTCTGTATGAGAAATCATGTAATGACCACTCCCGTTGTTCTGACTAAAACCCACCCGTGTTTCTTCACTTTCCTGTGCGCCAGGGCCACGGTTTCTTTTTTAACCAACCCGCAACCCTGGCCCAGGAGGCATCGGTCTTTGTGGACCCTGTTACGATTGCTGACATCTCTTTAAGGCGCGCGTGATACACAACGCGCAATCGACCCGTGCCTGGTCCTTACCATACCCAGGCGCGTGAGCTCCATATAGGCATATAAGCACTGCATACCCTTATAATTTTCTAATTCAGAACACCCGAATCGTATTATAATATAATTTTTGTACTACAGTACATTCTGTTAAAACACTATACTAAAACAGTAACACTGCCATCTTTTGGTGGTAGCGCAAAGTAGCTAACACACATTACAATTTATAATGCGCGCATACCGCGGCTGTGTCACTAGCGCTACGGAGCGTAGAGCGACGTAGGCACGAACTAAATTTGCATATTGTTACGGGCTACGGGTACTTAAACGGTTAAGGGTTACGAAGTTTATTAGCAACTAGCGGCCCGTCTAGGGTTGCCAGATAGGAAGTTACAAAATCAGGGACAGTCGTCGACAGAGACCCTCTCGGAAAAACGAACGGCTAAAAAAAAAAGCTCATTCGAAGATTCCAAATCAAATCCGGGAGAGTCGGAGGAAGAACGCCTAAAAAAAAAAAACTTTTTAAAATCCGGGACAATTACCGCTCATTCCGGGACAAGAGGCAAGATTCCGGGACAATCCCGGATTTCCCGGCGGTCTGGCAACCCTAGGCCCGTCCCGTCTTCGCACGGGGGGACTTAAGATTTTTTACATAGTTTTACGTTTTATTTATATTTATTCTCAGTTTTTTTTTTATTTAGGAAGTATTTACCTTTTGAAAACATTTTTCCGGACTTCATTTACTTATTTCATTTATTTAATTAATTATTTTCTTCTTAAATAGGAACCTACCTATTTTGTTGTTGTTTGTTTTGGTTGAGGTAAAAGTTTGTTTTTAAATTGTTATTTTACATTTATTGAAAAATATTTACATCTTTTCATTTTTTTTTGTTTTTCTTTATTGTTTTAAGGTTTTTTTTTGTTAAAGTTTTTTGTTTTTTTTGTTGTTATAAGGTTTTTTTTTGTTAAAAGGTTTTTTTGTTGTTTTAAGGTTTTTTTTGTTAAAGTTTTTTGTTTTTTTTTTTTGTTAAAGTTCTTTGTTTTATGTGTTTGATCAAATTATCGTAATATTTACATTTTACTTTAAGGCTTCACTGTAAACTATGTTTGCAGTGGTATTTGTAGGTGCTAACAAAACATATTGATTTTTAGGAGATCCTACTCGAGAAAGGGCTACATATAACTGCCCATGAGAAAAGCACTCATTTCTTAGGTCGACGCCAACAATCGAAAAAGTTTGCCCCTGTGATTTATTTATCGTAAGGGCAAACGATGTCTTCACAGGAAACTGTAACCTTTTAAAGGATATAGGTAAATCCGTCGGAATCATCGGGATTCGCGGTATGTGAGCGAGCTGTCCGGCCGCGGGCCCAGTGATGATTGTTGATACAATCACATTGTCTCGTAATTCCCTTATCAAAAGTCTTGTGCCATTGCACATATTGGGAGGGCTTAAATTTCTCAAAAGCATGATAGGAGTACCTCCTTTTAATTTTAGTTCGTGGGGTGGCAAGCCGGCAGGGTTGAGGGAATTTAAAAATTCTTGTGGGTAGTGTACTGCATCTTCGATGTTGCACACAGTGTCAATAGATTTGTAACATTTGAAATCACCTGGTACTTTTTCCATAATCATTCTGTTTATATCATTTACGGAATCGTTTCTTGGCGACACTATCGCCCTCGAACAGAGCCAATTGAAATTTCGTTCTGTGAGATTTTCAATGTCGGGATAGATTGTGTCTATAAGGACATCTAGACTGTTAACAGTTTGAGCCAATTCATTGTCTCTAGTTGTTCTAGTTTTCCATCTCCAAGTTGAAGTATTTTTTGTGAGAAATTTCCATTGTTGTCGTTACTTAAATGTGCTCTCATATTTGTGCGCAAATTTAGAGTTTTAATTGATTGCCACAAAGGTGATGATTTGAGGCACGCTTTAATAACGTCGGCGCGTGTACCTTTAGTTATAACCGGTAGTGTTTGGCGAAAGTCTCCAGCCAACACAAAGGTTACGCCTCCCATCACATTGCCTGAATTCCTGAGGTCTTTTAATGTGCGGTTCACAGCTTCCACGTGAGCTCTATGGCTCATGGTACACTCATCCCAAATAATCAGTGAAGTGTCCTGTAAGAGCTTCCCAAGTGGACCATTTTTGCGGATTGAGCATACCGATTGTTGTTCTAATGACACAGACAACGGTAATTTAAAGGTCGAGTGAGCAGTCTTCCCACCATTTAATAGAGTTGCAGCAATGCCAGAAGACGCGACCGCCAGTGCTTTTCTTCCAGATTGTCGTACTTTGGCTAATATTAAATTGGCAAGAAATGTTTTACCTGTTCCGCCAGGCGCGTCCAAAAAAAATAGTCTACCTTTGTTGTTGATCACACTTTCAATTATAGCATCGAACGCAATTTTTTGATCTGCCATCAACTTGGGTACATTTGAGTTGACATATACTGATAACTCGTTAACATCGTATGTAGAGCTCGGTATGGCATTAACTACATTTTGTAGGGGGCGATTCGGAGAGGGTAACCCAAAGCTACCAAATTTTTATCGTTCTGTTCTAAAAGTTTATTTTCGATCTGTATCAAGCCTTCATTATAAACATCAAAATCTTGTTGACCTATTCTTGGGCTATGTGTCTGATATCTTGACACAAATCGTTTTTAAAAGTGTTCCATAATTTGAAAGGTTCCGAGGGGAAACAAAATAATAGAATCACCACAAACAATTCTCTCAGCTTAAGCGGACATTGGGATATTGAAGCTTCTCTCAAAGTTATTTCCCATTGGTTATCATTTTCCAGCAAACCTCTATCTCGGCAAGCGGCTTGGTAAGTTTCTTTAACAATTCCCTCAACTGTTTTTAAATACTGGAATGATGTTGGGCCACGTACATGATGAAGTAGTAGCCTGAGATAAAAACATTCTGACTGTGAAGGATGAATGCTCTACACTCTTCCCAATGCTGCATCTTTTTTTATGCCGGGGTGTCCAACTACGTCTTGGCCACGCTTCCTTCTAGAAAATTTATTGTTTGCCTATGTATAGTAATGAGGGACTTCGTGATAGAGTAGTGTTCTAGCAAACCCGTCACTGCTGCACAGGTCAAAAAAGGCAGTGAGTGTCGTTTTAGGTGGATTTTCAACAATATTTTGTATATTTTCCGCTGAGAAGTATACTCGTTGTCCGTTCTCTAAGTGTAGCGCTAAGTGTACTACGGTAGGGTGTCTGTCATGTATAGGAAACTCTAACAATCTCCACACTGCTTCAGATGTACTGATGTATCGGCCGTTTAAATATTTTTCAACTTCGTCATGAGCATTTCTGACACTGAAAGTGGCTTGATCCGATCCTTTATTAATGTACTTACATATGTACTTAATTGCTTGTACGGAATGACAATATTCAACGTTTATGTGAGCGTTGAAAGATCGGCACAATATTGGGCAATATGGAACGATCCATCTGTTGTCAATGTTGACTGTTCTTCCTCGCACATTCAAGGTAGCGACCTGCCCTCCGTTGTCGATGTCGCGTCGTCGATAAACGGGATATCCGTCCTCACCGGTCTCGGTTTGAGTTACAAAACGTCGTGGGTATTTTTTTGAACAAATGCCATTTTTCATGCACGGCGAAGTCAAATTTTCTTCCCCACATGGTCCATGTACCATATTTTTTGTGACTATTTCGAACAACTCTCTTTATTAGGTAGCTCGGCAACTATTATGCCATCAATTTCATCGGGCTGTATTTTTGTGTCCAGCCAAAATAACATGACAATGCGGCAATCCTCTTTTTTGCCACTCTACAGTTACCATAAAACATTTAACCGTCCCAAAAATCGCGTCTTTTGTGATTATGTTTATAATTTTTTTCATTTTTAAGTGAAACACTCGAGCAATGATGTCATGCCGATCGAAAGATCGCTGACCGGGAAAAAGTTCTTGCTTTATTTCTTCCCATTCCGGATTACACGTAAAAGTTATAAAAAGGTCAGGCCTTCCATAATTGCGCACATATGTCATAGCATCTTGCGTCTTTTCGTGGAGATACCTCGGTGACCCGGTAAATCACGACGGCAAAATGACATGCTGACCTAAATTGGCGGCATTTACACCTGCGTCTTGGTTTGAAGCATCCCTCAAATGAATATAGTTATCCGCTCTTAGCTTTTGTTGGTTTCGGGAAATAAAATTTAACCTCTCTGAAATCATCTTCGCCATCATATCAACACAATACTGATTAAACAAATCTTTGTAATAATGCAGTGTGTTAAAACAGTTCATCCTAATCATTAAACGGTAGGCATAATATTGCATACATGACACTGTTTTATTTCGTAATGCATTCTGCTGAGGAATATTCACATAATATCCGTCGTCTCCTGTTACATATATAAGTGGATATTGTAACGGATCGTAAGCGCGGTGCAATTCCGACACTCGTTTTAGTTGTCCGTCTCTACCATGCAGCACAATATCCCTGGGTCCTTTGTCTTCGTCGACCAACAGAACGGCCACTTCATTTAAGGAAGGAGCGTTATATCTGCCTTGGTGTTCTGTCTGAGGTGTGCGATCAGAGTGAATGATTAGTTTTAAACTTTCCGGGTTGTTAAGTTCGATACTATGCTTGAAACTTCGTACGTATATATTGTGGCTATTTAATACGGTCTGCAATTCGTTAATCAAATCAATTTTTAGCGTAGGGGCCATGTTTGCTCGCAAAGATAGTTGGTCAGCTTCTGAAATAAAATATATTTGCAGAAATTGAGTGTTTTGTCCTGCTGGTGGTAAGAGGCTACCTATAAGATGGTAGACTTGTCCTTCTACCTTAAAGGTGGGCATAAAATTTCCCTCTCTAATTTCTTTTGCCCCAAACGAAGTCATCTGAAAAAGACTATTGTATCTACGCGCATTGTTCAAAAAATGCGCAGAAAGTGTGTGATTATTAGTCAATAGGCTTTTTATTGGTTCTGGTGGCTCTGTTATATTAGGAAGAATAACTTTTCCAGACGCGCAACACATACCGTTCGCTTCATCATTCCATTTTTTTGCACAACATCGCGGGCAAACCTTATTCATTGCTCCGATTTGGATGCTGTTTTGATGAGCATAATCAATTTGTGGATCGTAACTGAATGCCGATCTATTGCTATGAGCTAAAACTCTATTACGCGTCCTAATTGTTAAAGAATGTTGTCTTTCTCTCTGTGCAATAAGCTGCGAGCGTTCGGCGCTAGATTCCCTGGCACGTGTTTGCGAGTTCCTAACTCTATTTTCTGCAAGACGCTGCGAGCGTTCAGCACTCGATTTTCGTTCGTGTAGTTGTGATGATCGGGTATTTTGTGCAATTAGTCGCTGCGAGCGCTCGGCGCTAGATTCCCTGGCACGCGTTTGCGAGTTCCTAACCCTATTTTCTGCAAGGCGCTGCGAACGTTCAGCACTCGATTGTCGTTCTTGTAGTTGTGATGATCGGGTATTTTGTGCTGAAAGACGAAGCGCATGTTCGGCGCTTGATTCCCTTGCACGTGATTGTGACATTCTGTCACTATTTTGAGCAAGGCGGTGCAAGCGTTCGGCGCTAGATTCGCTTGCACGTGATTGCGACGCATACGCTCTCTGATTTGCGAGACGATCAAAATTTTCGGAAACTGATTCTTCATCACGTCGTATTTTTGCTAATCTCGCTTGAGAGCAACTTTTAGATAGTTGAGACCTTTTTTTTCTTGGCATATTGATGATTTTTTTTTATTAGATAAAAATAAGAATAGAAATTAGGATAGAGAATAAGAATAGAATTTAGGATAAATACTTACTATGGAAAATAAGGGTATAAGTAAGAATATAATTTAGGATATTATAGCAGTAAAGCCTGAATGAACAATTTATAATTAGTTCTGAAAAGAACTTTTTTACTCGAACAAAAAATGCAAAAGAACTTTTTTACTCGAACAAAAAATGCAAGTTAAATAGTCTACAAAATGTTTAAGATCGGTTACGTGACACGTCTGCCGCGCGGCTCCACGCGGCTACCTATCTCACTGATCTGACCTCCCCTTCCCCGCACCGCTGCGTTGCCCGGCTGGCTAGTCACTTCACGCCGCGCGCCGCCCCGGGCCTTTTTTATGTATTTTTGAAATAGCAGGTAAGTACTTACCTAATAGGCATCTTTTGGATGAATTAATAGTCATAAGGTAACCGATTGAACAATTCAAAAGTTATCTAGAGCAAACTTTTATAAGGATTGAACCATTCATTAAAACGATTGTTATGGGTAAACTATAAAAGGTAGACATATGCTCTCGCAGACTTTTTTAAAAAGAATGTTAAGATGAACAATTCATCCATAGAGCATTTTTGTATAACTTTAACTATATGCCCAGCGCACGCCACGGAAGGCCTCAGAAACGACACTTTTCCTCCGTTTTTAAAACATTTTTGGTTACTGCTCCACAACTATAAGACCTAGCGTGATATTATATAGCATATGTTACTTCTGAATAATGCAGCTTTCTAATGGTGAAAAAAATATTGGAATCGGTCCAGTAGTTTTTGAGTTTATTCATTACAAACATACAAAAATACAAATCTTTCCTCTTTATAATATTAGTATAGACGAAGGTACAGACGATCGTAGGCAATGACAAGTAGAACGTAGCTGATGTCGCACCGGAGTCTTCTCTTACGTCCACGAGGTCCGTGTCGTAAATACACAATAACACTACAGATGATACTTCACGTAGTACTCAAAGTTCTCGTTACAGTTGTCGCAATAGGTATTCTCAAAGATCGCTTCTTAACTGTCGCTGTTTTCGCATCGCTAGTCGAGTGTAGACTGACTCTGCGCCGGCGTCACGGCTCTGTATATAGGCCAGCTGATCGAACATTCCAGAACCCTCTAGACGCAATAATAATACTGCATAACTTCGAGTTCACCGGCCAAGTAAGTACCTACGATAATTCCCGGAAACGGGTTTCTAGAAATTTCGATGTCGACACTTTGTTGACAAAACTGTTGAGACCTGTACCATTCGATAGGCCATCCTAAGTCAAGTAATGCGTTTTTATATTGTGCCTAGAAAATGTCTAGATCTAGGGAAATAGGACTTAAAAGTGACACACTGCATGTGACGCGATATTGAACCTTATGCCATCGACATAAGGTCCATTCGTAACATTGCCCCCTTCTTAGTCATGCTCGCTGTGCCGGGACATCGCTCGAGTCAACCTTAGATGTTATCCGGGTCAGATGTTTTCAGGTTTTATACTGTGGAGTGATAATTGCTAGTATCTTGCTTTATTGATTTCAAGTAAACTAAAGTGTTGGAATACCCCGCGAATCTGGTATAAAAACTAGTTTCACCGCGCTATTCTGTTAGCTCATATTAGCCATCGGCCTGCAGCTGAGCAAACACAGCTATATAACTAACTAATACTTACTTATTGTCTGCGTGGCTTTTCTGTTTTTCTTTGATACTTTTACGTCTTCCACTTCTGTTTTACAGTTCCTCAATGGTACATCACCTTCTAAGTCTGACTCATAATAGCGTGGTGATTTATCTGCCACATCTAGACAACTATTGTCTAAATTTCCGGGTTCTAGCTCTGTAAGTAAACAAAAACAGTGAAGAGTATTATTTGTTATATTTCACAACACAATGTGGTTACCATAGATATCAGAAATAAGAGATCGGTTCTAACGCGCAATTTGTTCTAGGTCCTATGTCGCCAAAAAATTTTACACTCACATGCACATATAAATAAGTACACTTGTCCACGCGTATATTGACAAATCTTGACCAATCATTGATCAACGCACACATTGAAACTCACACACACAAGCGCTGCTATTGGCCCTTTCAATCGCGTAAACATTCACTACAACATTCAACAATTTTACAGCAACGCTAGTGCTTGAAAGTCGATAAACTATTTATTGATATGCAATTTCTTACGTGTCGCTTGTATACAATTTCAAGTTATAGGCTTGTAGAAGCTGATTTACTAAACAATTTTACTTTTGCGAATATTGCTAATTTGTTTTTATATTCACTTAACATTTAAAGGAATAAAAAAAAAATACGTTTTAATAGAAGAATATTATAAGCAATAAACTTTTTTTTTCTTACTCTCACTTTTCTTTAATATTACAAACAAGTGTTTTAATGCAATCGTTGATAGAATCGTTGTAGGTGGATGGTTTATAGTGGTTGGATGGTTACATTTATTTCAATAATAGTCTTCTGGAATCACAATCAGCAATATAATACACGCTTCAATATATTCAAACAAGATCTGGAAAACTAAGTATAATAAGTTAATTTAATAACAGTTTTTATTTTACTGTCCACTAAAATGTAAATATTTACAAAGTACTTGACGCTTGGATAGTTTTGGTGCAGCATTTTTTGTTAAATAGTGAAGCCTCACATTCATGTATTTTTCCATAACGTTGAACATTACATTGAGCTCTCTTAGTTCCGTTGTTATATTTATATTCTGAATTGACGAGGAACAAGTCAGGAGTGAGATTTTTTCGAGTGCTTGACAATTACCAGTGTCTGCATCTCTCAGTTCCGCTTTAACGAGTAGTTTTTTATAAATGGCTCGAAATTGTCGAGCCGTAGGGTTTGTGTTACACCCACCATGACTCCGAATATGACCAAATAGTAGTTCTATATGGTCTTGGCTGATTTTGTAAGCAGGAAGATATTTCAATTTCTTCTCAGTTTCAACAATTTGGCTATATAAACATTTCAAACTTTTAATGCATGCAAGAAACCCGACGAATCCTGTTTTCCTGCTAGACTTGGTGATTTTAATTTCATTTGGTAATTTTAAAGAAAGTAAATAGGACTCGGCATTTTCCAAAAAATCAAAAATATTTTGTTTGTTGAGTGAGGAAAGAGGTTTCTTGAAATGTAACTGTGCCATATTTCTGGAATTTAATGTATCGAAAAGATTATTTACAGTTCTCAAACAGTATACTGTGCCATCCACATTTTCGAAACCAGGTACATTAAGCTGCGAACAAAATTCTAAAGCATCAGCAACACTATTACTGAACAATAGTGATGCTAAACGAACTTTCATTTTCTGATTTTAAAAAAAAACGTGATTTCTTCTCAGTTTATTAGCTAAGTGTAATTTTTCTTTTTCTTGAATACTGTTTAATTTTTTCAAGTGATCCCAAGTAACCTCTCTGTTTGATTCATCAATAAAAACGTTGTAAGCTTCAAGAGCATTTCGTACCAACTTGAGCATATGGCATGGGTCAGGGAATATGTAAACAGGTTTTTTAGTAATCGGATGCTCAAAATCAGTTTTTAAGTGGCCAGTGTCTAAGTTGCAACAAAGTTCTTTCGCCATAGTTAAATTTGCTGGGCAACCATCAAATGTTAACGATGTTACATCAACTCCAGTTTCATGTAGTAATTCTAAACATTGAATGATAAGGTTGGCGCGCTGTTGCCCCGATACACCGTCTACCAGAAAGTAACCAACGGGTACTTTCCATGAGCCATTAATTGCTGTCAGTAGAAACACTAGAGCTTCTTTGGCTATTGGTAATGAGTCTGACTCGGTTCCCGATTTACATATATCTACATATCCGTGCATTTCTTTGCCATCCCATTCTACTCTTTGCCGTATGGCCATTTCGTCCATTACTAAATTACAGACAAGCCTGTAGTTAGTGTTGGCAGCCTTAAGTTTAATAGCCTCTAATGATTCTTTCGTGAAACCTGGCTGTGCATCTACTGATTCGTACCACTTTCGAATTGTTCTAGGATGTGGCAGACAAGTTTGAAACTTTTTTCTTACATATTGGTAGGCTTTCGGGGAGTAAAAATGTAACGTGCATGCGAAAGTTCTCAAGGCTGGTGGATATTGACCAATAGTACCTACACTGTCTTTTTTCTTAGCAAATCTCTGAATGAGCTCATTAACTCCATCTCCAAGTGATTCCAAATGATTTACTTGATCTGGACTTACAAAATTTTTATCTTGAAGTTCTTTTAACATGTCTGTTAGCACTATAATTTTTTTTTTATAGCGGCTTGCTTTCTTTTGAAGAGTTTTTATTGTTTGGTTTTTCTTTTTCAATAATTTCGCACATCGTTCTAATTTAATTCGCATCAGCTTCTTACGAGGTGTGTCGTCAATTCCGGGATTTAAGTGATCATTTAACGTCTGTAAAAACAACATGCAAGTAAATATATGTATTTGTAAAACGTATGTGTTTAAATATATGTATTTTTTTATTGATTTATTAAACAAGTACATAACAATTAATTGTACCTCCACAATAAAAATAAAGGATAACATTCATAAAATAAATAGATGAATAGTCAACTTTGTTTCATTTTGTTACTTAAAAAGTATGCACTGATAGATAACATGAGAACTGAATAAGTAGGTGCTTACTGGGATTGGAGAGGTCGATTGTGAACTATTGGGTATGTCCTCTTCTTCTCGCATATTATTTTCTTTTAGTATCTAAAACAATATTAAAATAATTATCAAGTTTCATTTATAAATTGTATCCATATACTTACCAACAAGATATAAATAAATTGCTGTGTACTGAATATATCTACTTACTTCATTTTTACTAATAGCTTGGGTGGGCGCACAATTATTGGCACGTTTTGTGTTTACGCTATCCTGCAAAAACGATATTATTTATTTAATTATCTTTTTACGATTACTTATTTAAAAATATTCTTAGCATAAAATACTTATATATTCCATCAGACAAACCGTTGCAAAGACAAGACGCAGTTTTAAGGTTGGCTCAGCCCATTCAAAAAGCCTTCGCTTCTTTTTATATGGCTGATAACATTTTTCTTCAAAATGTACAGAGCATATTGTACTATTTTCTGTGGGCCACCAATCGGGTCCTCTTCCAGTTGAACTTATCCATTTCTGTTTAATAGATTTTTCGCATGGAAATCTAGAATAAAAATACTACATGAACGTATTGTTCTACAACACAAAGATTATATTACGAAATATATTTTATTGTTATGTGTTTCTATCTGAAACTCTTAAAGAATGTTTTATACTAATACACAAGGATAAATTTAAATACTATTTAACTGTGACACAGGTATTACAAGTTGTACGACATTATTTGCACAATAATTTTAGCTGTATCATTTTATTTTGCGCCAAAAAGCAATGTTTATAAATCTAAAAATAAATATAAAAACATAATTGTCGATAGTACAAATTTACTAGCTACATCTCTAGCTCACGACGTCAAGCTGCGGCCGTACCACGTTACCGACCATTTTGATTCGGGCGATATTCATTACGTGAGCGAAATATTATTGTTAACATAAGTACAACACCCGGCAAGCAATGTAATGCGTTTATTTGATCGATTAAAGTTTTATCGCGTAATAGTTGACCGAAAAATTTTAGAACAATATTTTTGACAAACTTTATGTTTTTGTTATAATATACGTAATAAACACAATTATTATAGTACTTACTTATGGTAGGTGATACCATGATGTTTTAGATTACTTGTAGCACTTCTATTTTTGCACACAACCACAGAACAAGTCGGCATTTTAAAACAAATACTTACGTGTTACGCGTACGACGTACAATTTCTGACTGAATAGCGTTTTAGAGCGATTTGCCCATTTTGCACAAATTGTGTTCTCACGGGTTACGCCCCCGAGGCCACTCTATTAAATTTAATATCTCTGTGGTGGTTACAGTTACGTTGATTAACTTAACACTGGCAGAGGTTTGAAAGAACTCAAAACATTTTCTAATCAATATAAAAAGAACAGATCATATTTTATGATTAAGATATTATCTACTGACAATATTATTTTTGTTTTTAAAACACACTAAAACTTTGATAATATCACAGATGGGGCCCAATACCGATCCCTGTGAGCCACCGGACGTGTCAACCTTATATGTCGGCCAAATTGGATAAAGAATAGAGGTAAACAAACCGTTGCTAGGCAACGAGTGTTTACGCCTAATAGACAGATGTTTACAACCTTTTCTAGATCGTTTATTTACATAAAAGTAAAAATTCTACTTCCTACTAATGTAAACACTTTATTTGTTTCGATATTTATGATTTGCATAGAACACTTAACCGATTTGAATGAAGTATGACACACATAAAGCTTAATTCCCTAAAAAATAGAGAGAGAAAAAATATTAAGCTAATTTCCTAATAGGTTAAATTTTTTTATACATATGATATTATACTTAGTCCATACATGAAAGTACATATTACATTACATGTGCGCAGTTCATTTGAAAATAATTAAAATAAACAAAATTGTATTGACTAATGCCTCAACTTTATTCATTGGTTGAATGCCACAAAATTTGTTTAATACCTGGATGTCATCCATCTTTCTTTTTTTGTAGGGCTATCACGTAAAATTTATGTCGGCTTTTTAATGGTTTTTCGAAATATCAAGTTGTTACGCATGTTATTTTAGCGATTCTAATGAAATATGTTGCAATAGGAATTGTTAATAAATAGCTAGCATTTAAAAGTCGATAATCATGTAAATAACAGGAGATTTGTAAAACGTGAGTTGTGATAACCCTAAATTGGGTTGTTTGCCTCTTTTCTATTCAATTTAGGGTTATCACAATTCAGGGTTTACAAATCTCCTGTTATTTACATGATTGTTGCCTTGTTAAAGCATGAAGTCATTTTAAAGTCAAGCATATTCTAATTTCCCGATTCCCTTCTATGTACTCCCTACTTCCATGCACATCTGGCTTAAAGGGCTAGATCCCGTGCCATTTGGGACTTACTAAAAACACAACCAGCAACTTGTCTCTGGTTCACGACCGTGTCACGTAGCAAAAATATAGCAGCAGGCGACATCTCTTGGACACGGGCTAAACTCGTGTCACATATGTTGCATCGAGCCGGGAGATGGCGTTGCGCGAAAGTACGGTCGTTAATATAATAAATAAATTCAAATAAAGAACGACCGGGTTAAATAAAATAAAAAAGGACTTAGGATAAATAAATATTAAAAATAAGAACCAACTCATGAGTCTGAAATTAAAATACAAGTCGCGGAACGCACTTGTCAATGGTTCAGGAAAATACAATTGGGAGCGGTCGATCGCTTGGCTACAGAAGCTTCGAGAAGAACGATCGAAGTTTGCTCGGATGGTGGCTGGTTGGCTGGCGTTGCTGGTACGCAAGGTTGGCGTGTTTGCGCCATAACCCATGGGGTTAAACGTCTAGCGATTTGGCTGATAATTCTGTGAGTATCATTTCTCTATACCCGGAATATTTCTCCCCGTGTTTTCTTGTTCTATAGTGCTGACTTAGGTCAAATGTTGTTCTAGATTTGGCTCTTTTGGTGGGCCTAGGGCGGGAACCCGTGTGGAGGCGTCGCGTCCTGACTTGCCTCAGGTGGCCTTGATTCTGATTGAATCAGGCTTGTTTGGAGTGGAAGTGTGCTGAACCCTGGTGGTACGGCACATCCAATTCTCTTTCGACGACGACTAGACAGGTAGAAGCTGTCATGATTTCTTTGCTCCGGGTGTTCCCGAAATACCTAATACCGCAGGCCGCGTTCAACCGTGCATTAATCTGACACCCGTCAGTTAGTGAAGCCAAGGGTCTTTGTACCGTAAACCAGATGCGTTAGTCGGGAGAGCTAATCCAAAACGTAGACTCCCTGTCCTTATTTCTTTGTTTTGATGTATCTAGTGAGTGAGAGTGAGTTTACAACAGGTTGCATGTAAATAGGCTATTGGCTTGATAATGTTGTGCATAACCTGAGATACTTTTCTAACGACTGAGCCGTGATCACAACGGTTCACCTCACGAATCCTTCATCAAGCGACCCTGAGCTTGCTGAATTGTCTCATGTGGATTCCCTGTCCCACTCCGACCCAAGACGGAGTGAGTCAGGAAATCGACTAGGTAAGTTAGGAGATTGTTTTGTCATATATTTATGACACAGGGTAATTATAAAATAAATTTGTAATTGTATCCATTTATTGTTTTATTTAATGCTCCTAGCTACCAAGTATTTACATAATTAAATTTACTGTAACTGCCGGGTAAGGGTGGAGTTAGCCACCCTGCGTTTATACAAGAACTATAGCGTTACAACCGGATACATAGTCTGTGGACAGCAAGCAATCTCTTTGACATTCATCATTAGATCATCAATCAAGCATCAGACCAAAATGAGATAAATCCGCAATTAGCGAATGCATCTTTAAACCAAGGTGATTTGTGTTCAACGTGGGGGCCCCTACGCAACAGGCTGAGCGAGAAAACCTGGATATTCTGGTGAGTCCCATTCGATACTTCTATCCATCTTCTGTAATATCCTTGAATTAAGAATTTCTCAGTAAGACGCGCCTCGTGACGCAGTTCCATTTATCGAAGGAATTTATCAAACCACCAAATTATCACAATACACAAACATGCCTTTTATATGCTAACTATTGGTTGCATGAAAAGTTTGCACGCTTCTATGAAGCAAAACATGTATGTTCTGTTTTTATCATGTACGTTCCACCTTTTTTTATACCATGTTTTATGCAAATAAATGATATTATTATTAAAAACTATTTATTAACAATTCCTATTGAAAAAGAGTGTCCATGGAGTTTCTTGCCCGTTCTTCTCCATAGGTACCTACTCTTTGGAATGGGCGACTAGCTTCATTTTAATGACTGACCGACCTTCTGACATTTCAAAAGTGCCTGTAACTGGTTTATTTGAAATACCTAAATGCTTTGGTTTTTGATTGCAGCATATTTCAATAGAATCCCTATTTTAGGGTAAATCCCTAAACATTACATTAATTTTACGTGAAAGCCCTACAAAAAAAAAATAAGGATGGATGGAATCTAGGCATTAAACACATTTTGTGGATTTCAATCAATGAATAAAGTTGAGGAATTTGTCAATACAATTGTTCGTATTTTAATTACCTTCAAATCAACTGCATAACACATGCATTGAAATACTTTCAAGTATGGACTAAGTATATATATGGATCAAAAAAATTAACCAATTAGGAAATTAGCTTACATGTGTGTCACATTTCATTAAAATTGGTTAGAGTATTTATTTCGGATTATTCCATATTTGTTAGTACAATTTTGAACTTATAAACTAGTGTTAGTAATGCAAAAAATATTACAAAGTTACATTTTATCAATAAGTGGCGGATCGAGTGAAGTCCCCGATGATGGTGGAAAATCGCTATAAGATTGCGTGCAGTCTTATCCAGCGAGCCAGCATCGGAGAGTCCCATCGGTCCACCAACGCGCGCAGGATAATATTGGGACTGTCGCGCGTTCGGCGCAAAATAGAAGCGCACTGTTTGCGCATGATGGCCGCAAAGCCGTCCGTACCAGCCTCCGCAAACATTGCCGAGGCGCTGCAGTAGCGTGGCAGTCCCATCAGCACCCGGAACGCATTATTATATTGTTTACATTAGTAGGAAGTAGGATTATTACTTTTATGAAAATCGCCAATCTAAAAAGGTTGTTAGTATCTGCGTTAGGCATAAACTACTCGTTACCTAGCAACGGTTTGTTTACTTCTATTCCTTATCGAATTTGGCTTTTATATAACTGATACTTACGTATAGTCCAAGTAGCTCTTCTCTTTTTCTTTGATACTTCTTCCTCTTCCACTTCAAATTTACAGGTTATTAAAGGGACGTCATCTTCTGAATCTGACTCAGGACAGTGTGGTGGTATATCTGCTACTTCTAAACAACTAATGTCTAAATTTTCAGGTTCTAGCTCTGTAAGTAAACAAAACAATGAAGTGTATTATTTGTTTTATTTCACGACACAATGGTTATCATTACGATGATTAAAACTTAACACTGGCAAAGGTTTGAAGTGAACAAATTATATTTTTGTTTATGATATTATTTACTAACAACATTATTTTAGTTTTTAAAACATACCATCAGTTTGGTGTTCCTCCTTTGGCTCAATAACATCATCTGGTCCCTCACAAACAGCTGATAATTCCTCTCCAACAGCAATGCAATCAGCAACATTTATCTGTTCTATTGGAGTTTTAAAAAGTCCTCCAAATAGCTCAAAGTGTTTTTCATTCACTACAGGATTGGGCTGTAAGGAGATGATTATATTATTAGGAAAATATACTGCTAATCACAGTGTCAGAAGCACAAACTTCATATCTTAAATTACTTAAAAGTGACACTTCCAGTCGGCCATGCTAGCAATTTAATTGACCACTGCACTAGCTATTGTAACATAGAATAACAGGTAATAATTGTATGTCTACATATATACATATATTTGACAAAAGCTTATATATTGTTATGCAATATGCAATGGTTTATTCGGTTTAAAATCCAAACAAAATAGGTATGAGATTGAGAGGAATCACTTTCACATTATAGGGAAATTAAAACATATAAGAATGAATTGCTGTTAAAGAATATCTTACCTCATATTTGATATTTATCTTCTGAGTGAAAAGCTCGTCAGTTTTCAGACATTTTCGCAGTAATCGGTAGCATTGCTTTAATTTAGCAAAGCAGAAGACACAAGCAAGCATTGGTCTACTGTCTTCAGTTATAAACTGCAACAACATTTGTCATGTATCCACTATTTTGATTTTATTATTTACTAGCGGCCGCCAGCGACTTCGTTCGAGTGGAGTTAGTTATGCTCCGCTCCTATTGGTTGCAGCGTGATGTTATATAGCCTAAAGCCTTCCTGGATTAATGGGCTATCCACCGCAAAAAGAATTTTTCAAATCGGACCAGTAGTTCCCGAGATTAGTGCATTCAAACAAACAAACAAACTCTTCAGCTTTATATATTAGTATATATAAATGTAAAAAAAAACCCTGTCCGATCCGTGAAGGTGTTGTTAGGTATCGATAACTGATTCTACTAATGCCTACAAAGCCTGGCTTTACTTAAAAAAAATCCCCCTGAAAAAATAAATATTAGGTATATCGCAAAAAGAGGTAACTTAAAACGTGCGGTAGACCATACCGGCGCGGGCGAAGAGGGGCAGGGCACGCGGCACGCGGTCGCATCGCTATTCGCTCAGAATTATACTGATAAAAATAATGTTGTCACTTTTTAAAAATTACCAAATTTTGGGGAAGTTGGAATTCATTCGCGGGAAAAAGAGATTATTTCAAAATTCACTAGTCTTGTTATTATGATGATTATGTAAAATTTCATATGTTATTTGGTCATGTGTTTACCTAATCTTTATTATCCTTACGGGTCGGACAGGGTTTTCTTAACATATTGTATATTAGTACAGATTTATCATTTATATGTATAAAAGAATAAGGCAGTAATTAGGCGTAATTAAACAGCTACTAAATATCATTAAGGTATAATGTTGTGCTAAACTATACAGCCGAGCATTTTATTATGTATGTATGCATTATTGTAGATACAATTAATAACCTCTTTAGGTCTTTAAAGAGGTTACAACACTTTATATTTTAAGTATATTAAATATATTATATAAGGTAGACATGTGTCTCCATTATTTTAATGTAACCAGTAGTTTGCTCAACATTCTCATTGTTGGCACACTGTGTATGGACTATTCTTAGAAACTGGCAGTTTCTAAATTGTATGAACTGGTAACAAACTAAGGTCCGTATTACAGAACGTTACTCAAGTACAGTTTAAACTCCAATCACTTGATCATTGCTTATGTATAGAATCAGTGCTTGAGCATAGTTCTTATTCCAGAACGGTAATCAATCTATACTCAGCAAATCGAGACTCAATTCGAGCCTCAAGCAGAGATGCGTTTTGTCTATGCATCAGTCTGTTTTCGTTTACGATTTATTTAATTTACATAATAAGAAATATATAATTGTACCTTATGAACCCAAAAATTAATAAAAGGAACGTTGTTTTGTTAACCCTGAATAGTAAAATCCCACATTTATTGAAGTTAAACCTATTAGAAATCTTTTTTTGTATTATTTCATTCCTTAAATGTTTTAACTGTCGTTCGTGCCCAAGAATATAACACTATGGGTGTGGGTCGTGAATGTCGTGATCGTGACTTTGACAGTTTTATGTAATCAACTTTCGTTAAATAGAAACTTGATAAATAATTTTAAGTTTGTTTCTCTGTATTTGATATGTACTCGTCATCATCATCACGCTAAAGTTGTTGCTGCTGGATATAGGCCTCTCTTGTTGCACGCCATCCAATTCGAATTCCATGATATACAATGTATTCTACAGGATCAAACAGTGTATATTACAATATATGAATCGCAGTAACTCTAATGGAAACGAAGAAGACAGAAAAAGGACCCCTAAAGGAGCAATGAATATGAAAACAATAAGCTCCTTAATTGGAGTAAAAAAGGAAAGGTATTTATCTCTGAATATATACCTCTACTTACTAATTTAATTAAACTAACCAAATGAATGTTGAAAACAGTAGCCAATACAAGATATACAATATGTACATTCATTCCCTTAATGCTTGTTAACATTAATTTCATATTTTAGAAATGTATGTATGTTCTTGTCTATTTTATATTACTTATTTCTGCCGTTGCAATTCGGTTATAGTGTATTTTATTAACTATATGGTATTTGTTTGTTTACAGGTCCAAGTTTGAATGCTCATATGAAAGTCACCCATCACCTACCATTTAACCTGATGCAAGGACGGGGAGTATGGTGATGGAGGAGCTCAAGCTACATGTGTAAAGATGTGGAATGGGAGTGGCATGAGATATAATTGGAAAACTTAAAATAAAGAATTTATAACAAATATGTAGTGTTATTACACATCACAATAAATCATTTCTACAAAATGACTCTTGTTATTTGTGTGACTGCCATAATATGGCTTTTCCTTCGTTCTGGGCCTTGGAGCTGCCGTCCTAAGTTTTCCCATGGGATAACACATTAATAAGCACTATTTGTCATGAACTTATTCTCTTCAAACCTCCTGAGCCTCCTGTTTGAGCATCCCTTATTAATCCTATATCCAATTAATAGATCTTTTCATTCACAAGATAAGATTGAATAAAATGCATTTTAAGAACCCAAATAATTAGGATATAGCGGTTGTGTGTTGATCCAGAACAGCACAATCACACATTTATATGAAGAAAAGTGTGCTCACACAGCCTGTTACTATAAATACAATTTATTAGTTAGGCATAACTCAATCAAAAATTTAATAACATAATTTTCACCACATCTTCAAACTAAGTTTAATCTACTAAAATTATCGTTAAATAAATTATCATAATGGTCTATTTCTTCAAATACATCCATTTTGATTCAAATATTAATAAGAAAAACAATATTTGAATTCTACAATGCAGCTAGAAATAGATAGAACAAAAATCAAAAAAGCATGACAATGCCAATATAATGAGGTAATCTATGCTCAAGCGTGGTCCCGACCACACTTGAGTGATGATCAATGCATAAGTATGATTCAATAATCTTAAAACTCAGTGAATGTGAAATGGTTAATTACTGTAGATTGTAAGGTTCGATTGTTTTGTATGTATTCTTAGATTAAATAATGGGTTAGTTGGCTATTTCCGCTCTGAAGTCGGTCGTTGGCCGGTTTTTGACAGCAAAACGAATGTTTGGATCTGATTGGTTTTTTTTTTTTTTTTTCTTCTTGGCTTTGTCCCTCTTGGACATTAGCCACAACAAAATTAAAAGGTAGGGAAACTAAACTTTATAAAGGAACCGTGAAAGAATTTAAGGAATTTGGAAGGAATAGGATTGTGGGATGGCTAGGATATATAGATTATCAACAGGATATACTGAATATGGATATACTATATTTTTATATTATTAGAATTAATAAAGGAGGATAATAGTTTATATATATTTATATCATTTGTATATAAAAGACATTCTATAGAAGTGGGAAGCGGAATACGGAAGGATTTAAGAGATTCATAAAAGGAAGAGTGGTCATACCTCGAGCAAGAAAAAAATATATGATTAACATCTCCTGATTCAGTGCCACATTCACACGTACTTTCTGAAATAATATTAAGTTTTGCGAGGTGCGCTGGAGCGCACGTATGTCCTAGTCTCATTCGTGTTAAAATTGTGGTAGCAAGTTTACCAAGCCTCATCGTGACGAACCATGGTTTATTGGGAATGTGATTTTGGATTTTTTTGTAATATAGACCCTTATATTTACTACTTTCATTCCATTCTTCTTCCCAGGCTATTTTCAGAGAAATTTTAGCCTGAGAAGCCAGATCATGACAATAGTTTTGATAAGGATATAAATCACCAGAATGGACAGCATCTTTTGCAAGACTATCCGCTTTATCATTTCCCGGTATGCCACAATGGCTGGGGACCCATAAAAACACTACATCAAATCCATTCAAACGACATTTATGTAATAGAAAATAGCAGTCTAAAATTATAGGATAGCTTGTGTTATTTTTCAATGGAAATTTTATTAAAGCCTCTAGCGCACTTTTTGAATCTACAACAACAATAGTTTTACTTAGTTTTGCGAGTAAGATATATTCAATAGATCTAAATATTCCATAGCATTCACCAGTGAAAACTGAGGTTTCCACTGGTAGTTTGATTTTTTGAACTATCTGGTATTGATGGTGATAGACACCAACTCCAACAGGTTTAGTAGGAGAAGGTTTTGATGCGTCACAATAAATTTGGTGCCTGTCATACCATTCATAATTAATTTTATAATGAAAGTTATACTTATTATGAACATTACGTTTGTTGAAATCAATATCGAAAAGAACAATAGGGCGTTGAATTAGCATTTCAAAATTATAGGAAAATACTGGAAGAAATGATGACCTATGAGTAGGGGCTTGAAAAGAGATAAATTTTCGAAAACTTATTACTGGACCGGGCGTTTGTTTATGATACCAGTATGATGCTGAATCTATAAGACCAGATAGTTTTGATAATTTGTTATAAAGAGGATGATCATTAAGTTGAAATGCTCGAAATATAAATCTATCACAAAGCATCTGCCTTCTAAGTTTTAATGGTGGATCCAAGCACTCTACTTGAAGCGAGTTAATGGGGCTTGATTTCATAGTACCGGTGACAATTCGGAGAGCTCGTGATTGAATCCCACTTAGTTTATTTAAGCCAAGTTGATTGCAGGGTTCAAGGAAATATGTACCGTAATCTAGAATACTCCTAACTAGGGAGTTATATAATAATTTTAGTGACGATGGATGTGAGCCCCACCATACTCCAGTCAAACATCTGAGTATATTCAACATTCGTTCACATTTTGCAACTACATAATAACAATGAGGAAGACCTGTCATTTTACTGTCTAGTTTTATTCCTAAAAATTTTACTTCTTCCTCAACAGGAAGGGTATTGCCGTCGTAAATAACAGAAATAGGGATAGTTAATCTCATTCTGGAAAAAAGTACAACAGCACTTTTAGACACTGATAAACTAAGACCGTGGTTATCAAGCCAGATTTTTAAGCACTGTAAGGAATATGTTAATAAAGAACTTAAATTATCTACAGATTTACCAGACACGTACAAAAGAAGGTCATCAGCGTACTGGAGAATACTGATATGCGCCGGAAGGCAACATTCAAGATCGTGAGTATAAATATTATATAGTAAAGGGCTTAATACAGAACCTTGTGGGAGCCCATTCCATACTATCCGTGATTGAGTATTGGTTTCATTTAAAATATTTATCAGTCTTCCTGATAAAATATTACAGATAAAATTAATAAGTATTGCAGGGATTTCAAGTTCCAGAAGCTTATTGTGTAAGATATTTAAAACGACGTGATCATATGCAGCTGCTATGTCAAGAAAGGCCGCTAAAAGGGAATGATTAGAGGTAAAAGCCAACCTGATGTCAGTGGTAAGTATTCCAATACTGTCCATAGTACTCTTATTTTTCCTGAAACCATATTGAGTTTTTCCAAGAAGGCTTTTACTTTCTATATGCCATTCAAGACGGTTCTTCACCAGATGTTCAGCAATTTTGGCTAAAACGGATGACAGCGCAATTGGGCGATAGGATGAGACATCATCAGGAGGTTTTTTTGGCTTTAATATGGGTATAACTTCTTGTAATTTCCATGTCGGAGGAATGTCACCATTAAACATGATAGAATTTATAAGATTTAAAAAGTATAAAAGACTTTGGTCGCTTAAGTGTGTAAGAAAGGAATACGGGATGTTATCACAGCCGGGCGCGGAGTCTTTAACATAAGATAGGATTCCTTTCAGCTCAATTAAGTTGAAAGGAGCATTGAGGCCAGTTTTATTCGGAATAGGGACATGCAACGAAGGATAATCAAAGGGAACAAAAGAAGGAGCTAATTTATTTAAAAACCGTTCAGAAACGTGTTCTGAAATGTTATTGGTAGTAAACTCTTTGAATGCTGAACGAAAACGTCGGATGTTTGTCCAAACAGCTGATGCAGATGTATTAGGAGAAATTGAATTGCAAAATCGTTTCCAACCTTCCCTTTTCTTATTTTTTATTAGTTTGCGTGTCTCACTAATAATAGCAGAGAGAATATCGAAGTTCTCATTAGTGGAGTGTAATATGTATTGTTTTTCAGCTTCTTTTCTCTTTTTAATTGCCATAGTACACTCGTGGTCCCACCAAGGAGGTGATGGAATTTTATTGTGATTATTATTATTTTTAATAGGGAAAACTTCATTTGCAGCATTTATTAAGAGAGATGCCAGAGCTGAAGCACAGAGAGTATGGTTATTTTCTTGAACAACAGGCAACAAGCTGATTTTATCTTCAACATGCTTTCGAAAAGTGCTCCAGTTTTCGTCATTATTGTCTAGTTTGTGTTTAATGCGAGGAGGACGTTTAGAAGATTGTTGTGATTTACTACCAAGAAAAGTTATTATTAGTGGGTAATGGTCACTTCCGTAAGTAGAAGGAAGTGTTGTCCAAGTCAGAGAAGATGCGAGACAAGGGGATACAATGGTTAAGTCTGGAACACTGATACCTTGATCAGGTTTAGTTCTCCGTGTGGGTTTACCTGTATTTAATAGACATAAGTTTTCTTCATGTAATAAATCAAATATTTTACTACCAAAATGGTTTGATTTAGTGCTACCCCATGAGTAGTGTTGAGCATTAAAATCACCCATGATAAAAACAGGTTTTGGGAGATTATGAATAATATTTTGAACTTCACTGTAAATAGCAGAAGAAGGGTAAGGAATGTAAATGGAAACAAAACAGGTTTTATTTATTTTAGCTGCTACAATAGCAAACTTACTATTATGTTGTGGGATAGGGATATGTTCAGAATGAAGAGAATGTTTAACAAGGAGAGCAACGCCAGAACCAGCATCTTCTTCAAATCTATCTTCACGGTAACACTTAAAACCACGGAGATTAAAATTAAAATCAGGCCGAAGCCATGTTTCTTGGATAGAAATTACGAATGGATTAAATTTATTAATTAAATGGATTAAGTCTGATTTTTTATTACTAATACTTCTGCAGTTCCACTGGATCACTTTGTCCATTAAATTCATTATTAAAATTAGAGCCATTATTACTAGAAGTTGCAGCGTGGGACAGTGGAGAAATAAGATTATTACTGGACAAGGATTGAATAAGTGCAATAATTAAGTCTTTTAAAGCCATATTATTGAGTGATGTATTCAACTGTTCATTATTTTTTAAAGCAACTCCATTAGAGGATGATGGAATGTTAAATTCATTTATCAATGATTCATGAGCAGCACGATCATAACCTTTATTAAGATTATGGTGAGGTGCTTTTGGTTTTAAGAATACTGTCTTTTTGTATGACTTCCTATCTGGAATATTATTCACAGCGTTATTGTTTAATTGGATCATGTTATTGTGTAAAGATGGAGTTGAGATTAGAACATCAGCATATGATTTGTTTATAGATGGGTGAAGTTTAAGTGCCTCAGCATATGATATACAATTTTTAGCCATGCTTTCTTTAATATTTTTTTGTCTAGAATATTCTGGACATTTCCTATCAGTAGCCATGTGTGAACCAGAACATAAGCAGCATCTGACATCATCTTCTTCAATTGAGCAATTTTCGCCAGAATGTCCAGATCCACATTTAAAACATCTACTAACTGATCGACATTGGGCTTTAATGTGTCCATACCTGCAGCACTTAAAACATTGTATCGTGGGGAATATATATAAATTTACTGGTAAAGAATTATAGCACAAATATACTCTTTTAGGCAAAACTTGACCATCGAAAGTTAACACTACTGTTTCAGTAGGAACAAACTCAGAATTTCCATTGTTAATAACTTTTCTTTTAAAACGTCTTATCTTAAGAATGTTGCCACAACCTATAGGAACTGAGATATTACTGATCACCTCATCGTCTGTCCAGTCAGCCGGTATACCTCGAACAACACCCATCCGGGTAATGGTGTGTGTAGGGATGAATGCTTTATAATAATTTTGCTTTAGGGTATCATTATTAATAAAATTATTAGCATCTATAAAATTAGAGAAACCTATTACTGCTTTATTTCTACCGATTTTCTTCAAGCTACCATTAATAATGTTTTTAAATGAGTATTTTTTGAGAAAGCGGCCTAAAGCAACAGGATGTATCATATTATTGTTATCATTTTCGGAGTTTTTTTCCTTTTGAATGTGTACTATATATGGAGCGGCATCAGAGGCTTGGTATAGCAACCTACCAATAGGAGTATGAGCGGAATTGTTTACATCATTGGAATGTAGGCTTCTGGGATTTGATGTATTGTTTTGGTTTAGAATTGGCACGGAATGTGGAGATGGTATTTCAGCTGTGGTTTTTAGGACATTTTCATCGTTTACTACATTACAATGACAATCAATATCAGACAGAAAATCGTTTGAATTTTTGTTTTGATTGTGATTCCTCCTCTTTCTTTTATTACAATGCTTACACATTCGTCGAGCCGATGACCTTTTACGTTTTGTTTTATTTGTATCCGAACAATCGGTATCTAAAAAAGATCCTTCAGTATCCATATCTGATTTATGAGCTAATGTTACAAAATATGATGCCTGGGGGACTGTGCCCCCCAGGATCTTCGGGCTCATTCATATAAAGGAACTATATACAAAACTTACCAATACTCGTAGAATTAATATTAAATAAAATATACTAAACTAATATAATAATAAATTACAAATTTTATAAACTTTAACACTTTCCCACTATCCTATAAAAATATTTTAAAATACACCAAAGAAAAAAAGCAGCTATCTTGTTCGAAGTTTCCCGCGCTTTTTTTTTATCTGATTGGTTCAGTTAGTTACTTTTACCCAGAAAAGTGAAGTCAGAGCTCAAAGAAAACTTGTGAGTTTTGTTCCTATAAATGAAAATCGTTTAGGACAATTTAAAAATAATTTAATTGAAAAGCTACCGGACTTGCCTTATCACGCCAATCCGGATCATGCGTATAGTGTACTATTTAACCTCATTAATTGTGAATTTATGAAAGTTTTCACAAAAAAAACATTGCCTGTTAGCGACCGTATTATATTTAGTGACTGGGCAACCCCAGGTATTTATAAAAGCAGGGAAAAAATGTATGAATTATATCAGGAAAAAACATTTAACCATGATGAAGCTTTTCAAGATTTTGTTAAAAATTATTCAAAAACTTTTAAAAGAGCCTGTTCCTCAGCAAAAGCCATACACATTAAAAATAAAATAAAATCTTCTGGCAATAAAATCAAAACAACTTGGGGAATTATAAATTCTGAAACTGGAAGAACCAAAGTACAGAACCGCGATCTCCATCTTAAAATAAACGATGAAGATATAAAGGCGGACTTGGAGGTAGCAACTGAGTTTGAGAATTTTTTTACTAATATTCCAATAATGACAACAAAAACTTTGTCTTCTTCCTCCACTTCTGCATATGCCATACTAAAAGAATGTGTTCCAGAATGTGACAATCACTTTGAATTTACATTTGTGACTGCTAAAGACATTATAGAATCTTTTAAGGATCTTGATGTAAAAAAAACTGCCGATCATTGGGGTTTGTCAGTATACACTGTAGCTTCAATAATAGATGTTATCGCACCTTTCTTAGCAATTGTTTTTAATTCTTGTGTCACATCTGGTGTATTTCCTGATTTGATGAAACTAAGCAAGGTAATTCCACTGTTCAAATCTGGTAGTACAACTGATCCCACGAATTTTCGGCCAATATCGATATTACCAACTTTGAGCAAAATTTTTGAAAAATTAATTTTGAAACAGTTGTTGAGGCACTTTAACCTCCACAATTTATTGCACGTGAAACAATTTGGTTTTACAAAGGGTCGTTCAACTACGGATGCGGGCGTGGCGTTGCTAAAGAACATATTTGGGGCCTGGGAGGAATCGCAAGATGCTCTTGGTATTTTTTGTGATTTTTCCAAGGCCTTTGATTGCGTACATCATGATACTCTTATCAGGAAATTGTACCATTATGGTTTGAGGGACAGAGCTCTCGACCTTCTGACTTCTTATCTGAATAATCGAATTCAGAGGGTTGATGTTAATGGCAAGAGATCTGCAGGATCTGTGGTCACCATGGGCGTTCCGCAGGGCTCAATTCTAGGTCCATTCTTGTTTTTAATTTATATTAATGACTTACCTCATCACGTGAGGGATAATCACAACATAGTATTGTTCGCGGATGACACTTCTCTTATTTTTAAAGTCAAGCGTCAGCTAACAAACTTTGACGAAGTTAACAATGCACTCTCTAAAGTTGTCCATTGGTTTAATGTAAATAACCTCCTTTTAAATGAAAAAAAAACTAAAGTCATTAAATTTTCTACGCCAAATGTCAGGCAGCTAAGTACCAATGTTCAACTGAATGGAGTAGAGTTGATCCCTGTCGAGTCGACAGTTTTTCTTGGATTAACTATTGACGCCAAGTTACAATGGGGTCCTCACATTGAGAAGCTGTCGGGTAGACTCAGTTCTGCCGCCTTTGCTGTTAAGAAAATTAGACAGATAACTGATGTGGATACAGCCAGAATTGTTTATTTTAGTTATTTTCATAGTCTTATGACTTATGGGATTCTTCTCTGGGGAACTTGTGCGGACATCAATACCATCTTTGTTTTACAGAAGAGGGCTGTTCGAGCCATTTATAACCTTGGTCCTAGAGAATCTCTTAGAGAAAAGTTCAGAGAGGTGAACATTCTGACTGTAGCTTCACAATATATATTTGAAAATCTTATGTATGTTCATAAAAATATCTCGAATTTTAAGAAGATAAGCGATATTCATAATGTAAATACCAGGAACAAACACAATCTTGCTTTACATCACACTCGTCTCCACAGAGTAGGCAACTCGTTCATCGGTCAATGTATACACTTTTACAACAAGCTTCCCATGGACGTTCGAAACTTACCCATTAAACGATTTAAGAACCATATAAAGGCCAAACTTTGCAAAAAGGGGTATTATACAATCACAGATTATTTAGAAGACAAAAAAGCTTGGGATTGAGCTGCTCGCTCTGTTAAGCATTGTTAATTTTTATTAAGCAATATGCGTAATTATAAGGTAAATTATTGTAAACATTTTCATTTTTAATGTCTGGACTTTAAAAAAGACTATGATCCCTGAGTTTGTTTCGGCCATTTCTTCTCAGAGGTAGTCAGTTAGGAAATGCCGGCTTCATCTAGTTAAAAAAATAAAATAAAAAATAAACATGACGTGTAAAAGTGATCAGTGATCCTACTTGCTTAATAAACGATTTCATTTCATTTCAGTCTAGAATGGCGTGAGTCATAACTGCCTTCACAGCGGTAATCGTCAACTGGGGGGGTAGAATTAAGGAAATAGAAAGCAAAAGGTGCGAGGGGCGGAACACTTGGTCGGGGACGAGCGAACAGTCCGGTTGTCTCACATTATCAAAATAATTTATGTAATATAATTGGATAGTCATAGCCATATTATAAGTTGATTAATTGTGGTAATAATAAAATAGAGCGGAGTATTGGGTATTGCTGAAGTTTCATTCGAATCGAGTCCCTTCCTTCTGGGGTAGTCTTATATTTCAGAATGGGGAACCACAAGAATCGGTAAGATTCTCACCTCGCCTACAAAACGTAATACTGTGACGTAAGTTTTTCTTATTCCTTTTAGCTGTATATTTTTAAAGTGATGTTTATATGGTTAGTTGGATGATTCTTATCTTGCCAGGGCACTCCCTGGAGATAGGAGTTATTAGACATTACATTATTTAAAACCCATGTAGTATTGATATGAAGCTAGTTAACTGTAATGGAGTTTAATAAAAGCTGATAGTACAAAACCCACCGTACGGTGGGTAGAAAAAAAAGAAAAAAAGTGATTTAAAATATACCGTATTTATCGTTACGGAATTTGTCCGGAGATTTATATGGTTTATCGAATGATGCTGATATTGCCAGGGCACTCCGTGGATATCAGTATCGTTTGGTACTACATTTTATAATCCTTTGGTTTATAGTTATATTGAATGATAAATTCGATGGATAGTACAAAACATATCGCACGGTTGGTAGTTGGAAAAGTGATTTGAAATGAACCGTATTTATCGTTACGGAATTTTTCCGGAGATTTATATGGTTTATCGAATGATGCTGATATTGCCAGGGCACTCCATGGATATCAGTATCGTTTGGTACATTTTATAATCATTTGGTTTATAGATATACTAGCTTTCCGCCCGCGGCTTCGCCCGCGTAAATTTCGGTTATATCGCGCTTTTTAGATTTCCCTCGGGAATATCAAATTTTTCCGGGATAACAGGTAGCCTATGTTTTTTCTCAGGGTCCAAAGATTGTCTGTGCCAAATTTCATTAAAATCGGTTGAGAGGTTTAGGCGGGAAAGCGTAACAGACAGACAGACAGACAGACAGACAGACAGACAGACAGACAGACAGGCCGACAGACAGACAGACAGACAGACAGACAGACAGACAGACAGACAGACAGACAGACAGACAGACAGACAGACAGACAGACAGAGTTACTTTCGCATTTATAATATTAGTATGGATTGAATCATAAATTCGATGGATAGTACAAAACATACCGTACGGTAGGTAGTTGGAAAAGTGGATTAAAATAAACCGTATTTATCGTTACGGAATTTTTCCGGAGATTTATATGGTTTTATCAAGTGATACTGATAGTGCCAGGGCACTCCGTGGATATCGGTATCGTTTGGCACATTATATAATAATTTGGTTTATAGTTACATTGAATAATAAATTCGATTTATTTTATCTAATCCATCTAGTGTACTAGTATTTTGTGGTATAATTTGTGTAATGAGCTGGCTGCATTGTAGGAATGGCCAAAATTTATGCCTAGTAATTGACAAACTTACGAATAAGTTTCAATTTAGCTTTGCGTATATTTGCAACTATGTTTCAGATATTCTTGAGTTTATATTAACGTGTAGAAATTTTATGTTGTGAGTTCCAGACAATGGGCGATGATTTTCGTGGTCGTAAGAGCTTGGAGACTCCCAAAAGAAATCTCTCGCGTACGAGAGCAGCCGTAGCGGCAGCAATGCGAGCAGACGAGAGAGAAGCAATAAAAAGAAAAGCCGCAGCCATAGCCGGAGCCCGCAGCTGCTGCCTGCTCTCTATCGCGAGTAGGTTTTGAGGCGGGAGCAGGAGAAGGTTCGGCAGCTGGAACTAGCCTTGCAACAAGAACGAGACTCTGAGCAGCGACCGCAGTGCAGCGAGCAGCGCCGGCTGCAGAGACAGCGCAGTCGGAGTCGCAGCCGGTCCGGTGGCGATCGTCGCTCTAAAAGGTCATGTAGCCCTTCTTTTTCAATTAAAGATTGTTCAAATAATTAAATCCATTAAGGATGCCATCCCATCACAGCCGTCAAGTCATGGCGCATCAACGGTCAACAAAATATAGATAATAAAATTATTTAACCAGAATTGAATCCTTCCCAAAAGACCCAACTAATAGACACATGGCTAAAAAAAAAGAGGTTAACGAGTGCGCCGAGGTTTGCGGCTGGGATGAGAAGACAACCATACATTTTGCTATGCAAAAACTTGCTGGGCTTGCGTAAACCTGGTATGAGCGCCTCAATTCAATTTTGTTCACTGGAATGGCAGATAAAATTAATGAATGCCTTCCCATGCGAGCAAAATTACGGGCAAATGCTAGAGGACATGACATGTTAAGCGGAAGAGTCTTGGCAATATACGACCCAACTGCTGAATCTGAACTACACACGGATGCCAGCATATTAGAGGTTGGAGGAATCCTTTTACAAGCGGCCTCATTGGAGTGGGGGTTCTTTTCATCCTGTAGCTTATTACAGTCGGCAAACAACGCCTGGGGGAGGCCTGGGGAGTATAGAGCGGGAACAAAGATGACGCATGTTGATGCGCTATCCAGGAACCCCATAAATGACATACAAACCCAGAATCCAGAACGTTGAATCCGCGAAATTGTCGGCAGTGATTCAGATCCCAAGGGTTTACAGTATATTAGAGACAATTACGTTCTTAAAGACAATAAATTATTTAGTGTTTAAAAGTGTGATAAGGATTGCATTATTTCATGGTGCCAAGGGGCCATGGTGGCAAGATGAATCATAACGATATGGGTCACATCGGTTACGAAAATAAAACCATGGAACGAATCAATAAAATTATTGGCTTGTCTAGATGAGACGCTTCGTTAAGAAGCATGTACTATCATGCATTGATTGTGCAATGCAAAAAAAAAAAAAAAAGATTTCTACTAATCTTGAAGGGTTTTTGCATCCTATAGAAAAGATCGAAATACCTTTTCACACCTTCACCCACATCGACCACCTTGGGCCCTTTGTAAAGTCAAAACTTGTTTTTATTAAACCAGTAAGGAATACCAATGTCCCAAAAGTATTGCAAGATATCTTAGACACATTTAGATCTCCTAATCTGCTAAATTTATAATGATCAATCAATTATCGATCAGTCGTCTCGTAATGGAAGGATAATAGAATATTGCCGTATTACCATTACTATAATCAAAATCAAAATTGTTTATTTCAAATTAACCATCACTTGGTACTTTTGAATAATCAATGTCGGTCAGTCCAAGAAAGGTGAAGCTAAATTGCACGTTCCAAAGCGTAGATCTCTATGGAGAAGAACGTGCAAGAAACTCCATGGACACTCTTTTAAAATAAATAGTAATGATTACCTACGGATTATTATACCTATTATTATTCTTAACAAAGGAATAATTATTATTTTACTGAGCAAAAAACATACATAGATAAAGTTTGCATGTACATGCCTAAAAAAATCAATAAATAAAAGAGAGAATAGTATAAAGGTAATTTTCTATGTAACAAAACAATAAATCTTGCCTCCTAAACTAGGGAATACCTGTATCTTAGGAGACAGTAATTCTATCCGATTGAGTTGAACTGTACAATACGTATAGGGCCCTTGGATTCGAGTATCGATGTTATTTCTAATCCTATCTTACCAAATTATTATTAATAGCTTTCCGCCCGCGGCTTCGCCCGCGTGGAGTTCGGTTTTATCGCGCTTTTTAGATTTCTCAGTGTTTCTCTACTATATTATGCATTTATTATACATACAAACCTTCCTTAAGAATCACTCTATCTATTAAAAAAAAAACCGCGTCAAAATCCGTTGCGTAGTTTTAAAGATCTAAGCATACATACGGACATACAGCGAAAGCGACTTTGTTTTATACTATGTATTGATATATCGTAGAGAAATAAAAAGATTAAAAATTAAAGTTATTTAATCACAAAAATAGTTATAAACATACAATTCCAGTTTATTTGAGTATGGAGTAGAGAGAGTATGTGTTCGTAAGTGTAATGTAAGTTTTGTTGGATAGTGTATGTGTTATGTGTTGATTGTATGTAGAGTTTGAGTTCCAAATTGAATAATGTTTTGTTATTCGGTAATTGTTAAGCGCTGTATTCTAATAGGGATTCAGTGTTATTGTAGTCCTGCTGAAAGAGCCAGTCCTTAATTTTAGTTTTCAAGCCGAATTTATTTAGGTTTATAATATTTGGTTTTTGTTGTACAATTTTGTATACTTTGTGTTGTACACTCAGGGCAACATGTGTACGCTTGCTAGGGTCAGGTGGGAGTAGATAGCCATGGACTCTGAGAACAGATCGCAAAACAAACGGCTGACGTACCGTCAGAACTTTGCAGTCAGAATAGAGCTTTGCTGTGGGGTATGTAAAAAGTTTCCCGATCATCACCTTTAGCACAGCTCTTTGAGCTCTCTCGGCTCTCAGAATAAAAGTCTTCGCTGCTCCACCCCACACGGTTATACGGTAACCGAGGACTGGCTGGCACAAAGTAAGGTAAACCATCTTTAGAATGTTACAATCAGCAGATTCCCGCAGACATTTAAAGATGTGAATCGGAAGAATACTTCGGGTGGTTAGGACATAAAGCTGTTTGTCCCATCTCAGCCCCTCATCTATATGCACCCCCAGATATTTCACTTTATTAGTTCTAGCAATGGCAGCACAAGCGCGCGATATCACCCGATTTTGGCATAAGTGAGCTGTAATAGAATAACTGTTTGGGGTAAGTAGTCACGTCGGATTGCGAAGGGCATGTAATGGGTTTTCTTCGGGTTTAACGTCAACAAGTTTAGATTAAGCCAGGTCATCAGATGTTAGTGCTGTTTCAGCCCTAGTTTGCACTTCGTCTCACGTGGGCCCATGAATTACAATCGTCGTGTCATCCATCTGGTATCGTCAACTTACAGGGGTCGTTTATACAGATTTGGAAGAGCGTGGGACCTAATATACTTCCCTAAGGCACACCAAAAGACACCAAAGTATCCTCACTGTGCCTCGAACCTATTTTAACTCGCTGGGTACGATTTGTTAAGTAATCAGCAAACAATTTCAAACCTATACCCCGCACGCCTACACATTCTAACTTAGCTATTATTTTGGGAATAGAAACAGTGTCTAAAGCCTTCTGACAAGTTCAAAATATGCCAAGGCACTTAGTTTTGTTGTCCAGTGTCTTTACTATAGTTTGCGTGAGATCTAATACAGTATCTTCAGTGGAAACAGCAGACTGAAAAACCATACTGGTTTTCAGCAATAATTTTGAACCTATCTAAATATCGTCTAAGATTATTGTTTAGAATCGTTTCCAGTATTTTCGAGATCGAGGGCAGAACAGATATTGGCCTATAATTATTGACTCATTCCTGTCTCCGCCTTTATAGATTGGGTGTACAACGGCTTTCTTTAGAGAATTTGGGATGACTCCTAAAGAAAGACATAGGACTATAAAACCCGTTAGTAGAAATGATTGCTTTAAAACTAAGTAATATTCAATATGAACATTTATTAATATGGAGTGAAGTGTCGGTGATTGATTACTGGAAAGTCAAAATGACTTCATATTGTTAGTAGATTACGAAACTTGCAAAAATACTATTGTAATAGCAGACTAGGACGCCTGCTTGGCTGATCAGTGATAGAGGGTCGTGTTTTACCTCTCACACATTCAGAAAGATTTGTGTGGATCGAAAAAAAAAAACATATGCTTAATGCTGTGGCAAGTCCACGGTCCAACGGACAAGTTGAGAGGTATAATGGAACGATCCTCGAATTATTGACGGCACAAAATCTTAGGTATGATAGGAGTTGGGACGATAAGTTAAAATTCAAGGGGGATTATACAATTCAATTCACAAAACAAAGGAAGACTACCTGCTCGAGAGTATATGCTTGGTGAACTGGTTAAAGTTACTAAAGTTATCTTTCAGATTAGCGTACCAGGTTATCAGAGTCCTAGGTAATGACAGATAGAAAATAGCTCCAATTGCTGGATTTGAAGTATTGAGGGATAAAATAGTTGATGATGTCGTTCTTTATGACAGTGATGGTTGTATACACTATTTAAATTTTCCAAATAGGCATCTACTGTCGTATTATATATATACAACTTATTTCAAGTTATGTTTTGTTTGGTTTCAGGTCGGGCACGGGAAATCAAACGGGTGACCGCGTGTTTTGACCTGTTACAAAAACTGTTATCGGTTGATCTATTTAGCTAATCTACCTGTGAGAGGGATGATTGGCTAATAGATTTGATTGGTTAATATGGATGGAGAAATGGATATGTTTCAGGTCAGGCACGGGAAATCAAGCGGATGTCCACGTGACTTGACCTGTTACAAAAATGGTTATCGGTTAATCTATTTAGCTAATCTGTCTTTGAGAGGGATTGTTGGCAAATAGATTTGGTTGGTTAATATTGTCGGGCACGGGAAATCAAACTGATATCCACGTGACTTGACCTGTTACAAAAACTGTTATCGGTTGATCTATTTAGCTAATCTATCTTTGGGAGAGATGGTTCGCAAATGGATTTGGTTGGTTAAGATGGATGAAACAAGGGATATATTTGGTTGGATATTAAAGCTAAGGATAGTTACATTGAAGCACGTGACTTGACCTGTTTCAAAAATGGTTATCGGTTGATCTATTTAGCTAATCTCTGTGAGAGGGATGGTTGGCAAATAGATTTGGGATGGAAGAGATTGGGTGGTTAATATGGATGGAAAAGGATATGTTCCAGGTCGGGCACGGGAAATCAAACTGATAAACACGTGACCTGACCTGTTGCAAAAACGGTTATCGGTTGATCTATTTAGCTAATCTCTGTGAGAGGGATGGTTGGCAAATACGATTTGGGAATTGTTGGTTGCTTAGCTAAGAGTTAGCAAATAGATTTGGTTGTTGATATGGATAAAAAGGGATATGTTTGGTTGGATATTGAAGCTAAGGATAAGTTAAACTGGTTGGATTAAACAAGTAATGGAAGTTAATTAGATGGAAATAAAAATACAAATGTATATAATGAGGATATATTGATTGAACTAGTTAAATTGTTTTAATATTATTGTAGATAATTACTTTCAATGCTACAAAGTTTTATTTCATATGTACATCTTGAGTTAGCAAATAGATTTGGTTGTTAATATGGATAAAAAGAGATATATTTGGTTGGATATTAAAGCTAAGGATAAGTTAAATTGGTTGAATTAAACAAGTAATGGCTAAGTTAATTGGATGGAATTAATAATACAAATGTATATAATGAGGATATATTGATTGAACTAGTTAAATTGTTTTAATATTATGGTAGATAATTACTTTCAATGCTACAAAGTTTTACTTCATATGTATTAAATTAATTATTGTGATTTATATAGTGTTCCTTGTAAAGATGTTCAAGAATAGTCAAGTAGTACTAATTAAATTATTGATTTAGCTCTCCCTTGTAATAAGTGGTCATAATTATTATTTTAGACTTAAGAATATCTGTACTCGACTTCATAAATTAAATGTACGGACGACAGCGGGTCAAGCTGTCCGAAAGAGTCTTAATGCTTTAATGATAAAGTTGAAAGTCGGATAAAGAAATGCGACGGATTGTGGTGCTTGATGTGTTGTCGTCTGTATTAGTATCTAATTATTTTCTTGTTTGCTCAGTTCTGATAACAACATTGATAAACAAAAGTCACAACTAATTTAATTATTTCTTTTTTTCCTATTAAATAATTAATTTTATACTATTTATTCTTTAATTGCCAAGTGTAAGGTTCCACCTGGGTTGTGTATGGGGACATACACAATATCAGGATGGACGAGTGTAAGGTTCGATTGTTTTGTATGTATTCTTAGATTAAATAATGGGTTAGTTGGCTATTTCCGCTCTGAAGTCGGTCGTTGGCCGGTTTTTGACAGCAAAACGAATGTTTGGATCTGATTGGTTCAGTCTAGAATGGCGTGAGTCATAACTGCCTTCACAGCGGTAATCGTCAACTGGGGGGGTAGAATTAAGGAAATAGAAAGCAAAAGGTGCGAGGGGCGGAACACTTGGTCGGGGACGAGCGAACAGTCCGGTTGTCTCACATTATCAAAATAATTTATGTAATATAATTGGAGAGTCATAGCCATATTATAAGTTGATTAATTGTGGTAATAATAAAATAGAGCGGAGTATTGGGTATTGCTGAAGTTTCATTCGAATCGAGTCCCTTCCTTCTGGGGTAGTCTTATAAGATATATCATGAAAACACATTCGATAATGTTATAGGTATATATTTTCAGGAGAAGTGACACTTGTTAACAAACAAAATCAACAAGATTGGTAGTATAGCAACCTATCAAAAAAGTATTTACACTGATGTGCTATTCAACCTCAACAAATAAAGTCCAACTCAGCTGATCTATGATCAACGAATCTATGCTTGAGGGTCGTTCTAAAATCAAAACTCGACTCAAATCTAGTTTTAAGTAGAGTTCAATGCTTGAGTAACTTTCTGTAATACGGACCTAAAGTTAAAGAAAATCCATTTGACTTAGTAACATATACGCGCGGAAATCGGGAAAATACGAGGGAACACGCGTGTTTGCTCACCTGACATAACCAGACTGAATTATCTGCAAGTACCCTCGAGTGAGATACATGACATGCCTTCCCCCCGAGATGGATCACCATTGTACTCTTCTTTCTTCAATGCACCCACTAAATGTCTATTGTTCGTAATACACTAAATCACTTATAACTTTACACACTATATCACTAAATGCTTAATCCTATTAGTTTTAGTTCTACATGAAGGTCTTAACACTATTGTTCATTTTCGGAGTCTATTATTCTCCAAGACTGTTGGGAATCTTCTAATTCAGAAACCTCTTCTTCTCCAGACAGATCACAGGCAACCTTCTTACTGGCTGACTGTTCAGGTGATTCTGATAAAACCCTTTTATTCCTTTTTGCAGTATTAGTTCCATATTGTGAACTTTCCCGTATTTCAATGTCTTGTGGCCCTGATACTCCAATAATTTCAGCCCACTTCGATTGTGATGGGAGTGACACGTAGTCTTCTTCCTCATCATCTTCGTATAATCCATTTCTTGTCTCCTTTTGTTCCTTATCTTCCTTCCTCCCCCCAAAGCTATGTATCTGGTTGATGTGTCTCTTCAAAAGTTTACCATTCCATCTTACCAAATATCTACAAACTCCAACTTTTTTCTCCACTACTCCTTTTAGCCACTGTGGTCCTCCGCTATAATTTTTTACATAAACAGTTTGTCCGACTTCCAGTGTTCTTAATTTTGTGTTTTCATTATTTTCTACCTCTTCCAACATAGGTTTATCCTTTGAAGTGAGAGGATTTAAATAATCGAATTTAGTCCGAAACCGTCTGTTATTCAGTAATTCTGCTGGTGTTTTATCATTTACGCTATTTGGTGTAGTACGTAAGCCATATAAAATTTTGGGAAGTTTTACTTGCCATGGTTCAGAGGAATGTTTCTTGAGTTTATTTTTGATGGTCTGAACTGTTCGCTCCACTTGCCCATTAGATGCTGGATGATATGGTGCCACTAGAACATGCCTAATACCATTCCTTTTGCAATAGTTCTGGAATTCTTCTGAGATGAAACTTCTGCCATTGTCACTTATAAGTGTATCAGGCAACCCTTGCTCCGAAAATATTTCTCGCAATATTTTTATTAATGTTGCGCTGCTCATATCTGAAACAATTTTGACTTCTGGCCATTTTGAGAAAGAATCTATAACTATAAGAAATGTTTTTCCTTGAAATGGACCAGCATAATCCATATGGAGTCTAGACCATGGTCTATCTGTTCTTATCCAGCGGTGTGTAACTTTAGTAGGCATACTCCTGTTTTCTGCACATATTTCACAGTTTTTTATCATATTTTCAATATGTTTATCAATGGATGGCCACCAGAAGTAACTTCTTGCCATTGCTTTAGTGATAACAATTCCATCATGATTTGTATGTAACTCTTCCAAAACTTTGTCTTTCATTTTCTCTGGTAGAACTACTCTGCTTCCCCACAAAATGCAATTTTTAAAAATAGATAATTCTTCTCTTTTCTGTCCATATGCTTTGAACTTATCATCTATTTTGCTTGGCCAGCCATTGCGCGTCCAATATAAAACTTTACTCAATATGGGGTCTTTTGATGTAAATCTTGCTACTTCTTGTGCTGTAAATTCTAACTCTATTGGTGTTTCTTCTATCAATAACACTCCTGAGTACTCTTCCTCCCTTTTTCCTGTATCTGCCGATGGCCAGCGGCTTAAAGCATCAGCGTTTCCCAATTTCTTCCCTTGTACATACTCTATTGTATAGTTATAGGAGTTTAGTAAAAGGGCCCATCTTAGCATTCTAGGAGAGATTATATTAGGTATGGGACGTTTAGGGTCAAATAACCCCAGTAATGGTTTATGATCTGTCTTTATATTGACTTTTCTGCCACTTATAAACTGATGAAATTTCTTAAGCCCAAATATTATTGCCGCTGCCTCTTTATCTACCTGAGCATACTTTCTTTCATGTTTATTCATAGTCCTTGATGCAAATATAATGGGTCTTATACTGCCATCTTCCATTTCATGTTCTAATACAGCTCCTAATCCATATTGAGAAGCATCACATGATAATATCAATTTTTTCTTTAAGTCATAATGTACCAGAGTGTCTTTGCTTGTCAACATTTTCCTTAATCTTTCGAAAACTTTTTGATGTGTCGTAGTCCATTGCCAAGGTACTTCTTTATTTAATAATTTATATAAGGGTTCCGCTATTGTGGCCTTGTGTGGCAAGAATCGATCATAGAAGTTAACTAATCCCAAAAATGCTTGTAGCTCTTTTAGATTACGTGGTGCCGCCGTTTTCTCAATTTCATAAATTTTATCTTCACATGGATGTATCCCAAATTTATCAATTCTGTATCCTAAAAATGTGACATTTGTTGTTGCAAACCTACATTTCTCTTTATTTACTCTTAGCCCTGCTTCCTCTAGTTTCTGTAGTACGGCTTTTAGCCGTTCATTATGTTGGTCTATGTTTGTGCCACTCACAACCACATCATCAAGTAGGACAGCCACACCCGGAATCCCAGCTAGCAACGATGACATCAACCGTTGAAAAATACCTGGGCATGCTTTTACACCAAATGCCAGCCGTTTTACCTTGTACAGACCTCTGTGAGTATTAAGAGTAAGTAGTCGTGATGTAGGTTCATCGACAACCACCTGTGTATATGCTCTCTCTAAATCAATTTTCGTGAATATTTCACCACCTTGTAACTGTGTGAAAGCTTCGTCGAGTGTCGGAAGTGGGTACGTATCAGTTTCAGTCACTGAATTTACTGTTGACCTGTAGTCTCCACAGAGTCTCACCTTGCCGTTAGGTTTTAATACGGGCACAATTGGGGTTGCCCATTCTGAGTATGGCACCGGTTCTAGTACATCTTCTTCTACTAATCTGTCTATTTCCTTAAAACCTCTATCTTTTATAGCAAATGGTACCGGCCTGCTTTTGAGGAACTTAGGGGCTGCTCCTTCTCTTGGTATGATACTCACAACTGGCCCTGTGTACTTCCCTAAACCTTCTTTAAAAACACCTTTGTACTGACCAAGTAACTTGTTCATATCTAAAGTGTCTATTTTTATGCTATTGAGACCATGTATTCCAATATTTAATTCTCTGAACCAGTTTCTCCCTATGAGACTAGGACCATTGCCTTGGGCTATAATCACTGGTAGTGTTCTAGAAATCTCTTTGTAAGCTACCGGAACCATTGCCCTTCCTATAATCTTCAATTGGTTATCTGTCCATGTTTTTAGCGTAATATCATACTTTTCTATTTCAGGTAATTTTCCCTTCCATATGAGTCTGGCTGTCGGCTCACTAATTAATGTGAATGCACAACCTGAATCAACCTCCATTTCAATTTCAAAACCATTAAGCAAAATATTTATCATAAATGCGGGTAGCCTGTTGTCCCTAAAATTATTAATAGGACTTTCATAAAGGCCATTACAATTAGACTTTTTATAATTGTTTTTATTATTCTTATTCAAACATACTACTTCTATATGACCAGTTTTCCCACAAAAATTACACTTTGACCACCTGAACCTGCACTCTCCTTTATGTGATTTACCACAACAGAAACATTTAAATTTACCAGTAGGTTTTTCACTTTTTTTAAAAGAAAGTTTATTTATTTCCATTGGTTCCTCTAAATCCACGGTAGGTTTACTCGTATTAACTCCAGGGTTAACAATTAAATTAGAATCACAATTGGCTGACTCATGCGATAGTGCTATTTCACATGCAAATTGGAAAGTTAACTCCCTCTGCTGTAGCATTTTCTTTTGAATGTCTTTGTCGTTAATTCCACAGACCAATCTATCCCTCAGTGTTCTGTCAATATCACTAAAATTACAATGAATGGACAATTTCCTCAAACTAGCTATATAATCGCGTATTTTTTCTCCTTCTTCTTGATTTCGGGAATGAAATTTGAATGATTCAACTATTTCATTTGGTTTTGGATGAAAATGAATATCTAAAACATTTTTTATAGTTGAAAAAGTAACCTCACTCATTTTCTTCGGGGCAATCAGTGCAGAAATTAAATCAAATAAATCAGGACCACATACCGACAATAAATTCGCCTTTTTCTTAGCATCATCCGTGATTTCATTTGCTTCTAGACAAAATCCAAACCTTGTAATGTAGTTTTCCCAACAGCCATGTGCTACATCATATTCACTGAACTTAATCACCATTTTTACCTTTTCCACCTAAAGATTTTTATACAATTCAGTGAATTTAGTTTATTACACACACTTTTAAACACTTTTTCCTCGTCGCCAATAACATATACGCGCGGAAATCGGGAAAATACGAGGGAACACGCGTGTTTGCTCACCTGACATAACCAGACTGAATTATCTGCAAGTACCCTCGAGTGAGATACATGACACTTAGTTAATGAACACCCATAATAAAAGTCCCAATATAACTTGTTAATAATGTTGATAAGTTTAAAAAAAAAGCTTTCATATTATTTTGTAGTAAGGTGTGGCGGCGTAGTAAGTCGTGGTGGCCTAGTGGTTAAGACACCAGCCTCTCAGGTATGAGTGTGCGAGTTCGATTCCAGGTCAGGCAAGTACCAATGTAACTTTTCTATAGTTATATGTACTTTCTAAGTATACTTGGACACCAATGACTGAAGGTGAAGGAAAACATGTTGAGGAAACCTGGACTTTGTAAGTCTGAAATCGCCAATCCACTTTGAGCAAGCGTGGTGATTACGCTCAATCCTTCTCTGTATGAGAGGAGACCTGTGCCCAGCAGTGGGACTATAAAAGGTTGCTGATGAATACAAGTCCCAATATAACTTGTTAATAATGTTGATAAGTTTAAAAAAAAATATTTCTCAAAAACAGGTAACAATGATTCACTTAGCATGAGAAACACTGGTTAGAAACATGAACATTCCTTGAAATGAGAATCTTTTGAATTAAGACAACACAGATTTTGTCATGGCTTAGTGGCGCTTGTTCACTTCATGTCACGGGTGGGAATTGAACCCATACAAGACAAATTTGTATGACAGGTAGTTGTTAAAAGGAAAATGAAGAGCGCAAGTAAAACTGTGATGGAGCATGACAACTACATAGAGCTGGTGTTATGTTAAATTGGGTAGATCTCTGCTTCTTCCTCAGCCTATAGATGTCCACTGCTGGACAAAGGCCTCCCCCAAGGCTTTCCACGATGACCGGTCTTGTGTTGCCCGCATCCATCGGCTTCCCGCGACCTTCACCAGGTCATCGGTCCACCTTGTTGGGGGTCTCCCTACGCTGCGTCTTCCAGTACGTGGCCGCCACTCCAGAACCTTGCTGCCCCATCGGCCATCGGTTCTACGAGCAATGTGCCCTGCCCACTGCCACTTAAGTTTAGCGACTCGTAGAGCTATGTCGGTGACTTTGGTTCTTCTGCGGATCTCCTCATTTCTGATTCAATCACGCAGAGAAACTCCTAGCATAGCTCTTTCCATTGCCCTTTGTGTGACTCTGAGCCTTCGTATGAGGCCCATTGTGAGCGACCACGTTTCAGTTCCGTAAGTCATCACTGGCAACACACACTGGTCAAAGACTCTAGTCTTGAGACACTGTGGTATCTTGGACGACGAGAAGACTGCTTAAGCATTACTTAAAACTAGTTTCAACCAATCAAATGGCTTGAACCGGGACCTAAGAAGAGCTTGAGTTTTGAGTGACGTTCTGTAATACGGACCTTAGACCGGTAAAGCGGATCCCAGACTCCAAAGCTGGAAAAAGCTTCCGATGCGACTGGGATTAACGCCGAGATGATGATAAAATGGAGTCATTAAGAGGAGAGTTGATACACTGGTGCAAAACTATCAACATTATTGGTCCTTATGACCATAACAACTTACTGGAATATTAGTCAGCGTCTCGTATAGTTTGTGCATATTTCTGTTGGCCACTATACACAGTCGGACATTCTCTGCTAAACATATCCTACACATTGCTAACTTATCCATCTTTTAGCTCAGAAACAGAAAGCAACAGAAAGATTGACATTTGACAATCAGCGATACGATACGGCTTGTTTTCTCTTCTTTGACAACCTAACCACAGAGATTTTTTTTTTTTTGGTTCTTTTCTTTCCGTTCGGGCGAATGGAAAAGGCAAAGGCATAGTACGCCATACAGCCAAGTCTTCAGTAATTTTTTTTCTTCAATAATATCTATCTTAACTTAACCTAATTTATATTTTTTTTTTTTTGACGCTGTGGTAATGCGTTTACGCACCATACCCCGAAGGGCGTGTGTGGGACTCGCCCAGCCGAAGCCGGGAATACCCACTAAACCCACAGCGGCACAACGACATCGCCTGAGTGGCGGGGTCATGGGAAAATGGCACAGCCTAACTACCAATCCCCCGCCGGCGAAACCCGCCTAAAAAGGCGGGCCCTCAATTGCTCCTCCCAGGGAGGGGCCGTGGCTCCCACGTGGTGAGCGATGTAAGGCGGGCGTCGGCCTCACGCCCGCCGCTCACCTCAGGGAGGGAGAAAGCGGGCGAAATCCCGCCTTCTCCTTCCCCTACGCCGCCTGCGGAGCGCCGGAGCGAGGGGATCCTCCTCCCGCTCGCGCTCCGCTGCCTCCTTCTGCGACATCACGACCTCGCAGAAGGAGGCCATCGCCACCCAGGCTTCCTCGCTCCCCACCATCTCTCTGACGATGGCGGGCAGCGAGAGGTCCCCTCCAACCGCCGTGACAAGATCGCGGCGCGGCACGGCCCACGACGGGCACACCGCGAGGGTATGTTCCGCCGTGTTCTCCGCCGCGCCACAACCGTGGCACGACGGTGTCTCCTCTCGTCCTATCCGGTGCAGGTACCTGCCGAAGCAGCCGTGACCGGAGAGTACCTGCACCAGACGGAAGGAGAGGAACCCGTGACGCCTGTCAAGCCAGTCCTCCAGGACCGGCCCGATGGCGTCGAGGGTACGGCGGCCGAAGACGGCGGAGGCGAGGTCCTGCGTCCACTGCTGGACAAGAGCGACCTTCGCCTCCCGCCGGACGGCCTCCCTCACCTCTGGGGCCGGACGCTCGCCCAACGCCCTGCGCCCCGCCGTCCACTCGTACACTCTGGCGAGCACCCACGCCTCGAGCTCCCAAGGCGGGGTGCCCGCCAGAGCGCACGCCGCTGCGAAGCCCACCGTGCGGTAGGCCCGCGATGCCCGCTGGGCGATGGCCCTTTGGGGCGACCGAAGGGCGGTGAGGTTCTCCCTCCTATGGAGGGAGTCCGCCCAAATCGGGGCCCCATAAAGGGCCATACTCCGCAGTATGCCGGCGTATAGACGCCGGCACTGCATGCTGGGCCCTCCCAAGTTTGGCATCAGCCATGAGAGGGCTCCCGCAGCCTTCAGCAGGCGCGACGACAGCCCGCTAAAGTGCGGGCCGAAGCGCCACCTGCTGTCTAAGATGAGGCCCAGACATTTCATCTGGGCCTCAACCCCGACCCTCACCCCCTCCACATAAATGTGGGCGTCAGGCGGGGGGCGCTGCCGGGGGCCGTGAAAGAACACGGCCTCTGTTTTGTGCAGCGCCACCCTCAAGCCCAGGCGGCGGATCCTTCCCGCCACTAAGGATCCGCCCGCCGACGCCAAACTGGCCGCCTCCCGGAAGGTGCTCCCGCGGGAAGTGAGGAGAGTGTCATCTGCATAGCAGATGACACTCGTGCCTCAAAGGAGGGTTCCCCGCAGGAGCCAGTCATAACCGACGTTCCACAGAAGAGGCCCTAGAACGGACCCCTGTGGAACGCCGGCTCCGACAGCGTATCGACGGAGCTGGCCAGCCCCGTCTACGAGGAGGACAGCACGGTCCTCCAAGTAGCTGGCCAGGAGGCCCTGCAAGTACAGGGGCACTCCGTGGAACCGGAGCGCTTCCAGGATGGTGGAGTGGGGGACGGAATTGAAGGCGTTGGCAATGTCGAATGACACAGCCAACACTCCATCCCCCACCCCCACCGCCTCTGTCACCTGGCCCTTTAGACGGGCCAGGGCGTCCACTGTCGAACGACCAGCACGAAATCCGAACTGGGCGTCCGACAGGTCCGGTCCCACGCTCCGCAGATGCCGCTTGAGACGGCCGGCGATAATCCCCTCGAACATTTTACCGACCTCATCGAGCAAAACGATGGGCCGGTAAGCCGAGGGGGAGTCCGCGGCCGCCCTTCCTTCCGGAGGAGGTACAGTTGGCCTTCCCGCCATGGTTTCGGGAACCTCCCCGACGCGAAGCACGCGCTGAAGAGGTCCCGAAACCTGCCCTCCATTTCGGTGGCCGCGATGGCAACCACTCGTGCGGGGACACCATCCGGGCCGGGAGCCGTCTTTTTGGCGCGGAGACGAAGAGTCGCCGCGCCAAATTCCTCCTCTGAGACCGGAGGAGGAGGAGCTTCCTCCTCCGGTAGAACCGCTCCCCTTGGCGGGCCCATCATTAACCTAATTTATCCTAACTTATCCTAGCATAACTTAACCTAAACTAACTCCTTTCGTTTTACGCGTGTTCCGGGATGTTCTAAGCTGAAGGGCAAATAATACACGGAAGTATATGCCAGTATCACGTTTTTATTTCAAAAATATCACTGAGGTCATAAAACGACGGAGAATCTTAACACCGCGATCTAATTTTAAAGCGGATTGGTACAGCGCCATCTATCGATAGGAATGTCAACCAAATATGTTAACAGACCTTATATTACACCAAACATACCGCCCACCAAGGACCTCTGTCCTTAACAATAACCGCCCACCGTGGCAGATACAATAAACATACATACAACAAAATTACAAATTATCCTCGGTGAGACAACTGTACAGTAAGTAGTTTATACAATAAAATCTATATACAAGACTAAGAACTGACACTGTACGTAGTTACTCAAAACCAAATTATTTAGGTACTTATCAAACTAAAAAATATTGTGACTTGACAAACTATTTCTAATAACAATAATCCATCATAATTACTCGGTAACAGGCAGAACACATAGTTTTGAAGTGGGTCTTTTCAAATAAGAATTTTTACATTTTAATGTAACCACTCGGGTAAGATTATCACTGCCTGGATGTTTCTTTACAATTTTGCCAAGAAGCCATTTCGCGGGTGGTAGGTCATCTTCTTTTACCAAAACAACATCTCCAACTTGAGGTTCAGGTATTTTATGAGACCACTTAAATCTATGAAGGAAATGTGTCAAATACTCATTAGCCCACCTACGCCAAAAGTTTTGTAACATACCTTGAACTAAATGCCATCTCTTCAGGCTACTAATAGTACTTGCATCATAGTTTTCATCAGGAACGGTAAGTATAGGTTCTCCTATTAAGAAATGACCAGGCGTTAAAGCTGTGCACTCATCTGGATCTGGGCTATATGCCACTGACAGCGGTCTAGAATTTAGACACGCCTCAATCTGTGCCAGGAGAGTGGTCATCTCTTCAAATGTGAGTGTAGAAGTACCTATGACCCGTTTCAAATGATATTTTGTGGATTTTATTCCTGCCTCCCATAATCCACCAAAATTGGGAGCATGTGCAGGAATAAAATGCCACGTGGTGCCGATGAGAGCCAAGCTCTTCACAATTTCCTCTGTCAGGTTGGACTCTTGGGCTACCAGTAGCTCCCTCAACTCTTTGGATGCTCCAAGGAAATTTGTGCCATTGTCGCTCCATAAGTCCGTGCAATGACCTCTGCGTGATACAAAGCGCCTGAAGGCTGCTAGGGAGCATTGAGAAGTTAAATCACTAACCATTTCTAAATGTATGGCTCGGGTTGCCATACATATAAATAAACATATGTATCCCTTGTAAGAACGATGTCCTCTTCCCTTTGACGTCCTGACACTTATAGGGCCTGCATAATCTACTCCACTGTGTAAGAACGCTCTAGATGGTGTGCCGCGAACTGATGGTAGAGAACCCATCAATTGAGTGCTCACAGTTGCAGTATTTTTTACGCATGGAACACATCGACGGATATGAAGTTTCACCAACCTTTTAACTCCGATGATCCAGTATGCTGACCGTATGTAAGTCAGCATGAGCTGTGGTCCCCCATGTAAGGTTTTAATATGCGCATCTCCGATGATTAAATTTGTAAAATGGGATCGATGGGGTAATACGATTGGATGTTTTGTTTTTTCCTCTAATTGGGTTTTTTGAAGTCTACCTCCAACTCTGATTATGCCCTGTTCATCTATATACGGGTTAAGTGTTCTAATTTTACTTTTCTTTGTCTTAACTTCCCCTTTTTGCTTTAATTCTATTACCTCTACTTCAAATTCTTGCCCTTGACATTTCCGAATACAACAATTCAAAGCCTCATCGATCTCCCATTTGCGTAAGTATTTAGTTCTATTAGTATCCGTTTTATAATTTAGAAATCTTCTACAGTAAGCCACAACACAAAGCAACTTAGTGGGAGAAGAATATTTATCCAATATCGAGTTGTGAACTGCAGAACAATGTGTTACTACTGCCCTTTCTAAATTCACGTCTACTTCCTTTGGCCTCGAATAATTGATATTCATTTTTTGTAAAAGGTCTGGACCTCGTAGCCATAGAGTGTTGTCTATAAGTTCTACAGGTCTTATTCCTCTGGATGCGCAATCAGCAGGATTCTGATTGGAAGGTATATGAGCCCACTGCGAGGCGTCCAACGTTGTGAGGATCTCAGAAACCCTATTTGCCACGAAGGTTTTCCAATGACTTGGATGCTTGTTTAGCCACGCAAGTACAACAGTTGAGTCTGTCCATGTCCACAAATTATTTTTCGGAATTTTTAAAACTTCTGCCATCTCAACCAGCAAACGTGTCACCAATACTGCACCACATAACTCTAGTCGCGGTATGCTTATTTGTTTTATGGGTGCGACTCGTGTTTTAGCTGCAACTAGTGCAACGTGAACGTTACCCGTGACATCAACTCTACGTATATAGACTACAGCGGAATACGCCACCTTGGACGCATCTGAAAAGCCGTGCAAGTCTACTGTGACATCATTCGACCTTATTCTAAGCCATCTAGGAATTTTATACTCCGTAAGTTGTGACAGCTCACTAAAGTAAGTATTCCATTCATTTAATAATTCTTTTGGAATTTCTTCATCCCAGCTTATCCCCGCTAACCACAACCTTTGAATAAATACCTTTGCTGTAACTAACGCCGGTGCTAGCCAACCCAACGGGTCAAACAACCGTGATATATTAGAAATAATTGTTCTTTTTGTTTCAGGGCCTGCGGTCTTCGTTAGCTTCACTGAGTATTGGAAGCAATCCTCTCTACGGTTCCAGGTAAGTCCCAAAACTTTCATTATAGAATCTAGTTTAATTTTAAAATTTGCTCTAAATCTTGTTTCCTTTCTATTTCTTCTTCTTCATTTTCCGATTTAATTTCCTTTATTATAATTTCATCGTTACTAGTCCATTTCTGTAATTTAAATCCACCTTTGCTTAGTAACATGTTGATTCCTTTAACTAATTTTATACCTTCTTCTACTGTTTCACAGCCGCTCATGAGATCATCCATGTAGAAGTCTTCTAGAACCTTCCTTGCAGCTTCTGGAAACTCCTCTCCATCATCAAGCGCTACCCTTTGAAGTGACTTCACCGCTAAGTATGGGGCTGATGCTGTTCCAAACGTCACAGTGCCCAGCTGATATTCCTGCACCGTATCATCAGGATTATCTCTCCACAGTATACGCTGAAACACCGCATCATCATCATGTACTCTCACTTGACGATACATTTTGATAATATCCGCAGCTATGCAAATAGGATGTACTCTCCATCGTATAATTAGATGTCGTAACTCGGGTTGTAATGTTGGACCAATCAGTAATGTGTCGTTTAAGGATACGCCATTTACTCCCTTACACGACGCATCGAAAACAACTCTCACCTTTGTGGTACTCTTATCCTCTCGTATGATTGCATGATGGGGAAGATAAACAGCTTCAGACTGCCTATCATCATTCTTTGCAACAGGAATCATGTGACCTAACTGTAAGTATTCTTTAATAACTTCTGTATATCTTTTTTTCATATCTTCATTTTTATTTAACTTTCTCTCTAACGTCTTCAATCTATTTTCAGCAATTTCTCTAGATTTCCCATACTTACATGCGGGATCCGCGTCCCGAAAAGGTAATCGGACCACGTAACGTCCATCAGGTGTTCTACGTGTTGTACTATTAAAATATTCTTCGCACTTCTGTTGTTCTTCAGTTAACATTTTTTGTGAAGTGGAAGAATGATCTGACTCCAATTCCCAAAACCTTTTCAGAACTTCATCCTCATTGATGACAGCATTCATAACTACAAGCTTTGTTTCAGTATTACTTCTTGGTTTATTAGATACTATGCCAGACAAAATCCAGCCGAGCGAAGTGCATTGCGCAACTGGAGTACCAGTAGGTCCTTTCAAAAGACCTTGTTGTATAATCTGACAATAAATTTCAGCACCTAATAAAATATTTATTTTATTAGGCCTGTTGTACTGAGGATCAGCTAAAGTAATCGTATGTAAATCCAATTCTTGCAGCTCAGTTAGTTTCACAACCGGGAGAAGAGTGGTTATCGACTTCAACACATACGCTCTAACTACAACTTCAAAGGTGGGATCAACTCTCGATTGAATCTTCAAAGATACTACTGATTTTGAAGTGATGGTAGTATCTCCGCCAACGCCTGAAATAATACTATTAGCGTGAACCTTTTTTAGGCCTAATAATTGTACTGTGGCCTCTGTTATGAAGGAAGCTTGTGATCCTTGATCGATCAATGCTCTGATGACCTGTTTGTCTCCGAATTTCGACTCAGCATTGATTAGCGCAGTGGCCAACAATACTTGACTACTATTTCCTGAAGAAAAACACGAGACTATTGGTGAACTCTCATTTGATGACGATCCCGCCTCTGGTGGGGACGGGTTGACCTTTGTGCCTTGTTCATTATTATGTTGTGCAACAGGTGTTGCTGAGCTGTTGTTTGGGTGAAGAAGTGAGTGATGACGCCGCTTACAAACACGACAACTAGTAGGCTTTTGGCATTGTTTTACCGAATGGTTACTACCTAAGCAGTTAAAACACATGCGATTTTTCATTACAAAGTCATATCTTTTATCATAATCTATTTTTGCAAACTTTTTACAAAAGCATAACTTGTGATTTTCAGTACAATATTCACAAGCAATACTTTGATTTGAAATATGACAGACTGTTGGTTTATTGATGTGCGGCTTATTTTGACTAGTAGTGGGCTGAAGTGAAGGTTTTGACTTAGGCTCAATAAACTCTAATGCTCGAAAACGACTTTCTAAGAAATTTGAAAATTGAGTAAAAGTTGGCAACTCATTCGAGTTATCGCTTGTGACGTGTAATTCCCATTGCTTTCGCGTTTCTGGGTCTAATTTATAACTAATAATGTGAATAATAATAATGTCCCATGAACTCACATCAATTTCCAAATTCTTCAAAGCATGCATACATTCTGTTGTTGTGTCCAACAATTCCCTTAAAACTGTAGCTGACTCAAAATTTGAATTACGTTGACTAAATAGTCTTTTTAAAATACAATTTGACAAATAACGCTTATTATTATACCTGGATTCTAATTGTGACCAACACTGATTATAATTAGCTGCTGTTATAGGTACAAACCTTATCAATTGTTCTGCTTCCCCTGCAAGATGAGCCTTTAGATAATGCAACTTTTGTACTGAATCTAAAGATGAATTACTATGCACCAAAGAAATAAATAAGTCGCGAAAAGACGTCCATTCTGAATATTTCCCGGAGAAAGTCGGTATAGTTATCTTAGGTAATCTTACAGCAGAACCAGATGACAAAGGCACAGAAACCTCTTGAATTTTCTTAGAAACTGATGAGTCATTAACTGGAGCAGGACAATTACACAATGCAATCTTTAGTTCTGACTTATAACAAATGTAAAGTTCCTCTGTCGCCTCGTAAACCTCACTCGTAATACATTCTAAAGTTTTTATAGTTGCGCTATCTAATTCTAATATCTCGTAATGATTTTTACAAAACGCTTGCCAATCTCGTTCTAACTTCTCTAATCTTGCGTCGATATAATGATAAGATAAGCGATCCTTAGGTGTCTTCTTGAAATTAGATCTTGATTTTTCAATAATTGTTTTTAAATTCATTTGCAAATTACCGTATCTGTCCATTGTTAAAGTAAAAATCTGAACTTAGTACAAATAGCAACACTTAACTTCTAAGGTAAAATCTCGAAAATTTTACAAGTGTTTGACCAAACTTTAATTCGGTAGGAAATCGGGCATAGATTCCACGTTCCCTCGTTTTTTCGCTTACAATTCTAAGTCCTTAACTTTATCCAAATTTTTCTAAGTCCAAGATTCATGCAGAAAACGACTAAGTCAATGGAATGTGCGGAATTTTGCAAAGTATTTGTACGAATTCTTCAATGACGTAAACAACACAAAATGTACTCACAGTTTATCTTCATCACTCACACACACACACTGTATTTTGTACTCCGGACTCGTCCCGCTGCACGTCAACCTCGTGACGTCACGCTGCGGTGTTGATGACGTTGCTCTGCTGCTGGCCGTACTTCCTCTTCTCAGGGCTGGCTGATGACGTCACGCTCCCGGCGCCACCTGATGATATTTCCCTCCTCGGGGGGAAATCCTTCCAACACCTGAGTTGCGATCCACAACCCCTTCAGTGTTCCCTAACAACCGCTGTGGTAGACTAAGACAAAAAACTTTACCACAACAGTACTCCCTAGCTAATTCGAATAATTCGACTCGACGGACCAAAATGTTCCGGGATGTTCTAAGCTACGCGCTGAAGGGCAAATAATACACGGAAGTATATGCCAGTATCACGTTTTTATTTCAAAAATATCACTGAGGTCATAAAACGACGGAGAATCTTAACACCGCGATCTAATTTTAAAGCGGATTGGTACAGCGCCATCTATCGATAGGAATGTCAACCAAATATGTTAACAGACCTTATATTACACCAAACAACGCGTTTGGACGATAAGGAGCGGTTTAGCGTAAAGACATGATGAGGCCACTATGCTACAATATTACACTGTTCTTTTTGAATTATTCACTGAATGCACTTTTTACTACATAAATCACGCGTTTTTATTTAGTAAACGACACTATAAATAATTTTAAAAGTCCAATGAAAAATGAGCGTGACACTCATCTTGACATTCCCGCCAAAACCCCCTAACCACAGCGATTTTTTTTTTTGGTTAAATTCTTTCCGTTCTTCTGAACGGAAAAGGCAAAGTCATAGTACGCCATACAGCCTAGTCTTCAGTATATATATTCTTGAGTAAACTTATCTTAATTAATCCTAACTTATCCTAGCTTATCCTAAACTTATCCTAACTAATCTAACTCCTTTCGTTTCCCGCGTTTGGACGATAAGGAGCGGTTTAGCGTAAAGACATGATGCGGCCACTATGCTACAATATTTCACTGTTCTTTTGGAATTATTCACTGAATGCAATTTTACTACATAAATCACGCGTTTTTATTTAGTAAACGACACTATAAATAATTTTAAAAGTCCAATGAAAAATGAGCGTGACACTCATCTTGACATTCCCGCCAAACTCCTCAGCTGTTTTCTCCTAACCACAGAGATTTTTTTTTTTGGTTCAATTCTTTCCGTTCTTCTGAATGGAAAAGGCATAGTACGCCATACAGCCTAGTCTTCAGTAGATATTTTCTTGGGTAAACTTCTATCCTAACTTATCCTAAATAATCCTAACTTATCCTAGCTTATCCTAAACTTATCCTAACTAATCTAACTCCTTTCGTTTCCCGCGTGTGGCCGATTAGGAGTGGTTTAGCGTAAAGACATGATGTGGCCACTATGCTACAATATTTCACTGTTCTTTATGAATTATTCACTGAATGCACTTCTTACTACATAAATCACGCGCTTTTATTTAGTAAACAACACTATAACTAATTTTAAAAGTCCAATGAAATATGAGCGTGACCACTGACCTCTATTTATTTATCACTGGACAGGCGACTGTCAAAGTGTTTTTGTGCCCGTTTGATAATCGCCATTTTGGCGCTGTCGAACGTATCGAGTGTCCGTGGTACAAAAATTAGTGATGTCGACATCAACGAACAAAATATATCGATAACTCTTGATCGGTACTATCTATTTGATGCCGTGTCCCTACTAACGTATCTATGGCGTAGACCCCTGCTTGAGAAAAGTACTCAATACTCTGAGTTACTAGTTTCAGACATTAGTTTATAATAATAAAAAATATATATAAACTAGCGCTTCACCGCAATCGCGCCTGATGGTAAGCAGTGACGCAATCGTTGATGGTAAAGCGCACTAGTTTATTAAGAGCCTATTCACTCTAGCCTTAGAAACTCCGCCAGCTGGCAAATTGCTCCAGTACCTCGATGTACGCGGTATAAAGGACGAGGCGAAACGCTTCGTCCGGTTCGATATTTATTGATTGTTGGTGAACATAATTTTCTTGCAGTGTTCCAAGTGATGATGGAATTCGAGAATAATGGCATGAAGTTATTCCATTTGAACCAACAACTAAAACAAGGTTTTATACATTTGCGGTATAATGGTTGACAATTTTTTGTCTTTCAAAGTGTATTGTATTTGTTACGTCTGTAACACTTTGTATAAATAAATGTGTTGATTTCTTGAACATGCCTTTTGTTACTTTTTAATTATATTACGCAGCGTAGCGCGCCGCGTCGTCCACTTATCACAATGGTGTGTGCTAGTATTATTATACTCTTTGGTGCGTGATTACTAGCTAGACTGCTAGCTAGAGTACCGAGAGGGCACCCGAATTGAGGTGCGTGGGCGTGGGTATGACTTGCGTTCCAAGCGTTTCTATTAAGTCAACGTACTGAAAACAGTATTCACTAAACTCATTTTGCATTTTATATATATCAATATTGCCTTTTACAGCATGTAATTTAATAAATATTTTCGAAGATATTACAGAGACTTATAGGCTGCGGCACACAGGGGCAACGCGAGCCTGTAACTGTCTCTAGGTATGTTTAGATCCATAAAACTAAGTAACGGGATGCGCTTTTCTTTAATAGATAGAGTGATTCAAGATAAAGTTATATATACCTAATATGATACATTTATTCGAGCGAAGCCGGGTCGGGTCGCTAGTATACAATATAAATAAAGTTCATGTTTTATTTTGTAGCTAGCTCTTACTGTTATTAGATTTTTCCTAAAAAAAATTTTTGAAGTTTATTAAATGTCCCAATTTTCTTATGAGCTGTGTACACCCTACTAGAAAGGGACACAGGGGTCCTTCGTACGTTTCTCTTTCTAGGAACGCCTTTGCCGGCTCGTTAGCTTTCTAGGTATTTATACAAATTCTTTGAGTGGTAATTATAGAAATCAGTGAGTGTGACACTCATCTTGACATTCCCGCCAAAAAGTCCCAACCACAGAGAGCAAGTAATTGCCATACCAGAGGACCGACCACGCTGGGAGAGAAGCGCGAAACTTCGCGCTTTCTATGGGCCTTTCCCAGCTGGTAGAGCAAGCGACTAGGGTGCCTGATGTAGATGGCCATACTGCCAACTGTTTGGACCTTCTGCTGACCACTGATCCGGACAGATGTGTTGTAACAGTTTCCTCACCGTTGAGAACTTCAGACCACTGTCTGGTGAAGTCTGTGTCGTCCTTTTCCCCACCAGAACACGACTCTCGTGGTGAACGGCGATTGTGGCGATACAGGTCAGCGGATTGGGATGAGATGCGCTACTTCTTTGCGTCTCCTGTATTGACGCGCTTGTATCGCCTCTCATTCAGGACTGGTATTGTGCCCAAGTCCTGGAAGCTTGCTAACGTGCAGCCCGTGCCCAAGAAGGGTAGTCGTGCCGATCCTGCCAACTATCGGCCGATTTCGATCACCTCCATACTTTGCAAAATTATGGAGCGTGTATTGAACTCGCGCCTCTTGTCATACCTGGAAGGTAACGATCTCCTCAGTGACCGACAGTACGGGTTTCGCCGCAATCGGTCAACTGGGGACCTACTGGCGTATGCCACTCACTTGTGGGGCGAGGCCCTCGAGAAGAATGGGGAAGCGATTGCTGTCTCCCTTGATGTCTCGAAGGCCTTCGACCGGGTATGGCACGCTGGCCTTTTGAGTAAGCTTCCAGCGTACGGCATTTTCCCTAGCCTGACTGGCTGGGTAAAAGACTTCCTGACTGAACGGTCCCTCCGAGTTGTTGTCGATGGATGCTCTTCTGAGCCCATGTCAACTAATGCCGGTGTTACTCAGGGGTCTGTTCTCTCTGCAACTCTGTTCCTGCTGCATATTAACGATCTGCTGATGCCTGGTATCTATGGGTATGCAGATGACAGCACAGTTGTAGAGATACCTGCCGGGTGCTCGGGCTAGTAGGGAATCAATCCGGTCCGAAAGAGAGGCCATGGTTGAGCGAACGAGTGTTGCGCTGCAGGCAGTCTCCAAATGGGGCAATGCCAATCTTGTAACATTCAATGCCGCCAAAACACAGGCGTGTCTTTTCACCGCCAAAAGGAGCCCGTTCACCTTGGCTCCTACTTTTCAGAATGTGTCCTTGGAGTGTTCCGACCGCCTTCAGCTTTTGGGAGTTGAGATTTCCTCGGACCTTAACTTTGGGCGGTTCATTGAGTCCAAGGCTAAGGTGGCTGCCAGGAACCTTGGCGTTATCGCAAAGGTCCGGCAGTAATTCACACCTGGGCAGCTTCTAATGTTATACAAAGCACAGGTCCGTTCTTGTGTGGAGTACTGCAGCCACATTTGGGCTGGTGCTGCCAAGTGTCACCTGGCCACTTTGGATTCAGTGGAGAGACGTGCAAAGAGGTTGATTGGTGACCCTGATCTAACTCGAGTTGGTCTCCAAAGCCTAGAGCACAGGCGTAGAGTAGCCAGCCTTTCGGTGTTCTATAGGATGCATTTCCGGGAGTGTGCGATGGAATTGCATGATTTAATTCCCCCATCTCCGTTCCACCAGCGGACGACCCGTCGTACGGCTGGTTTCCACCCTTACGTTGTTAACACCACTACCATCCGGACGAAGCGTTTCGCCTCCTCCTTTATACCGCGTACATCGAGGGACTGGAACAATTTGCCAGCGGCGGTGTTTCCGTCGGACTACAATTTGAGTGTCTTCAAGGTTAGAGTGAATAGGCTCTTAATAAACTAGTGCGCTTTACCATCAACGATTGCGTCACTGCTTACCATCAGGCAGGATTGCGGTCAAGCGCTAGTTTATAATATATATATAAAAAAAAAAAGAGATGAAGAACTCAAAGAGGTTCATCTTCATCTCTAAAATTAAAAAAAATGTCCGTCCCAGGAACTAACATATCCATACTCTGTGACACGACGACAGGTAGACCTCGCCCATACCTCACCTTACCTTTTCGTCGAGCAGCTTTTGATCGACTGCATGGTCTTAGCCACCCTGGCGTGAGAGCAACATTACGGTTGGTGGCTGAGCGATACGTATGGCCACATATTAACACTGACTGCCGACAATGGGCGAAGTCATGCTTACAGTGCCAACGCAGCAAGGTAACTAGGCACTCATCTGCACCGCTGATGAGTTTTCCGATCGCATCAAAAAGATTCTGTCATCTTCACATTGATATCATAGGACCACTACCGCCTTCAAACAATTTTACTTATTGTCTCACCGCGGTTGACAGATTTACGCGTTGGGCCGAAGCGTGGCCTATGACATCCATCACGGCGGAGGAAGTGGCAGATACGTTGGTGACTGGTTGGATATCCCGTTTCGGGGTGCCAAGTACCGTGACGTCCGATCAGGGTCGCCAGTTTGAATCTGCCTTGTTCCGGCGCCTTATGAACGTATGCGCAACAAAGCGGATTCGTACAACTAGTTACCACCCTTGTGCAAATGGCATGGTAGAACGCATGCACCGCCAACTAAAAGCTTCCTTAATGTGCCACCCCCAAACGTGGAGCAAGGCACTTCCACTAGTACTTCTTGGCATGAGGACTGCCATCAAAGAGGATCTTAACACCTCATCCGCTGAGTTAGTCTATGGAGAACCTCTTCGACTTCCCGGAGAATTTATCGCGCCTGCGGAAGAACCTAGGAGCCCAAACGACATATCGGATTTCGTCACGGATCTGAGGAGCCGAATGGAAAATTTACGTCCAATACCGGCCTCACGACACGCTCGACCGTCAACCTTCGTGTTCAAAGACTTGACGACGTCGACCCATGTCTTACTCCGAGACGACACAGTCCGGCGGCCCCTGCAACCTCCTTATACTGGCCCATACCGCATCCTGAGGAGAAGGGACAAAACCCTTACCTTAGAAATGAATGGAAGAGAGGCAACGATCAGCATAGACCGTGTTAAGCCAGCGTACCTGGACCCGGATATAGTTCCCTCACCTCCAGCTCCATTACCCGCCCCAAACCCTCTTTCTACTCACTCAGCTCCATCCACACCAACTACTCCAGTCCCTTCAGAGACTGTCACCACCAGAACAGGTCGACGGGTTAAATTTAGGGATATTCTAGATTTATAGTTTCTTATATCATACTTTATTGTTTTATTTCTTTTATATTCCAGATGTATAGTTTTTTTATGTTATAATTTATTGTTATAATCTTTTCTCTCTTTGTGTATACTTTGAGTTTCTTCGTGGGGGGGTGGTGTGGCGAACCATACTAATTGTTTATGGTTCGCCACACCACCCCCTGTGTAAACAAGGCGTCCGAAAACGCCCAAACACGGAAGGTCGTGTGTGGGACCCGCCCAGCCGAAGCCGGGAATACCCACTAAACTCACAGCGGCACATCGACATCGCCTGAGTAGCGGGGTCATGGGAAATGGCAGAGCCTGTCTACCAATCCCCCGCCGGCGATTCCCGCCAAAAGGCGGGCCCACAATGGTCCCCCCATAAGGAGGGGCCGGACTGGGTACGTCTTCTAGTGCGAGAAGACGCAGCAGCCAAGGGTGTTTTAGCGAGGTTTCCTTCCTCTTAGCCCCAATCGTTTACCCGGAGGCAAACGGAGCCCCCAGCTCCTCCCAATGAGGAGACCGGGTTGCCCGACGGTGACCCGGAGTTCGGGTCACGTCAGCCACCTGGAGTGGTGGCCGACCCGCCGCACATATGACCGCCGAAGCAGTCCCCACTTCTGGTTTTGGTCCGCGCTGGTAAACCGGTAACCCCCATATCTGGGGGCCATTCCCCTATCCGCCACCTGGGGACGCGTCCGATGGCAGGCCAGAAACTGCGCACGGAAAACTAACCTAACCTATCTCTTTCCGTTTCCCGCGTGGGGCCGACAAGGAGGAGTTTGGGGTAAGGTTGTGGAGGCATAAAGAACAGGGAGTAAAGTTCACTCATCCTCCATAAAAAAGGGAAGATCCTCCGACCAGACGGGTGTTATGTCTGGCGGGCACTTGGCCAATGCTTGAAATTGGGAAGTTGTATATATATGCTAGTTGCACGGTAAACTCTGATTGCGAGATGTAGAATTCGTGTGACGTCAGTATGACGCGTTGTTACTTTGTGGCGTTTGTAGGTAGGTGTAATACCGCTACATCACTCCCCTCCGGAGACTGGAGGTCGATATTAGGCTGAGTCTTGTATCTTGCGATGCTTGCCAGGCCAGCTGAGGTTCCAGTGAGTCGGAACCGGTTGCTGCGTAGTTCAGGGTGAGTCGGAACTGTCTTCGGTGATTCCCCAGAGAGTCGGGGTGGTGGCGCTGCATTATATTCTAGTGCGTCGGATGTCGTACAGCGCCGGGTTGAGTTGAGTTGAGTTGAGGCTGGCTGCGTGATTCGCCGATGAAGCTTGCGGGAGTGAAGAGGATAACGTCACGCTGAAGTTGTTGCACGAAGGCTGCGCTGACGTTCATGCTCGGGGTCACCAATGTGGAGGCATGAAGAACAGGGAGTAAAGTTCACTCATCCTCCAAAGAAAAGGGAGGAACCTCCGACCAGATGTGTCTTATGTCTGGCGGGCACTTGCCCAATGCTTGAAATTAGGAATTGTCTCCGCTGCATACGAGTCGATTTATTGTGAACCAAAAGTCGTTTAAGGTTTAGGAGTATCAAGAAATTCTCAAAACGCTAGAGAGGACTTAGAGTCAGTTGTCAAGCGTTATTGGGAAGGATGAAATTTCTTTTCACTGATGCTTCAAATTTTTCTGAAACCGAATGTACTGAGGTGGCAGTTTATTTTCAAAATTCTAAAATAGTCTTACTTTTCCAATGTCCACCAGAAACATTAGTCTTTACAGGAGAGTGTGTTGGTATTTTAGAGGCCTTACACTATATTAAATCCCATCAGATAACAAGGTCAGTAATTTTTTCAGATTCCCGTAGTCAGGATAAAGAACTTGTTATTTGAATGCTACCAAAACGGCTTGGACGTTGAGATAACCTGGATCTCCGGTCGCTCGGGTATTGCTGGCAATGAGTGCGCTGATTCGTTAGCAAAGTAAGAATACGAAACCGGTTGATCAAAAGCACTACGTAGCGCATTTTTTTTATATAAGTTATAAACTAGCGCTTGACCGCAATCCCGCCTGATGGTAAGCAGTGATGCGATTATTGATGGTAAAGCGCGCTAGTTTATTAAGAGCCTATTCACTCTAGCCTTGAAGACACTCAAATTGTAATGTGACGGAAACACCGTCGCTGGCAAATTGTTCCAGTCCCTCGATGTACGCGGTATAAAAGAGGAAGCGTAACGCTTCGTCCGGGTCGCAGTGGTGTCAACAACGTAAGGGTGGAAACTCGCCGTATGACGGGTCGTCCGATGGTGGAACGGAGATGGGGGAATTAAATCATGCAATTCCCTTGCACACTCACCAGAATGCATCCTATAGAAGACCGAAAAGCTGGCTACTCTACGCCTGTGCTCCAGGCTTTGGAGACCGTTTCGAGTTAAGTCTGGGTCTCCAATCAGCCTATTGGCACGCCTCTCCACTGAATCCAAAGTAGCCAGGTGACATTTCGCAGCACCAGCCCAAATGTGGCTGCAGTACTCCACACACGAGCGGACCTGTGCTTTGTACAACATTAGAAGCTGCCCCGGTTTGAAGTACCGCCGGACCTTTGCGATAACGCCAAGTTTTCTAGCAGCCACCCTGGCCTTGGACTCAATGAACCGCCCAAAGTTAGGGTTCGAGGAAATCTCTACTCCCAAAAGCTGAAGGCGGTTGGTGCACTCCAAGGATACATTCTGACAAGTAGGTGCCAAGGTGAACGGGCTCCTTTTGCCGGTGAAAAGACACGCCTGTGTTTTGGTGGCATTGAGTGCTACAAGATTGGCTTTGCCAAATTCGATGACTGCCTGTGGTGCAGCACTCGTACGCTCTACCATAGCCTCTCTTTCGGACCGGATTGTTTCCTTACTAGTCCGAGCTTCCGGCAGGTATCTCTCCACAACTGTGCTGTCATCTGCATACCCATAGATACCGGGCATCAGCAGATCGTCAATATGCAGCAGGATCAAAGTTGGAGAGAGAACAGACCCCTAAGGAACACCGGCATTGGTCGACATGGGCTCCGATGAGCATCCGTCGACAACAACTCGGAGGGACCGTTCAGTAAGGAAGTCTTTTACCTAGCCAGTCAGGCCAGCGGAAACGCCGTACGCTGGAAGCTTACTCAAAAGGCCAGCGTGCCATACCCGGTCGAAGGCCTTCGAGACATCAAGGGAGAAGGCAATCGCTTCCCCATTTTTCTCGAGGGCCTCGCCCTACAAATTAGTGGCATACACTAGTAGGTCCCCAGTTGACCGATTGCGCCGAAAACCGTACTGACGGTCACTGAGGAGATCGTTACCTTCCAGGTAAGCCAAGAGGCGCGAGTTCAATACACGCTCCATAATCTTGCAGAGTATGGAGGTTAACGAAATCGGCCGATAGTTGGTAGGATTGGCAGGACTACCCTTTTTGGGCACGGGCTGCACGTTGGCAAGCTTCCAGGACTTGGGCACTATACCAGTCCCAAATGAGAGGCGATACAGGCGCGTCAATACAGGAGACAATTCGGGCGCACATACCTTAAGAACAATCGCTGGTATACCATCTGGACCACTAGCCTTATTCACGTCCAGACGACACAGTGCTCTCAGGACCTCCTTGTTCCGAATGCGAACCTCCGGCATGGAAGCTCCGCAATGAAGTAAATTAGGTGGAGTTACGATTACGATTATAATGCATAATTACGATTTGTGGAATGGTGCCAGACCCAAGTTACTTAACTCGTGGATTAAAACATGGAAGACGAATTCTAAAATCAAGGGCATATACTACGCTGCCATACAGGCTGAGGTTCAGCGTAGGCCTTGGTTTCCTATCCTATGGTTATCCTAAATTGTCGAAGAGAACTGTTTCCTCACTGTGTAGACTTACGTCCGTATTCCAGAAGGAAACTCAAGCATTGATCTCTGCTTAAGCATTACTTAAAACTAGTTTCAACCAATCACAATTGATTGGTTGAAACTAGTTTTAAGTAATGCCAATCCAATGTTTCAAGCCAATGCTTGAAACGAGACTTAAGTGGAGTTTGAGTTTTGAGTGACGTTCTATAATACATAAACTCAAGCATTGATCTCTGCTTAAGCATTACTTAAAACTAGTTTCAACCAATCAAATGGCTTGAAACGAGACTTAAGTCGGGCTTGAGTTTTGAGTGACGTTCTGTAATACGCACCTTAGACTCGGACATTGTTGTAGCCCAGTGTTCCTGAAAAAGATCCACGTCCGGGATAATTCCCGGTGTGAGTGCCGCCTTGAGGATGGCACTTTAAACCATATTTTCTTTTCCTACTCCCGAAATAATAAATCTTTTGGTCAGATTCCTACATGAGAACGAGGTAAAATTTTAATTGCTGCGTAGTTTGTGTGTAAATAGTCTTATCCATACTAATCCATACTAATATTATAAATGCGAAAGTAACTCTGTCTGTCTGTCTGTCTGCAGTGGCGGCGTAGCATAGGTTGGCACCCGGGGCGACTTTCTATTCGAGCACCCTTTTTTTGTTTGTTAGTATGGGGAGTCATCAAATTACTTCTCCCGCTCTGGGCGGAGCGGAAGGGTGTGTCAGACTTTTACTGACTAAAACCCACCCGTGTTTCTTCACTTGCCTGTAGGATGGCCAAGGCCACGGTTTCTTGTTTAACCAACCCGAAACCCTGACCCAGGAGGCATCGGTCTTCATGGACCCCGTCACGATGTGCTGACATCTCTTTGAGGCGCGCGTGAAACACGACGCGCCGTCGACTCGGGCCTGGTCCTTACCGGGCGGCGAGCTGCCCACTGCTCACCGCCCGCAGGCCCGCGCCTACGGTGGCCAGGAGCTCGATGTTGTCTTCCGTTGCGGCGGCTAATGGCGTGAGGGCGCTAGGATTCCCGTTGCCTCACTGCCTCCTCCTTTGCCAGCATTACTGCTTCGCAGAAGGAGGTGAAGGCCTGCCATGCACTCTCGCTCCGGACCATGGCCTGGACCAGGGTCAGACGCGAGAGATCGCCGCCGATCGCCGCTACGAGGACACGGCGGTGCTCTACCCAAGCCGGGCAGACCTCCACCGTATGCTCCACCGTGTCCTCAGGGCGATCCACACAATGGCCACACCCTGGCGTTTCTTCCTGCCTTATACAGAACAGGAACCTCCCGAAACAACCGTGTCCGGTGAGGACCTGCGTCAGGCGGAAGGTGTGGGCGCCGTGGCGCCTCTCTAGCCACTCCTCAAAGAGGGGACTTACCGCCGCTATTGTGGCGTGCCCAACTATCGAGCACCCTCAAAATAAAACGACAAATATTAAACGTGTTTACGTGACTTTATTTTGCAAAAACACTCAATGACATTATCATCGGAACTCCCTCCGAACCTTGGATTTATGCCCCCGATAACACCTGAGGAAATCCAAACTGCTCTTCGTCGCATGGCGAATCGGAAAGCTGTCGGAGCTCACGGAGTCCCCATTGAGGCCTGAAAGGGGATGGGTCCTCGCGGTGTGGGCATGTTAACGAACTTCCTGAACCGCGTGCTCCTGTACGGCAAAATCCAGAACAAATGGAGGCTGAGTATTATCACTGCAGTCTTCAAAGGCAAGGGCTCGGTACAGGAGTGTGGTAATTACCGCGGTGTAAAGGTCATGTCCCACACCATGAAGATCTTTGAGAGGATTTTAGACACCCGGATCCGGCAGGAGTGTGCTGTCTCGACGTGTCAATATGGGTTCCTTCCAGGTTACGCAATCATGGAGCCTATCTTCTCCCTTAAGATCACCATGGGGAGATACAGATCGAAGATCACGCCTCTGATCTGGTGGGCACTAAGGTCCAAAGTGGTACCAGAAGCCTATGTTGACATAATTCAAGACATGTCAACACACCCCATTACCCTAAACCCTTAAACACTTAAACCCTTCCCCATTACCGTCGGAGTTCACCAGGGCTCCGTCATTAGTTCGTTTCTGTTCAGCGTGATATTGGACGTCTTGTCAGACAGCATCAAGAATTCACATCAGCAACCTCCCTGGCTGCTCATGTATGCTGATGATATCGCGCTGGCAGACGCGGACAGGGAAAGGTTGGTGCGGCGGGTGTATGTGTGAAAGAATTCGCTTGAGAACAGAGGTCGTAAACTCAATGTGGCGAAGACGGTGTACATGATCAGCAAAACGACAGACCCTATGTCTTTGTGCATATGCGGAGACATGGTTGAGTGTACAGACCAGTTTAAATACTTGGGGTCTGTGCGCCAAGCATCCGGTGACATTGATTGCGACGTTAAGGCACGAAATTTCGCAGCTTCGCAAAATTGAGGTCACAGGTGTCATTTGTGACTCCAAAATGCCGGTAAACCTTAAGGGACAGGTCTGTAAGACCATCATTAGACCTGTTCTTTTGTATGGCAGTGAGGCGTGACCTGTGCTTGAGCGAAACAAGCAGGAGCTGCGTGTCACGGAGATGAATATCCTACGGTCGGAATATCAAACTGCAAGAGGGTCGCCTATGCTGGTACGGTCACGTCTTACGAAAACCGAATGTTACGTGGGTAACAAATGTCTTGACATGGGCCGGAACAAGCGAGGTAGATCAAAGAAGTGTTGGCTTGACGTTGTTAGAGATAACATGCGTGTCAACAATCTCACCCCACGGGATGCCAGAGATCGTGCGAAATGGAGGAGTAAGTGTAGGAAAGCGGATCCTGGGCTCCAACGCGAAAGCCGCGGATGCAACCGGGATTATACGCTGAGATGATGATGACTCAATGACATTATCAAAATTTACTTTCGTCTCCTTTTCAATGGACAATATGGATAGACTGGAAAGTCGTGTTTGGCTCATTGTAGATCTTGAGTAAGATTTTGTCACCCCTTGATGCTTGGCACCCGGGGCGGACCGCCCCCCCTTTACGCCGCCACTGTCTGTCTGTCTGTCTGTCTGTTACGCTTTCCCGCTTAAACCTCTCAACCGATTTTGATGAAATTTGGCACAGACAATCTTTAGACCCTGAGAAAAAACATAGGCTACCTTTTATCCCGGAAAAAATTGATGTTCCCGAGGGAAATCTAAAAAGCGCGATATAACCGAACTCCACGCGGGCGAAGTCGCGGGCGGAAAGCTAGTTCTGTATGTAGTATAAACTAGTTTAATTGTTGTCTTATGTGTCCCTGTACATTAGATTTTTTGTTTTACTAACCCATGTGTTTGTCCATACAGCTACACTGACACCTTTTTTTTTTTTTCGGGGTGGAAATCCTCATAGGATGTCCGCCGCCCTAGGGTGGGCGACGGGGTCTGTCAGACTTTTACTGACTAAAACCACCCCGGTGTCTCTTCTATCACGAGCGCGCGTAGGGCCGCGGGAGTCTAAATTCTTCCGCAGCCCCACACTCTCGTGCTGGCCCGGTCTGCCCGGGCCTCGTCTCCGGCACGGGGTAGTGGGGTGTTAAGCTACCCCGTGCATCGCCTCAGAGGCGCGCGCTGACACTCGCGCGCGCCTCCGCCTCGGGGTCCATCGAATAGGGGGCGGGGACTTCCCCATGTCCCTCGCCCCTGGACCCATTCATGGGGGGCGGAAGAGGGCGTTATCCGCCCTTCTTCGGCGCCCAGTGCGTCTTCTGCGGCCCGGGAAGGGAGTTGAGATCTCCCTCTCCCGTTCCGCAGCTTCCTTCTGCGACATCACGTCCTCGCAGAAGACTCTGCGCTGCCGGCCATCCTCCGCACTACTGCCGGCAGCGTCAGGTCGCCTCCTACTTCATTTGTGAGGACACGGCGCTGCTCCTCCCAAGCTATACACTCGGAGAACGTGTGCTGCGCCGTATCCTCCCCGCATTGGACGCAGTGGTGGCACCGAGCGTCCGGCTCCCTGCCTAGGCGACACAGGTACTTGCCGAAGCAGCCGTGCCCCGACAGCACCTGCGTCACCCTGAACGACAGGGAGCCGTGCCTTCTCCCGAGCCAGTCGTCGAGTACTGGCCGGATCGCCTCGACAGTAGCGAGGCCGGTAGGGCGCATAAGCCTCTGCCGCCAGTCCGCCACCAGGACCTGACGGAGCTCCCCTCGGCGCAGCTCGATCTGCCGCTGCGCCGGACTGGAGCCCCGTGTCCGCTCTTCCTCGCGCCATCGGTACAATGACGCGAGTACTTTCGCCTCTAGGTCCCAGGGCGGGGATCCGGCCAGGACGCAAGCCGCCTCGTAGGAAATCGTGCGATACCCGATGGCCGTCAACACCTACCACGAAGTGAAAAGTTCGACGGCCTGCCTCTGTTTGCTAAATTGCTGCCATCACCACGTTAGGGGTTTTTGGCGGGAAGCTAAGTACCAAAACTTCCTCCTAGTGTCAGTTCACGCGGGAAACGAAAGGAGATAGGTTTAGTTAGGATAAGTTAAAAAAGAAGACAAGATATAATTAAGACACGGCTTAAAGGCCTTAGAAACCAAGCCATAAAATGCCAAAAAAAAAAACACCACGTGATCCTCCTGACAGAATATTTGGAATCGGATTTCGGAACCGGCTCAGTTGCCAAAATAGAAAAAAAAAAGTGTTTCTCATAAATTATTTTACAAATCCTTGATAACCCGTACATGACGCTGGCAGAATAATCGACGTCGGTTGGGTTTGGGTTGTCAAAGAAGAGATAAAACTGAAAAAAGCCGCATTCGGCATTTGATACTTTCTGCGTTCGCACGTGTTCTTGGCAAAATTGTGGCGTCTTTCCCACAAAGGCCATTATTCAAGAATTGAATTGAATTGATACTTTCTGAGCTGCAAGATGGATAGACTACCAATGTGTAGGATATGTTTAGCGGAGAATGTCCGCCTGTGTATAGTGGCCAACAGGAACTTGCACAAACTATATGAGACGCTGAATAATATTCCAGTAAGTTGTTATTTTTAGAGTGGTTATGTTCCGGACCAATAATGTGGATAGTTTTTCACCAGTGCAGCAACTTTATGACAGCTCTAGCACAGTGTTATTCTTGGATAGTTAACTTATCTCCTCTTAATGACTCCATTTCATCATCATCTTAGCGTTAATCCCAGTCGCATCGGAATCTTTTTCCAGCATTTGAGTCTGGGTCTGCTTAATCAGTCTAACTGCTAATTTTGGCTAAACTTCGATATTTTCCGTGAAGGGACTGCCGTCTGACCTCCACAACCTGAAGGCGATATCGAAACATTGCAGTTAGACCAATTGTTGGATGTTTGAGGGCTGCGACAACCCGTAACGACTGCCATTAGATGTTTGTATGGCAACCGGGATCAACAGCTTAACATGCTTTCCAACGCAAAAACAGTCCAGTGCAAATATTCGTATTCATGCATACAAATATTTGCATTGCGCAAGGAGACTAGGTTTAGATAATAAACTAAAGTTAAGCAAAAAACTATATGACTTAGTTACCCAATTAAACATAACAGCAGCTCTATGTAGTTGTCATGCTCCATCACAGTTTTACTTGTTCTCTTCATTTTCCTTTTTAATGTTGCCCACTGTACTGTGGGTGCCATTTCAAACATTTAAACTCACATGCTCAAACAGACAGACCCGGAACAACTACCTGTCATACAAATTTGTCTTGTATGGGTTTAATTCCCACCTGTGACATGCACTGAATACGGGCCAGTAAGCAATTGTACAAACTGTATTGTATTAATTCAAAAGATTCTCATTTCAAAGAATGTTTATGTTTGCAATTCTGTTTTTGAGAAATAAATGTTTTAAATTAAACTTAGCAACATTATTAACAAATTATATGGGGGGGACTTTTATTATCCACTGTATAGTTCGATAATGAGATAGACTCATGATAGCACAAGTTTATACCTTAATATTTGGTGGCTGTTTAATATGAAAAATCATTATTCTTTTGTATAAATGATAAATACAGAAATAATAAAATCAAAATAGTAGATACATGACAAATTAATGTTGTTGCAGTTTATAACTGAAGACAGTAGACCGGTGCTGGTTTGTGTCTTCTGCTTTGCTAAATTAAAGCAGTCCTACCGATTACTGCAACACTGTCTGAAAACCGACGAGCTTTTCACTCAGAAGATGAATGACAAATATGAGGTAAGATATTCTTTAACAGCAATTCATTTCGATTCGATTTAATTTCCCTATAATGTGAAAGTGATTCCTCTCAATCTAATAATTAATAATTAATTAATAATTTATTATTATTCAACAACAAGTAACATTACAATCTTGTGATTGGAGCCTCCTTTTAAGCAGAAAAGCCTGTGTTAGGAGACTCCGCTCTTCCATAACTTATAAGTTTCATTAAGGTATTATACAAAACTAAACTAAATGGTAATTAAAAAAAAAACAATAGAGACGATTAAGGCTAAACATGCAGCACGCACGCAGGCATGCGAGTGAGTGGGTGAGAGTGCGTGTGAGAGTGATTGGGAGTGTGAATTTGTTAGTGTGTGAGTGTGAACACGAATAAACCAAAATGTGTACATGATGGTGCAGAGATTGGCAGATGTAGGGTTATATTTATCTTAACAGCGCCTCCGTTTCATCATATGTTAATGTTTTTATCCAACTAGTTACAATTTTTTTAATTCATGTTTATTCTTATTATATACATAAATTTCTTTATTAATTCTATTATATAGCTGAGCTGAGCGTTTTTTGTACTGTATATTAGCGAACTTGGTTTTGGTTTGAGGAACATCCACTATGAAATCTTTTCTTCTTTTCAATGTTAATCTAGGGTCAAAAGGAGTAGCTTGGTGTTTCTTAATCACTGTTTTAATTACATATAGTTTTCGAACCGAGAGTAAATCGCTTATTTGGTAAAGTCTTTGCGTTGGAAATCTAAGGTTTTTAAAATACATAAGTTTTATCAGAGCTTGTTGACTCCGCTCAAGGTCGATGAATTTTGTCTTAGCTGCACCTCCCCAAATGGGGATGCAGTACACCAGTACCGACTGTACTAGAGCTACATATATTTCATTGAGTAGGTTTCTGGAGGTATTTGAATTGCTGGGTACTTTTTTTGATACGATGTGTCTCAGCGTTTTGAATATCCAGCTCAGTTTTCTAATCCTATTAGTGACCTGTTCTAGCTGGGGGTACCATGTTAGTCTCTGGTCAACAATAACTCCCAGATATTTTGTTTGTGACACCCTGAGTAGTCTCGGACATTGACAATTTTTTGAGTCATCACATGTATGAACTCTTATTTCACAATCAATATTCGGTTGTGTCTTGTGTGATATACTGAAACAAATGTAGTTCGTTTTAGCTGTATTAAGAGAGAGTAGGTTATTTTTGAGCCATTCTGCTATTTGGGACATACCGGCCTCAGCACTTCGGGCAACTTCCTGCCAAGAATTCTCAGAAAATACTACAGCAGTGTCGTCAGCATAAGAAAACACTCCAGCGTTATTGATTTTAAGATTGCAGAGGTCGTTTATGTAAAGCAGGAACAATGTGGGGCCCAGTACACTACCTTGAGGTACCCCAAATGTGACATTTGCATTACGACTAACGTGTTCTCCCACCTTAAGCCGTTGCTTTCTGTTTGTGAGATAATCTTTTAACATTTTGAGTGGAATTCCCCTCACACCCGAAGCTTCCAATTTGTTAACGAGGATGGGAACAGAGACGGTGTCAAATGCCTTCTTTAAGTCCAGAAAGACAGTTAAACATTTCCTACCCTTATCCAAATCGTCAGCTACAAGCGAGGTGAGGGCTGTAACTGCGTCCTCGGTTGAAACTCCTTGCCTGAATCCAAATTGTGAGCTACTTAAAGTATTAAATTTGTGCAAGAATTTCATTAGTCTCTTATTTATAAGTTTTTCAATGACTTTCGATATCGCTGGTAAAATGGAAATGGGCCTGTAATTATTGATATCGTCTCTGTCCCCGCCCTTATGGATAGGAATGATGATTGATTGCTTGAGTGGCTCAGGGAAGATACCCAGTGAAAAACAAAGATTAGTTAAATGGGTTATGATTGGAACAATTTCCGGGCTTACATGTTTCAAAAATCTAATGGATACATTGTCCCAGCCAGGAGCGCTGTCAGATTTAAGGCTCATCAAGATTGCACTCACCTCATCGGGATCAGTGTCTAAAAGAACAAACGATTTCACTTGTTCTGATACCGTTTTCGATCGAAAAGCATTTAAATTAAGTGTCGAGGGTTGAATTTTTTGAGCTAGCTCTTTACCAATATTTGCAAAAAAATTGTTTATGAAATTTACCGACTCTGTTGGATTTGGTCTCATGTGAAGTAGTTCTGTATTTTGACTCTTAAGATTATTTGTGTAAGTTAAGGTTTTAATATTTTTCCATAATAATTTTTTGTTAGTGACGGAATTGCTAAGTAGCTCCCTCTCAAATTTTCTTTTTAATTTTTTAATTAGGTTATTACAATGGTTTCTGTATCGACGGTAGGTTATTTTTAAGATGTCATTAAATGGATCATTTCTGGATTTTTTCTGCAGTTTATTGCGGTTCCTGATGCACCTCAACAACCCGGCAGTTATCCATGGCTTTACAATACGCTTGCTATTGGGAATTATTTTACAAACAGTGTTATGTTTAATAGATTCTTTCAATTTGTATATTAGTAGGTCAGTTAATTTGTCGGGGTCGTTACAAAATAGAAGCTCTGAGATTTTATTTTCTTTATGATAAATGAGGGCTTGTTCGTAGTCAATTGATGAAGTGGTTTTATTATCAGTTTGTTTGGTTTTTAGTTTAGTTATAGATAGAAAAGTAGTGAAGTGGTCGGTGATAGTAGTGTGTAGTATAGCTATAGAGGCTGATACCTTCTTATTATCTATTTTGAGCATAAAATGATCTAAACAGTTTGATTCGCGAGTAGGCAGAATATATCCCGGTAGTATACCGTATAGTGATAACATGTTTAAGTAATTTACCCTATTTCTATATTCATGAGGCGGCTCATCTTCTTTTATTTTGAGATTGATATTAATATCCCCAGCTATAATGATACTTTGATGAGAATTTAAAGTACTTAGGTGAGTACTGAGAGAATCTACAAAACAGTCTGAGTTTGTGTTTGATGGCGAACGGTACATGCATACAATAATGTAATTAAATATTTCCAACTGTAGACACGATGCCTGAGCCAGGTTTATTTCTTTAACTTTGGGTTTTAATGATTCCTTTACGTAAACAACAACGCCGTCATTATGATTTAATTGTCGGGAAGTAGCAAAGGAAAGTAACCATTAAGCTGCGGGATAGGTTTATTTGGGTGTAACCAACATTCTGTTAAAATTATAATGTCAGTTTGAGATTTAAAAGTTGATAATAGAAGAGAAAAATCATCGAAGTTGCGGAAAATGCTTCTTATGTTTTGAGAAATAATGGTCAGATCGTTTTTACCAACATTAATATAATTGTGCAAGTCCATGCAGGCGCATTGGAACGTGCGTGCAACTTCGATATTATCAATATCATCAAGAGTTAGTAGGGTGTCATCCATTTGTATTGTTTTTAAGCTGAATAGATGAATACACACATAAGTGTTTTTAAGCTGAATAGATGAATTCACAATATAAGCATTATAGGCATAACATTCGAGCGCGTTTTTAAGCCAGTGATTACATGAGGTATGGTGATAGGAGTTTAGGTAATAATGGGTAATTATTACCTTTGTTGGATATATTTTTGTGTGTGTGAGAGTATGAGGTATGTTAATGTTTGAATTAATTATGATTATACATGCAAAAATAAAAAATGATAACAAGAGCAACATCAAAACAAATATCAAAACTAAATACTACCCATAGTTGGGAAAATATAAAACAACATAATAATATAAGGAACAAAGTTAATGTCATATGACGGTATAGTTGATCATGCACTAGTCATTGTCCTCCCTTGAGCTTATGTACCTGCTCCTCATTTATAACTGGTATGGTAGGCGAGCCTACGTCTTTCTTTACGTAGACTTTTCCGTAAGCTGTCCAGCAAAATTTGTAAGCCCCTGATTTTGTGAGATCCCGGGACAGGAAGTGAAGGCGGGTGCCTTTGGCAGTCAGGTGTTCGGACAAAAATATGGGTGTGTCTTTTTGGGATTTATATCCCAGATGCTTACAACTCAGTCTAGACTTATGTTTAATACAATAAGCTCTGCCCATTCTCATAATATCTGATTTTAAGAAGGTGGACCCGGTTTCAACAATAATTGGTTGATTCTGACTTTCATTGTTTTTTCCACGTAATCGATAAATGTCCTTAACGTCCGATTTATCAATTTTGCATTCTATGCTACGAGAAAGACAAATAATCATGTCCACGAGGTCCTCTTTGCTTTCATTGCTTCTTTTAGGAACATTTTTAATAACAAAATTGGTTTTTCTACTTCCTATCTGAATGTCTTCAATTTTACCCTCCAATAGCGTTATATACTTCCTGTCTTCCTTATTCTGCATCTCAAGCTGAGCAATTCTTTTGCTAAGTTCCTCATTTTGTGCCGTGAGATAGGTAATCGAGGTTTCGATATTGAGGTTAGATTGCTGAATTTCTTTTAAGGTTGAAGACATCTGTTTAATCTCGTTACCTTGTTTAGTCGAAAAAATAGACATCATTTCCTTAATTATGTTTTTGAAAGCGTCCAGTTGCTCACAAATGGAGATATCCTCTCTGCTTCTCTTAGTACGTTGGAATACATAATAAGGCGGCGTCTTACGATAGATAGTCTTTACACACCAAACTAAGCTCGGACTCCGACACAGATTTGTCCATTGGCGAGTTCATTGTTACTAGGATAGCAGAGGCGACAAGGAGTTACATAATATGTAACTCCTCCTCGCACATGCAGCCGTATCAGTGGCCATACTATGGCCACTGCAATACGGCTGCATGTGCGCAAAAGAGACGAATGTCTTCCACACGGGTTAGCAAATAAAATGTAAAAAAAAGACATACGATTGGATGATAGTGTCGTCTGCTACTTAGGGGGCGTGGTCATCATTACGGAAGTTCTCCAATCAATGATCATTAACACGTTTATCACATTATAAGTAGGCACTCTTACGCGTCCCTGAAGGCGGAGCCTGCGCAGCTTGGTCGGGTTAAGTACCAGGCGGGCAGAGATATTGCAGGTTCCCAGCGTTAGTGTATTCTGCGATATATTTCTTCTTATGTTATGCACTCCTATTATTTAAAATGAATATAATTGAATTATAAAATGACTTAAAACAAGTAACCACTCAACCGGGGGCACGTTAGCACCTTACGGCGATCCGAGGGGAGAGGAATCTCATACCTATTTTGTTTGGATTTTAAACCAAATAAACCATTGCATATTGTATAACAATATATAAACTTTTGTCAAATATGTGTATACAAATATTATACATACAATATTAGACATTCAATTATTACCCGTTATTCTATGTTACAATAGCTAGTGCAGTGGTCAGTTAAATTGGTATCCTGGCCGACTTGCCAGGATACATTGGAACTACTGTACTGGAAGTGTCCTCACATAGGGCACTTAAGTGATTATAGAAACATATGAAGTTTGTGCTTCTGACACTGTGATTAGCAGCATATTTTCCTAATAATATAATCATCTCCTTACAGCCCAATCCTGTAGTGAATGAAAAACACTTTGAGCTATTTGGAGGACTTGTTAAAACTCCAATAGAACAGATAAATGTTGCTGATTGCATTGCTGTTGGAGAGGAATTATCAGCTGTTTGTGAGGGACCAGATGATGTTATTGAGCCAAAGGAGGAACACCAATCTGATGGTATGTTTTAAAAACTAAAATAATGTTGTTAGTAAATAATATCTTAGGTAATTATAAAATATGATCTGTTCTTTATATATTGATTAGAAAATGATTTGAGTTCTTTCAAACCTCTGCCAGTGTTCGTAACTGTAACCACATTGTGTAGTGAAATATTACAAATAATACTCTTCACTGTTTTTGTGTACTTATAGAGCTAGAACCCGACAATTTAGACAATACTGGTCTAGATGTAGCAGATAAAACACCACTCTATTATAAGTTAGACTTAGAAGATGATGTACCTTTGAAGAAATGTAAAACAGAAGTAGAAGACGAAAAATTATCAGAGAAGAAAAGCAGAGCCACGGAGACAATGAGTAAGTATTCGTTAGTTACATAGCTAAGCAAACCGACCAATGGTTCAACTAATATTATGTGGCTAGCGTAAACGGACCTATAGAGCTAATTGAATAGCGCGGTGAAACTAGTTATTATATTAGATTCGTGGGGTATTCCAACACTTTAGTTAAGAAAGAAAAATTGTTTATTCCGCAAAAACAGAACGCACATTACAATAATAATATACTAAAAAACCTCGTACCCAAAATCAAGTCATTTATTCAAATTAATCTGAGAATCAGTACTTTTTGAACGTCAATATTACATAGACAGTCCCCCAAAACGCCCACCCTTCGCCACTTCCTAGTGCTTTCGCTGGGAAGAAGAAGTGGCGGAACAAACTCCCCAGCAGCACAGCTGTATGTTTATTTAAAAAAAAAGAAACATTACTTTATACAATAATATGTAGGTACAGTTAGTAATGAACACAAGAAAAAACAATAACAATGAATTTATTTATAATATGCCAGCTAGCCACGCCAAAATACCAGAAAAGCAAAAACAAAAAATAAAATAACCACTATAATGGAAATGTAAATGAATTAAAACTTAGTACTTAAATGCCAGGTATAAAGGGTGTGACAGCTCACATATTTATGCATTGCAAAAACAAATTATATGAACTCACATAACGTGTCAGTAAGCTAATTCCGGAGAAGGAGCACAAGCATTGGCCTGAGTTAATCAGAGCGACCAGCTATTCTTATCACTTAATTAGTCATTACAGAATAATGTGCCTTTGAATAAAGCACGGATTTGATTTGTGCTTTAAATGCATTGTAAAGCAAGTCTAGCAAAGCAGAGGGTATCTTGTTATAAAAAGTTATACCAAGCCCAACTAACATATACGCGCGGAAATCGGGAAAATACGAGGGAACACGCGTGTTTGCTCACCTGACATAACCAGACTGAATTATCTGCAAGTACCCTCGAGTGAGATACATGACATGCCTTCCCCCCGAGATGGATTACCATTGTACTCTTCTTTCTTCAATACACCCACTAAATGTCTATTGTTCGTAATACACTAAATCACTTATAACCTTACACACTATATCACTAAATGCTTAATCCTATTAGTTTTAGTTCTACATGAAGGTCTTAACACTATTGTTCATTTTCGGAGTCTATTATTCTCCAAGACTGTTGGGAATCTTCTAATTCAGAAACCTCTTCTTCTCCAGACAGATCACAGGCAACCTTCTTGCTGGCTGACTGTTCAGGTGATTCTGATAAAATCCTTTTATTCCTTTTTGCAGTATTAGTTCCATATTGTGAACTTTCCCGTATTTCTATGTCTTGTGGCCCTGATACTCCAATCATTTCAGCCCACTTCGATGGTGATGGGAATGACACGTTAGACACGTAGTCTTCTTCCTCATCATCTTCGTATAATCCATTTCTTGTCTCATTTTGTTCCTTATCTTCTTTCCTCCCCCCAAAGCTATGTATCTGGTTGATGTGTCGTAGTCCATTGCCAAGGTACTTCTTTATTTAATAATTTAAATAAGGGTTCCGCTATTGTGGCTTTGTGTGGCAAGAATCGATCATAGAAGTTAACTAATCCCAAGAATGCTTGTAGCTCTTAGATTACGTGGTGCCGCCGTTTTCTCAATTTCATAAATTTTATCTTCACATGGATGTATCCCAAATTTATCAATTCTGTATCCTAAAAATGTGACATTTGTTGCTGCAAACCTACATTTCTCTTTATTTACTCTTAGCCCTGCTTCCTCTAGTTTCTGTAGTACGGCTTTAAGCCGTTCATTATGTTGATCTATGTTTGTGCCACTCACAACCACATCATCCAGTAGGACAGCCACACCCGGAATCCCAGCTAGCAACGATGACATCAAACGTTGAAAAATACCTGGGCATGCTTTTACACCAAATGCCAGCCGTTTTACCTTGTACAGACCTTTGGGAGTATTAAGAGTAAGTAGTCGTGATGTAGGTTCATCGACGACCACCTGTGTATATGCTCTCTCTAAATAAATTTTCGTGAATATTTCACCACCTTGTAACTGTGTGAAAGCTTCGTCGAGTGTCGGAAGTGGGTACGTATCAGTTTCAGTCACTGAATTTACTGACCTGTAGTCTCCACAAAGTCTCACCTTGCCGTTAGGTTTTAATACGGACACAATTGGGGTTGCCCATTCTGAGTGTGGCACCGGTTCTAGTACATCTTCTTCTACTAATCTGTCTATTTCCTTAAAAACTCGTATCTTTTATAGCAAATAGTGCCGGCTTGCTTCTGAGGAACTTAGGGGCTGCTCCTTCTCTTGGTATGATACTCACAACTGGCGCTGTGTACTTCCCTAAACCTTCTTTAAAAACACCTTTGTACTGATCCAGTAACTTGTTCATATCTAAAGTGTCTATTTTTATGCTATTGAGACCATGTATTCCAATATTTAATTCTCTGAACCAGTTTCTCCCTATGAGACTAGGACCATTGCCTTGGGCTATAATCACTTGTAGTGTTCTAGAAATCTCTTTGTAAGCTACCGGAATAATTAATGTGAATGCACAACCTGAATCAACCTCCATTTCAATTTCAAAACCATTAAGCAAAATATTTATCATAAATGCGGGTAGTTTGTTGTCCCCAAAATTATTAATAGGACTTTCATAAAGGCCATTACAATTAGACTTCTATATGACCAGTTTTCCCACAAAAATTACACTTTAACCACCTGAACCTGCACTCTCCTTTATGTGATTTACCACAGCGGAAACATTTAAAGGGGAATGCCAAGTCGCCATAGTGATTTAGGCCCACTGTGCACACAAATTTAAAATAATGATAATAATAGGGGGCAATTGTAACAATTAATCAGTAAAAGAATTGCTTTACAAAAACCTTAGCATTTCGAAGTTATTTAAGATTCTTATATTCCATCAATACTGTTTATGTCAACACACTCGGAGTCAAATAATACAAAATTCATTGTAGTTTCACATCTTTATTCATTTTATTCATCATCATATATCACTAAAAATTTTGCCGGTGGAAAAATATTATTCTGATGCCGTGCCCATCCTAAGTACCATACTGTCATAACATGGGCACATCATCCTACAGTGCGGCGGCCGACAATACAGTTACAGCAGTACTGCTGTATTGCTGCGTGGCCTGTGTTAGCAGTGCTGACTAAAACATACACAAAGTATACTTTACGACTAACATAATAGCTAGCGATTCTGATCCTTGCCAGTGAACAGTTATGTCCAAATATATTGCCATTCAAGGTGCTATTTCTGGCATTAGTGTACACTTCAATAATAATATATTTAAATAGTATAATATAATTAAATAGGCTGCAAGTGCAAATGTTCCTCTATGCTTGCCTGATAATCTCGGTACTTCTGCAGGAATTTTCTCAAATTGGTGTTTGGAAAATCCTAAATAATAATGAACAATATGATCTGCCATAGTCTGAATGTTGTCAAGATCTAAATGCATTATCATATTATCTTTCAGTAAAGAGAGTAGTTCTTCCATTTGTTCAGAGCTAATTGTTCTAATAGGATTCAATATTGAATGCAACAATAAATACATAAATACCGGTCAAGTGATATGAGCAGATTCTACAATCTGAAGGCACATAGTAATTATATATAATCGCAAAGTAAACTTACGCGTAGTGATACTGGGACTAAAAGTCTTTCACAATCAGGGAAAAACAATGCCGTTGTATACTTGGGGCCCGTATATAATTTGGCAGTATTATTTGATCACTGGTATGTATATCTGCATTTCTTTCTTTTACTACTTGGGTAGAAGTCACAGTGCATGCCTCAGATTCTAGAGAAGGACTATGTCTTGTTGCTTCAGGTTCACATTCTAAAGCAGAAAGTGATGCTGCTCTGTCAATCCTTTGCCAACATGTATGATATGGTTCTTGTTAATTGCAATAAAAGTAAACAGCTGGTGTAAAGATATATTATACCAAATTATTTTGTGTTTTTAGTTAGACATAATCATACAAAATATTCAATGCCTTCAGATTTAGTGTATCTAGTAGTCACTTATTTATTTGGATTCTAACCAAAAGATATAACATAACAAAAAAAAAATACCTGACGAGGCGCTATCTGTTGGACAATCATATTTCTAATAGCAGCTGCACGTGTTGTGTTTGTATTCAATGTATGTGATCGTTTCCTTAAAAGTGATGTGCATATCCAATGGAAATGTGCTCGATGATTGTATAAGACATTGAACTTTAGCGATTTCCAAAGTATATCTTCGCATTCTGGATATATTCAAACCGCAGTTTACACAACGTACTACGTAGATTATGTTTTTCGCCAGCTGACATTGACAAGTAAGACTTTGACATAATAAAAGCAAATTGCCATAAAAAGTATTTATATATTTTTCGAAAAGGTCGATTTATATATATACATATTTCTTTATTAATAGTAAGTAATTGGAATAATAATAATTATTAAAGAAGATTTTTGGGAATTAATGAATGTTTGCTTACAAGAAAATGAACGGTTATTAATAATAAACGAAAACTGATTATTCGGATTAATACCCGCCAACATTTTTTTGTAAAGGCAATATTTTTAGCTCAAGTTTTATTCAAGTCAGTTCAAGTTCCATTAGTTTAGTCGTTTTAATGCTTAATATTTTTGAAAAAATGTTGCTGTATTGCTTAGACTAATGAGTACGTGGAAGATATTTGAAAAATATAAACATATTTTTTTTTGTAAAATCAAACCCCTGTGCACGTCTGGGCCTAAACCTGGCATTCCCCTTTACCAATAGGTTTTTCACTTTTTTTTTAAAAGAAAGTTTATTTATTTCCATTGGTTCCTCTAAATCCATGGTAGGTTTACTCGTAGTAACTCCAGGGTTAACAATTAAATTAGAATCACAATTGGCTGACTCATGCGATAGTGCTATTTCACATGCAAATTGGAAAGTTAACTCCCTCTGCTGTAGCATTTTCTTTTGAATGTCTTTGTCGTTAATTCCACAGACCAATCTATCTCTCAGTGTTCTGTCAATATCACTAAAATTACAATGAATGGACAATTTCCTCAAACTAGAAAACATTTTTTATAGTTGAAAAAGTAACCTCACTTATTTTCTTCGGGGCAATCGGTGCAGAAATTAAATCAAATAAATCAGGACCACATACCAACAGTAAATTCACCTTTTTCTTAGCATCATCCGTGATTTCATTTGCTTCTAGACAAAATCCAAACCTTGTAATGTAGTTTTCCCAACAGCCATGTGCTACATCATATTCACTGAACTTAATCACAATTTTTACCTTTTCCACCTAAAGATTTTTATACAATTCAGTGAATTTAGTTTATTACACACATTTTTAAACACTTTTCTCTCGTCTCCAATAACATATACGCGCGGAAATCGGGAAAATACGAGGGAACACGCGTGTTTGCTCACCTGACATAACCAGACTGAATTATTTGCAAGTACCCTCGAGTGAGATACATGGCACCAACAAAAGAGATGAACCTTTTGAAGTTGGTGAAAAGGGGCTCATAGTTTGTCCTTATTTCTGGTCTCAACATTATGGATCTCACTGTGTTTGGTGTACATGTGAAGATGTTGGCTAAGATAAATTGCGAAGCAACCGTGAGAATACCAATATCTCTAAAGAAATCTCTTAAAAAAACTCTTACACCAAGTTGGTAAATTGCTCGGACAGCACCTTTTTGGAGTACAAATATATTGTGCATGTCAGCGGCTTTGCCCCACAGTAGAATACCTACCGTAGGACATAAAGCTGTGGAAATAACTAAAATAAACTAAACGAGCTGTATCAACGTCAGTGTAATGTCTTACTTTCCTGACGGCATCGGCGGCCGAACTGAGCCTTCCTGCTAGGGTGGATATGTGTGGTCCCCACTAAAGTTTGGCATCTACAGTTATTCCCAGAAAAACTGCCGAACCCACAGTTTCAAGCACCTCTTTATCTAAAACGATGTTGGGTCCCAGATTTCTAACGTTTGGCAAGGCGAACTTTACACATTTCTTTTTCTTAGTTGCGGAGGCGGTTCCTCGAGGCGGCAGCAACACTCGACGGGGTCGAGCCGTGGCAGGCTCCGATATATCTGGGCCAAGCACCATCGAAGAGTAACGCTTTTAACGCTTTTTTTTAGTAAATCAAATTTATATTCCCAGTTTTTTGAGTATTAAAATTGAATTTTGTATTTCAGATTAAATGTGTTCGATATTAAGGAGCTGCCAGTGGGTCGACTTCTAGAGGTTGCTAACAGGAAGCGCCGGTGGCCACCGTAAGTAGTCCTAAATTGTGACTTGGTTATTTACCATTAGCAAGAATAATTTTAAATAATAGCTGTTTTCAGAGCTGCTTCTGCACCAATCGACGCACCTCAGGTGGCGCCTCAGGTTGTGGTGGAGGAGGTCCCTCCACCCAGGCCACAACCACCTCAGATGGAGGACGTATCGCCAGCGTTGTAAGTATCTTAATGACTTTTAAATTAACCTTTTTTTAATTTTTGTTAATTTAAACACCATATCTCACATGCAACATTTTTTCAGGTTTTCGGATTGTGAATCGGCATCATCAATGCTTCGTCCTCGCCGGAGTCTGCGAGATGAGCAGATATATGATCAGCTCTTTTATGGTAAATACTGTTGATTTTAGCTCGGGACGGGGTTAGGGACAAACTTCCAGTTCCCACCAGATGTTTTACCTACCTATTGTTACACAGGAAGCGAACCAGACTCTGATGCGAGCGACGAAGATGACGTATTTCCGTCACTCATTCCAAGGGCGCAGAGAAGCTTCTGGGAGACGCCCTTGGACATTGATGATGCCGACGACCAGCCTGCAGCCGAACTCCAGCCTGCAGCCAGCTCTGTGGACGCCAACATCCCTTATGTTCCCCCAACCGCGACGGACCAGCCTTGGGGTTTGTATGAATTTGATTGGAAACCGTTTCCGAATGTTCCGATTCGACCTGAATCGAGACGGGAAATGTTTTCGAACAACGATGTAGGTCCGACAGCTCCATGTGTCGACCCATATGAGATTTTCGTTAGCATATGGGATCGGCAATTTATGGAGTACATTGCCACGGAGACCAATAGATACGCTCAGCAGTTGGAATCCCGTATTCTCGATGGAGGCAACCTCCTTCCCAATAGCCGCATACGAATGTGGCGAAATACTTGTGCTGTCGAGCTATACGTCTACTTCGGTGTGGTTATTGCGATGGGGGTTGTGGTCAAGTCACGCATCGAGGAATACTGGGATTCATCTTCTGACCTAGTCTGTACACCCGGATTTAGTGCACACATGTCTGGGAATCGTTTTATGATGCTCACTAAGTGTTTACACTTCGTAAACAACCATGACATGTGTGAGCAAAATTTGGGAGGCTCCGAGGCAAAACTTTTTAAGGTGCAGCCATTGTTGTCACATCTGAACAACAAATTCCAGTCACTTTATCGCCTGGGGCAAAACATTGCCTTGGACGAAAGTCTTCTGCAGTGGAAAGGTGGGTTGGACATCAGCCAATTGATTCCCGATAAAGCTGCTGGGATGGGGATCAAGACTTACGAGATTTGTGAATCTCAAACCGGCTACCTATGGCGGTTTGAGGTTCACGCTATCGGTAAGTCTCAAAGGTGTCCATCGCAGCAGTATGAAGACCCAATGAAAGCCTCCACGCCGGCAATTGTCCTAAGACTTACAAAAGGTCTTGAGGGCAAGGGTCACACGTTATGGATGGATAGTTTTTATAATTCGCCATGCCTTGCTCGACGCCTGAAGGTGTTGGGCTTTGACTGTGTAGGAACCCTGCGGACCAATCGTAAGTTTGTTCCGGAGGCCCTGAACAGTCTGACCGAGGAGAACATGGCCAAAGATCAGATCACTGGTCTCACCTCGGGAGACGTTGATGTCATGGTATGGAGGGGCAACAATAGGGTCGCTATGATCTCGACATACCATGGCAACGCCGTCTCTCGAGCTCGGAATTTGTCCACAAAACCCATCTTAATAAATGATTACAATATCATGATGGGTGGGGTGGACAAAAAAGATCAGATGTTGGCCATGTACCCTATCGAGCGGACACAAACAAGGGTCTGGTACAAAAAACTATTCCGGAGACTATTAAATGTCTCCGTTCTGAATTCTTTTATAATACACTGTCGTTCAGTTTCTTCTACTTCTGCTCCTTCTACTCGTTATACTTCTTTAAGTCATAGAAATTTCCGTATCTGTCTACTGAAAGCCCTTCTTTCTAAATATTCCCCATCTATCCCCACTTTGCAGTCTGCAACCACACCGAGTATGCACCAGAGTACGGTAATCTACGACGCGCGCTCCCACCACTTGGCTGAGTATCCATTTGGAGCTAAGTCAAACCACCAACGCCAGCGGCGGAAGTGCACCAACGTGGATTGCCGTAAACTGGTGCATACATACTGTGTTGGTTGCAACAAGGCTATGTGCTTGAATCGCTGTTTCCTTATCCTTCATCAATAATTTATTTATTTATAACTATATTTATAAATATTTATTTCTTTGTATCTATCTATATATTGTATATGTTTTTGTACGGGACCTTTTACGTTTCATTGGCGAATTGTAGGATGTTCATCTAATAATGTGATGTGCGTAGAACATTTTTTTTACATAAATGTCGTTTAATAAACTATTGTTTCATATTAAAAAAAAAAAAAAAATCCGAAACCTGTATGAGAATTGCTTCACTTCCATTTTTTTTTTTATTCTGTTGTTCAGATGTGACCTGCTGGCTGTGTCTTTGGAATTCTTGTACTGAAATTATTGATGATTGATGTTGATTTTGTTAATGTTTTTACTGGGCAACATGCCCTTGTGTTGTGTGTTTCCATTAGTAAATATCGTCACCATGTGGATTGCAAAAACAGAATTTAAATAAATGGAATAGTACTTGCTCTGTGATAAAAATTATTATAAAAGTTAAGAAAGACCCTCTTGTTCAAGTGTTTGCATTGAGACTCTTAATTCGTAAGTTAATCAATTCTAACAGCACTCTGTTCGCGATAAGATTGTGTACCAAGCTATGTAATAAATTATGATAAACAGCCACTTGGCTTACAGAGCTCCCAGAATAAATGTGTAAACATACCCTATTTTTTTTTTTTTTGTTCGGTGTCCGGGTGGACTACCTGAGCCGTGTTTTTGTTCAGCTTGCAGATGCAAAACATGATTATTGTGCAATAATGTGTTATTATGTAAATAAAACAATAACTTTGGAAAAAAAATGCATTTATTGTATTAATAATATGACGACTTTTGTACCAAAAACTGGGAAACAGTAGCTAACCCTACTTTCAATTTCGAATTGACAATAGATTCCACGATAAAACTGTAGAAAATCAGGGGTTCTAGTCTCTATTTTTATAAATTTGCCATTCCAACAATTCCGTGGTCATTGTGCTTAAAATTTCGTAATCTGCTAAATTCATAATGATCGATTAATTATCTCAGTACGGGATGGTGATAGAATGACATTGCCGTATAACTGCCTTTATTATAAAACCCGTTAACCTTTTGAACGCCAATCACTTCTATACAAGTTTTTTCGTGCCCCCTCAGCGCCACTACTTGATTAGAAATAATCACAGTATAAAATAAATTTATGACTTTTACCAAGAACTTTTATTTTGGTTTTATGGAAAATTGCCCTGTTATCAGCCATATTTTTAACTTTTTCACACATAATAAGTTCTTGTTTTATTTTCAATAGAAACAAAAACGCCAAAAAATGTCTTAATGCCCCCAGGGCCAATTACTTGGTATCAAGTAAGCCAGTGATGGGACACGATGAAGACATCGCTATATTTCATCTCGTCGAAATGATCATAAATTATTGCAAGAAAATGACATGAATAAATAATATTTTATTAATATTGCAAACCATAAACTAGGCTTTATTCACCTTAATCAAGAATAAATAGGTTTTCTAATCATTGTCGATAGTGAAACACCGTTTGAAAAACCCATCCCTACAAAGTTAGTTATCAGTGCGCACACGCCACCAACTTGTATAGAAGTAAATCTGTGAAATCAATTATTGCGAGTTGTTCATGTCTGAATCAAAATTTTGAAATAGTTCGTCGTCTTGACATTCCGTTTAGTCGTCAACTTCCGTTTCAGGAATGTACTTCAGTTTTCTATTAGTTTCTACAAACAAGATAGAAGAGAAGATTAAAAAAAGATTTGTTATATCTGCGTAAAACCTTCACTTACCATCCATTTTAATAATAAAAAAAAAAACACGTATCTAGCTTCTATTGGTTGTATTTGTTGTAAGTAAATCAGAAATCGGTTGAGTTTATGCACGTGTAACTTGACCACAGTGAATATAAAAATAAATACCTTAGTAATCTAGACATACTTATATCATAAAGGATTTTGATGTGCCTCGAGCGGCAATTACTTGATAATATGAAGTAAAAGGATTACATTTGGAGACAAATAGGGATGTGCCCTCTAGAACATACGTCTAATAAATTTACAATTCCTTTCATTATTTTGGGAAATATATCCAGGTTTTCATATTGATCTTTTTATGAAATAAAATATAAAACTCAGTTACAGTTTTTATTTTAGCTTCGTAAATTGGTAAACATTAATTTCAACTTATGATATTATTTGTCGATAAGACATTAATCCCATCCCTACGTTTTACTATAGATACGTTATAGATTTGTAGCGTGGCGCAGGAGGATACATAGCGTATAATATATAGATAGGCATTCAAAAGGTTAATAGAAATGATTTTCTAAGTGGAGGAGTACAGGGCCAGTGATTGAAAGTCATAAGGACGCCATTTTGTTAGTAGATTATGTTGGATATCGTGTAAAACAGTATGCCTAGTATGAGTTTTCATTACGAAACTCGATCGTCGATATCGACCGCGTTTGACTCATCGATTGGCCCGCTTCAAGGTTGTAAGAACTCTCAACCAATGATGGCGCCAAACCGTAATGAAAACTCATACTAGGGCATCGATCACTTAGGTATACACTAGCAACACAGTCTCAAACAAAACTCTTATCAAAAATGGCGACAAGTATTAAGCAGTCTAAAGTAGTCAAAATAAATATACATTAATTTAAAATCAGCCTTAATTGCAGTGTATAAAAGTTCTTATCACAAAGCAGTGTACAAAAAGCCATTAATTTCTACGACCGAGTCTGTGGTACAGTCAAGACCAAAAGTCGAGTTGCAATCTCACAAAACTATGGCCAAGCAATACTAGTTGTAGTTACGACCTTCTTCTATAATAAAGTTTGATACACACTCATACACTTGCTGCCCGCTTATGATTGTTAGGTACTACTTACTAATTTCAACGTCTACAGTAAGTGTTTCAATGGCCTAACGGTTTTCGCCTTGATAGGCGTTCAAGGTGGTTCGAGTTCAAATCTAATAACTTACAAAAATATTTTTCAAATGTTTATTGGTGAGTTATGAATGCTGACAACAAAAATATCTAAAAATACCGATCTGCAACTTAAAGATGATACTTTCTTTTAAGATTTTTTCTATATTAGAGTCATTATAAAAAGATGACGGTAGACTTAAAAGAATCTGAATCACTACTTTACAAAAAATATTACGCTACCTACAATAACTATTATTAGCTACAATAACTTAATATTACTTAGCTGTTGTTGGTTGGTGAACATATAGTTACCAGTTTGTGTTATTAGTTTTACTTTTTAATCAATATGCAGGCATATGCAGCAATATATCTCAAATATCATATGAAACCGGCTTTTGTGTAAGTTGTTTTTATTATTATTTATGTAAGGTGCAAACCAATCGCTTGTAACAAGTGTGTAATAAAATTGTTATTGTTTTAGAGAAATACTGTAAGCCGTTGGAGGTCAAGGTCAAGAGGTTGGAGGACGAAGGTAGCTGTCGAGACAAGTGAAACGAAACGACAATATTTACCGTTGAATAAACTTTTAAATCGTGCGAAGAAGATAGGTTGCATTTGTGGTTTAAAAATAAATTGGCGAGGCTGGTGGAGTCTTATCGAGCTAAACAAAAAAAAAACTATTTATAACAAAAACAGTGCAGAAGTGTCATACAGAGTGTTTTAAATATATACCAATAAATATCTTAATAACGGACTCTAAACCATCTCTAAAGTAATTTAGCTAAGTGACAGTAATATGTTCGGTTGGCTTAATGGCTAACAGATGTCGCCTTTTGCAATTTCAATACAAATTACTTTTGGTAAATTATAAAAACAATAATTTCGGAATTCGATAAGAAATAAGTTCGTTTACTTTTGAACTAAGAAAGCGCTTGAAGATTATAATCTCATGCCATCAAACTCCGAAAAAAGTCACTACAGGATGGCAGCATTAGTACCATGCTATACACGCAAAAAATTATAAATGTAATAAGCACTATTATGTGTTCTAAGTATAGATTATTTTATGATTGCAATAATATTCAGGTTAAGCTTCAATCCTCTTTTCTTTAAGAAAATGAATAATTAAGCTATAACCTCTTTAATCATAATATACGTATAATATTATAATTTTCATATCTAACAACCAAAAATGTTTTTTGTATTTTTTACCATAACAATATCATAAGTTTGTCAAGGATTACTTTTATATAAAATATTACAATGCTGCCGTTTCAACGTTTGTTTCATTTGTTAGTATAAGTATATCTATACCGAATAATATATAACTTTATAATATATTGCATTATAATATGCTTATTGTTTTATTTTTATATAAGTTATAAACAAGCGCTTGACCGCAATCCCGCCTGATGGTAAGCAGTGATGCGATCATTGATGGTAAAGCGCGCTAGTTTATTAAGAGCCTATTCACTCTAGCCTTGAAGACACTCAAATTGTAATGTGACGGAAACACCGTCGCTGGCAAATTGTTCCAGTCCCTCGATGTACGCGGTATAAAAGAGGAAGCGAAACGCTTCATCCGGGTCGCAGTGGTATCAACAACGTAAGGGTGGAAACTCGCCGTACGACGGGTCGTCCGATGGTGGAATTATATCATGCAATTCCCTTGCACACTCACCAGAATGCAACCTATAGAAGACCGAAAGGCTGGCTACTCTACGCCTGTGCTCCAGGCTTTGGAGACCGTTTCGAGTTAAGTCTGGGTCGCCAATCAGCCTCTTCGCACGCCTCTCCACTGAATCCAAAGTATCCAGGTGACATTTCGCAGCACCAGCCCAAATGTGGCTGCAGTACTCCACACACGAGCGGACCTGTGCTTTGTACAACATTAGAAGCTGCCCCGGTGTGAAGTACCGCCGGACCTTTGCGATAACGCCAAGTTTTCTAGCAGCCACCCTGGCCTTGGACTCAATGAACCGCCCAAAGTTAAGGTTCGAGGAAATCTCTACTCCCAAAAGCTGAAGGCGGTTGGTGCACTCCAAGGATACATTCTGAAAAGTAGGAGCCAAGGTGAACGGGCTCCTTTTGGCGGTGAAAAGACACGCCTGTGTTTTGGCGGCATTGAATGCTACAAGATTGGCTTTGCCCCATTCGGAGACTGCCTGTAGTGCAGCACTCGTACGCTCTACCATAGCCTCTCTTTCGGACCAGATTGCTTCCTTACTAGCCCGAGCTTCCGGCAACCTTGAAATAAATACCTACTTACAAAAAAAACGTCAATGTTGAAGTTTATTAGGAATTATAGTAATTTACATTCTGGGTGGTACAACTATTAAAGTAAGATATTGTCCATTTCGCTATTATCACTGATATCACTCGTTTTCAAAAGAATTTTATTTATAAATGCAGATAGAAGTTAACAACGGCGCGAAAATAGCGCGGTGCGTACCGGAATGTTGTTTTGTAGTCATAATCCCACAAATGAAAGGCAAAGGCATATCCAAACAGCCTAATAACATGCGATGTTTAGTCGTGACGCAAATACGAGCGCTTGGCTTAATCATATGTTGATTTTTGATGTCATAGCCATAAAAAAAAATTAAATAGTTTCATTGTAGTACGGTTTACCCGTGTGGAAATGGTCATTGTAACACAACTTGGCAGGAATGAGTACTATTGAGATATGACTTATGGTTATGTATTATGCAAATTACCGAATGGTCGTAGAAAAAAAAAGCTTTTCCCGTTTATAGCTAAATGTTTCGTCATAGAAAATGATATGTTATCACACCCCGGCGCAGTATCACTGTTTTTAATACATGCCTCTAATTCATGTAATGTTAGGAGGGCTCCAACTTTGTATTGTTGGAACTGAAGATTGGTTTACAAGGACTGACATAGGCAGGGCACATATTATTCAAATCCGTGTCACATTTCATTTTATATAAAAAAATATTATTTTCTCTATTTCCTTTTAACCATTTCATCTTCTTCCATATTTCTCTAGTATTTGAAACCTCATCCAAAGAATTGCAGAATTTGTGCCAGTTATCTGAAAATGTCTTACGTATATGATTTTGGGATTGACTATAGTCAATCACGTCAACACTGGCAGATAAATGAGATATTTTACGCAATATTTTAAAATTTTAACCCTATCACACGAATGTATTTTATTTTGTTAGTGCTCTCATGACACTTTTCATCCCTAAAGATTAATGAAATTATCTAACTCATGTGTCCATAAACGAAAGTTAACGTCATTACATGGGTAACTTTGTCACGCATAGGAATATTTTGAATAAATTTGTGTAACATTGGTTTATGTTTTTAAGTAACATTTTTAGTAACTGACTAAATAAAACCATTACCCTTTTGAACGCCCATCTATATAATACGCGATGTGTCCTCCTGCGCCACACTACAAATGTATAACGTATGTATAGTAAAACGTAGGGATGGGATTAGTGTCCTATCGACAAATAATATTATACATTTAAAATAATGTTTATTCACCAATTTACGAAGCTAAATAAAAACTGTAATCGTAATTTCATATTTTATTTTATTTCATAAAAAATAACAATATGAAAACCTGGATATATTCCCCACAATAAAGAAAAGAATTTTAAATTTATTAGACGTGTGTTCTACAAGGCACATCCCTATTTGTCTCCAAATGTAATCCTTCTACTTCATATCAAGTAGTTGGCGCTCGAGGCACATCAAAATCCTTTCTGTTCTAGGGATGTCTAGATTTCCATGGTATATATTTTATATTCACTGTGGTCGAGTTACACGTGCATAAACTCAACCGATTCCTGCATAATTTATTTCGTTTACTTACAACAAATACAATTAATAGAAGCTAAATACGTGGTTTTCTACGCTTTAAAAAATAAAATAAAATGGAGGGTAAGTGTCTGTTTTACACAAGACCTTTTTTTAATGGTGTCGCTAAATACTCGCAATTATTTTTCTGGTTTGTAGAAACTAATAGAAAACTGAAGAAAATTCCTGAAACGGAAGTTGACGACTTAACGGAATGTCAAGACGACGAAATATTTCAAAATTCTGATTCAGACTTGAACAACTCAACTCGCAATAATTCGTCATATTCACAGTCACAATTTTTTTTTTAAGGACACGTGCGCCAAGCCGCCAACTCAAGATGTAAACATTGCACTACACTAAAATGCACAAGGTCTCTATGACCTTGAAACCCGTCCGCTTATGACGTCACAGATTTCCTTCTATACACGTCGGTGGCGCGTACGGACCGCTAACTAACTAACTTTGTAGGGATGGGTTTTTCAAACGGGGTTTCACTATCGACAATGATTAGAAAACCTATTAATTCTTGATTAAGGTGAATAAAACCTAGTTTAAAGTGTACAATATTTATAAAATATTATATATTTACGTCATTTTCTTGCAATAATAGTATTTATGATCATTTCGACGAGATGAAATATAGCGAGGTCTTCGTCGTGTCCCATCACTGGCTTACTTGATATCAAGTAATTGGCGCTGGGGGCATTAAAATATTTTCTGGCGTTTTTGTTTCTATTGAAAATTAAACAAATAAGAACTTATTATGCGTGAAAAAGTTAAAAATATGGTTGATAACAGGGCAAATTTCCATAAAAACAAAATAAAAGGTCTTGTAAAAGTCGTAAATTTATTTTATACTGTGATTACTTCTAATCAAGTAGTGGCGCTGAGGGCACGAAAATCTCGAACTTGTATAGAAGTGATTGGCGTTCAAAAGGTTAATTTCCAGTAGTCTTATATATTTTATAAAATAGTCAATAAAATCAATCGAAGACGTTTGGCATTGTTGTATGTACTAATTTTAAATGAACATTTAAAAACACGTTTGAGACTAAATTTTTTGCAATGGGGATAAATATAATGACCACCATAAAATGCTTTGATACCCTTAGTTTTGTAACCAAAAATATCTACTTAACACAAGAACTTAACACAACTGATTCTACTAATGCCCACAAAGACAGGCAAAACTTAAAAAAAAAATCCCCCTAAAAAAATAAATATTATTTCAAAAAGCGAGGTAACTTAATACATGCGCGGGTGAAGAGGGGCGGGACAGGCGGCACGTGGTCGCATCGCTATTCGCTCCGTCACAAATGGTGTTGTCACTTTCTAAAAAAATACCAAATTTTGGGGAAGTTGGTATTAATTCCCGGAAAAAAATGATTATTTCAAAATTCATTAGTATTGTCACTATGATGATTATGTAAAATTTCATATTTTATTTGGTCATGTGTATACCTAACATTTATTATCCTTTTGGGTCGGACGGGGTTTTCTTTACATATTGTATATGCCATTTGAAGATCATCTCTTATCTTGCAAGGTATGGAGAGGCCTCCCGCAGGGATCTGTGCTTAGTCCCCTCTTATATAATATTTACACATTTGATTTAGATTTATCCATAAACAATGAAGTAAAAATACTGCAGTATGCCGATGATCTACTGTTTTATTGTTCAAGTAATTCCATAGAACAAGCTTGCTCTGTTGTTACTTCTGCTTTATCGTTATTATCGTCATGGTTACATGTGAATGATTTGGAATTATCCATGTGTAAATGCGCAACTGTTGTTTTTACCCACAAAAGAAATATTCCTCAAGTAAACCTTACTTATAAAGACATCCAAATCCCTATTAAAGACAACTTTAAATACCTGGGTGTTATTTTAGACTCCAAACTGAGTAGTATCCCACATTGCGAGTATATAGCTAATAAATGTGAAAAACACCTAAATATGTTGAGGTGCCTCTCAGGTGTTTGGTGGGGCGCACATCCTTCTTCCTTAAAGTTGATTTACAATGCAATTATTAGAAGCCTCTTAGACTACGGTCTATTTATTGTAGAACCTGGTAGTGTCAAGGCCTTAAAAAAATTAGATATAATACAATCTAAAGCGCTACGTGTTATTTCGGGTGCAATGAAGTCCAGTCCAGTGAATGCACTCCAAGTGGAGTGCGGCGAAGCCCCGTTACGTCTTAGGAGACAGTTTCTCTCAGACAAGTATTTCTTCAGAATTCTACAGTTCTCTAGTCATCCTCTCATCCCTAAACTGCAACTTTTACTGTTTGAAATTGAATCTTCATGCTACTGGTCCAATAAATCTCCACCCTGTTTAGTTGTTATTATAAGAAGTTCATTTCCCTTTCTTCCCCTACGCACCGTTCAAATAAATAGTTTACACTTTTCTCCCAGTATAATATATAATTTTGTTAGTAAATCTGATCCCCGTGTTCAATTAAAATTTAACCGATTAATATCCGAGCAGTTTATTGATTTCCATTGCATTTACACTGATGCTTCTAAACCTGCTGCAATTGACTGTGTAGGTGTAGGGGTTTACCATACACAATATGATATAGTTCAAAAAATTAAATTTCCTCCCGAGACTTCTGTTTATACGGGTGAATGCTTCGGAATACTTAGGGCTGTCGAATATGTTCGTATGTGTAAACTTAAAAAAGCTATAATTTTCACAGATTCATTAAGCGCTCTTCAAGCAATTGCCCAATTTCCATTCAAACAAAAATCACAATTACATATTATTTTTAAAATAAGGGAAATAGCATTCTCGCTTCAGCTGCAGGGGTTTGATTTACAGTTTATTTGGATACCAAGTCACACTGGCATCCATGGTAATAATGTGGCGGATAAACTAGCAAGTGATGCAGTGCAAGGCGGTGATTTCTTTCCATATGAAAACTATTGTCAAGACCTTGTGGCTTTACCAAAATCTTTTTTAAAAAACGCCTGGCAGGAGGAATGGGACTCTGGCAGTAAATCAAAGGGGCAACATCTCTAGTCCTACGATATAGGTAGCCAACTTGTTGACGTACTTATGCTTAAAAAACCACGATTTAGAATGAATAGAAGGTTGAATAGACCCATAAAATTTGCCTTTATGGAACCTAGAAGATTGCCAAAGGGCATTCCATGAACGAAAGAAAGAAGGACGGGCTAGAGCGCGTGGGTCACGTGGGAAGCAGTAATTGTAAACTGTGCTGCCGGATATAGTTGCAGTTTTTGCACAAGAATCCACAAATTCGTTACCAGTGATGCCAGAGTGGCTGGGAATCCACGTTATAACAACCCAATTCCCATGTGATGACACTTATACAGCGACGCCCTTGTTTTACGTGAGATGGGGAAGTTTTCCTTTGCACGGAATGGGTTTTTTAATAAATCCTGTAGGCAACTTTGAGAGTCAGTAAGAATAAGAGCTTTATTGAGTTTATGAGACTCAATGAATTTCACAGCTTCTAATAGAGCTATAGCCTCAGCTGAAAATATAGAGTTCTGAGAGGGACTCTTAAAATTCAATATAATGTTGAATTTGGGGATCCAAACCGCAGATCCCACCCAGTCCTCGTTAGATGATTTGGATGCATCTGTATAACTGGCCATACAATCAGGCCAATCACTACCAAGAATAGCGGAAAGGCTTTCATTGGCATTCAAGCAGTGCTTGTTGATGCCAAAATTTAGAAGTATTCTTGGCCGATATGTCAACACTGGGAAATCAGTTTCAAAAAGAGGGTGGATGCTAGTTTGAAAGATAGGGGCAGACAGGTCCTTATATTTTCTGAAAGAATTTACAAGGAGAGGGGAGGCTTTATGTTTCCAGTATGGGGAGGACGAAATATGAGAAGATAAAGAGTGTATTAAGGGAAATAAAGGATGAGAACTGTAGCGAATCGAGCTAGTGAAAAATCTGTCCGCAAGGTACTGACGACCGAGGTGAAGAGGAGGATCAAGGCATTCCACCTGAAGAGCATTAATGGGGGAGCATTTCATGGCACCTGTTATAATTCGAAGGCACTTGGATTGGATTCTCTCAAGCTTGGACAGAGCGATTTTATTGCAAGGTTCTAATAAGAAAGAAGCATAATCAAAATGGCTGCGAACTATAGCGTTGTATAAAAGCTTTTGGCAAAAAGGGTGAGCACCCCAGCGAACGCCCGATAGGGCTCGCATGACGTTAACACCCTTCTCTGCATTTTGCACACAGTGATTTAGATCTATAGAAAATACCTGAGAGCTTAGAATCCAGGATAAGGCCCAAAAACTTCACCCGATCCTTAATGGGAATCGATTCATGACCTATCACAATATTGATATTTGGAACGTTTCTCCTACGAGTAAAGATTACTGCACTACATTTAGGGGCAGATAGGGAGAGATTATGATCCAAGAGCCAATTATTTAAATAGAAAAGCGCAGAATTAAGTTGGGTAGTAGCCACAGAGAAAGAAGAGGATTCAGTGTAAAGGGCAATGTCGTCAGCATATTGAAGAATTTTGCAGAAAGGGGAGACAGTGAGATCTAAGCTAGAGGTGTATAGGTTATAAAGAATGGGGCTTAAGACTGAGCCCTGCGGTAGGCCCAGCCAAACAGAGCGAGGAGGGAGAAGGGTAGCTTGATACCGGACTGAAATGGACCGACACGACAATAAGCAAATTATGTATTGTATAATTAGCAAATTATGTGAATCAGTCTCACAGGGATACTTAGCTCGAGCATTTTCTGCCTGAGTATTGGAAGCTGGACACAATCATAAGCTGCAGAGATGTCAAGGAAAACACCAATGACATGATTATTCTGAGATAAAGCAAGGCGAACGTCTGAGGTAAAGATGCTTAGGTTATCTAAGGTACTCTTTCCTTTTCTAAACCCAAACTGACTATTTGATAATAGGCCTCTACTTTCTAAAATCCATTCCAGTCTATTCTTGACTAGATTCTCCATTATTTTTGCGAGCACAGAGGATAAGGCTATTGGTCGGCAAGACAATGGATCCTTTGGATCCTTACCTGGTTTAAGGATTGTTATTGGACAGTCTATTCTTGAATAGATTCTCCATTATTTTTGCGAGCACAGAGGATAAGGCTATTGGTCGGCAAGACAATGGATCCTTTGGATCCTTACCTGGTTTAAGGATTGGGATTATAATTTGGGTTCTCCAGGAAGGAGGAATTTCGCCAGATATGAATATTTCATTCATAATCTGAAGTAAAAGTGTTTTGCAGGAGTCTGAAGATTTCCTAATGAAAGAATAGGGTATGCCATCAATACCAGGAGCGGAATCACGAAGATGATCTAGAGCAAGAGAAAGTTCAGAAAAGGAGAAAGGATCGTCCATTACATTGGAAGAAGAGCTAAGGCAGGGGAGTTCGTAAGGTGGGAGACATTCACGCTCAGGAACAAAAGGAGGGGCTAACCTACAGTGGAAGCCATGGAGAAAGAAACTAGGATCGTTGGCAGTAATATTAAAATCTTGCATGGCTCGACGATAAGATTTGAGTCTATTCCAGACCATAGATAGAGATGAACAAGGGGAAAGGGATTCACAGAACTTGCGCCAGCCAAGGGATTTTTTATTGGAAAGAAGTCTAGCAGTGCGTGAAGCAATCTGCTTGTAAGTTATATAGTCACCCATATCTAAAGATGATGAAAACCTGTTCCCCGCCTCCTTGCGATGGCGGACGCTTAAAGTGCACTCAGCATCCCACCAAGGAGGAGAAGGAACTAGCTTACGGGAAGTTGGTTTTAATGGAATAGATGATTGAACAGATGACAAAAGAGCAGAAATAAAAAGCTCATAAAGAAGAAGGAAGTTGAACGAGTTACATCGAGGGAAAGTATCAATTTCATTTGTTAAGGCACCTAGAAAATTCATCCCAGTTGGCCTGAGCAAGACAGTACTTTAGGAGAGGTTGGAATGGTTTGGGTGGAGGAACAGCTGAAGGAGGGAAGTAAGAAATAGAAATAGGGAAGTGATCACTTCCAAAGGAAATTGATAGCACTGACCAGGATAGATGGCAGACTATAGAGGGAGAACAAAAAGAAAGATCAGGGACACTAACGTTTTGGGATGGAGAAACCCTGCGAGTAGCAGATCCATCATTCAAGATACGTAGATTAATAATAATAATTTATTTAGTTCCTTTTACAATGTAGTACATTTACAGCCTTATAAATACTTAGTATTACCATATTTTTAACGATAGTCTTAAATATTTATAATAAACACTAATTTAATTTACACAATTTTGAAATCTCTATGTATTGGTACAGTCAGAAGCAAAAATATGTATACATTGCCAAGGCTCCAAAAATATGTAAACCTCTTCGACTTTAAGACGAAGTGCTCAACTTGAAGAGCATAAAATTGTAGCCACCGGTTCACATCATAAATATGTATACGCTCATTGCTTCATTAAATTATGCCCACCACGAAGGGAACAATACTATGTATGCACGCTTCCATCAAAGCATGTATTCACGCGTTGGTTCATAAATTAATGAAGCAATGAGCGTATACATATTTATGATGTGAACCGGTGGCTACAATTTTATGCTCTTCAAACTGAGCACTTCGTCTTAAAGTCGAAGATGTTTACATATTTTTGGAGCCTTGGCAATGTATACATATTTTTGCTTCTGACTGTACTGACATCATAGCTTGTGGCGATTTACCTGAGCTAGGTTAATAAAAACCTGTGTTCCATCTCCAGATTAAGCAAACAGCGGATTACAGTTAAATTCTTATTGAAATAATACTATACTAATTATAAAATTAAAGGAAAAATTACCAATTTAACATACAACGTGTCTGTATAATCAAGTTCATCCAATTATTTCCACACCTTCAGACTACAATGTTTTGGAATTTTCGTAATTTGTTGCCTATAAAGTATTTTAAGACAGTATTTGCATCGCATTAGTTGTGAACTGGGTCAGTATTTATGCTGTGTATGTCAATTTCAATTCAAGTTTTGCCTTACCTACCTATTGACTTTATAATAGCTGCACATGCTGTTTTTTCCCGACAATAATATTTGTATTAAATTGCATTATGATTAATTAGCAAAGAATTGGTAATGAATGTTTTGATCGGATAAAAATAAAAACAAATAATAATATTTGGTATTATCGACATTACCGATTTTGGCTTCAACCACAGAAAAATCTATCTAAGTCACAAGTTTTTGATCCTATTTGTAATTTAGTTATATAAATAAAAAAAACAACAATACAATTTAAACTCCTATAAGCGCGCTTAAAAAGATAAGAAATCCATGGCGCGCTTAGGCGCCTTCATAATCTATGGAGTTTATATAATTCTCCTCTGCGAACTTTCGTGCCGGGCAATTTACATCACCAGTTTGATGGTCACATTTGCGCTTAAAGCGATTGCATGTCGCACATTTAGGGGGAGCGTTTTTATTATTGCAATCCTTAAAGGAATGACCAGTCTCCCCGCAGTGATTACAAGTTGTGCTAGATTCTCGGCAATATTTAGCTGCATGTCCGAATTGCTGACAGTTGAAACACCTGGTGACTATCGTGAAATCTCTCACAGCCCACAGGGCAAGACGTCCAATTGATAAAAATTCGGCCTTGGTCAACCAGAATTCTCCTGATGTTAGCTGGCAATTCTAGGATGTAATTACAGGTACTCATATTTTTCTTACCTGATTTATGGTTTAAATTTATTGTCGCTAAGAGGGACTCACGGTTTGTATTCGGCAGCTTCTCAGATAGGTTTTGTTCAAAAATACAATCAAATACCTCCTGTTCAGTTAGAGCTACGGGGACACCAATAACTACAACTCTAGGACGTCGCTATTTTGGTTCATCAACGGTAAGGCCTGATGAAACTAGTTTCTCCGACTTCCATAATTTTTCAATGTCTGCTTTCTTTTCTGTGCTGATGATGACTCCTCCGTTTCTCACTTTTCTCATGTCACGAACATGAAGTTTGAGCTCTTCAGGAGAGATTATTTTCTGGACGAGGGACTTAGTGTCGTCGCTGGTTTTGGATTTGTCCTTGGGATAAATAGCAACGGAGCTTAAACTTTCCGGGCGAATGTAGTTGTCGGCGCCCTTCTTTACCATATTTGCAAAAGAAGTACTTTCTGCAGGTTTCATTTTAGTTTCTATAACCTCTTTGAATTGCCGTAGTGATTGCGCAACTCCCTGCTGTTCTCGTAGGTTTTCAATGTTGGTGTAGGTACGCCTGTATAGTTTTATGTTTCAAGGACTGATACAACACAGCCATCTGAGATGTCCCACTAGTCACCTTGCGGCATAAGTTGGTCACACGGAGCTTCTGTTAAGAGTTCATTTTTCCGTCCGCTACTATACTGCACACTTCGCTCAAGATGGACTCTATTGAGCTCATCCATTTTTGAATTTCTGACGTGGGTATCACTTCAGAGGGTATCTCAGGTTCCATGGGTACTGGTGGAATAGGGGGAGCTGTGGTCTTTGCTCGTTCAGTTGGTGTCGGTGGAGGACTTCGCCGCAGCAATTGGCTACGGGCAAACGGGCTAGATCCTGCACTGGCCATATCCAATACAGTAAAACTAGCTTAAAGGATTTCCTTCATTGCTACTGCAATGAATGCGTAGGTTTGTGTTTAGATCAACTCGCGACACACTTGCGTTTCGATTAATGCTTACACTGCATATGTAATTTCAATAACAATTTACTACCTATTATTTAATTATATAATTCATAAGCAAAATAGAAGGCACGTCCGCTTAGGCCAGCGATTGATCGCGAAAATGTCATCCAGAAGGTCCAACAGACAGGAAGAACAAGGATCATTGCAATAGGATCCCCAAAGTGTATTTCTACAGTTAAAGTCACCCAAGAGAATAATGGGGGGAGGAATAGGAGAAAGGATAGATCTCAGTTCAGAAATAATGTTAGGATTGGGATGGGGAATATATACAGAGTTATAAGAAATATCTGATACCCTAGCGGCTGCAACATGAAGACCAGAACAATGATTTAGTAAAGGAATTTGCGTGAACTTAACGCATCTATTGACTAAGAGGGCAGAACCTGCTCTTCCATCATCTCTGTCATCGCGGAGACATGAGAAGGCTGGTAACCTGAAATGGGATCCAGGCCTAAGCCATGTCTCCAATACAGCAAAGACAGATGGTTTAAAATTGTTTATTAAAAAGATCACATCCTGCTTGTTACGTTGAATGCTTCTACAATTCCATTGTAGAATTTTGAGATCCATTGGGAAGACTGTTTTGAGATAACACAGATAGTAATTGTTCTACAAGCACAGAGACATTGTACGGTAGAGAGTCTGAGAATTTGGAAAGCATATTAATAAGGGAGCAGAGGAGAAGTTCAACCAGGTTATCATTGGGAGTGGCAAGAGGAGAGGTTTCAGAAGGAGTAACAAGAGCACAACCATTAGGTTGTGAAGAAGAAGGAGAGGCTACTATAGAATTTTGAGTGTAAGTGTCATAGGACTTACCTAAGACAGGTTGAGGGCGACGAGGAGTAAAAACAGTTTTTTTTGTAGGAAGTTACTGGAGAGGTAGGAGGTTGTAAAGGAGAGGATTGAACATAATGAGGTAAAGAATGGGATAGACGGGGAGTAGCAGCAGTCTCAGAGAAGAGATGTTTTGGCTGGGGATACCTTACTGAAGCTTCCAGGTAGCTGATATTTTCCTGAGATATTACTGATTTTATGGCCTTCTGACGGGCATGCTCGGGGCATTTTGGGTCAATAGCTCTGTGATTTCCACCACGACACAGGAAACATATGACCTCTGAGTCCCTAATCGAACAAGAATCGCCACTTTGATTTTGGGAGCAATTATAGCAGGGCGGCTGTGATCTGCGCTGATTTGCTATGTGACCAAAGCGACAGCAATTACGGCATTGGATGGTAGGGAGTTGGTATACAGAAACCGGAAGCGATGCATTATAACAAAAGACTCTTTCAGGCAGGTTTTATCCTAAAAATGTAAGGACCACCGAGTGAGAAGGGATCCAGGATGTGGAGCCATCCTTTCGGGATTTAACATTTAAACGCCTAGCTCTGATCACCTCGCCAAAGTTTCCGTTGAAAGAAATTCCTTCAACAAGCTCTTTAAGAGACCATTCTGTGGGGATATCTCTAACAACCCCCCATCCTAAAAATGTGGAATTTTGGTATATACGCCTCGAATTTGTTGCTCTCCAATACACCAAGGGACAAGAAATTGTTTGCGCTGTCAGCCGACTTAAAGTCTATGGAAATTTTATTCCGACCCATATTCTTGATGCCTCCCTCTTTAATGCCTTCCACATTATGCTTGTGTAGGAACTTTGCAAACTTTAGAGCCTGCATACGGTTCCGACTCTGCCCTTGAAACATATACCGTGAAGGGACCCATAGCAAATTGCGAATAATTCAATTTGGCATTGTTTTCGTATCCAGGTTTGGTATACACAGACTGGATCGATTCTGCTGGAGACCGAGTCTTCTTAGGTTCAGAGCTTACATTATTAGGCTCGACTAGAGGTCTTTTTGATGCTCTTGGGATATCGGGAGGTAATCCTCCGCCCCCATCAGGGGGTTCACCCATAATAAAAACTCAGAACAGACTTACCTTTTAATATACAATTAGTCCACCACCAAGACAAAACAAACACACAATCCAGAACAAACACAGTACACACAAGCCAAAAGATTAAAAACAAAACGCAGCCAAGAAAAAAATAACCTAAAAATCTGACACTCTCAACCAAGCGTAGGACGAGAATCCAGAAACATTAATGTTTTGAAAGAAAGATTAAACGTTTCCTGTCAATAACGCCCGGCTTGTGTATTCACAGAGCATTATAATGTGTTTTATTAACGTTTGGAACGTAGCAGATGGAGTCGAGTAGAATCTGTCTACGACCGTTGTAAAATTGTAAAAATAAGAATGCGAATTTATTAATTACCGTTTAACTTAGAAAAGCATGACACAAACAAAGCCAATTGTTTTTTTTTTTTTTTCTTCTGGCACTCCACGGTTTGTGTTAGCCAAAGAATTTGTATAAATACCTTGAAAGCTAACGAGCCGGCAAAGGCGTTCCTAGAAAGAGAAATGTACGAAGGACCCCTGTGTCCATTTCTAGTAGGGTGTACACAATTCATAAGAAAATTGGGACATTTAATAAACTTTAAAATTTTTTTTTTAGTTTAAATCTAATAACAGTAAGAGATAGCTACAAAACAAAACATGAACATTATTTATATTGTATACTAGCGACCCGACCCGTCTTCGCTCGAATAAATGTGTCATATTAGGTATTTAAAAGTTTACCTTGAATCACTCTATCTATTAAAGAAAAGCGCATCCCGTTACTTAGTTTTATGGATCTAAAGTCTGTGCGCCGCAGCCTCTATGTCTCTGTAATATCTTCGAAAATATTTATTAAATTACATGCTGTAAAAGGCAATATTGATATATATAAAATGCAAAATTAATTTAGTGAATAAGGTTTTCAGTACGTTGACTTAATAGAAACGCTTGGAACGCAAGTCATACCCACGCCCACGCGCCTCAATTCGTGTGCCCTCTCGGTACGCTCTAGCTAGCAGTCTAGCTAGTAGTCACGCACCAAAGAGTATAATAATACTAGCACACACCGTTGTGATAAGTGGACGACGCGGCGCGCTACGCTGCATAATATAATTAAAAAATAACAAAAGGCATGTTCAAGAAATCAACACATTTATTTATACAAAGTGTTACAGACGTAACAAATACAATACACTTTGAAAGACAAAAAATTGTCAACCATCATACCACAAATGTATAAAACCTTGTTTTAGTTGTTGGTTCAAATGGAATAACTTCATGCCATTATTCTCGAATTCCATCATCACTTGGAACACTGCAAGAAAATTATGTTCACCAACAATCAATAAATATCGAACCGGACGAAGCGTTTCGCCTCGTCCTTTATACCGCGTACATCGAGGTACTGGAGCAATTTGCCAGCCGGCGGTGTTTCTAAGGCTAGAGTGAATAGGCTCTTAATAAACTAGTGCGCTTTACCATCAACGATTGCGTCACTGCTTACCATCAGGCGGGATTGCGGTCAAGCGCTAGTTTATATATATATATATATCGTCTGATGGTAAGCAGTGATGCAATCGTTGATGGTAAAGCGCACTAGTTAATTAAGCCTATTCACTTAAAAAAAACTTAGGAATAGGAAGGTTGACGACAGTTGAGCGAGGTGATGCAATGTTAAAACCAACAACACGACCAACGATGCTGCGCCGGAGGGAGATCGATCTGGAGACTCTCCACGACCAAACCTCCGACACAACAACATTTGGCGCATCGTACCCGGTACACATCGCAACACAACTGCTCAGACCCGTCTTCCGTACATCGATCTGGAGACTCTCCACGACCAAACCTCCGACACAACAACATTTGGCGCATCGTACCCGGCACACATCGCAACACAACTGCTCAGACCCGTCTTCCGTACGGCTTCACCATCACCAAATATCATGCCGGAACACGACGAATCGCTTGGCGAAAAAATAATAACAATAAAATGGTTAGGTTAGTTATTCAAGTAGGTTAAACTTTTTGTAAATGTGTAAGGTTAATACAGATAGTTGACATACCTACACTGATACGCTGTTTGTTACATTTTCTTTAGGACATATTAGGTATAAAAATTTTCAAGAAAATGTACAATTTGTTTCTAGTAAGTCTTTTCACTTTTTTAACAAACTTAAAAAAGGAAGATGTTCTTTGTTCAGCTCACGAAGTTCAAAGTTCGACGGGTCGTCTCTCTCCACATGACATTGGCAGAATAGTCGATACCGGCTCAGTTGCAAAAAAAAAAAAAAGTAATCACTAGGTACATTTTCTGTCAGAGCAGAGAGCACAGCACAGAGCAAGTAATCACTACGATAAAGCAGAGAGCAGAAAAAAAGTAAAGAAGGCGTGATACTTTCTAAGCTAAAAAATGGAAAGACTAACAATGTGTAGGATATGTTTAGCAGAGAATGTCCGCTTGTGTATAGTGGCCAACAGAAACTTGCACAAACTGTATGAAATGTTGACTAATAATCCAGTAAGTTGTTATGGTCCTATGGACCAATAATGTTGATAGTATTGCACCAGTGTAGCAACTCTAAGACAGCTCTAGCACAGTCTTATTCTTGGCTAATTAACTTATCTCCTCTTAATGACTCACAACAATAGTTTCTAAGAATAGTCTTCATACACAGTGTGCCAACAATGAGAATGTTGAGCAAACTACTGGTTACATTAAATTGAGACACATGTCTACCTTATATATTTATTATAGTTAAAATATAAAGTGTTGTAATCTCTTTAAAGACCTAAAGAGGTTATTAATTGTATCTACAATAATGTGTATATATAAAATGCTCGACTGTATAGTTTGATATTGAAATACTCATGAGAGCACAACATTATACCTTAATGATATTTGGTTGGTAATGGTTGCTGTTTAATATCTTCTTCTTCTTCAGCCTATAGATGTCCACTGCTGGATAAAGGCCTCCCCCAAGTCTCTCCACACTGACCGGTATTGTGCTGCCCGCATGCATCGGCTTTCTGCAACCTTCACCAGGTCATCGGTCCACCTTGTTGAGTGTCTCCCTACGCTGCGTCTTCCAGTACGTGGCCGCCACTCCAGAACCTTACTGCCCCATCGGCCATCGGTTCTACGAGCAATGTGCCCTGCCCACTGCCACTTAAGTTTAGCGACTCGCTGAGCTATGTTGGTGACTTTGGTTCTTCTGCGGATCTTCTCATTACTGATTCAATCACACAGAGAAACTCCGAGCATAGCACTTTCCATTGCCCTTCGTGTGACTCTGAGCCTTTATATGAGGCCCATTGTGAGCAACCATGTTTCAGTTCTATAAGTCATCACTGGCAACACACACTGGTCAAAGACTTTAGTCTTGAGACACTGTGTTTAGTATGAATAATCCTTATTCTTTTATATACTTAAATAAAAATATAGATAAATAAATAATAAAATCAAAATAGTAGATACATGACAAATGTTGTTGCAGTTTATAACTGAAGACAGTAGACCAATGCTTGCTTGTGTCTTCTGCTTTGCTAAATTAAAGCAATGCTACCGATTACTGCAACAATGTCTGAAAACCGACGAGCTTTACGCTCAGAAGATGAATGACAAATATGAGGTAAGATATTCTTTAATAGCAATTCATACTTATATGTTTTAATTTCCCTATAATGTGAAAGTGATTCATCTCATACCTATTTTGTTTGGATTTTAAACCAAATAAACCATTGCATATTGTATAACAATTTATAAGCTTTTGTAAAATATATGTATTCAAATATTAGACATACAATTATTACCTGTTATTCTATGTTCCAATAGCCAGTACAGTGGTCAGTTAAATTGGTAGCATGGCCGACTTGCCAGGATACATTGGAAGTACTATACTGGAGGTGTCCTCACATAGGGCACTTTTAAGTAATTTTAGAAACATATGAAGTTTGTGCTTCTGACACTGTGATTAGCAGTATATTTTCCTAATAATATAATCATCTCCTTACAGCTCAATCCTGTAGTGAATGAAAAACACTTTGGGATATTTGGAGGACTTGTTAAAACTCCAATAGAACAGATAAATGTTGTTGATGGCATTGCTGTTGGAGAGGAATTATCAGCTGTTTGTGAGGGACCAGATGATGTTATTGAGCCAAAGGAGGAACACCAAACTGATGGTATGTTTTAAAAACTAAAATAATGTTGTTAGTAAATAATATCATAAAGAAAAATATAATTTGTTTACTTAATTTTATATTGATTAGACAATGTTTTGAGTTATTTCAAACCTTTGTCAGTGTTAAGTTTTAATCATTGTAATACCATTGTGTCGTGAAATAAAACAAATAATACTCTTTATTCTTTTGTTTACTTACAGAGCTAGAACCTGAAAATTTGGACATTAGCTTTTTAGATGTAGCAGATATACCACCACACTGTTCTGAGTCAGATTTAGAAGATGATGTCCCTTTAATGTTCTGTAAATTTGAAGTGGAAGAGGAAGAAGTATCAAAGAAAAAAAGAAGAGCTACTGAGACTATACATAAGTATCTGTTATATAAAAGCCAAATTCGATAAAGAATAGAAGTAAACAAACCGTTGCTAGGTAACGAGTAGTTTTTGCCTAACACAGATATTAACAACCTTTTCTAGATTGGCGATTTTCATAAAAGTAATGATCCTACTTCCTACTAATGTAAACAGTTTATTTATTTATGATTTACATAGAACGCTAACCAATTTTAATGAAATGTGACACACATGTAAGCTAATTTCCTAATAGGTTAATTTTTTTGATCCATATATACAATATGTTAAGAAAACCCTATGGCCGGAGGAGGAGGGAAGCCGAGGTCGATCCGCTTCCTCCATAACGAGAGACCGACGGGCCGAGGACCGGGGGAGTCCGACGCCCGTCGCTAGGGCCGGAGTAGGCGTGTAGTGGCTGTTCCTACACGCCTACCTGATGGATGGAGGGGGGGAAGAGTGACCCGCCGATCTCGCGCGCGGCGGGTCAAGGCATGCCGGGGATGCGGCGTTATGGCAAACCAGAACCCGCACCCCTGGCCATAGGCAGGAAGAGGAACGCTCCAGTGGTTTTAGCCGGTGAGAGCCCGGCACACCCTCCGTCTACTGCCAGACGGAGGACGGTCTGGTAGAGATTTCCACTGGATGAACAAAAAAAAAAAACCCTGTCCGACCCGTGAAGGTATTGTTAGGTATCGATAACTGATTCTACTAATGCCTACAAAACCTGGCTAAACTTAAAAAAAATCCCCCTAAAAAATAAATAACTTAAATAAAATAAATAGGTAATTTCATGGCAACACAGGCACAGGTCATAACCTCAGTTGACCTCATGCATGTAGGTATACATAGGTAGTTTATCCACGTTTATCGAGTCTCGAAAGAAATAATGATACTGAAAATAACTTTTTTTTAAGTAGGAAGGTCGTCTGAGTCTCCGAATTTATCATTTCATTCGATGAGCATAATGGCTGTGGCGAAGATGTTGTTCCATATTTCGTTCACTAAGAACGATACAGGCCTGGCACCGTCGCACGAGATTAGCACGGACATGCACACAAATAAAAATCAAGTGGTGTCAAATCCGCGCTGGCCACAGTTGGTCCACCCTTACCAATCCACTGCTCGCCGAACTGATAATGGAGGTACTCACGTACAGGACAAAGATATGGTGACGCACCGTCATACTGGAACCACATTGACCACAATCACCTGATCACAACACAGCAGTTGCTACCTTCCATCAGCATGCAACTCTACATTAGGAAACGACATGATCACACAATACACGAATAGTCATCACGGAAGCGTTGTTTACGCGCAACTGATAATTTCAAGTAAAAATGATTTTTATTTTATAAAATTGTTGTACCTACGCGGCTGGCCTCGCGGCATCCTTTGAGTAAATAGGGATGTGTAAGTGCTTTTGCACATTATAAGAAACTTGTCTTGTGTCTTATGAGAATTGTCTTACAAGAAATTCAGTCGCAATGATTGATAAATCAGACCATACATATTACAAGATATTTTTTCTTATGTCGGACAAGACACGCGCAGACTAGTCATTTTGTCGGCTGCATGTTCGATGTCGTGCCTACACAAGACGTCTTGCTTAGACACGACATCTACTCAGCTATGTAAACAAGTTTGTGCGTGCACATTCGGCGCGGCTGCGTTAGCGGAAAGACGTGTAGTGTCCACACTTTTATTTAAATTCAACTTTTATCAAACATGAGTGCCATAAAAGTGAACATTGAACATTTAATAGCTCTAGTAGAAGAAAGACCTGTAATTTGGGACAAAACTTGTGAGGAATATAAATTTAGGAATTTGAAGACAGCCGCCTGGGATGACATTTGTTCCATATTAATAGAAAATTTCAAAAATTTGTCAATAGCGGAAAAAAATGAAAAAGGTAACTCTTTCTTTCTTTTTTTATATTATTTAATTATTTGACTGTTATTTTTTAATTTATATATAAGAGTCCTGCCAAGAAAGTGAACCAGATTCTGACACGAAGTAATCAGCATATATGTTTCTAATATTGTTAGCATTTTGTCCTCCTCGGACGTTATATCTATCATTGCATTCCACAAAATTATTATTTGCAGTGATATCTTCGTTATGAAAACCATCTCTTACTCTGACAAAATTATGCAATACGCAACATGCTTTAATAATTAAAACAGCAAAATCCGTAGTAACATTAAGGGGGCGATGAAATATTCTCCATTTGTTGCTGAGGATCCCAAATGCACATTCAACGTACCTTCTGGCACGAGATAATCGATAATTAAATATCTTTTTCTTGTATGTTAATCCTTTATTACCAAATGGCCGCATAATGTGTTTATGTAAAGGAAAGGCTTCGTCTGCTACAAAAACATAGGGTACTCCAATGGCATAACCAGGCAGCGGCTCAGGGTGTGGTAATTTTAATGACTCATTGTGCAGTGAACTCCACAAAGAAGAACTTTTAAATATATTTGAATCACAATCCTTTCCGTATGAGCCAATATCTACAAAGACGAACTGATAGTTACAATCAGCCACTGCCAAGAGAACTATGGAGAAATAATTTTTATAATTATAATACATCGATCCACTATGAGCGGGCTTTATGATTCTTATATGTTTTCCATCCACAGCTCCAACACAATTAGGAAAATTGGCATTCCTCTGAAAATTATCCGCTATCAGTTTCCAATCACTTTCTTTAGGTTTAGGAATACATTGTTCTTGTAAGGTAATCCATATATTATAACACACGTTTCTTACAATTTCACATAAGGTTGAAATTCCAATTCTATACACGTAGTGCAGTTCTGTTAAGGAGCATCCACTAGCCAAATATCTTCAAGTTAAAATATAGAAATACATAAACTATAGTAGATACAAAAGCTAAAATTTATTACTAAATATCTTTTTATTTGTGTAAAAGTAGTTCCGGAGATATGCGCGGACAAACATACATACATACACTTAAATTTGGCACACTTGTTTAGAAGCTGTTATAAACCAACATATACGAAAACTGGGCAGTTCTGGAACTATTACATACATTAGATGGGAATTGATAACCTCCTTTTTCAAAGTCGGTAAATTAATCGTTTAATTAAACACTTTTTAATATTTTTTTCAGGAAAAGCTTTAATAAAAACATGGCACAACGAACGAGAAAAATGGTTGAAATGGAAAAACAGGGTAAAAAAGTCACAGAAATCCGGTGCAGGCGCATGCACTATGAAAAAAATTGCATTTAGTGATCAATTGCTTTTTTTAGAGAAGATTATTACACCAAGTGAGAATCGCGCTGATAGTTTATTTCAAGAAGATCCTGCTGAACAACAAAGGTCCACTTCCAATCAAGATCCTGCTGAACAACAAAGGTCCACTTCTGATCAAGAGCAACAATCAATTCATTCACAACACTCAAATCAGTCTCGAAGATACAATCGCCCAGCTAAGAAAAGGCCAGTAGATCAGTTCGAGAGCGAAATAATCAAAGCTTTAAAAGCGACTCCAACTTCATCACCGGCATCAACTGAACCACATATTTTGTCCTTTTTTAGGGGCATCATGCCTTCTCTCGCTGATTTTGACAACGAAGAAATATTAGAATTCCAAGTTCGTATGTTGAGTTTGATTAAACAGATGAAACAAGAAAAAAAAGGAAGGCAGCAACATCGCACTGATACTCGACATACTTTTCAATACCATCTTTCACTTCCTACAACGTCGTCTGCCTCAACGCAACATCAAAATCTGAATTTATTAGGCATGTATCCAACGACTTCGCACCGCGTATTGCAACAAATAGAAAACATACAAACGTATGATAGAATGTCAGAAACGCCATCATCATATTCTTCCGGTAATGAAACCTGCGAGTATAGTACAGAGGACGCCGACATTGATTTCGGAATAATTACATAAGGTTGATTACTTAGAATTAATAAATGACATAATACTTATAATATTTAGTTTTTCTTATGAAAATAGTTGTTTTAACATTCTGTATGGACAACCATTTTCGTAAAACATCACTAAATACCTAAAATATAAAATAGGTACTTACCTAAGGGTTACTACTACAAGCATTTCACGTGGGGAAACAGCTTCTCTAAATTGCGTATTTTGACGAAATAATGATGACTCCAAATGTACTAGCAGCTCGTCAAAAGTAGTCTTGGACATACGGAAGTAATTAAAAAACTTTACTTCGTCTTGAAGTAGTTCTGGTACCAACTTCGTATATGCCCCATCATTGATTCTTGTCATATTTAATGGATGTATCCAATGGCGTCTACAACTACGGCGTTTTTTTCTATGGTACAAGTATGCAATCAATAATAGACGCTGTCGTCTGTCCATTTTGTACACGTGTATCCTCCGTGAATTGTGGCTACAGACTGAGGATAAGACGAATGGCATGAATGTGCACGATACACCAGACAAGACATTTTTCTTGTCTTGTGTCCGTGTCTTATAATGTGCAAAAGGCCTAAGTAATCAAAATATTGATTTTCGATGGAAACAATTTACTCGTCTATTTTTGTTATCGATTTAGTATTGTAGTTTCTCATTCTCATTCAAGATTCAACATCGCATGGAATTGTTTAGAACTTTTACAAAACTTAAATTACTTAGGTACACTGCTGTAAATGAAAATCATGCCAAAGTTTTAATTTCAGTTTCTGTCTCAAAATCGATGATATTGACCGTTAAAATATTTGTAAAATTTTACTAAAATTGTGTTTCTAAGTCCTTCTCGTTTCTGTTTACTAATACTTGTGCTATAATAATGTTATTAGTAATTAATCGATAAACAAACAAAAGTACTTTTACCATTGGGTAATCTGTGTTTTTAACTAATCATTCAACCAGATACAAGTTTCGATTAATAGCGATAAAAAAAACGTTAATACGCAAAAATTAGTGCATCACTAGTTATTTCTTTTACGTCGCCGACAAAGCTCACGCGCGACGCCGCCAAAGAAATAAACTAACAAAATAATAAAAGGAAAGCCGACAATTATACCGCCTAAAATGGTGTCATTTTTTTTTAAAACACCAAATTTTGGGGAAGTTAGCGTAAATTCGCGGGGAAAAAAGATAGTTTCAAAATTGATTAGTATTGTTACTATGATGATTAAGCAAAATTTCAAATTTTATTTGGTCATGTGATTGCCTAACCTTTGTTAACCTTATGGGTCGGACAGGGTTTTCTTTACATATTGTATATACATATTATACTTAGTCCATACTTGAAAGTATTTCAATGCATGTGTTATGCAGTTGATTTGAAAGTACCTACTTAAAATACGAAAAATTGTATTGACAAATTCCTCAACTTTATTCATTGATTGAATTCCACAAAATGTATTTAATACCTGGATTTCATCCACCTTTATATTTTTGTAGGGCTTTCACATAAAATTAATGTCGACTTTTGAATGGTTTTTCGAAATATCAGGTTATTATGCATGTTATTACACTCATTTCAGTTGGTACACTCTTCATTATCACATTTCAGGGGTCAATTAAATTTAATCTCAGAGCCCCCTGCCATCACACACTCCATCAAACCATGTTGCTCATCTTCGTCTACTCAACTTCTTTCACAGCTGGGTGATATGAACTTCTTTGACGTGGCTTGCGATAGGAGTTGACTGGGAGAGATCGTCACGCGAAAAGTTTTCGTACGTTTTAGGCCCCCTTCCGACTTTCTTCGTTCAAAATATAAATCCAACATGTAGGCGACAATTTTTCGTCATGTGTATCGTTTTGATTTTCGAGTGTTAACGCCGATAGTATAGTAAAACGAAACCCCAAGATGGCAGCTACACAATTACTGACCAAAATCCACCCGTGTTCATTCACCTGCCTGTTTCATGACAGAATATATATTTGGCCTTAAGCTTTGACGGTGCGAAAATTGACAGTGAGACGAATTGAAAATACAACCATAGCCATAGACAACTAAAAAAAATACAATATTCATTAAAAACAATGGTCCATTACATTTTTGTGGTAAATATGAATTAATCAAAAAAATACTCTAGTACTTAATATCTAGAGACTTGGTGCTCTAGCTGAGCCTCCACACCCTTGGGGACACGGTGGAGGTCTGCCAAGCTTGGGTAGAGCACTGCCGTGTACTTGTGGCGGCGATCGGCGGCGTTCTCTCGCATCCGGCTCTGGTCCAGGCCATGGTCCGGAGCAAGAGTGCATGGCCAGGTATGGTAAGGACTAGGGCTTCCAATCCGGAGTTCCGGAGTTTCGGAGCGATTTTAAGCATTTTTCAAATCCGGAGTTGAATTAGAACACCGGAGTTGAAACCGGTTAACATCGAAGTGTTGTACTCAGGTTTGCTCCATGGTTGTACTAATGCAGTAGGCTTTTTCTGCACGAAAGTTAGAAGTTCTCTTTCTGACTCATCTTTGAACGCGCTCAAAGATGATTATAATGCGTATTACCTAATTGTCTAGTATAACGTCTGCCTGTCAGACAGTACATTTTTAAGGAAAACGACTGATTCTTGCTAAACAAATGTTTATTTTTTATTATTGTTTTAATCCTTATCCTTACTAATATTATAAATGGGACGACGTAACTACTGAACCGATTGCTTTGATTTTTGCAGACTTTTGGTTAGAAGTCCGAATTAAATGATAGGGTACTTTTTATCCAGGAAAAAGTTGATATTCCCGAGGGAAAACAAAAATATTGTTAGCTTTATAGGTACCAGTTCTGTGATAGATGGCGCAGTGCGTCGTTTAAAAAAAGGTTATAAGTATATTGCAGACAAATATGCACATGTAAACTTAAAAGCAAAATGATACGATAATTAATCCTCGAAAATAAGGAATTCCCGAGGGATGACGGACAATTTGGTTTATCGTTCGTTACCATCCTTATCTTTACTAATATTATAAATTGAAAAGTGAGTTTGTTTTTTCCGCTTTCACGCCGTAACTACTGAACCGATTGCTTTAAAATTTTGCAGACGTAAAGTAGAAGTACGGATTAAATAATAGGGTACTTTTTATACCAGGTTGATATTCCCGAGAGAAAACTAAAACATTGTTAGCTTCATACTAGTACGGTGATAGATGGCACTGTGTGTCATTTCAAACAATATAATATATTGCAAACGAATATGCACATGTAAACTTAGAAGCACGATAATTAATCCCCGAAAATGATGAATCTAAAAGCGCGATATAACCGAATTCCACGCTAGCGAAGCCTCGGGCGGAAAGCTAGTATTTTATAATGAGTATTAGTTGTCTAGTCAGTAAATTTTTAAACAAAAACACTGATTTCTTAACAAATGAAAGTTCTATTGATTAAAATTAAGGGCATTTTTATTCATCTCTAAAAAAGCTGTCGACTCCGGAGCCAACTCCGGAGTTCCGGTTTTGATTGCTCAACATCGTAACTAGCTCCGGAGTTGAGCATCCGAGTTTGGATGCCCTAGTAAGGACCAGACACGGGTCGATTGCGCGTTGTGTTTCACGCGCGCCTTAAAGAGATGTCAGCATTCGTGACGGGGTCCACAAAGACCGATGCCTCCTGGGTCAGGGTTGCGGGTTGGTTAAAAAGAAACCGTGGCCCTGGCGCACAGCAAAGTGAAGAAACACGGGTGGGTTTTAGTGAGTAAAACGGGAGCGGGAGAGGTCTTTTTATGATTTCTCATACAGAACATAAAAAACCGGCCATTTGCGAGTCGGATTCGCATACCGAGGGTTCCGCCGTACAAAGTTCGAGCAGTGCAAGTTTCATTTTATTAAAATATTTTTATTATATTATATACCTAAAAAAAACGTGATTTTCGCAATTTTTCCTATATTTGCATTATATGACAATGCTTCATGCCAAATTTCAAGATTCTGAGTTTACGGGAAGTATCCTGTAGGTTTTGATTCCTTTGCGAGTGCCGAAAATTTGTTGAAAATAGCGACATAATCGGCTGTATCATCTGATTGGCTTGGCTTAGAAGTTTGATATTTTCACAGCTTAAAGGGACAATAGACCGGAGTATTTCATGTTAATTTCAGCTTGATACGTCCACGCGTTCTTGAGATAAAGGGTCTTGACAGACAGACAGACGGACAACAAAGTGATCCTATAAGGGCTTCGTTTCTTCCTTTTGAGGTACGGAACCCTAAAAAATTAAAAATATCTTAGTCTCTTGCTGCTGTCTGTGGCGTTTATTGTTCAAACAGTAATTTCCGTTTTTCGATCCTACTATGAAATGTACAAAGAACTTGTATAAATTATTTTGATTCGTCTGCATAATATCAATAATCTTCCCAAATGTACTTACTAGATTCACTTACAGAGGCCACCGTTGTGAGGAAACCAAAACAGTACACACGAAGAACAAAAGAAAATGATGCAATAACAGCCGAGCAAACTACAAAAGACAAATCAGACTCGAAAGTTATCCGGACAACTCAAAAATGGACGTCCAAGCCTGGCATGTATTTCAAAGAGCCTTACATGTGTAATCGGAGTAGTTCTACCATTGTAAAAAAACACTGGTGCAAAACCTTATCAGTGTGATATTTGTCAACGTAATTTTAGTAGAAAGGGCCATTTAACAGTGCATATGCGTATACACACGGGGAAAAACCTAAGTGTGAAATATGTCAACGTAGTTTTCGTCGAAAGGTGTATTTAAAAATGCATATGCGTACACACACTGGTGAGAAACCGTATAAGTGCAATCTATGTAATTATAATTTTACTATAATGCCGAATTTAGCGATGCATATGCGTATACACGCTGATAAAATGCCTTAAAGGTGTGAAATATGTCAACGTAATTTTAGTAAAAAGAATAATTTAACAACCCATATGCATACTTAAACTTATGCGTATGTTTGTCAGTGTAGTTTTAGTCGAAAGTCTCATTTAAAAATACACCTTGGTACACACACTGATAAAAATCCTTAGAAGTGTGAAATATATCAACGTCATTTTAGTAAAAAGAATAATTTAACAAACCATATGCGTACACACACTGTTGAGAAACCATATATAATTGTGATGTTTGTCAATGTAGTTTTAGTTGCAAGGGTGATTTATAAATACATATCCGTTCACATACCGGTGAAAAATATGAAATCATTAAGATATTCACTCTCTACCCTCCGTCCTAAAGAATTCCATCCACAATGGTAATTTATTGTATGGACGATAGCAGATTAAGCTACCCGAAATAGGGTAGTTGACTAAAAAAAAACTAGTCCGTCAGTCTGATTCCCAAAAAATACTAGACACGTATTTTTTCTTTTTTCATATAAACAAAAAATGAAGACGACACAGTACGTTGAAAACTCGTGTGACGTCATTGCACGCTACATTTTTCAGCGAGCAGCCATCACTCCTGATCTTTGATGCCTTTTATATTTGTCAATTTGTATTGATTCGATAAAACAAAATATACGTATCCAATATTTTTCTATAATCTGAATGACGGACTAAATAAAATCATTTTTTTTTTTACCCAGGAGGGATGTTTCCCTACTGTCAAATATTCTCAATCAACCTTGAGCCTTAGCTTTAGCGATAAAGTTGAAAATCTAATAAAGAAATCAGACGGGTTGTAGTAGCATGGTGTCCTGTCGTCTTTACATATAAATGCTCAATGTTGGCATGTCGACAACCTCCATGGCGTAGCGGTAGCGAACGCGGCCGCTACGCAAAGAGGCGTGGGTTCGGTCCCATAAGATTACACTCTTCATTATCATATTTCAGGGGTCAATTAAATTTAATCTCAGAGCCCCCTGCATCACACACTCCATCAAAACATGTTGCTCATCTTCGTCTACTCAACTTTTTCACAGCTGGGTGATATGAACTTCTATGACGTGGCTTGTAAAGGTGAGACGTATATTAGGGTGGAGCGCACAAGTAGGGCAGATTTTTTTTTTCTCAAATTTCGTCCTCTAATAGTGCGGAAAAGTTGCATTATTCTTAAATATTGCTACAGCTTTTTTTTTCGTAATTTTAAAAGGAAGTTTAATGCCTCCGCATGGACTTCGAAAATTATTGAAAATACCAAAAAACGTATATTTTGGAAAGGGTTCAACACACACGTGTTTGAAAAGCAGATTTTAATAAACATTAACAAAACTATGAATAGTGAGTTGGAAAATTAAATAAAATTTGCATTTATTCGACCTTAAAATCTCTCATTGTTTTAAATTTAGGCATGATTGCTAGTGACTCTAGTTTTGATTTTATCAGCTCTATTCTAGCTTTTCTTGTATAAAGAGCAGTAGGTGCCTCTGTAGTGACATTTACTTATGTATAACACGGAATTTGCAGAAAATCCAAATTACCTTCTCCACCATTGTCTATAGAAAAGGGATTTCTTGCTCTATCAGATGTTCCAGTAGTGGTGGTTCGTTAATCGCACAATGCCAATAGTGCCAATCGATCAAATTTATGTAATTCGATGCGTCAAAACTTATAATTTTCTGGACCTCAAATAATCTTGGCATTGTCGATGAAGTTATGGAACGTGACTTCAAAACTCACCAAGCATCTAATTCCCGATCATGTTTTCTTTCTTCCGTCAACATAGCGAGTAGCAGATTTTCGCCATGAACGAAGTAACTTTGCTTTGTACTACAACATTTACATTTTTTTTTAGATTTTCTGGCAGATATCTCAAACGTAAAATCAGTTTGAAAAGGTGACGAGCTACGTCTTTGCAGCTTGAATAGTTTTTAATGTCGAACCAAGTCGGTGCATAAACTTTTACCACAAACGTTGCTAACACATTAAATTTTCATCGGGTTTTTTGTTCCTACATAAAGACTCGCATATTTTAGATTTGCGCCAGTCCTTGCATAGGTATGAAAAATTTCCAGGTGATTTCCGAACCAAGTCATTTGGAACAAATCCACTTATTACAGCTGAAACAGTTCTGTGTAAGTAAAGTTGGTCTGTACTCAAACCACAAGTTTTTACACTTGCACTATGATATATCGAAAAGAACACGTTTTGTCGTCAGTAAACCTCTAGAGATTTTTCCAAGTTTTTGCATTTAAGGTGATAAGCATTTAACATTCGTATTATGCTTGTATGACTTGCTGTCGGATGAACGTAATTTTCCAAAGTTCTATCTTGGAAGCCACTTTTTTGTTTTTCAAAGAGCGAGGGCTCTTTGGGCGTTTCTTGCTGAGATTTCAAATGATATCACATCCAAACGTTAAATTTCATAACGTTTTCAAACGTAAGCAAAACATTTAGTTTTAGTTCACTCGTGTCACGAAAAAGCGGATATTTTCAGGAGCTACGCGTCTTATCATATTTTTAACAGTTTTATTCTAAATTTTGTGGTAATTTTGTTTTTTTACGCACCTTTTTTTCATTATTAGAAAGAATAAAACGGAAAAAGTATATTTCGCTCCACCCTAACGTATATACTGGTACAGGTTTATGGAACAGGTTTCACGTCATACTTTTAAAAACTAGGTTTCGCATCGTCGTTCAAACGCGTATCGAGTATTTTGAAGTATCGAATTCAAATACACAAGCAAACTTACAGATCCGCTAGGACGTGTTCGTACACAAAACAAAATAGTATCTATTTTGTAGCTAGTACGACTCAGGGATCTGCACGACTCTTTACGTGTTTCTTACGCGAGCCGCGCTCGATCAATGTGTGAGTGAAATACCGCGGATCTAATATCAACCATATGACTGACTTTTTAAAGTTTCGGTTTAATTGCATCGATACAAATTTTGACGCAAAAGCATGTCTTCCTATCTCGCTGGTTTTAATTCTTATTTCAATTTTGAAGAAACGGTTAAAAGAAAGACTGTGTTCAGATGGTTACGTACTGCAACGACGGAGTCTTAGTTCTTACAAATAATTAATATCTGTGCCAGACTGTGTCTAGTCTGTGATATTGAGAATAAATGCCGACTTTGGTGTGTGGTTTTTCTATTTTGATTAACTTTTTGCTTTAATTATTATAATTTGCCAGATTCGATATATACTGAATTGGATTAAGATGAGAGGTGGAAGGTCTGGTGTTGCGGGTGTTTTCAATACAAAACTTATGTTTTTATAGCGTTTTTTCGAGATTGGATTGACGGAAGCACCAACCGACGCATAACAAAATACAGTAAGGCCTACTATGAGTTTTCATTACGAAACTCGATCGTCGATATCGAGCGCGTTTCGCTTCAAGGTTGTAAGAACTCTCAACCAATGAGAGCGCCAAACGCGCTCGATGTTGACGATCGAGTTTCGTAATGAAAACTCATACTAGGCCTATAGGACGCGTACTTCAAAATACTCGAGGAACAGGTTTTTGGAATAGGTTTTTTCACGTACTCGTACTCGCAAGACTCAGTACTCGTTTTGCCTAGTACGTCTCACCTCTAGTGGCTTGCGATAGGAGTTGACTGAGAGAGATCGTCACGCGAAAAGTTTTCGTACGTTTTAGGCCCCCTTCCGACTTTCTTCGGTCAAAATATAAATCCAACATGTAGACGACAATTTTTCGTCATGTGTATCGTTTTGATTTTCGAGTGTTAACGCCGATGGTATAGTAAAACGAAAATCCAAGATGGCAGCTACACAAATTACCTACCTATATATTTTTCGCCCTTCTTGTAGGGGAAATTATTTGATGACTTCTCAGCTCTGGGCGGAGCGGAAAAGCGCGTCAGATTTTTACTGACCAAAAGCCACCCATCTTCATTCACCTGCCTGCTTCATGCAACCCGCAGCCATGGCAGGATATACAATATGTTAAGAAAACCCTGTCCGACCCGTGAAGGTATTGTTAGGTATCGATAACTGATTCTACTAATGCCTGCAAAACCTGGCTAAACTTAAAAAAACAATACCCATAAAATAAATAGGTAATTTCATGGCAACACAGGCACAGGTCATGACCGCAGTTGACCTCATGCTTGTAGGTATAGGTAGTTTGTCCACGTTTATCGACTCTCGAAAGAAACAATGATACTTAGGCAGCTCGTGAAAAGAACTTTTTTTAAGTAGGAAGGTCGTCTGACTCTCCGAATTACCTACCTATATATTTTTCGCCCTTGTAGGGGAAATTATTTGATGACTTCTCAGCTCTGGGCGGAGCGGAAAAGCGCGTCAGATTTTTACTGACCAAAAGCCACCCGTCTTCATTCACCTGCCTGTTTCATGCAACCCGCAGCCATGGCAGGATATACAATATGTTAAGAAAACCCTGTCCGACCCGTGAAGGTATTGTTAGGTATCGATAACGGATTCTACTAATGCCCATTTTTCATTTCATTGGATGAGCACAATGGCTGTGGTGGAGATGTTCCATATTTCGTTCACTAAGAACCATACAGGCCTGGCACCGTCGCACGAGATTAGCACGGACATGCACACAAATAAAAATCAAATGGTGTCAAATCCGCGCTGGCCACAGTTGGCCCCTACCAATCCACTGCTCGCCGAACTGATAATGGAGGTACTCACGTACAGGTCGGCAAAAATATCGCGAGGCACTGTCATGCTGGAACCCTCGTGCATTGACCGATAAGTACCCACTTCCAAATTGTCTAACACCTGATCACAACACAGCTAATTGCAGTTACTACCTCCATCAGCATGTTACATTACTCTACGTTAGAAAACGACATGATCACACAATACACGAATAGTCTACACCTAAGCAATGCTTACGCGCAACTAATAATTTAAAGTAAAAATTATTTTTATTTTATAAAAATAGGTACCTACGCGGCTGGCCTCGCGGCAAGCTTTGAGTAGAGATGTGTAAGTAATCAAAATATTGATTTTTTTATCGATTGATACTCGTCTATTTTTGGTATCGATTTAGTATTGTAGTTTCTCATTCTTATTCTCGATTCAACGTCGCATGGAATTGTTTAGAACTTTTACAAAACTCAAATTAGCGAGGTACACTGCTGTAAATGAAAATCATGCCAAAGTTTTAATTTCAGTTTCTGTCTCAATATCGATGATATTGACTAATAAAATATTTGTAAAACTTTACTAAAAGAGTATTTCATAAGACCTTCTCCTTTCTGTTTACTAATAGGTACTTGTGTTATAATACTGTTATTAGTAATTAATCGATAATGAAACGAAAGTACTTTTACCATTAGGTAATCTGTTTTTACAATAAATCATTCAACCAGCATTGTTTTACACTAAAATTATATCAACTGCGGTCCAAACGATCCCAACTAGTTACAATCATTTGACAAAAATATGTTCGCCGATTAGGCTGCAGGTACAAGTTTCGATTAATAGCGATAAAAAAAACGTTATTACGCAAAAAATAGTACATCCCTAGTTTCACCTACTTTTTTCTTTGACACCGACAAGCTCGCCGCGCGCCGGCATCACAAACGGGACCGCCAAATATTGAGAATAAATTTATACATTTAGTATCCACAAAAAATCAAACGATGATACCGCCGAAAATGGTGTTGTCACATTTTAAAAATTTACCTAATTTTGGGGAAGTTCGCGGGGAAAAAAGATAATTTCAAAATTCACTAGTATTGTTACTATGATGATTATGTAAAATTTCATATTTTATTTGGTCATGTGTTTACCTAACCTTTATTATCCTTACGGGTCGGACAGGGTTTTCTTAACATATTGTATATTTGGCCTTAAGCTTTGACGGTGCGAAAATTGACAGTGAGACGATTTGAAAATCTACAGCTGATTTAGAAATAATAACCAACTACAACCAGACAACGACTAAAAAAATACAATATTCAATAAAAACTGGTCCATTACATTTATGTGGTAAGTATGAATTAATCAAACAAATACTCTAGTACTTAATATCTAGAGACTTGGTGCTCTAGCTGAACCTCCCTACCCTTGGGGACACGGTGGAGGTCTGCCCGGCTTGGGTAGAGCACTGCCGTGTCCTCGTGGCGGCGATCGGCGGCGTTCTCTCGCGTCCGGCTCTGGTCCAGGCTATGGTCTGGAGCGAGAGTGCATGGCCAGATATGATAAGGACCAGACACGGGTCGATTGCGCGTTGTGTTTCACACGCGCCTTAAAGAGATGTCAGCAATCGTGACGGGGTCCACAAAGACCGTTGCCTCCTGGGCCAGGGTTGCGGGTTGGTTAAAAAGAAACCGTGGTCCTGGCGCACAGGAAAGTGAAGAAACACGGGTGGGTTTTAGTGAGTGAAACGGGAGCGGGAGAGGTCTTTTGATGATTTCTCATACAGAACAAAAAAGAATCTTGGTCTCCACATCAGTTGTCTGTCTAACTTGCTGCTGTCTGTGGCGTTTATTGTTCAAACAGTAATTTCCGATTTTCGATCCTACTATGAAATGTACAAAGAGCTTGTGTAAATTATTTTGATTCGCCTACATAATATCAATAATCTTCCCAAATGTACTTACTAGCTTCACTTACAGAGGCCACCGTTGTGAGGAAACCAAAACAGAGCACGCGAAGAACAAAAGAAAATGATGCAATAACAGCCGAGCAAACTACAAAAGACAAATCAGACTCGAAAGTTATCCGGACAACTCAAAAATGGACATCCAAGCCTGGCACATATTTCAAAGAGCCTTACGTATGTAATCGGAGTAGTTCTACCAATGAAAAAAAAGAGTATAAATGTCATATTTGTCAGCGTGTGTATACACGAAGGCAAAGGCTTACTATTCATATTCGTACACACACTGGTGAGAAACCTTATAAGTGTAATCTATGTAAAAATAATTTTATCCAAAGCAGTCATTTAAAATCCCATATGCGTACACACACTGGTGAGACACCTTATCAGTGTGATATTTGTCAACGTAATTTTAGTCACAAGTTTAATTTGATAACGCATATGCATACACACACTGGTGAAAAACCTTATCAATGTGATATTTGTCAACGTAATTTTAGTCGTAAGTGTCATTTGACAGACCATATGCATACACACACTGGTGAAAAACCTTATCAGTGTGATATTTGTCAACGTAATTTTCGTCAAAAACGCAATTTATCATTGCATATGCATACACACACTGGTGAAAAACTTTATGAGTGTGATATTTGTCAACGTAATTTTAGCCAAAAGCGCAATTTATCATTGCATATGCTTACACACACTGGTGAGAAACCTTATCAGTGTGATATTTGTCAACGTAATTTTAGTCAAAAGTCTAGTTTGACAAGGCATAGGCGTACACACTGGTAAAAAACCGTATAAATGTAATGTTTGTCTGAATAGTTATAGCAGCAAGGCTTATTTAACAAAGCATATTGACACACACACTGGTGAAAAACCTTACGAAGTTTGATATATGTGAACAACCGTTCACCTTGGCTCCTACTTTTCAGAATGTATCCTTGGAGTGCACCGATTGCCTTCCGCTTTTGGGTGTTGAGATTTCTTCGAACCTCAACTGTGGGCGGTTCATTGAATCCAAGCCCGAGGTGGCTGCCAGAAAACTTGGCGTCATCGCAAAGGTCCAGCGGTACTTCACACCGGGGCAGCTTCTAATGTTGTACAAGGCACAGGTCCGCTCGTGTGTGGTTCATTCGAGTCCAAGCCCGAGGTGGCTGCCAGAAAACTCGGCGTCATCGCAAAGGTCCAGCGGTACTTCACACCGGGGCAGCTTCTAATGTTGTAGAAGGCACAGGTCCGCTCGTGTGTGGAGTACTGCAGACACATTTGGGCTGGTGCTGCGAAATGTCACCTGGCTACTTTGGATTCAGTGGAGAGTCGTGCGAAGAGGTTGATTGGGGACCCAGATTTAACTCGAAACGGTCTCCAAAGCCTGGAGCACAGGCGTAGAGTAGCCAGCCTTTCGGATCCTGTAGGATGCATTCTCGTGTGCAAGGGAATTGCATGATTTAATTCCCCCATCTCCGTTCCACCATCGGATGACCCGTCGTACGGCGACTTTCCACCCTCACGTTGTTAACACCACTACGATCCGGACGAAGCGTTTTGCTTCCTCTTTTATTCCGCGTACATCGAGGGACTGGAACAATTTGCCAGAGGCGGTGTTTCCGTCACACTGCAATTTGAGTGTCTTCAAGGCTAGAGTGAATAGGCTCTTAATAAACTAGCTCGCTTTACCATCAATGATCGCATCACTGCTTACCATCAGGCGGGATTGCGGTCAAGCGCTAGTTTATAAATTATAAAAAAAAACCGTTGTAAATATCCGTATATTAATGGCTTAATCGCTCTCGTGCTACAGCTCAACCTTGGCGTGCCTTTTCTATTTTTACTTCTATCCTGCATAGAAGGATAGAAGTAAAAATACTACTGTACTGATACTGTATTATGATTACTCAATCTTGATTATGTTCATTTTTCTTGTTTTTCTAATTTTATAACTTCATTAATAATTCACAATGTATTTCTTTTTATTTGTATCTTCTAATTATATGTACGCATAGTCATCATCATTTTAGCGTTTATCCCGGTTGCATCCGTGGCTTTGGCGTTGGAGCCTGGGGTCCGCTTTCCTGTACATTCTCCTCCATTTCGCACGATCTTTAGCATCCTGTGGTAAAAGATTGTTGGCTCGCTTGTCATCTCTTACAACGTCAAGCCAGCAGTTCTTTGGTCTATTCCGCTTGTTCCGGCCCGGCGGAGGCGCCATGGCAAGACATATGCTACCTACGTAACATTCGTAATTAATTTTTTTTCGTAAAGCGTGGCCGTATAGCTTGTCTAGAGTCGTAAAAATGGATCATTATGAAACTAACAATTTTAAAAGTAGGGCAACACTAAATCTTAGTAAATACAAGTACATCGAATGACATCGATTAGTTTTATGACTTTTTATTTATTGATATTTGTATTAATTTTCAATTCTATTTAAACAAAACACCGAAGAATTGTGTTAGATATGAGAAAAACGAACCGGAGTGGGGCTCGGGAAATTATTTTTAAAGTTTATCATCAATGTTTGTTAGTACACCAAGCCAAGTTGAGCCAAGTTGTTGTTAGTTTTTATCAAATATGGATGATATTTATGCTTGAACAGTTGCTAAAACAGGTATGTAATCATGTTACTGTATGTTTTTAAGTACGGTTTTATAAACAACTTTTTTTTGTTTTGCTGTCTTTTGCCAAAACATAAAGGTTTTCTGGATTTGATACACGTGAGCATGAGAAAGAGAGTTGCCTATGAGAAAAACATGTTGTTTCTAAATGAACTCCGGCGACTTTAAGCGTCTGTTGGCTTTGTTATTGTTAAAGCAAATGCTGCTCTCAGAAGGAACTGTACTCTTTTGAATTGAAATGGCAAATCAGTCGGGATGATGGGAATACGGGGAATCAAGACATTTTGTCCTTTTGCCATTCCAGCCATGATTGTAGTCTTTACAATGTTGTGACCCAAATGTGTTATTTGTAACCAAGTAACCGAGTTGTGTGTTATTTGCCAACCCCCATTGAGCAAGCGTGGTGATTACGCTCCATCCTTCTCGGTATGAGAGGAAACCTATGCCCAGCAGTGGGACGATAGAAAGGTTGATGATGATGAGCCGAGTACCATTACATAGCTTTGGAGCGTCACGATTCCTCATTAAGAGGACTAGAACACCAACTTTTAGTATCAACTTATGGGGTGGCACTGCTGATAATTCTTAAGAGTTGAAAAATTCTATAGGGTATGATGTAACTTGTTCAGTGTCCGTAATATTGTCCACTGAGAGGTATTTGATAACATTTCCCTGAACGTTTAACATGATTTGTTCATTTATTTTACTATTTCATGAGTCGGCGACAAAATTGTCCTTTCGCATAGCCATTCTCGGTTGGCCATATTTGTTTGAAGATCAGGATAGAATTATTTAATAGGTCATCTGAGCTATCCACAACTTGACAGAACTCACGACTCACACTCTAATCATGCCGTTACTGTCAGTTGGCATGCGATCTACTCCGATTTTGAAAAGAGTAGCTGCATATTGCATATATCCGGCTTGAGAATCGTGATGAAATTGCCCTCGCATATTCGTGGTGCAACAATACTTTTTCACGCGAAACCATAATGCAGATGCTTTCAAAGAGGTATTTATTTCATCTGCCGGCGGCATACCCCTAGTAATCACCGGAAGGGTCTGCACAAGTCACCAGCTAAAAGTACCACCGTCCCTCCCATGATATCTTGGTTGCCTTTGATGTCCCCCATTGTGCGATCTAGTGCTTCAATTGCCCTTTTGTGGAATATCATCACATTCATCCCAAACTGACAACAAACACTGCTATAACATTCTTCCGTGCTCACTGCTTTTACTAATATTGCATTTTCTCATGAGCTAAGTTCAATGGTAACTGAGTGCGCTGTTCGTCCCGTTCCGAAAAAAAATATAAAGAGCTGAGTTGATATAAAATAAGCGCCTGTTAGAATAATAGAAGCAATATGCACGTCTGCGTTAGCTCCCGTTTTCGCAACATTTTTGTTACTGCTCTGCTCCTATTGGTCATAGCGGGATGTTATATAGCCTAAAGCCTTCCTGGATTAATAGGCTATCCAACGCAAAAAGAATTTTTCAAATTGGACCTATAGTTCCTGAGATTAGCGCGCACAAACAAACAAACTCGTCAGCTTTATATATTAGTATAGATTTCTAAATATTGGTTTTATTCCTATTCAATGGCGAGATATGTGCGTAGCATCAATCCCTAAACCAAGGGGAGCCTCGTCACTTGAACAAGGAATAAATAGAGTTAAACTGTCCAATACTTTTTTGTGAGTAAGTATCCTAATTATAAATGGTCATATTTTTAAAATTTTTGGTTGATGTACCACAGACTCGGTCGTAGAAATTAATGGCTTCTTGTACACTGCTTTGTTATAAGAACTTTATACACTGCAATTAAGGTTGATTTTAAATTAATGTATATTTATTTTGACTACTTTAGACTGCTTAATACTTGTCGCCATTTTTGATAAGAGTTTTGGTTGAGACTGTGTTGCTAGTGTATACCTAAGTGATCGATGCCCTAGTATGAGTTTTCATTACGGTTTGGCGCCATCATTGGTTGAGAGTTCTTACAACCTTGAAGCGGGCCAATCGATGAATCAAACGCGGTCGATATCGACGATCGAGTTTCGTAATGAAAACTCATACTAGGCATACTGGGGCCTTAGTCTGCTATTACAAAAGTGTCAAAATGGTCGATCAGTGATCTCAAAATGATCGATTTTTGACAAGTTTCATAATCTGTGGGAATTCTATCTGGAAACATGCAAATAAAAGACTTTCTGATGACATTTAGCATCACGTGTAGAGCTAGAGAGCGCATTAGGCAGAAGGGGAGAGACAAAGATACGCACCATAGATAATATAATAGAGTTGTGTGGTTTTACACGATATCCAACATAATCTACTAACAAAATGGCGTCCTTATGACTTTCCAGTGGTCAATCACTACCCTTAGAAAATCATTTCTATTAACGGGTTTTATAATAATAGCAGTTAGTTATACGGCAATGTCATTCTATCACCATTCCGTTACGAAACGACTGAGATAATTAATCGATCATTATGAATTTAGCAGATTACGAAAGTTTGAGCACAATGACCACGGAATTGTTGGAATGACAAATTTATAAAAATAGAGACTAGAGCCCCTGATTTCCTATAGTGTTGTACAGTTTTATCGTGGAATCTATTGTTGATTCGAAATTGAAAGTAGGGTTAGCTACTTTTTCCCAGTTTTTGGTACAAAATAAAATAAATGCATTTTTTCCAAAGTTATTGTTTTATTTACATAATAACACATTATTGTACAATAATCATGTAAAAGATCAGACATTTCTATACATATTTTGCATCTGCAAGCTGAACAAAACCACGGCTCATGTAGTCAACGCGTACACCGAACAAAAAAAAAAAAATAATAATAGGGCGTGTTTACACATTTATTCTGAAAACTCTGTTGCTGTTTATTATAATTTAAATAACACATTATTGTACAATAATCATGTAAAAGATCAGACATTTCTATACATATTTTGCATCTGCAAGCTGAACAAAACCACGGCTCATGTAGTCAACGCGTACACCGAACAAAAAAAAAAAATAAATTAATAGGGCGTGTTTACACATTTATTATGAAAACTCTGTAAGCCAAGTAGCTGTTTATTATAATTTATTACATAGCTTGGTACCCAATCTTATCGCAGACAAAGTGCTAGCTGTTAAAATTGATTAACTTACGAACTATGAGTCTCAATGCAAACACTTGAACAAGAGGGTCTTTCTTAACTTTTATAATAATTTTTATCACAGAGCAAGTACTATTCCATTTATTTAAATTCTGTTTTTGCAATCCACATGGTGACGATATTTACTAATGGAAACACACAACACAAGGGCATGTTGCCCAGTAAAAACATTAACAAAATCAACATCAATCATCAATAATTTCAGTACAAGAATTCCAAAGACACAGCCAGCAGGTCACATCTGAACAACAGAATAAAAAAAAAAATGGAAGTGAAGCAATTCTCATACAGGTTTCGGATTTTTTTTTTTTTTTTAATATGAAACAATAGTTTATTAAACGACATTTATGTAAAAAAAATGTTCTACGCACATCACATTATTAGATGAACATCCTACAATTCGCCAATGAAACGTAAAAGGTCCCGTACAAAAACATATACAATATATAGATAGATACAAAGAAATAAATATAGTTATAAATAAATTATTGATGAAGGATAAGGAAACAGCGATTCAAGCACATAGCCTTGTTGCAACCAACACAGTATGTATGCACCAGTTTACAGCAATCCACGTTGGTGCACTTCCGCCGCCGGCGTAGGTGTTTTGACTGAGCTCCAAATGGATACTCAGCCAAGTAGTGGGAGAAGATGTCGTAGATTACCGTACTCTGGTGCATACTCGGTGTGGTTGTAGACTGCAAAGTGGGGATATATGGGGAATGTTTAGAAAGGAGGGCTTTTACTAGACAGATACGGAAATTTCTATGACTTAAAGAAGTAGAAGAAACTGAACGACGGTGTATAATAAAAGAATTTAGAACGGAGACGCTTAACAGTCTCCGGAATAGTTTTTTGTACCAGACCCTTGTTTGTGTCCGCTCGATAGGGTACATGGCCAACATCTGATCTTTTTTGTCCAGCCCACCCATCATGATATTGTAATCATTTATCAAGATGGGTTTGATGGACAAATTCCGAGCTTGAGAGACGCCGTTGCCATGGTATGTCGAGATCATAGCGACCCTATTGTTGTCCCTCCATACCATGACATCAACGTCTCCCGAGGTGAGACCAGTGATCTGACCTTTGGCCATGTTCTCCTCGGTCAGACTGTTCAGGGCCTCCGGAACAAACTTACGATTGGTCCGCAGGGTTCCTACACAGTCAAAGCCCAACACCTTCAGGCGTCGAGCAAGGCATGGCGAATTATAAAAACTATCCATCCATAACGTGTGACCCTTGCCCTCAAGACCTTTTGTAAGCCTTAGGACAATTGCCGGCGTGGATGCTTTCATTGGGTCTTCATACTGCTGCGATGGACACCTTTGAGACTTACCGATAGCGTGAACCTCAAACCGCCATAGGTAGCCGGTTTGAGATTCACAAATCTCGTAAGTCTTGATCCCCATCCCAGCAGCTTTATCGGGAATCAATTGGCTGATGTCCAATCCACCTTTCCACTGCAGAAGACTTTCGTCCAAGACAATGTTTTGCCCCAGGCGATAAAGTGACTGGAATTTGTTGTTCAGATGTGACAACAATGGCTGCACCTTAAAAAGTTTTGCCTCGGAGCCTCCCAAATTTTGCTCACACATGTCATGGTTGTTTACGAAGTGTAAACACTTAGTGAGCATCATAAAACGATTCCCAGACATGTGTGCACTAAATCCGGGTGTACAGACTAGGTCAGAAAATGAATCCCAGTATTCCTCGATGCGTGACTTGACCACAACCCCCATCGCAATAACCACACCGAAGTAGACGTATAGCTCGTCCGCAGAAGTATTTCGCCACATTCGTATGCGGCTATTGGGAAGGAGGTTGCCTTCATCGAGAATACGGGATTCCAACTGCTGAGCGTATCTATTGGTCTCCGTGGCAATGTACTCCATAAATTGCCGATCCCATATGCTAACGAAAATCTCATATGGGTCGACACATGGAGCTGTCGGACCTACATCGTTGTTCGAAAACATTTCCCGTCTCGATTCAGGTCGAATCGGAACATTCGGAAACGGTTTCCAATCAAATTCATACAAACCCCAAGGCTGGTCCGTCGCGGTTGGGGGAACATAAGGGATGTTGGCGTCCACAGAGCTGGCTGCAGGCTGGAGTTCGACTGCAAGCTGGTCGTCGGCATCATCAATGTCCAAGGGCGTCTCCCAGAAGCTTCTCTGCGCCCTTGGAATGAGTGACGGAAATACGTCATCTTCGTCGCTCGCATCAGAGTCTGGTTCGCTTCCTGTGTAACAATAGGTAGGTAAAACATCTGGTGGGAACTGGAAGTTTGTCCCTAACCCCGTCCCGAGCTAAAATCAACAGTATTTACCATAAAAGAGCTGATCATATATCTGCTCATCTCGCAGACTCCGGCGAGGACGAAGCATTGATGATGCCGATTCACAATCCGAAAACCTGAAAAAATGTTGCATGTGAGACATGGTGTTTAAATTAACACAAATTAAAAAAAGGTTAATTTAAAAGTCATTAAGATACTTACAACGCTGGCGATACGTCCTCCATCTGAGGTGGTTGTGGCCTGGGTGGAGGGATCTCCTCCACCACAACCTGAGGCGCCACCTGAGGTGGGTCGAATGGTGCAGAAGCAGCTCTGAAAACAGCTATTATTTAAAATTATTCTTGCTAATGGTAAATAACCAAGTCACAATTTAGGACTACTTACGGTGGCCACCGGCGCTTCCTGTTAGCAACCTCTAGAAGTCGACCCACTGGCAGCTCATTAATATCGAACACATTTAATCTGAAATACAAAATTCAATTTTAATACTCAAAGACCTAGGAATAAGAATTTGATTTACTAAAAAAAGCGTTAAAAGCGTTACTCTTCGATGGTGCTTGGCCCAGATCTATCGGAGCCTGCCACAGCTCGACCCCGTCGAGTATTGCTGCCGCCTCGAGGAACCGCCTCCGCAACTAAGAAAACAATATGTGTAAAGTTCGCATTGCCAAACGTTAGAAATCTGGGACCCAACATCGTTAACACACACATATCAAGCCTAGCAGGAAGGCTCAGTTCGGCCGCCGATGCCGTCAGGAAAGTAAGACAATACAGTGACGTTGATACAGCTCGTTTAGTTTATTTTAGTTATTTCCACAGCTTTATGTCCTACGGTATTCTACTGTGGGGCAAAGCCGCTGACATGCAAAATATATTTGTACTCCAAAAAGGTGCTGTCTGAGCAATTTACCAGCTTGGTGTAAGATTTTCTTTAAGAGATTTCTTTAAAGATATTGGTATTCTCACAGTTGCTTCTTAATTTAACTTAGCCAACATCTTCACATCACAAAATATTAATGTGTACACTAAAAACAGTGAGATCCATAATGTTGACACCAGAAATAAGGACAAACTACGAGGCCCTTTTCACCAACTTCAAAAGGTTCATCTCTTTTGTTGGGCTTGGTATAACTTTTTTAACAAGATACCCTCTGCTTTGCTAGACTTACAATGCATTTAAAGCACAAATCAAATCCGGGCTTTGTTCAAAGGCACATTATTCTGTAATGACTAATTTTAAAGTGATAAGAATAGCTGGTCGCTCTGTTTGACTCAGGACAATGTTTGTGCTCCTTCTCCGGAATTAGCTTACTGACACGTTATGTGAGTTCATATAATATGTTTTTACAATGCATAAATATGTGAGCTGTCACGCCCTTTACACCTGGCATTTAAGTACTAAGTTTTAATTCATTTACATTTCCATTACGGTAGCATTTTATTTTTTGTTTTTCTGGTATATTGGCGTGGCTAGCTGGCATATTATAAATAAATTCATTGTTATTGTTTTATCTTGTGTTCATTACTAACTGTACCTACATAATTTTGTATAATGTGTGTTTTTTTTTTTTTTAATGAATATACAGCTATGCCTCTGGGGAGTTAGTTCCGCCACTTCTTCCCAGCGAAAGCACTAGGAAGTGGCGATGGGTGGGCGTTTTGGGGGACTGTATATATTATGTAATATTGACGTTGAAGTCTGACTCGGCGAGAATGGCAAACACAACGCAGATATGCAGTGTGATTTGGCGGATTCGGCGGATCAGCAAGGCAAGGTGGATGGCCTAGGGCGGCGGTGGAGGGCGTATAGTCACCGCCGGCGAGACACTGCAACCGACCCCGCCTCCAGTCGTAGCGGTTCTCCGTTCCACTGGCCCAAGGAGGGGAAGGCCAAGTGTGTGCGCCTGTGTTAGCGCGAACGCTTGCGCACCTTTAATATATCCTGCGCATCTGACCGCTAAACTGAACGTTAAACTGGACTCCGAGTTCACAAAAGTCCTGTGGCGATGGGTAGAGGTAGATAGGTCTGGCCTGATGTAGCTGGACTTTGTCTGATACCTGCACTCAGGCGGTCTCGGGGGGTGTGAGTACACGCCGTGGTCGTTTTTGCGCTGCATATTTGGGACGACAGCGCGGATTCGGCAGCGCCCGGGATGACAAAGCAGCCCTGTTTAGGGAGGCACTGCTTTCCTCGCTCAGCCGGGGAGGGGGCTAGAAAAGGTGCCCTAAGAAAAGCTCGTCCTACTACTACACACTACTACAGCCGCGGCTGCCATCGCATCACTTAAATAGTGGTCGACGTCGCAAGGAATATGGTAGCCAAACATCTGTTATGACATTCGGCGCGTGGAACGTGAGAACGCTTCTTGATCGAGATGGAAATGCCTTTTTTTTTTTTTTCTGGGTGGAAATCCTCATAGGATGTCCGCCGCCCTAGGGTGGGCGACGGGGTCTGTCAGACTTTTACTGACTAAAACCACCCCGGTGTCTCTTCTATCACAAGCGCGCGTGGAGCCGCGGGAGTCTAAATTCTTCCGCAGCCCCACACTCTCGTGCTGGCCTGGTCTTTCCGGGCCTCGTCTCCGGCACGGGGTAGTGGGGTGTTAAGCTACCCCGTGCATCGCCTCAGAGGCGCGCGCTGACACTCGCGCGCGCCTCCGCCGCGGGGTCCATCGAATAGGGGGCGGGGACTTCCCCATGTCCCTCGCCCCTGGACCCATTCATGGGGGGCGGAAGAGGGCGTTATCCGCCCTTCTTCGGCGCCCGGTGCGTCTTCTGCGGCCCGGGAAGGGAGTTGAGATCTCCCTCTCCCGTTCCGCAGCTTCCTTCTGCGACATCACGTCCTCGCAGAAGGACACCACCGCGTCCCACGACTCTGCGCTGCCGGCCATCCTCCGCACTACTGCCGGCAGCGTCAGGTCGCCTCCTACTTCATTTGTGAGGACACGGCGCTGCTCCTCCCAAGCTATACACTCGGAGAGCGTGTGCTGCGCCGTATCCTCCCCGCATTGGACGCAGTGGTGGCACCGAGCGTCCGGCTCCCTGCCTAGGCGACACAGGTACTTGCCGAAGCAGCCGTGCCCCGACAGCACCTGCGTCACCCTGAACGACAGGGAGCCGTGCCTTCTCCCGGGCCAGTCGTCGAGTACTGGCCGGATTGCCTCGACGGTAGCGAGGCCGGCGGTAGGGCGCATAAGCCTCTGCCGCCAGTCCGCCACCAGGACCTGACGGAGCTCCTCTCGGCGCAGGTCGATCTGCCGTTGCGCCGGACTGGAGCCCCGTGTCCGCTCTTCCTCGCGCCATCGGTATAATGACGCGAGTACTTTCGCCTCTAGGTCCCAGGGCGGGGATCCGGCCAGGACGCAAGCCGCCTCGTAGGAAATCGTGCGATACCCGCGGACGACCCTGACGGCCATTGCCCTCTGCGGCTTGCGCAGAATGGCGAGTGTTCCGGCCGTCAGGTCCATCGCCCACACAGGGGCCCCATACAGGGCCATGGACCGCACGATTCCCACGTATAACCGCCTACAGGCGGCGCTCGGGCCCCCCATGTTGGGAAGCAACGTTGACAGCGCGCCTGCTGCACCCATCAGCTTGGGCGCCAGCCGCCGGAAGTGGGGTCCGAATTCCCATCGGCTGTCGAGCACCAATCCCAGATACTTCATGGTGGACTCGACAGCTATCCGGGCACCACTGACCACGATATGTGATCCCGGCGCCGGCGCACGCCGGGGGCCATGGAAAACCATGGCCTCCGACTTGTCAAGGGCCACCTCCAGGCCCAGGCGCCGGATGCGGGTCACCACCTGTGACACCGCAGCCGTGGCTATCAACGTCGCTTCCCTGTGCGAGCTCCCCCGGGCAGTGACAAGCGTGTCGTCCGCATAACACGTCAAGTCGGCGCCCGACGGGAGCTCGCCTCTCAGCACCCAGTCGTAGCCGATGTTCCACAGGAGCGGTCCCAGGACCGATCCCTGTGGAACACCGCACGACATTTGGTGCCGACCGGCACCGTCACGTCCCCGATAGATGACGCATCTATCCTCTAGATAAGCCCCTACTATGCGGCGGAGGTAGGGAGGCACACGATGGTATTTCAGGGCCTCCCTAATACAGCTCCAGGGTAGGGTGTTGAAGGCGTTGGAAATGTCTAAAGACACTGCCAACACCACCCCACCCCGGGATACCGTATCCTCCGCCAGGGCTCTCACGCGCATGATTGCGTCTATGGTGGAACGCCCCCGACGAAAACCGAACTGGTTGTCGTCCAGGTTCGGCCCGTCTCCGCACAAGTGGCCGACGAGGCGATCTGCGATTATACGCTCAAAAAGTTTGCCCGCCTCGTCGAGCAGCACTATGGGCCGATACGCGGACGGCGAGTCCGCGGGGCGCCCCTCCTTCCTGAGCAGGACCAGCTTCCCCTCCTTCCACACACTGGGAAACTGACCCTGCCCGAAAGATGGAAATGCCTGCCCTGAACGCAAGACCGCCATAGTAGCTCGGGAACTTCGTCGTTACAACGTTGATGTGGCTGCTCTCAGCGAAACACATCTTGCTGATGAAGGAGAGCTGGTGGAAGTAGGTGGAGGCTACACTTTCTTTTGGAAAGGTACCGCTGCCTTTAAAGCTCGGCGATCAGGTGTAGGATTTGCCATCAAAAATCACTTAGTAAAGCGATTTGAGGAGTGCCCTGTACATGTCTCGGACCGCGTTACCACATTGCGCCTTCATCTAGACAAGGATAACCACCTTAATGTCATCAGTGTTTGTGCTCCAACGCTAGACAAGTCTGATGACATCATGAGGAGCTATCTCTTTGCCTCGACAGCATAAGCGCCAAAGAGCAGATTCTTTTGCTAGGTGATTTCAATGCCAGGGTCGGTAGGGACTATGAGGCTCGGCCTGGAGTCTGGGTAGACATGGAGTTGGCAACATGAATAGTAATGGTCAGTTGCTGCTCAGTCTTTGTGCTCAATACGGTTTGGCAATTACGAACGCTATGTTCAGGCTTGCCGCCAAGTACAAGACAACATGGATGCACCCAAGATCCAAGCCCTGGCATTTGATCGACTATGCCATTCTAAGGCAGAGAGATTTCAGCCAAGTGCGCATCACCCGTGTCATGCGGGGTGCGCACTGTTAGTCTGACCACCGACTTGTTGTCACTAAGCTACGACTTCGCCTCCTTCCTCCCCGTAGGTCTGTTACAAAAAAGCTTGCGCCTTTGTGAACGTGAAGAAGCTAAATGATCCTGAGGTGAGGGAGAAGTATGCTGAAGCGTTGTCTGGAAAGCTGTCGTCGATTAATGATTTGGGTGAGACCGAGGCTGCCTGGGGATCTTTGTCATCTCATATCGTGATTACCGCTTCATTTGTACTTGGCAAAACACGCCGTCACAATGAAGATTGGTTTGATGAAAATGATGAAACTCTACAGGCGGCTTTCGACAAACACCGGGATCTCTTGCGGCAGCATGGAAGGCGACAAAGAAGCATTGAAGTGGTCAAAGCAGACTAAGGACAAGTGAGCCATTCACATGCAATGGCTTTTTGACACTAACCAACTCGGGGAGTACCACAGTGAGGTACATAGGCTGACTGGTACATCCTATTATGCAAAGGTGCCTTTAAGCCTTACGGTCTCTAGACGGTAGACACCTGTTGACTAGCAGGGAGGATCTGCTAAAGCGCTGGGCGGAGCACTTCAATACTCTGCTGAATGTGGATCGTTCAACTGATCTTCAAGCCATCGGCTTAATGCCTCAACTCCCTCCTGTTCTTGAGTTGGACGAGCCACTATTGCTTGATGAGGTTGTTACTGCCATCAGGCAGCAGCAAAACCAGAAGGCGGCTGACATTGACCTTATTCCGGGAGAGCTGATCAAATACGGCGGAGAGGGGTTGCACGAGTTGATATGGAAGCTGTTTGTTTGTATGTGGGAGGAAGAGCGCGTTCCTGATGTGTTTAAAGTGTCGCGTATAAGAACGCTATATAAGAACAAAGGGGACCGATCCGACTGCAACTCATACCGTGGTATCACACTTTTATCGACTCCTGGGAAGGTTTTTGCTAGAGTTCTCTTAAACAGCCTAAACGTATTGTCTGAAAAGATCCTGCCTGAGACCCAGTTCGGTTTCCGACCGGACCGAGGTACCTGTGAAGCAATATTTTCCGTGCGTCAGCTACAGGAAAAGAGTAGAGAGCAGGGTCGTAAGCTGTACCTCTGCTTTGTTGACTTGAAGAAGGCTTTCGACAGTGTGCCTCGTGAAGCCTTGTGGTTAGTGTTAGGTAAGCTGGGATGCACTGAAAAGTTTGTGAGACTTCTTAGACTCCTACATGACGGCATGCAGTGCTGCGTTGCTGTGGACGGTGCACAGACAGACTTCTTCCCCGTTACCTGTGGGGTGAAGCAAGGGTGCATCTTAGCACCAACTCTGTTCGCCTTATACTTTGCAGTGGTAGTGGGAGAGGTCTTACAAATTGTTCCACAAGGAGTTCGCATCCGCTTCCGCACCGACGGCGGTCTTTTCAATCTGGCTAGACTTAAGGCTCGCACCAAAGTCTCACATGCACTGATTACTGAGATCATGTATGCTGATGATTTGTGCTTCTTAGCAGAATCCCCAGACGGCCTGCAACAGCTGATGTCCGCTTTTCATCAAGCCTGCCGTAAGTACGGCTCAAAAGTCAGCGTCAACAAGACGGAGGTGATGTCTCTAGACGTTAACGGTCACGAGACACTGAATATAAAGCTTGGTGAGGATGTGTTGAAGCAAGTGGACAAGTTTCGTTATCTGGGGAACACTATAAGTTCTAAGTGTGACCTTGATGCTGAGATCAACAGCAGAGTCGGTGCTGCAGCTGCAGCGTTTGGCAAGTTGTATTCCAAGGTCTTCTGCTCACATGACCTTAAGCTAGCTACGAAAATATCCGTATATATGGCAATTGTGCTGCCAAACCTTCTATATTCCGCTGAGACATGGTGTGTGTACCGCCACCACATACGTACTCTAGATCGTTTTTACCTTAAATGTCTCTGACCGCCACCACATACGTACTCTAGATCGTTTTCACCTTAAATGTCTCCGATCCATTATGAAGATCAAATGGTCTGACAGAGTGCGAAATACCAAAGTCCTGCGAAGAGCCAATGTTGGTGGCATTGAGGCTTATTTAATGCGTCGACAGCTTCGGTGGTGCGGGCACGTATCACGTATGGCGGACGAAAGGGTGGCGAAGCGCATCTTCTTCTCTGAGCTGGAGGAGGGCAAGCGAAAGCATGGCGGACAACTCCTCCGGTTCAATGATGTCTTAAAACTGCACATGAAGAGATGGGATATAGAACCCTCTGAATGGGAGCGTTTGGCAGAAAAACGGCCAGAATGGCGCAGAATGGTGTACGGACAAGTGCGCGAGTTTGAGGAGCAGCGCAAAGCTGTCCTCGATGCCAAACGCGACCAATTAAAGGCCCGCCCACCTACTACGTCGACGCCGTGCTTACGTGCCCTCAGTGTGCACGAAGTTTCGCCGCCAAGATAGGCTACATAAGCCATCTTCGAGCGCATGAGCGCCAAATCATCGCCTAGGAGTCGAAGTGGTCGCCGTGGCCGAAATCGGTCGGAACATCATCATCATCATTGACGTTCAAAAAGTACTGATTCTCAGACTACATAATTTGAATAAATGACTTTTGATTTTGGGTACGAGGCTTTTTAGTATATTATTATTGTAATGTGCGTTCTGTTTTTGCGAAATAAACAATATTTCTTTCTTAAGTAAACTAAAGTATTGGAATACCCCGCGAATCATTCAATTAGCTCTTTAGGTCCGTTCACGCTAGGCACATAATATTAGTTGAACCATTGGTTGGTTTGCTTAGCTATGTAACTAACGAATACTTACTCATTGTCTCCGTGGCTCTGCTTTTCTTCTCTGATAATTTTTCGTCTTCTACTTCTGTTTTACATTTCTTCAAAGGTACATCATCTTCTAAGTCTAACTTATAATAGAGTGGTGTTTTATCTGCTACATCTAGACCAGTATTGTCTAAATTGTCGGGTTCTAGCTCTATAAGTACACAAAAACATTGAAGAGTATTATTTGTAATATTTCACTACACAATGTGGTTACAGTTACGAACACTGGCAGAGGTTTGAAAGAACTCAAATCATTTTCTAATCAATTTATAAAGAACAGATCATATTTTATAATTACCTAAGATATTATTTACTAACAACATTATTTTAGTTTTTAAAACATACCATCAGTTTGGTGTTCCTCCTTTGGCTCAATAACATCATCTGGTCCCTCACAAACAGCTGATAATTCCTCTCCAACAGCAATGCAATCAGCAACATTTATCTGTTCTATTGGAGTTTTAACAAGTCCTCCAAATATCTCAAAGTGTTTTTCATTCACTACAGGATTGGGCTGTAAGGAGATGATTATATTATTAGGAAAATATACTGCTAATCACAGTGTCAGAAACACAAACTTCATATGTTTCTAAAATCACTTAAAAGTGCCCTATGTGAGGACACTTCCAGTATAGTAGTTCCAATGTATCCTGGCAAGTCGGCCAGCCTACAAATTTAACTGACCACTGCACTAGCTACTATAACATAGAATAACAGGTAATAATTGTATGTATAATATTTGTATACACATATTTGACAAAAGTTTATATATTGTTATGCAATATGCAATGTTTTATTTGGTTTAAAATCCAAACAAAATAGGTATGAGATTGAGAGGAATCACTTTCACATTATAGGGAAATTAAAACTTATAAGAATGAATTGCTGTTAAAGAATATCTTACCTCATATTTGTCATTCATCTTCTGAGTGAAAAGCTCTTCGGTTTTCAGACATTGTTGCAGTAATCGGTAGGACTGCTTTAATTTAGCAAAGCAGAAGACGCAAACCAGCACTGGTCTACTGTCTTCAGTTATAAACTGCAACAACATTTGTCATGTATCTACTATTTTGATTTTATTATTTCTGTATTTATCATTTATACAAAAGAATAATGATTTTTCATATTAAACAGCCACCAAATATTAAGGTATAAACTTGTGCTATCATGAGTCTATCTCATTATCGAACTATAAAGTGGATAATAAAAGTCCCCCCCATATAATTTGTTAATAATGTTGCTAAGTTTAATTTAAAACATTAATTTCTCAAAAACAGAATTGCAAACATAAACATTCTTTGAAATGAAAATCTTTTGAATTAATACAATACAGTTTGTAAAATTGCTTACTGGCCCTTATTCAGTGCATGTCATTTGTATGACAGATAGTTGTTCCGGGTCTGTCTGTTTGAGCATGTGAGTTTAAATGTTTGAAATGGCACCCACAGTACAGTGGGCAACATTAAAAAGGAAAATGAAGAGTACAAGTAAAACTGCGATGGAGCATGACAACTACATAGAGCTGCTGTTATGTTTAATTGGGTAACTAAGTCATAGCTTTTTGCTTAACTTTAGTTTATTATCTAAACCTAGCCTCCTTGCGCAATGCAAATACTTGTATGCATGAATACGAATATTTGCACTGGACTGTTTATGCCTCGGAAAGCACGTTGAGCAGTTGATCCCGGTTGCCATACGAACATCTAATGGCAGTCGTTACGGGTTGTCGCAGCTCTCAAACATCCAACAATTGGTCTAACTGCAATGTTTCGATATCGCCTTCAGGTTGTGGAGGTCAGACGGCAGTCGCTTCACGGAAAATATCGAATTTAGCCAAAATCAGCAGTTAGACTGATTAAGCGGACCCAGACTCAAATGCTGGAAAAAGATTCCGATGCGACTGGGATTAACGCTAAGATGGTGATGAAATGGAGTCATTAAGAGGAGATAACTATCCAAGAATAACACTGTGCTAGAGCTGTCATAAAGTTGCTGCACTGGTGAAAAACTATCCACATTATTGGTCCCTAAGAACATAACAACTCTAAAAATAACAACTTACTGGAATATTAGTCAGCGTCTCATATAGTTTGTGCAAGTTCCTGTTGGCCACTTTATACAGGCGGACATTCTCCGCTAAACACATCCTACACGTTGGTAGTCTATCCATCTTGTAGCTCAGAAAGTATCAATTCAATTCAATTCTTGATTAATGGCCTTTGTGGGAAAGACGCCACAATTTTGCCAAGCACACGTGCGAACGCAGAAAGTATCAAATGCGGCTTTTTTCTCTTCTTTGACAACCCAAACCCAACCGATCGATTATTCTGCCAGCGTCATGTACGGGCATAGACTTCTATATTTCTATCTCAATGTGTACGGGTTAATAAATGAACCACAGAGTACTTTTTTAAACAATGAACCAAGGATTTATCTATTAATTTAGGAGAAACACTTTTTTTTTTTTATTTTGGCTACTGAGCAGTGTGACCATCTCAGAAATAGCGAATCTGCCACGAAATGGGCGAAATTCTGCCAAATTCTGCCACACGTGGCCCCAAAAAATGCCAAAAAATATGCCATCATGAAAACGAAAAAAAAAACATGTTTTAATGAAATTCGTTTATCAAAAATAAATAAATAAAAAAAAGTTCTTCCACGTAGCAGTCAAACACCTATTATTAAATCAGCAACTGGCTCTAGATGTCAACATTTGCGTCCCATCTTCATTTTCGTATTATGTAGATTGGAAGACATCTTCTTATTCATATTTTCAGTTGGCTTAAAGAAAACACAATTTCCGTGCTAATCCCCTCTTTAGTGACTATTGATAGAAGAAACGTGTTGATTTAAGAACCTATTCCTAATTTTTGTTTTATTTAAATTTATCTGAGATAATATACTCTCGCACGAAGCGTTAGACATGGGCAAAGATAATAAAGCTTTTGTGAAATTTATAATATTTGGATATTTTGTAGCCCCATTTGCGTAGGTACAAGATTTTTCCAACAGCTCCCCAAAATTTGTCTAAGTTTAAAATTGTGCTGGTTGTGCTACTTCCACCTGATTCTAACAAGTATCTTACACTGTTATCAAATTTAATTTGTCGTAGTTCATCATCAACTTTTTGAATGTCTTTTTCGTCTATAGTGTTTGGAAAATTCTTTGCTACGTTTAATATTGAAGTAAAATCTTTGTAAACTACATGCTGTGGATCCAAAAACTGTAAATCTCTCACTAATGTCTATAAGCACGCTCATATCTTCTGTTCATTATTACTTAGAACAAAACCTCACCACTCACGATCACGAAACTCAACACACCAGAACTCAAAAGAGAATAAGGTATTATAGTCTGTTTGAAATGAAAACAATAAAGTGTTTATGAATATGCACACAATATCTATTTCATTACAGTCTATAATCCTATGACGCACTTGTTTTACAACATGATAAGCCGGCAGTCCCCTTACGAACTGTCTATGAAACAGGTGTTGCGAGTTTCACAAAATCAATCTTACCAAATTACTTAAAACACCTATAGTAATTCATTTGAAAAAGATGAACGCATCAAAAATTTAATTCGGTTATTTTTATTTGTTCAAAATCTTTTAAATATGTGACAATCTGCCTCAAAATCTCTGCCAAGTATTCAAAATTTGCTGTTGTCAAAACAAGGCAAGGAATGAAAAAACAGCATGCAACGATTTTAACATCCACACCGATCAAAGACGCCCTAGTTGAAAAAGAAAATAAAAGGAAAGCCAAAGCTGTGAAAAACGAAGGGAAAAGAACAGGAAAGAAAATCTGCCGAATTTTCAAATCGTCACCGTAATCTGCCACCATCAAAATTTAGGGGCGAAATCTGCCAAAATGGCAGAAATCTGCCACAAATGGTCACACTGCTACTGAGCCGGTTCCGATCCGATCAGTGTGACCAACCTTAAATTAGAGGTCCTGCCCCACTTAGACAAGAAAACTGACAAATCCTGCCAAAATCAAAACCACAAAATGCCAAAATAATGCCAATATAATCTAAAAGTTTAAAATAAATACACATTATTATTTGAAGGTTTGTTAAAACTAGCTGCGCCACATGGTTTCGCACGCGTTTTTTTTTAAATGCCCCGCTCCTATTGGTCGCCACGATGCTATATGTATAGCCTAAAGCCTTCCTCGATGAATGGGCTATCAAACTAAAAAAAGAATTTTTCAAATCGGACCAGTAGTTCCTGAGATTAACACGTTCAAACAAACAAACAAACTCTTCAGCTTTATATATTAGTATAGATAATTGATCTTAAAGTCTAAAAGTGAATTGAATTAAATTACACATTCCTATTAGCATCGTATTCTACTGGATCACTTTCTTTATACATCGCTTTTGTCATTTCTTTAGTTGGCTGGAATGAAACGCAGTCACCATATTCACTAATGCCCTGTTTAACAAGTAAAATAGAGGCGGCATGTTTATTAATAAATCTGTTCCGCGTTTTTGTTCTATCAGATTGATTTTCGAGAATATCCTTTCACAAACAGCATTCGACTTGTTTTTGAACCTCTTAAGGTATTAATTTTTTAACCATAATTTTGTTTTTACATTTTGGCATTAGAATTTCCTTCTAGAAACATTCTAAATTATTTTTTATTTTATTTGACATAAGAATTTTGTTCTAGATACATTCAACATTATTTTCTTTTGACATTTCTGTTTAGGATTTTTATTATTTTGTATTGTTCCTAATAACAAATTGCTCTATTCTCTGGTTGTAACTGACGATTCGAAAGTGCTTGTATCTAAGCCTACTTGAATAAAGTATTATTTGAAATTGAATTGGATACTGAATCCTACTCTTTTTGTAGGCTGTAGCGGCTAGCGGCTATACTATATTGTTAATACTGCCAAAAGTGCCAAATCCTGCCAGATTTCTAAAACGTCAAACAAAAGTGCCAGAGAGTAAATTAAAGGGCTCAACCTGCCAAAAAGGCAGGATCCTGCCACATTTGGTCACACTGGATCCGATTCCGAATACCTATTCTGTCAGGGTCACGTGGTGTTTTTTTTTTTTTTGGGTATTTTATGGCCTGGTTTCTAAGGCCTTTAAGCGTTGTCTTAATTATATCTGGTCTTTTTTTGTAACTTATCCTAACTTATCCTAAACTTATCCTAACTAAACCTATCTCCTTTCGTTTCCCGCGTGAACTGACACTAGGAGGAAGTTTTGGTACAAAGCCATGATGTGGCCACTATGCTACAATATTTCGCTGTTCTTTATGAATTATTCACGGAATGCACTTTTTACTGCATAAATCACGCGTTTTTATTTAGTAAACGACACTGTAAATAATTTAAAAGTCCAATGAAAAATGAGCTTGGCACTCATCTTAGCTTCCCGCCAAAAACCCCTCACGTGGTGATGGCAGCAATTTAGGAAACAGAGGCAGGCCGTCGAACTTTTCACTTCGTGGTAGGTGTCAGTGTAGCTGTATGGACAAACACATGGGTTAGTAAAACAAAAAATCTAATGTACCGGGACACATAAGACAACAATTAAACTAGTTAATACTATATACAGTATAAGACTATTTACACACAAACTACGCAGCAATTAAAATTTTACCTCGTTCTCATGTAGGAATCTGGCCAAAAGATTTATTAATTTAGGGGAGAAGTGGGAAGTAGGGTATGGGACTAACAACTTTGGGAATTTTTGAATACAGGTCAAAAGATTTATTATTTCGGGAGCAGGAAAAGAAAATATGGTCCAAAGTGCCATCCTGAGGGCGGCACTCGCACCGGGAAGTATCCCGGACGTGGATCTTTTTCAGGAACACTGGGCTACAACAATGTCCGAGTCTAAGGTGCGTATTACAGAACGTCACTCAAAACTCAAGCCCGACTTAAGTCTCGTTTCAAGCCATTTGATTGGTTGAAACTAGTTTTAAGTAATGCTTAAGCAGAGATCAATGCTTGAGTTTATGTATTATAGAACGTCACTCAAAACTCAAACTCCTCTTAAGTCTCGTTTCAAGCCATTTGATTGGTTGAAACTAGTTTTAAGTAATGCTTAAGCAGAGATCAATGCTTGAGTTTCCTTCTGGAATACGGACGTAAGTCTACACAGTGAGGAAACAGTTCTCTTCGACAATTTAGGATAACCATAGAATAGGAAACCAAGGCCTACGCTGAACTTCAGCTTGAATGGCAGCGTAGTATATGCCCTTGATTTTAGAAATCGTCTTCCATGTTTTAATCCACGAGTAAAGTAACTTGGGTCTGGCACCATTCCACAAATCGTAATTATGCATTATAATCGTAATCGTAACTCCACATAATTTACCTCATTGCGGAGCGTCCATGCCGGAGGTTCGCATTCGGAACAAGGAGGTCCTGAGAGCACTGTGTCGTCTGGACGTGAATAAGGCACTAGCCTTATTCACGTCCAGATGGTATACTAGCGATTGTTCTTAAGGTATGTGCGCCCGAGTTGTCTCCTGTATTGACGCGCCTGTATCGCCTCTCATTTGAGACTGGTATAGTGCCCAAGTCCTGGAAGCTTGCCAACGTGCAGCCTGTGCCCAAAAAGGGTAGTCGTGCCAATCCTACCAACTATCGGCCGATTTCGGTAACCTCCATACTCTGCAAGATTATGGAGCGTGTATTGAACTCGCGCCTCTTGGCTTACCTGGAAGGTAACGATCTCCTCAGTGACCGTCAGTACGGTTTTCGGCGCAATCGGTCAACTGTGGACCTACTAGTGTATGCCACTCATTTGTGGGGCGAGGCCCTCGAGAAAAATGGGAAAGCGATTGCCGTCTCCCTTGATGTCTCGAAGGCCTTCGACCGGGTATGGCACGCTGGCCTTTTGAGTAAGCTTCCAGCGTACGGCGTTTCCGCTGGCCTGACTGGCTGGGTAAAAGACTTCCTGACTGAACGGTCCCTCCGAGTTGTTGTCGACGGATGCTCATCGGAGCCCATGTCGACCGATGCCGGTGTTCCTCAGGGTTCTGTTCTCTCTGCAACTTTGTTCCTGCTGCATATTAACGATCTGCTGATGCCCGGTATCTATGGGTATGCAGATGACAGCACAGTTGTGGAGAGATACCTGCCGGAAACTCGGGCTAGTAAGGAAACAATCCGGTCCGAAAGAGAGGCTATGGTAGAGCGTACGAGTGCTGCACTACAGGCAGTCAACGAATGGGGCAAAGCCAATCTTGTAGCATTCAATGCCACCAAAACACAGGCGTGTCTTTTCACCGGCAAAAGGAGCCCGTTCACCTTGGCTCCTACTTTTCAGAATGTATCCTTGGAGTGCACCAACCGCCTTCAGCTTTTGGGAGTAGAGATTTCCTCGAACCTTAACTTTGGGCGGTTCTTTGAGTCCCAAGGCCAAGGTGGCTGCCAGAAAACTTGGCGTTATCGCAAAGGTCCGGCGGTACTTCACACCGGGGCAGCTTCTAATGTTGTACAAAGCACAGGTCCGCTCGTGTGTGGAGTACTGCAGCCACATTTGCGCTTGTGCTGCGAAATGCCATCTGGCTACTTTGGATTCAGTGGACAGGCGTGCCAAGAGGCTGATTGGTGACCGAGACTTAACTCGAAACGGTCTCCAAAGCCTGGAGCACAGGCGTAGAGTAGCCAGCATTTCGGTCTTCTATAGGATGCATTCTGGTGAGTGTGCAAGGGAATTGCATGATTTAATTCCCCCATCTCCGTTCCACCATCGGACGACCCCTCATACGGCGAGTTTCCACCCTTACGTTGTTGACACCACTGCGACCCGGACGAAGCGTTACGCTTCCTCTTTTATACCGCGTACATCGAGGGACTGGAACAATTTGCCAGCGACGGTGTTTCCGTCACATTACAATTTGAGTGTCTTCAAGGCTAGAGTGAATAGGCTCTTAATAAACTAGCGCGCTTTACCATCAATGATCGCATCACTGCTTACCATCATGCGGGATTGCGGTCAAGCGCTAGTTTATAACTTATATATAAAAAAAAAATGCGCTACGTAGTGCTTTTGATCAACCGGATTCGTATTCTTACTTTGCTAACTAATCAGCGCACTCATTGCCAGCAATACCCGAGCGACCGGAGATCCAGGTTATCTCAACGTCCAAGCCGTTTTGGTAGCATTCAAATAACAAGTTCTTTATAATCATAATGATTTGACTATTAATTTTGCTTTGAAATTGATTTTATTTAAGGGCCTGACTACGGGAATCTGAAAAAATTACTGACCTTGTTATCTGATGGGATTTAATATAGTGTAAGGCCTCTAAAATACCAACACACTCTCCTGTAAAGACTAATGCTTCTGGTGGACATTGGAAAAGTAAGACTATTTTAGAGTTTTGAAAATAAACTGCCACCCCAGTACATTCAGTTTCAGAAAAATTTGAAGCATCAGTGAAAAGAAATTTCATCCTTCCCAATAACGCTTGACAACTGACTCTAAGTCCTCTCTAGCGTTTGAGAATTTCTTGATACTCCTAAACCTTAAACGACTTTTGGTTCACAATAAATCGACTATTCCCAATTTCAAGCATTGGGCAAGTGCCCGCCAGACATAAGACACATCTGGTCGGAGGTTCCTCCCTTTTCTTTGGAGGATGAGTGAATTTTACTCCCTGTTCTTCATGCCTCCACATTGGTGACCCCGAGCATGAACGTCAGCGCAGCCTTCGTGCAACAACTTCAGCGTGACGTTATCCTCTTCACTCCCGCAAGCTTCATCGACGAATCACGCAGCCAGCCTCAACTCAACTCAACTCAACCCGACGCTGTATGACATCCGACGCACTGGAATATAACGCAGCGCCACCACCCCAACTCACTGGGGAATCACCGAAGACAGTTCCGACTCACCCTGAACTACGCAGCAACCGGTTCCGACTCACTGGAACCTCAGCTGGCCTGGCAAGCATCGCAAGATACAAGACTCAGCCTAATATCGACCTCCGGTCTCCGGAGGGGAGTGATGTAGCGGTATTACACCTACCTACAAACGCCACAAAGTAAAAACGCGTCATACTGACGTCACACGAATTCTGCATCTCGCAATCAGAGTTTACCGTGCAACTAGCATATATATCCAACTTCCCAATTTCAAGCATTGGCCAAGTGCCCGCCAGACATAACACCCGTCTGGTCGGAGGATCTTCCCTTTTCTATGGAGGATGAGTGAACTTTACTCCCTGTTCTTTATGCCTCCACAACCTTACACCAAACTCCTCCTTGTCGGCCCCACGCGGGAACCGAAAAGAGATAGGTTAGGTTAGTTTTCCGTGCGCAGTTTCTGGCCTGCCATCGGACGCGTCCCCAGGTGGCGGATAGGGGAACGGCCCCCAGATATAGGGGTTTCCGGTTTACCGGCTCGGACCAAAACCAGAAGTGGGGACCGCTTCGGCGGTCACATGTGCGGCGGGTCGGCCACCACTCCAGGTGGCTGACGTGACCCGAACTCCGGGTCACCGTCGGGCAACACGGTCTCCTCATTGAGAGGAGCTGGGGGCTCCGTTTGCCTCCGGGCAAACGAGTGGGGCTAAGAGGAAGGACACCTCGCTAAAACACCCTTGGCTGCTGCGTCTTCTTGCACTAGAAGACGTACCCAGTCCGGCCCCTCCTTATGGGGGGACCATTGTGGGCCCGCCTTTTGGCGGGAATCGCCGGCGGGGGATTGGTAGACAGGCTTTGCCATTTCCCATAACCCCGCTACTCAGGCGATGTCGATGTGCCGCTGTGGGTTTAGTGGGTATTCCCGGCTTCGGCTGGGCGGGTCCCACACACGCCCTTCCGTGTATGGTGCGTAAATGCATTACGACAGCGTCAAAAAAAAAGGAAAAGTTAGGATTCCGTGTACAGTTTTTGGCCTGCCATCGGACGCGGCCCCGGGTGGCGGATAGGGAAACGGCCCCCAGATATGGAGGTTACCGGTTTACCGGCGCGGACCAAAACCAGATGCGGGGACCGCTTCGGCGGTCACATGTGCGGCGGGTCGGCCACCACGCCAGGTGGCTGACGTGACCCGAACTCCGGGTCACTGTCGGGCAACCCCGGTCTCCTCATTGAGAGGAGCTGGGGGCTCCGTTTGCCTCCGGGCAAACGAGTGGGGCTAAGAGGAAGGACACCTCGCTGGGGGGGACCATTGTGGGCCCGCCTTTTGGCGGGAATCGCCGGCGGGGAATTGGTAGACAGGCTCTGCCATTTCCCATGACCCCGCTATTCAGGCGATGTCGATGTGCCGCTGTGGGTTTAGTGGGTATTCCCGGCTTCGGCTGGGAGAGTCCCACACATGCCCTTTGGGGTATGGTGCGTAAATGCATTTACACAGCGTCAAAGAAAAAAAAAAGGATATGTTAGGATAGAAACTTACTCAAGAAAAAACTTACTCAAGTCTAGGCTGTATGGTACTATGCCGTACTAAGCCTTTGTCTTTTCCGTTCAAAAGAACGAAAAGAAATTAACGAAAAAAAAATTACTTGCTCTCTGTGGTTGGGGCTTTTTGGCGGGAATGTCAAGATGAGTGTCACGCTTACTGATTTCTCTAGTTACCACTGGATAGGCTGTTCCGTAAGTGTGACAGCTATATTTTTGTGCCTATTTGAAGCGCCACCATTGAGTGTCCACGGAACTAATTTTGACGTATATTGTAAATAGGGACACGGTATCGAATAGAAAGTATCGATACTTTACTCATAAGTAGTTTCGATAAAAAAGTATCGTACTCGTAAAAGTATCGGTACAAAAGTATCGATACCTCAGAGTATTGAGTACTTTTCTCGAGCAGGGGTCTACGTCATAGATACGTTAGTAGGGACACGGCATGAAATAGAAAGTACCGATCAAAAGTTATCGATATATTTTGTTCGCTGATGTCGACATCACTAGTTTTAGTACCACAGACACTCGTTACGTTCGACAGCGCCAAAATGGCGATTATCAAACGGGCACAAAAACACTTTGACAGTCGCCTGTCCAGTGGTAAATAATAGAGGTCAGTGGTCACGCTCATATTTCATTGGACTTTTAAAATTATTTATAGTGTTGTTTACTAAATAAAAGCACGTGATTTATGTAGTAAAAAGTGCATTCAGTGAATAATTCATAAAGTACAGTGAAATATTGTAGTATAGTGGCCACATCATGTCTTTACGCTAAACCACTCCTAATCAGCCACACGCAGGAAACGAAAGGAGTTAGATAAGTTTAGGATAAGTTAGGAATAATTAGGATAAGTTAGAATAGAAGTTTACCCAAGAAAATATTTATTGAAGACTAGGCTGTATGGCGTACTATGCCTTTGCTTTTTCCGTTCAGAAGAACAAAAAAAAAAAAAAAAAAAGCTCTGTGGTTGGTGGGTTGTCATTTGTCAAAGAAGAGAAAACAAGCTGTATCTTGGCTGCTCTAATAGACTCCCTAGGTCCCCCCTCCATAATATACTCTTTGCTATACTCTTTGCTTGGCTGTTAGAGGTGGTTAATATAGCGCATAGCGCCATTCTATAGCACGCTATATTTTCATAGCGCATAGCGCACGCTATGTAGGTGGACGTTAAGACGCTATAACGCTATTTACGCTATGAATGAAATTGATCTAACGACTCGCACGGCGCGCGCCTGCTCTCCGCGGGCGCTGGCCGCTATCTGCGCTATGCGCTATGAAAAAATAGCGTGCTATAGAATGGCGCTATGCGCTATACGGGCAGTCAGTAATCGCGTGAGCGCTGTGGACTATAAATGTATGTTTGTTGTCGGAGCACGCTATTTTCATCGCGCGCGATCTTAATTGTTAGTGTAAATATTAGTATAAAGTTCTGTTGAAAAACGAACTAGTGACGATTATTTAGTGGCTGCAAAGGTATTATTAATGTGTGTAAATATTAATATATAATTCTGTTGCAAAACGAACTAGTGGATATTATTTAGTGTGTACTCTATGTAAAAATGTCTAATCGCAAAGGTGGTGGTTTGCCAATCTGGAACTTTTTTGAAAAATCTGCAGACGGCAGCAAGACTGCTATTTGTAATTATTGTCACTGACAGTTGTTACTTAAATTTATTTTTTCGAAATCAGGATATATTATCAGTAATCGAGGAACACGGTTGTCTACTACAAAAGTAGTTCAACTAATGTTTTTAAATGTAAATAAAATATAAATTAAAGAAGAACTACTGTATATATCTGTGTATAATGTAAATAGTTGTTTTTTTGTATATATACAATCAATGAACTTTTAAATACGCCTTAATTTGATTTACGATTTATTAAAATTAATGTTAGAATAACCTTTACCAATTATAGACAGTCCTAAGCCTGAAAAGTATGAAAGAGAGTTCATTGATATCTTTCTATATTGCTTTTTTTAGCGTTCCGTTATAGCATGCGGTCTATGTATCGAAGAACGCTATGTAAAGTAACACGCTATGAAATGTAGCGTGTTGCAAGAATTATCGCGCCTGCTGGACGTCCACGTGCTTTCTTATTTATAGCGCGCTATAACATAGCGCATTTAATAGCGCGCTATAAATTAATAGTTTATAGTCTATAGCGTGCTATTTTTTTATAGCCGTTTTGAACAACTCTATTGGCTGTATCGCTGATTGTCAATCTTTGATCTTTCTGTTGCTTTCACAGAGCAAGTAATCACTACGTTATAGTTCTTTCTGTTTCTGAGCTAAAAGATGGATAGGCTAACAATGTGTAGGATATGTTTAGCAGAGAATGTCCGACTGTGTATAGTGGCCAACAGAAACATGCACAAACTATACGAGACGCTGACTAATATTCCAGTAAGTTGTTATGGTCATATGGACCAATAATGTTGATACTTTTGCATCAGTGTATCAACTATAACTTATCTCCTCTTAATGACTCCATTTTATCATCATCTCGGCGTTAATCCCAGTCGCATCGGAAGCTTTTTCCAGCTTTGGAGTCTGGGATCCGCTTTACTAGTCTAAGGTCCGTATTACAGAACGTCACTCAAAACTCAAGCTCTTCTTATGTCCCGGTTCAAGCCATTTGATTGGTTGAAACTAGTTTTAAGTAATGCTTAAGCAGAGATCAACCCAATTAAACATAACACCAGCTCTATGTAGTTGTCATGCTCCATCACAGTTTTACTTGTACTCTTAATTTTCCTTTTAACAACTACCTGTCATACAAATTTGTCTTGTATGGGTTCAATTCCCACCCGTGACATGCAGTGAACAAGCGCCACTAAGCCATGACAAAAGCTGTGTTGTCTTAATTCAAAAGATTCTCATTTCAAGGAATTTTTGTTTGTAACCAGTGTTTCTCATGCTAAGTGAATAATTGTATTCTGTTTTTGAGAAATATTTTTTTTAAACTTATCAACATTATTAACAGGTTATATTGGAACTTGTATTCATCAGCAACCTTTTATAGTCCCACTGCTGGGCACAGGTCTCCTCTCATACAGAGAAGGATTGAGCGTAATCACCACGCTTGCTCAATGAGGATTGGCGATTTCAGACTTATAAAGTCCAGGTTTTCTCAAGATGTTTTCCTTCACCTTCAGTCATTGGTGTCCAAGTATACTTAGAAAGTACATATAACTATAGAAAAGTTACATTGGTACTTGCCTGACCTGGAATCGAACTCGCACACTCATACCTGAGAGGCTGGTGTCTTAACCACTAGGCCACCACGACTTACTACAAAATAATATGAAATCTTTTTTTTTTAAACTTATCAACATTATTAACAAGTTATATTGGGACTTGTATTATGTGTGTTCATTAACTAAGTCAAATGGATTTTCTTTAACTTTAGTTTGTTACCAGTTCATACAATTTAGAAACTGCCAGTTTCTAAGAATAGTCCTCATACACAGTGTGCCAACAATGAGAATGTTGAGCAAACTACTGGTTACAATAAATTATAAAATAATGGAGACACATGTCTACCTTATATAATATATTTAATATAGTTAAAATATAAAGTGTTGTAACCTCTTTAAAGACCTAAAGAGGTTATTAATTGTATCTACAATAATGCATACATACATAATAAAATGCTCGGCTGTATAGTTTAGCACAACATTATACCTTAATGATACTTAGTAGCGGTTTATATATGCCTAATTACTGCCTTATTCTTATAATAAATGATAAATCTATACTAATATACAATATGTTAACCTTTTGAACGCCAATCACTTCTATACAAGTTCGAGATTTTCGTGCCCTCAGCGCCACTACTTGATTAGAAGTAATCACAGTATAAAATAAATTTACGACTTTTACAAGACCTTTTATTTTGTTTTTATGGAAATTTGCCCTGTTATCAACCATATTTTTAACTTTTTCACGCATAATAAGTTCTTATTTGTTTAATTTTCAATAGAAACAAAAACGCCAGAAAATATTTTAATGCCCCCAGCGCCAATTACTTGATATCAAGTAAGCCAGTGATGGGACACGACGAAGACCTCGCTATATTTCATCTCGTCGAAATGATCATAAATACTATTATTGCAAGAAAATGACGTAAATATATAATATTTTATAAATATTGCACACTTTAAACTAGGTTTTATTCACCTTAATCAAGAATTAATAGGTTTTCTAATCATTGTCGATAGTGAAACCCCGTTTGAAAAACCCATCCCTACAAAGTTAGTTAGTTAGCGGTCCGTACACGCCACCGACGTGTATAGAAGGAAATCTGTGACGTCATAAGCGGACGGGTTTCAAGGTCATAGTGACCTTGTGCATTTTAGTGTAGTGCAATGTTTACATCTTGAGTTGGCGCACGTGTCCTTAAAAAAAATTGTGACTGTGAATATGACGAATTATTGCGAGTTGTTCAAGTCTGAATCAGAATTTTTAAATAGTTCGTCGTCTTGACATTCCGTTAAGTCGTCAACTTCCGTTTCAGGAATTTTCTTCAGTTTTCTATTAGTTTCTACAAACCAGAAAAATCATTGCGAGTATTTAGCGACACCATTAAAAAAAAGGTCTTGTGTAAAACAGACACTTACCCTCCATTTTATTTTATTTTTTAAAACGTAGAAAACCACGTATTTAGCTTCTATTAATTGTATTTGTTGTAAGTAAACGAAATAAATTATGCAGGAATCGGTTGAGTTTATGCACGTGTAACTCGACCACAGTGAATATAAAATATATACCATAGAAATCTAGACATCCCTAGAACAGAAAGGATTTTGACGTGCCTCGAGCGCCAACTACTTGATATGAAGTAGAAGGATTACATTTGGAGACAAATAGGGATGTGCCTTGTAGAACACACGTCTAATAAATTTAAAATTCTTTTCTTTATTGTGGGGAATATATCCAGGTTTTCATATTGTTTTTTTATGAAATAAAATAAAATATGAAATTACGATTACAGTTTTTATTTAGCTTCGTAAATTGGTGAATAAACATTATTTTAAATGTATAATATTATTTTTCGATACGACACTAATCTCATCCCTACGTTTTACTATACATACGTTATACATTTGTAGTGTGGCGCAGGAGGACACATCGCGTATTATATAGATGGGCGTTCAAAAGGTTAAGAAAACCCTGTCCGACCCGTAAGGATAATAAAGATTAGGTAAACACATGACCAAATAACATATGAAATTTTACATAATCATCATAATAACAATACTACTGAATTTTGAAATAATCTCTTTTTCCCGCGAATGAATTCCAACTTCCCCAAAATTTGGTAATTTTTAAAAATTGACAATATTACTTTTATCAGTATAATTCTGAGCGAATAGCGAAGCGACCGCGTGCCGCGTGCCCTGCCCCTCTTCGCCCGCGCCGGTATGGTCTACCGCACGTTTTAAGTTACCTCTTTTTGCGATATAGTAATAATTATTTTTTAGGGGGATTTTTTTTTAAGTAAAGCCAGGCTTCGTAGGCATTAGTAGAATCAGTTATCGATACCTAACAACACCTTCACGGATCGGACAGGGTTTTCTTTACAGTTATATATACTAATATATAAAGCTGAAGAGTTTGTTTGTTTGTTTGAACGCGCTAATCTCGGGAACTACTGGTCCGATTTGTAAAATTCTTATTGCATTGGATAGCTCATTAATCCAGGAAGGCTTTTGGCTATATAACATCACGCTGCCACCAATAGGAGCAGAGCAGAACTAAACCACGCGAACGAAGTCGCTGGCGGCCGCTAGTATTGTATAAAGCTGAAGAGTTTGTTTGTTTGAACGCGCTAATCTCAGGAACTACTGGTCCATTTTGAAAATTCCGTTTGCGTTGGATAGCCCATTAGTCCAGGAAGGCTTTAGGCTATATAACATCACTCTGCAACCAATAGGAGCAGAGCATAAGTAACTCCACTCGAACGAAGTCGCTGGCGGCCGCTAGTAAATAATAAAATCAAAATAGTGGATACATGACAAATTTTGTTGCAGTTTATAACTGAAGACAGTAGACCAATGCTTGCTTGTGTCTTCTGCTTTGCTAAATTAAAGCAATGCTACCGATTACTGCGACAATGTCTGAAAACTGACAAGCTTTTCACTGAGAAGATAAATGACAAATATGAGGTAAGATATTCTTTAACAGCAATTCATTCTTATAAGTTTTAATTTCCCTATAATGTGAAAGTAATTCCTCTCAATCCCATCCCATACCTATTTTGTTTGGATTTTAAACCAAATAAACCATTGCATATTGCATAACAATATATAAGCTTTTGTCAAATATATATATATATATATATGTAGACATACAATTATTACGTGTTATTCTATGTTACAATAGCTAGTGCAGTGGTCAATGAAATTGCTAGCATGGCCGACTGGAAGTGTCCTCACATAGGGCACTTTTAAGTAATTTAAGATATGAAGTTTGTGCTTCTGACACTGTGATGAGCAGTATATTTCCTAATAATATAATCATCTCCTTACAGCCCAATCCTGTAGTGAATGAAAAACACTTTGAGATATATGGAGGACTTTTTAAAACTCCAATAGAACAGATAAATGTTGCTGATTGCATTGCTGTTGGAGAGGAATTATCAGCTGTTTGTGAGGGACCAGATGATGTTATTGAGCCAAAGGAGGAACACCAAACTGATGGTATGTTTTAAAAACTAAAATAATGTTGTTAGTAAATAGTATCATAAACAAAAATATAATTTGTTCACTTCAAACCTTTGCCAGTGTTAAGTTTTAATCATCGTAATGATGACCATTGTGTCGTGAAATAAAACAAATAATACACTTCATTGTTTTGTTTACTTACAGAGCTAGAACCTGAAAATTTAGACATTAGTTGTTTAGAAGTAGCAGATATACCACCACACTGTCCTGAGTCAGATTCAGAAGATGATGTCCCTTTAATAACCTGTAAATTTGAAGTGGAAGAGGAAGAAGTATCAAAGAAAAAGAGAAGAGCTACTTGGACTATACGTAAGTATCAGTTATATAAAAGCCAAATTCGATAAAGAATAGAAGTAAACAAACCGTTGCTAGGTAACCAGTAGTTTATGCCTAACGCAGATATTAACAACCTTTTCTAGATTGGCGATTTTCATAAAAGTAATAATCCTACTTCCTACTAATGTAAACAGTTTATTTATTTAATATAATTCAATATAATAATGCGTTCCGGGTGCTGATGGGACTGCTGCGCTACTGCAGCGCCTCGGCAATGTTTGCGGAGGCTGGTACGGACGGCTTTGCGGCCATCATGCGCAAACGGTGCGCTTCTATTTTACACCGAACGCGCGACAGTCCCAATATTATCCTGCGCGCGTTGGTGGACCGATGGGACTCTCCGATGCTGGCTCGCTGGATAAGACTGCACGCAGTCTTATAGCGATTTTCCACCATCATCGGGGACTCCACGCGATCCGCCACTTATTGATAAAATGTAACTGGTGGCTTTGTAATATTTTTTGCATTACTAAATGCAAAAAATATTACAAAGCCACCAGTTTATAAGTTTAAAATTGTACTAACAAATATGGAATAATCCGAAATAAATACTCTAACCAATTTTAATGAAATGTGACACACATGTAAGCTAATTTCCTAATTGGTTAATTTTTTTGATCCATATTATACTTAGTCCATACTTGAAAGTATTTCAATGCATGTGTTATGCAGTTGATTTGAAAGTAATTAAAATACGAACAATTGTATTGACAAATTCCTCAACTTTATTCATTGATTGAATTCTACAAAATGTGTTTAATGCCTGGATTCCATCCATCCTTATTTTTTTTGTAGGGCTTTCACGTAAAATTAATGTCGACTTTTGAATTGTTTTTCGAAGTACCAAGTTATTATGAATGTTATTTTAGGGATCCTATTGAAATATGCTGCAATCAAAAACCAAAGCATTTAGGTATTTCAAATAAACCAGTTACAGGCACTTTTGAATTGTCAGAAGGTCGGTCAGTCATTAAGATGAAGCTAGTCGCCCATTCCAAAGAGTAGGTACCTATGGAGAAGAACGGGCAAGAAACTCCATGGACACTCTTTTTCAATAGGAATTGTTAATAAATAGTTTTTAATAATAATAATCATAATATATCGATCCATCATCACTGACAGGACTATTATTGCCAATAAGCCTGATATAGTGCTGGTGGATCGATCAGAGCGGCGTGCAATGATTGTTGACATAACCATCCCACATGATGAGAACCTCGTGAAAGCTGAGAAAGATAAACAAACCAAGTATCTTGATTTGGCTCACGAGGTTGTCGACATGTGGGAAGTGGATTCAGCAATCATTGTACCGATAGTCGTGACAGCCAATGGCTTAATAGCCAAGAGCCTCGACCAACACCTCAGGAGGCTCTCGTTAGGCAGCTGGATCAAGGGCTTGATTCAGAAAGCGGTACTGCTGGACACGGCTCGCATCGTCAGGAAGTTCCTCTCTCTGGAGCCCTGACCGCCGGTAGCTTGGACCCTGTTCCCGATACCGGTGGGCTACTATTTTTTATATTTTTAAATGTTTTTTATGTAGAAATATTTAAAAATGTAATTTACATGTATATACAATAAAATAAAGGAATAATAATCATAATATCATTTATTTGCATAAAACATGGTATAAAAAAGGTGGAACGTACATGATAAAAACAGAACATACATGTTTTGCTTCATAGAAGCGTGCAAACTTTTCATGCAACCAATAGTTAGCATATAAAAGGCAACAATCATGTAAATAACAGGAGATTTGTAAACCCTGAATTGTGATAACCCTAAATTGAATAGAAAAGAGGTAAACAAACCAATTTAGGGTTATCACAACTCACGTTTTACAAATCTCCTGTTATTTACATGATTATCGACTTTTACATGCTAGCTATTTATTAACAATTCCTATTGCAGCATATTTCATTAGAATCACTAAAATAATATGCGTAACAACTTGATATTTCGAAAAACCATTAAGACGAGGTGGGCCCAAATTTAAGTTTTTTAAAACAATCTGAGACAAAAACTAGTGTTTTAAATTAAAAAAAAAAAAATTATGTTTTAGTTAAGGATCTTATCTAGTCAAAATCGCATTCAGTTGTAAGACCTGATGAACTTCTCTCGATAGAAAAAATCGCAAAGTTACCCCTTTTTAAAACGTTTTTTCAATTTTATGACTATATTACCGTGTTTTTACATTTAATTTTTGTAGTATAATAAAGAAACTATTTAGTTACAGACAAATTCGCAGAGTTTGAATTGATAAAATGATTTTCTTAATTACTGTGTTTTAATCCATCCCTATAAAGTGCGTATGTTTGTATGTCTGTCTGTATGTATGTGCCCGAAGTTGCTCAAAACCCTCACCACTATAGATAATCATATAGATCTGGATGCGCTGAGTTCAAAAAAACTATTTTTTTTTTCTTCAACGCCGAAGGCGCGGAATCTCGGTCCTAAGAATTAAAAGCGGTCGCGGTGGCTCAGAGGTCCGTTCAGTCGCGTGCTGGCGCTTGTCGACGGTGGACCTGTGTCAGTTTCTTCAACGACGACTACGCGCACCAAATCATCTCTTTTTGAGTCAATTCAGTTGAGTTCAGTTATAAATTATAATGGGCAATAAACGCAGGCGAAAAAAGTCGCGTAAAGTGATAAAAGACACAAACAGAAAGAATGCACTCCAAAGATATGTGAACAAGTAAGTACCTACGTAAATATTTTATTTGTATTGCAATGTAATTTGGTCGAAAAATTAAATTTTATTTTATTCAGTCTCTGTTCATTGATGTAAAACTTAGGATTTATTATTTTACTATATTTTATGAATATTAGTATTATTGTAGATTTTGGATAATTAATTCATATTTTGTCTTTTCGTTCGGTGTCGTGCCTGGCGAATGGCGAACCACTGTACAAAAATATCAGAACTACTACAGAACGATAAGATTTGTGATAAAATCACATTACATTTTGTCTATTTTTATTATAGGTCAGTTGTTTTGTTATAGGTCAGTTGGACAGCTTGAAGAAACTAATATAAACACTGCCGCAGCAACAAATCTGATACTTGAGGATTCAAACGAAAATAGGTATATATTTTTTTTTCTCGGGTGGTAAAATCATCAAATGAGTTCTACGGCTCTGAATGGAGCAGAAGGGACTTTCAAACTTGTACTGGCTTAAATCCGCCCTGTTCCTTCGGTTGCCCTTACGATAAATAATTTCGAAATTATTTAAGAAAATGTCGAACTTTAAAAAAAAATGCTGATGAAGGATTACAGGTAGACTTTATATACAAGGTGTTTCTTTTAAATTGGCCAAAGGGAGAAATTTGTATCCATAAGAGATACGGAAAACTTTCTTAGGAAACTTTAACTCTTTTTTGTTGTTGACAATTTTGGGATTTTTATTTTTTTGGTCATGTGTGAGTTGTCTATAATAATTAGTGAAATTGACGATTTTTTAATGCCATTTTACTCTGTTTCATCTATATACTTATAATAAATATGTAGAGAGGTCAATTCTGTACATGAAATATATTTTCAAAATAACTATCAGGGGGTGATTAGTGATCGATACTAATGCCAAAAATGCATCTGTCTGTCTGTCTGTATGTTCCTTATAGAAACAAAAACTACTCGACGGATTTTAACGAAACTTGGTACAATTATTCTTCATACTCCTGGTCAGGTTATAGTATACTTTCATCACGCTATAATTAATAGCAACAGAGCAGTGAAAGGAACCCGGTTGGATTGCAATCAATCAATTTTGAGGCACTTTCCCACAAGCTAGCAGGCTGTAATTTTGCACACGCTTTGAGTTCTGATGAAAATACATGACAAGGTAAGAAACGTCATTATAAATCCCACATGGCGGCCTCCCCAAGATGGCGGACTAGCTGTTTGAAACCCACCCCCATGATATTGTATCAAATAAAAGGGTTTGCTGTCAGAAATACGAAAAAAATAGTCACGTGTCCAATAATCAATCATAGGGTGTGTAATCCAATACAGGAATATGAAAGCGCCAATGAATAATGCTTCAAAATTCAGGTTAAAGTAACCATTCCACGCGGGCGAAGTCGCTGGCAAAAGCTAGTATAAGAATAATTTCATTGTATCGGAAGAAACAAAATCCAGACGGCGGAAGTTGGTCAAAACTAAAATATTTTTTCATACAAATTGTATGATGCTGATTTCTGCTTTTTGGCCAATTTAAAAGAAACACGCTGTATACTTATACTTTTCATTCTAATCCCACGTAAGGAAAACATTAACTTATTGTTATAATAGAGCGTCGATTATCCATACTAATTGGGGAACTTATTAAGCGGTCATTAGGTTGAACGACTTTTGGATTGTCGATACTCAACTGTATTAAAGTCCTGGATCCTCATAATGTACATTAACTAACATAACATGGATGGGTTTTCAGGTACTACAAGGATAATGCATCATGTAGCAACACAGCTGATGTATCCAAAAACTCTTTTATTGGATTGGAACCTGTTGATACACAAAAAACTGTAACATTAACGTAAGTACCACATTTTATGCTTTTACCGCATTTTACATACAATGCTTAATTACTCGGATGTGTAAGACAAACTTATAAGACTTACCATATTTATGTTCTCTTTTTTAGAGAAACTGAAGACACAGAAGACTCCCTCGTCGTAGAAAATGTACTGAAAGATGAATTCCAACCTATTTCGGGACGGCGAATTATCGATATAAATTACGTTTTACAGGAGTTACAAGAAAAAGCTCGTCATAACGGTTTATTTAACTGCACATTAGGTAACTTCCGTTTAATAAGTGAAAAACGACGAGCACTTTTATCAGTATTTCGTTTTGAATGCAATATTTGCAAACAAGTTTGCTTGATTAACTCGGAAGACCAAAACGACAAAGAACAAGTGAATATAAACATAGCCGCCACTACTGGGATTGTGGCTTCCGGTATCGGCTTTTCCCAATTTGAGGAACTTTGCTCAGCTATGAACATTCCAGTTTTCAGTTCAAAATACTATTCGAAATTGGAGGAAGAAGTGTTTGAAAAATGGTATAAGACGGCAAGTGCTACCATGGAAGCTGCAGCTCAAATGGAGAAAGAGATCGCTATCGCAGAAGGTCGAATTAAGAACGGCTACCCTATGATTGATGTTTGCGTTGACGGCTCATGGTGTGCTAGATCTTATGGCACTAATTATAAAGCGTCATCAGGCACAGCAGTCATAATCGGAAGAAAAACAGGTCAAGTTATTTATATTGGAATAAAAAATAAATATTGCTTGGTATGGGCTCGAGCTGAGCACAAAAATATCTCATCAAAGCAACACAAATGTTTTAAAAATTATGAAGGTTCTTCAAGCTCCATGGAGACGGAAATAATTGTAGAAGGTTTCAAATCGTCGATCACAATGTATGGCATCATATATGAGCGAATGATAGGCGATGGAGATGCATCTACTTATGCTGCAGTCCTCAAAGCCAGACCATATGAGGACGAAAACGTGACCGTCGAAAAAATTGAATGTCGGAACCACGTACTAAGAAACTTCTGTAAAAAACTACGTAATCTGATTACAGACACAAAATATGTTTTAGCGCACCGTAAAATGCTCAATAATGTCAAAATTTTGACTATGCGGAAATCGATTGTACAATGTATTAGACATCACAAAACCTCTGAAGGTCCTCGCAATGTAGCAATATCAAATCTTCATAGGGATATTATTAACTGTGTAGCACATGATTTTGGCGACCATAGAATGTGCCAAGAATATTATTGCAATAAACATAGAAATGACAACGATGAGCTCAAAAAGATCCAGAATTCCACATTCATTTTCCGAATAAACGCGATTGTTTCAAGCGTTGCTGCAAAATCACGCAGACTCGAAGACGTTGACACAAACACTGTTGAGTGTTTCAATAGTGTCATCGCTAAATTCATTGGTGGAAAACGAATAAATTTTTCTTTAAAAGGAGGTTATCAAGAGAGGTGCTCAGCAGCTGTTCTTTCATTTAACAGCCAATCGGGACTTTCAGCCGTCCAAAAAGCTTTTCTAAACAAAAGTCCTAAAGGCAGTGTTAAAATTATTGAAAGACGGAGAGCTCAAAAACGAAAGCTCAACTTCGAGCATCCAGTAAAGAAAGTACGGAAATTAAAAGACGGCAATCAGAAGCAACATGACTATGGTCCAGCGAGCACAGCACCAGATATGTCTCCACATGAATTAAAGAAAGCTGAAGAAGAGTTCTTAAATAATTTAAGAATGCTTACTTCTGATAGGCAGGCTATCGAAAGGGCTACAGTTTTGCAACGAGATAGCAGTGAATGGTTGGAAATAAGGAAAAACCTAATCACCGCATCAAATTTTGGGCAAATTTGTAAAAGAAAAATTAGTATAAATACTGCTCCTTTGGTGAAAAACATATTATACCAAAAAAATTTGACATGTGTATCTGCTGTTGCACACGGAATAGAGCACGAAAGGCAAGCACTTCAACAGCTTGAAAAGCAGGAAAATATAAGTATTATGCCTTGTGGTTTGTTCATTGATAGGACTTATCCATTTATTGGAGCCACTCCTGACGGATTAGTAGGCGATGATATGCTAATTGAAATCAAATGTCCTTTAACTGCTGTAAAAAATGGACTAAACAGTGCAGTACAGCAAAACAAGATACAAATTTTAAAATACGACAAAAAGACTTGCACTAGCACAATAAATAAAAAATCGAACTGGTTTTATCAAATACAAGGACAGCTTCACGTTACTGAAAGACGAATCTGTCTGCTCGGCATCTGGGGTGGAGAAAATGAACCCTTGCTTACAGAACGTATCGAAAGGGACGATAATTTCTGGAAGACACAAATGGAGTCAAAGCTGGTCAAATTTTACATGAAGTGTTTATTACCGGAAATTGTGGACAGTAGACATGCACGTGGAATGCCAATAAGGATGTTAACCTTACAAGATGACAAGGAAAATGAAATTTTTTATTATGTGGACTCTCCAACGATGCCATCACCTGCGCAACACATCGGCAATTCTGTACAGTCCATAGCCCTGACATCTTCTGAGACACAATCAGAATTGCAACCGGCCACCAGTTCAAGAGAAATAAATTTTGAAGAATTTTAAGATGATTAATGTGGTACATGAATAATCATTTTGACACACGCTAATATTATCAACTGTGTGATAATATTAGCGTTGCTGTATTAAAAAACTAGCTGACCCGGCAAACGTTGTTTTACCTTTAAATTCTACTCTACTCTGCACTACCCTACTCTACCCTACACTACCCTACACTACGCTACCCTACTCTACACTACGCTACCCTACTCTACACTACCCTACTATACCCTACACTACCCTACTCTACCCTACACTACCCTACTTACCCTACACTACCCTACTGTACTCTACACTACCCTACCCTACTCTACCCTACACTAACCTACAATACCCTACCCTTTGTTTTTTTTTTTTTTATACGAGTGAAAATGCGTTACGCACCGTACCCGCCGCTAGCTAGGCGACAGGCGTGTGTGGGACTCGCCCAGCCGGCGCCGGGAATACCCACTAAAAACACTCGGTTCCCTCGAGCCCTGCGTTGAGAGTGACCCGGGCTCGGCCCGAAGATCTGACTCCGGGCCACTCTCAGGGCTTACCGGCCTAATGTAGGCCGGTTTCCGCGCCTAGGGAGGATTACCCGGGAATGGATAATCCCCAGACGTGGTGACCAGTGCAATGCGCGTGCGGGAGCTACCCACACACGCTGGTCACACTCGGGGGCTAAAGGAGACGGGGGTTCGTCCCCCGCCTTCTTCGCCCCGCCCGTCTACGCCGGATGGGAGCGGCAAGAGCATTCTCTTCCCGCTCCCTCTCCGCTGCCTCCTTCTGCAAGAGGACGGTCTCGCAGAAGGAGGCGGCAGCCTCCCATGCACTCTCTCTTTCAACCATGGCTCGCACCATGGTTGCCAGGGAGAGGCTTCCGCCTCCGAGCGCCGCAACGAGATCGCGGCGCTCGTTTCGCCAGGCCGGGCACTCCACCAAGGTGTGCTCGGCCGTGTCGTCGAGAGAGTCACAGTGGTGACACCGCGGCGACTCCTCCCGACGGGCGACACGGTGCAGGTAGTGACCGAAGCACCCATGTCCGGTCAGTGCCTGCACCAAGCGGTAGGTGAGGCTGCCATGCCGGCGCCCAACCCATCCCTCCAACACCGGACGAATCGCTCCAATCGTCCGGTGGCCGGCAGCTGGTGTGCGGAGTGCCTCCCTCCACCGACTCAGGGCCTCCCCCTGAGCCGCTATTCGGACCCGCCTTACCTCCTCGAAGGCGGGTCGTTCCCCCCGTTCCCGGGCCGCGACACGGTGTCGATGCACCTGGGACAGAACCAGGGCATCGACCTCCCACGGCGGCGTGCCCGCGAGCACGCAGGCAGCCCCATGGCTGACCGTGCGGTACGCCCGCACGGTCCGTGTCGCGATGATCCTCTGCGGCTTCCGCAGCAGGGCCACTGTGCGCCGGGAAAGGCACTCCGCCCACACCGGGGCTCCGTAGAGTGCCATCGACCGCACCACACCATGGTACAGCCGACGGCACGCCGAATTCGGCCCCCCCAAATTGGGGAGGAGCCGTCCGAGGGCGGCTGCGACAGAACACAGCCGCGGGGCGAGGAGCCTAAAGTGCTCCTCGAAATCCCAACGGGGATCCAGGATCAGGCCGAGGTACTTGATGTGCACCTCGACGGGAACCTGGACCCCCTCCACCCGGATACGGAGCCCCGGTGGGGTTCTGCGTCGCGGGGCGTGGAATGTCATGGCCCTCGTTTTCTCGAGGGCCACTTCCAGCCCCAGGAGGCGGATGCGTCGGACGACCAGAGAGGTGCCGACCGACGCGAGGTGGACCGCCTCCTCCCACTCGCGCGCCCTCACCGCGACCATGGTGTCGTCCGCGAAACAGACCACATCCATTCGCGGCAAGAGCGCGCCACGCAGAACCCAGTTGTACCCCAGGTTCCAGAGCAGGGGACCAAGCACTGATCCCTGGGGTACTCCTACCTTCATGGTCCACGACTGGACGCGACCCTCTGCGTCCTCGTATAGGACCTTCCTCTCGCAGAGGTAGTCCGACACGAGGGCGCAGAGGTAGAGGGGCACTTCGTGAAATTTTAGTGCCGCCTCTATGCATTCGTGAGGGAGGGTGTTGAACGCGTTCGCGATGTCTAACGACACCGCGACGACATCCTCACCCCTTGCTGTGGCCGCCTCAGTCCACCTCTTGAGGCGAGCCACCGCGTCCATCGTGGACCGGCCGGTCCGAAAGCCGTACTGGCAGTCCGCCAGCTGCGGTCCCCTGCTTTCCAGGTGCTCCTGGACGCGAGCGGCGAGAATCCTCTCGAAGCATTTGCCGCTCTCATCCAGGAGCACGACCGGCCTATAGCCCGACGGTGAGTCGGGGGGACGTCCGTCCTTGCGAAGGAGGCACAGCCTGCCCACCCTCCATCTCCTGGGGAAGCGGCCCGTCGCGATGCATGTATTCATGACCGCTCGGAGCCGATCCCCCAGGTGCTCCATGGCTAGTGCCAACACCTTCGCAGGGACGCCGTCCGGGCCCGGAGCCTTGTTCTTGGCTCTGAGCCTCTCCCTGACGGAGTCCAACTCACCGTCGGTTACGGGAGGCCCATCGGTCCACACCTCCAGAATGGATGAGCTGGAGGTGGGCATCCTGGGGGGCGTGAAGGGTCCCGGGTCCGGAAACAGAGTTTCCAGGACCCTTCTCAATAGGGCTGGCTCCATACAGGAGATGGGGGGTGCCGCTCCCTGCAGCTTCCCCCTCACCACCCTGTACGGCCTCCCCCAGGGGTCGCTGTCGAGGAGTGCCAGAAACTCCTCAGCAGCAGCGACCTTTGCCCTGCATATGGCGGTACGCAGGGCTCGATGGGCCTCTCTGTTCGCCCGGCGAAGACCGTCCTCTTCGCCGGGCCCCCTTACGGCGCGCCTCCTGCACCTCAGGTAGGCGCGCCGTGCAGCCATACTGGCGGCACGCAGGTGAGCGAGTTCCTGCGTCCACCAGTATGTCTGCTTCCTCCGGCGGTAGCCCCGGGCCCTCGGCATGGCGGCGCTGCAGACCACTTCCAGGTCCTCAGCGAGGAGGTCCGCCATACCGTCCGCGTCTCCAGTGAGGTGGGCCGGCGGTTCAGCCCACGCTCGGAACACCGCCGCCTCCTCGGCGACGTCCCTGCGGAGGTGCGCAAGCGCCCACCTCGGGAATGAGGAGGCGCCTGCCGCGGGGCCCAGGTGGAGGGGGGCCGCAGGACCCGCCGTGGAGATCTCGAACCGGACGTACCTGTGATCCGAGATCTCCACCGCCGTCTCTACCCGCCAGTTCCGGATTCGGATGGCCAGGGTGATATCCACTATCGATTCACCCTGCCACCTCACGCACGTCGGGGTGTTGCCCCGGTTGAGGACCTGGAGACCCAAGCAGTGGGCCCATTCCACCAGGTCCTCACCGAAACCGTTCGTGACGGGAGACCCCCACGCGCCATGCTTGGCGTTGAAGTCTCCCGCCACCAACACGGGGCGTGGAGCCGCCCTCTGCACCGTTCCCTCGACGGCCGCCAAAAAGTGATCAAACTCGGCCCGGCTGCGATTGGGGGACCGGTGCTCGCGGCTGGTCTTGCGATCGCAGCCAGGCCATCCGATGACCCCAGCCAACCGGCCGACGCCGGAATAAAATATGGCTCTGACACCACCGCCAAATCCGCCCCCCACTCCGCCATGTCTTGGCACAACAGGTCCTGCGACCTGGCGCAGTGGTTGGCGTTGACTTGTAATATGACACCGATGGACCTACTGGGCATTAGCAGTGTCCATCGGTGTCCCTTCCGTAGCGGTGGTAGCAGAGCCGGCCACTGTCGACCCCACTACGGAGCGGCCCCGAACTGGAGGCGGGTTGCAGGCCCTACCCGCCATTTTGTGGCCACTGGGTAGGCCCCTATCTGCGCACAGCGCGCACTTTATAGGGGCCTTGCAGCCCATGGCCATGTGGCCCGGCTGCCCGCACCTGAAGCACAGGCCGCTCCTGTCCTTTTTGGACGGGCAGAGCGCCGCGGTGTGCCCCCCCTCTAGGCACCTGCGGCAGCGCATGGGGCGCCGCTCCAGTAGGTGGATTGAAGCGACGCTCCAACCCACCACCACTTTGCCCCGCTCTGCCAGCCCCTTCGCGGCCTCTACGGGGCAGGACACTCTGACCGAGCCCGTGCCCCTCGCCCCAGGGCTATGGTGCCCACCCGAATCTGGTCGGGACGGCACTTGGCCGCCTCGGCCAGGACGCCCTTCACCTCTTCAGGCGTCAGTGACTCTTCGAGGCCCGCCAGACGGATCTCCGCCATTTTTGTGGGCCGGGTAATTTCGGCCACCTCCCCGAGCACCTCGGTCAATTTCTTGGCCAAGGTGTCGGCCTGGGAGGGGGAGGTCTCTTTCGGGAGCTCCATAGGGACGGCTCCCGTCATCGACCTCCTGACTTTACCCGGCACCACTCCAATCTCCGTGAGGCTGATGGCCGCCCTCGCCTTCCTGAGGACGTCCACGTACGTGGCGCCCTCCCTTACGGCCTCTGGCTTGAGGGCCATCAGCACGGCGGGCCTCTGCGGTACCTTAGGGGCCTTCTTGGGGGCCGCCGGTTTGGGCCCCTTAGGCTTCGGGCCCGGAGTGGGAGCACGGGCGACGGCGGCCTTCTTCTGCTTCTTACGGACCACCGTGGCCCATGACTCCCTCTCCAGGACCAGGGGCTGCACCTCTCTGGAGCCTCCGGCGACCTGTTCCAGGGCGCGTTTTGGTCCAGAGGCAGGGGCCTCTGCCCCTCCGCGCGCGCTCGGTCCCTTGGGTTTCTTCCCCAGGGCCGGCCTTGCCTTCTTGGGCAGGTTAGCCGGCGGCATGAGTGTCGCCGGCTCTGCCTCCCGCCTCTCTCTCGCCGGGGGCTGACTCAGCCGCTTGTCGGCCGCCAGGGAGGGTCGGTGAGATTTAGGCGGCAGGAGTCGGCCGTCCTTCTCCAGGCCCTCCAGCCGCGCAGTCATGATGCCACCTATGTGGTTCATCACCGCGCGCTGGTAGGCCTCCATTGCCCGGGCAAAATCTTCCCGGGTAATTGGCTCGGCCCCGAGTGGGGGCTCCGGGACCGGGTCCTGTGGCCGCTTCTTTTTGCCGCGAGGGCTTCCCCTTTCGGAGAAAGCCCTACGCAGCTCGGCCACCTCCCTCTGTAGGGCCGCAAGCTGCCCCTGAAGGCGCTGATTGTCGGCCCTCAGCCGCCGCACCTCATCGTCCTCTTTCCGGGAGGCCAGGGATCTGACGGCTTTGAGCATTTTGCTCGAAGCATCCCTAATCTCCCGGATGCACGTCCCTTTGAGGTTTTTGGACTTCTTCAGTACCCCCTCAATGGCCGCCGCCCCCTCCTCAGCCTTCGCCCGAAGTTCTTCAGGTGCAGCCATCGAGGGGCCAGTCCCCTTGGTACGTCCGGTTTGGCGGGATTCCGTCTCGGAGTCAGTTAAAGTGGACTCCGAGTCCGACGGTCCGTCCCGCAGAAACTGTCTGGCCTGGGAGAGCCCCACCGAGTGTTGGGACCCACCCCTGCCAGCTCCCGTCTTGAGGATCTTGGAAGCTGGTTTCTCCGGGCTTCCGGATCCAGCTCCCTCACCTTCTGACGCGCCGCTTGACCAGTGCTTCCGTGTGGCCTTCCTTCTTCCCCCCACGGAACCACTTTGGGCAGACATTGCGTCGCGTGCCCCCTCACTTGATGCCACCGTGATCACCGACGACCGTCCGGTCGCACAAGTGGCATCAGTCTCCTTCCTCTCCGATTCGTTGCCGTCCGTGTTGCAAATCAGGTCCGATATTGCTCGCCGTAAGTCATTGTTTTGTTTTTTTCCAGTCCGTTTTTTGTTTTGGTTTTTGTTTTTGTTCTCCATATCAAGTCCCACGAAAATTAGCGTTATAAAAGTCAACACAAGAGCAGAGCGTCGTACTCCAGGTAAGCCTACACACTGTAGAGGGCGGCAGGCATCTACAGTGGGGAGCTCTAACGACTGGACCCCCTCCAGCCATTCATCCTCTCGCCGAGCCCCACCCAAAACTTAGGATTAGATTGCAATGTTCGACGGATTACCAGTCCGTCAGGTCTGCAACAACCCAGAGACGGGATACGCCGCCCGTGGCTCGGCCGCTTCATAGAGGCGTCCCCTCGTGGCCCGGACAAACGCCCCGACAGCCCCCGGTCCCCGAAGGGACTACGGCATACCCCAGCATGCATCCACTTCGACTCTGCTTAACAGAGTGGAAGCGGACGCAGGCGAACCCCTAATAGCCAGGCTCCCATCAACGACCATCAAAGATGATCGGTGATTGAAACCTGGCCCTTCCCCGTGTGAAGTATTTGCCGCCGGACCCAAGAGTCCACCAGAACTCGGTGGGCAGTTGGGGCCGGCGTTGCCCAGGGTGCGCCACGTGGAGGCTCTTCGAATAGCACCCCCTCAATACCCTACCCTACAGTACCCTAATAAAAATCTATCAGTATCCTATGTCCTTCTCCTGGCTCTAAACTACCTCCCTGCCAATTTTCAGCTAAATCTGTTCAGCCGTTCTTGAGTTATAAGTGGTGTAACTAACACGACTTTCTTTTATATGTGTAGATAATAATATACGAGTTTTGAATGAAGTCTCCATTCAAATATCGAGTTCATTTTTTTTTTTAATTTTTCGTATTTCTACTTTTAGCGGCAATAGAGCACATTCGCTATTACTACAAATTATAATAAAAAGAGTTTTTAATGAATCAAATCTGTCATTTTCTTTTTAAAATAAATCAATAACGCCCGCTTGCACAAGCCCGGCGACAAGTTGACCTACTGCGTGCTTATCTGTAATGTGACACTCCCCGCGACGACGCGGAGACGCTGCGACGTTAGCGCACGGCTCGCTTTGCGGTAATCGCGGGCAACTCTTGGTAGCGTTTAATACCTATTTCGCTTGGCCTACACGCCCTTAAAAAGTCGACATTAATTTTACGTGATAGCCCTACAAAAAAAGAAAGATGGATGACATCTAGGTATTAAACAAATTTTGTGGAATTCAACCAATGAATAAAGTTGAGGCATTAGTCAATACAATTTTGTTTATTTTAATTATTTTCAAATCAACTGCGCACATGTAATGTAATATGTACTTTCATGTATGGACTAAGTATAATATCATATGTATAAAAAAATTTAACCTATTAGGAAATTAGCTTACTATTTTTTCTCTCTCTATTTTTTAGGGAATTAAGCTTTATGTGTGTCATACTTCATTCAAATCGGTTAAGTGTTCTATGCAAATCATAAATATCGAAACAAAAAAGTGTTTACATTAGTAGGAAGTAGAATTTTTACTTTTATGAAATTAAACGATCCAGAAAAGGTTCTAAACATCTGTCTTTTAGGCGTAAACTACTCGTTGCCTAGCAACGGTTTGTTTACCTCTATAATTTATCGAATTTGGCCGACATATAAGGTTGACACGTCCGGTGGCTCACAGGGATCGGTACTGGGCCCCATCTGTGATATTATCAAAGTTTTAGTGTGTTTTAAAAACAAAAATTATATTGTCAGTAGATAATATCTTAATCATAAAATATGGTCTGTTCTTTTTATATTGATTAGAAAATGTTTTGAGTTCTTTCAAACCTCTGCCAGTGTTAAGTTAATCAACGTAACTGTAACCACATTGTGTTGTGAAATATAACAAATAATAGTCTTCACTGTTTTTGTTTACTTACAGAGCTAGAACCCGGAAATTTAGACAATAGTTGTCTAGATGTTGCAGATAAATCACCACACTATTATGAGTCAGACTTAGAAGGTGATGTACCATTGAGGAACTGTAAAACAGAAGTGGAAGACGTAAAAGTATCAAAGAAAAACAGAAAAGCTACGCAGACAATAAGTAAGTATTAGTTAGTTATATAGCTGAGCAAACAGGCCGATGGCTAATATGAGCTAACAGAATAGCGCGGTGAAACTAGTTTTTATACTAGATTCGCGGGGTATTCCAACACTTTAGTTTACTTGAAATCAATAAAGCAAGATACCAACAATTACCACTCCACAGTATAAAACCTGAGAACATCTGACCCGGATAACATCTAAGGTTGACAAGAGCGATGTCCCACAGGAATCGGTTCTGGGGCCGCATCTGTGGGATATCGGGTACGACTGGGTGCTGTGCGCCGACCTCCCTATCGATCACACGCTGGTCCTGGCGCAGTAGATGAGGATCCGGCAATAAGGGCTCGAAGTGGTCTTGTACAAGTCCGAGGACACTTTCTATAGACTTTGAGGTGCAATTCAGACGTTTGGCTCCTAGACTGGAGCGGGCCGGGGCTACCTTTAGGCAGCTCCTCACCAATCTAGGGGGTCCAAATACCTCTTGCCTGAGGTTCTACGGTGTGTCGGCGACGAATGCTCTAGGTAATCGCGCCCTAAAGGGTTATATCTAGCCAGCTAGTCCGCGGATTTCGCACGGTGTCCACTGAGGCTGTGAGCTTCCTTGCCGGATTGCCGCCGTGGGATCTGGAGGCTAAAGTTCTCGCCCATATATGAGAACGGCGAGAGAAGGCAAAACTCCGGAATATAACTCAGCTGCTGCGAGTACACCGGACAAAGCTTGACATGGACAGTGCGATTTTCGAAACCAAGTGCTGGGTCCGCCATAATAGTGGCTAGAGCGGCGGTCCTCACCAGACACGGCTGTTTCGAGAGTGGAAACGCCAGGGTGTCACCACTGTGTGGATCGCTCTGAGGACACGGTGTAGTCTAAAGTGGACGTGGGCTGGGCGAGCCGCTCGCCGCCCATTAAAGATCTGGCCCGGTTCGACGGCGCATTGTGTTCCACTCGCGCTTCAAATAGATGTCAGCACTTAGTGACGGGGTCCACTAGGACAGATGCCTGCCAGGGCACCGGTTGTCCGAAAGAGATACAGTGGACCCTGACGCACAGGCAAGGCATGTGTGTTTGTGTGTGTTGTTAGTTGCGTGATACTTTTTAACGCTCTAAATTCTGCACGGATTTGGAAGAAGTCATCCCAGTATTCCCATAGATTCTAAACTTATGCGGGTGAAACTGCGAGGCACAGCTAGTAATAAATAAATAACAGGTACTTTACTACATACAATACCAGTTTGTACAGTATTTTACTTTGTTCGTTGACGAAGGACATGACAGCATAAGATTACAATCTCCATTATTATATTTCAGGGGTCAATTAAATTTAATCTCAGAGCCCCCTGCCATCACACACTCTATCAAAACATGTTGCTCATCTTCGCCTACTCAACATTCTTCACAGCTGGGTGATATTATGAACTTCTTTGACGTAGCTTACGGTAGAAGTTGACTGGGAGAGATCGTAACGCGAAAAGTGTTCGTACGTTTTAGGCCCCCTTCCGACTTTCTTCGGTTAAAATATAAATCCAACATGTAGGCGACAATTATTCGTCATGTCAGGCCTCTACACACTTAGGCCACGTTGGAGGTCTGCCCGGCTTGGGTAGAGCACTGCCGTGTCCTCGTGGCGGCGATCGGCGGCGTTCTTTCGCGTCCGGCTCTGGTCCGGTCAGGGGCGTGCTCTCTATGCATGCCCCAGATTTCGAGTGGGGTATGCATGCATTCACTACCGAAATCTCTATGCTTATACAACCTTACTTTTTCTTTATACGAAACCTGAATATAGTTTGTTCAGAATAAGCAACTGAATCAATTGCAATCATTTTTACACTATGTATGTTATATTTTTTCCCAAATAAATTTAGCTATTGTTGCGTCGTGGCGACAGCTAACGGAGGTCAACGCCTCGCGTGCCCACCTGATCGGCTGATCTGAGCGTGGACCATATTTTTCCTTTATTAAGCGATTCGTAGTGACCACGGAACACAAAGTTTTGTTAACCTTACCTAAAAAGCAGACGATATCGATAAACCTTTTGAAAATTTTTCTATTCCTATCAACTTTTGCATTGCGGCTTTCGATGTTTAATTTTAAATGTATATTCAAACTACACTCTATTCTACCTTTTCCAAAAAATTGGTAGGTACTTTAAACAAGAATCTAAATGTGTTTCCGCCCAATCGTATTTAGAGGGGGCTTTGTGAAAATTATTTAAATCTGAATATCCATAACCCCAAACATTTTTATTATCATGTTTTGAAAATAATATACACGGCAAACAAAATAATTTGTGTGTACACAGCCTGCTAACCAGTTAAAATTATCATAATAGTTTTTATTAAAACAACGTGTGATATTACCTTTTTTTGAGTTACATACAAATTGCGAACACAACGCCCTATAATTTATATTTTTGCTGCAAACTTAACGTTGAAAAAGGGACCGTTTTAAGTTTATCTAACAACAAATTTCATAGGTATAATTTTGCATATTTAAAAAAAAAAATACGTATTAAAGTAAATAAACTTAATTCATTGGCACTTAAAACGAAAACAAATATTACAATTCACAACAACAAAAAAATGGAGTAATTTATCATTGCAAAGCTGGTATAATAAATAGGTATTTTAACGAAAAACAATTATGTATTTGTGATAGCTTCTAAACTTGGTCGGTTTGTGAAATAGGCACTGCCTTCTCGGCCTTAAAACTGAATGAAATTCTGCGGCCATACACGACAAGTTTACGCACACCATCAAATAATTTTATTCACATACACGACCATTCTCTCTAAAAAATATGCAAATTTAGTTCGTGCCTACGTCGCTCTACGCTCCGTAGCGCTAGTGACGCAGCCGCGGTACGCGCGCATTATAAATTGTAATGTGTGTTAGCTAGTTTGCGCTAGCACCAAAAGATGGCAGTGTTACTGTTTTAGTGTAGTGTTTTAACAGAATGTACTGTAGTACAAAAATTATGTTATAATACGATTCGGGTGTTCCGAATTAGAAAATTATAAGGGTATGCAGTGCTTATATGCCTCTATGGAGCTCACGCGCCTGGGTATGGTAAGGTCCAGGCACGGGTCGATTGCGCGTTGTGTTTCACGCGCGCCTTAAAGAGATGTCAGCAATCGTAACAGGGTCCACAAAGACCGATGCCTCCTGGGCCAGGGTTGCGGATTGGTTAAAAAAAAACCGTGGCCCTGGCGCACAGGAAAGTGAAGAAACACGGGTGGGTTTTAGTCAGAACAACGGGAGCGGTCATTACATGATTTCTCATACAGAACAAAAAAAAAAATCTTAGTTTCCACATCAGTTGTCTGTCTAACTTGCTGCTGTCAGTGGCGTTTATTGTTTAATCAGTAATTTCCGTTTTTCGATCCTACTATGAAATCAACAAAGCGCTTGTGTAAATTATTTAGATTCGCCTGCACAATATCAATCATCTTCCCAAATGTATTTACTAGCTTTTTTTACAGAGGCCACCGTCGTGAGGAAACCAAAAGAGAACACGCGAAGAACAAAAGAAAATGATGCAATAACAGCCGAGCAAACTACAAAAGACAAATCAGACTCGAAAGTTATCCGGACAACTCAAAAATGGACATCCAAGCCTGGCACATATTTCAAAGAGCCTTACGTATGTAATCGGAGTAGTTCTACCAATGTAAAAAAAGAGTTTAAATGTCATATTTGTCAGCGTGTGTATACACGAAGGCAAAGGCTTAGTATTCATATTCGTACACACGCTGGTAAAAACCCTTTAAAGTGTGTTGTATGCCAACGTACTTTTAGTCGAAAGTTTCATTTGACAAACCATATGCGTACTCACACTGGTGAGAAACCTTATAGGTGTTATCTTTGTAAAAATAATTTTATCCAAAGGATTCATTTAAAATCGCATATGCGTACACACACTGGTGAAAAACCTTATAAGTGTTATGTATGTAAAAATAATTTTATCCAAAGCAGTCATTTAAAATCGCATATGCGTACACACACTGGTGAAAAACCTTATCAGTGTGATATTTGTCAACGTAATTTTAGTCATAAGAACAGTTTGACAAAGCATATGCATACACACACCGGTGAAAAACCTTATCAGTGTGATATTTGTCAACGTAATTTTAGTCAGAAGAATAGTTTGACAAAGCATATGCATACACACACTGGTGAAAAACCTTATCAGTGTGATATTTGTCAACGTAATTTTAGTCGTAAGTGTCATTTGACAGACCATATGCATACACACACCGGTGAAAACCCTTATCAGTGTGATATTTGTCAACGTCATTTTAGTCTTATGAATAGTTTCACAAAGCATATGCATATACACACTGGTGAAAAACCTTATCAGTGTGATATTTGTCAACGTAATTTTAGTCAAAAGTCTAGTTTGACAGAGCATATGCGTATACACACTGGTGAAAAACCTTATCAGTGTGATATTTGTCAACGTAATTTTAGTCATAAGAATAGTTTGAGAAAGCATATGCATATACACACTGGTGAAAAACCTTATCAGTGTGATATTTGTCAACGTAATTTTAGTCAAAAGTCTAGTTTGACAAGGCATAGGCGTACACACTGGTAAAAAACCGTATAAATGTGATGTTTGTCTGAATAGTTATAGCAGCAAGGCTTATTTAACAAAGCATATTCACACACACACTGGTGAAAAACCATACGAAGTTTGATAATACGTGAACAACCGTGGTAAATATCGGTATATTAAATTAATGGTTTAATCGCTCTCGCGTTACAGCCCAACCTTGGCGTGCTTTTTCTATTTTTATTTCTATCCTGCATTTGTATTATGATTACTCAATCTTGATTATATTCATTTTTTTTTGTTTTCCTTCTAATTTTATAACTTTCATTAATAATTCACAATGTATTTCACCATACATACAAACCACCGCCATACTCATCACCATTATCATCATCATCTTAACGTTTATCCCGGTTGCATCCGCGGCTTTGGCGTTGGAGCCTGGAGTCCGCTTTCCTGCACATTCCCCTCCATTTCGCACGATCTTTAGCATCCTGTGGTAAAAGATTGTTGGCACGCTTGTCATCTCTTACAACGTCAAGCCAGCAGTTCTTTGGTCTACTCCGCTTGTTCCCGCCCGGCGGAGGTGCCATGGCAAGACATATGCTACCTACGTAACATTCGTAATTATTTTTTTTTTCGTAAGACGTGGCCTTATAGCTTGTCTATATAGTAGTGAAAATGGATCTTTCTGAAACTAACAATTTTAAAAGTAGAACAACACTAAGGTCCGTATTACAGATCGTTACTCAAGCATTGATCTCTAGGTACCTATAATCTAGTTTTGAGTCGAGTTTTGATTTTAGAACGACCCTCAAGCATAGATTCGTTGATCATAGATCAGCTGAGTTGGACTTTATTGAGTCATACATATACATAGGCATTGATCATCACTCAAGTGTGGTCGGGACCACGCTTGAGCATAGATTACCCTATTATATTGGCATTGTCATGTCATTTTTGATTTTTGTTCTATTTAATTCTAGCTGCATTGTAGAGTTCAAATATTGTTTTTCTTATTAATATTTGAATCAAAATGGATGTATTTGAAGAAATAGACCATTATGATAATTTATTTAAGGATAATTTTAGTAGAAGATTAAACTTAGTTCCTCTAAGATATTTGCGTGACATAATTTTGGCGAATCCTTTAAAAAGGTACAGATTTTCTCAAGATGTGGTGAAAATTATATTTTTGATTGAATTATGCCTAAATTGTATTTATAGTAACAGGCTGTGTGAGCACACTTTTGTTCATATAATTAAGTTATTATAAATGTGTGATTGTGCTGTTCTGGACTAACACACAACCGCAATATTCTAATTATTTGGGTTCTTAAAATGCATTTTATTAAATCTTAACTTGTGAATGAAAAGATATGTTAATTGGATATAGGATTAATAAGGGATGCTCAATCAGGAGGCTCAGGAGGTTTGAAGAGAATAAGTTCATGACAAATAGTGCTTATTTAATGTGTTATCCAGTGGGAAAACTTAGGACGGCAGCTCCAAGGCCCAGAACGAAAGAAAAGCCATATTATGGCAGTCACACAAATAATAAGACTCATTTTGTAGAAACGATTTATTTTGATGTGAAATTACACTACATATTTGTTATAAATTCTTTATTTTAAGTAGTAGCTAGAGCTCCTCCGTCACCATACTCACCGTCCTTGCATCAGGTTAAATAATAGGTGATGGGTGACTTTCATATGAACATTCAAACTTGCACCTGTAAACAAACAAATACTATATAGTTAATAAAATACACTATAGCCCAGTTGCAAGGGCAGAAATAAGTAATATAAAATAGACAAGAACATACATATATACGTTTCTCAAGCATTAAGGGAATGAATGTACCTACATATTGTATATCTTGTATGGGCTACTGTTTTCAACATTCATTTGGTTAGTTTAATTAAATTAGTAAGTAGATAGGTATATATTCAAAGATAAATACCTTTCCTTTTTTACTCCAATTATGGAGCTTATTGTTTTCATTGCTCCTTCAGGGGTCTTTTTTTCTATGTCTTCTCCGTTTGCCATGAGAGTTACTGCGATTCATACGTAATAGACACTGTTTGATCCTTTAGAATACATTGTATATCATGGAATTCGAATTGAATGGCGTGCAACAAGAGAGGCCTTTAGCCAGCAGTGGACTGCTTTAGCGTGATGATGATGACGATTCCAGAGAAACAAACTTAAAATTATTTATCAATTTTCTAAAAATTGTTTACACTTTTTTCGAAAGTTGATTACATAAAACTGTCAAAGTCACGATCCATAATGTTATAAGCCCCGCACGATGATATTGCGATTGGCGGCCATCTTGGTGACGTAGTCGAACTCGCACCGTCGGTACCGTTCGCAAGTTCAGTCCGCGCTTACCCACTTACGCACATCGAATATTTTTGTTAGCTTTTTGTTTTTGTTATCCTGTTTTATTGTTATTCTTGAGTTTTGTTGTTTAGTTTTATTAACTGTTACTCGTTAAAATGAGTAAGAAATTAATTAATAGTCGTGCTCGTGAAATTATAATTAAAGTGGACAATTATTTTGTTAAAGAGAAAGAGGATTGTAAGTTAGTTCTTGAAAGTATAAACCGTGCTTTAAAAAGTGCTTCGGACATTTTAATACTGAAGCAACTGCTTACAGTTATTAAAATATTTTGCAAAATTCTATCAAAGTCACGGAGTGTGTGGCATGTGCCACAGGCGTTGCAAAAAATACTGTGACAAAATTGAGACGAGAGCATGAGTCAGCAACAGCCAGTGGCAGCAAAATGAGAACTCCTACTAAAGGAAAAAGACAAAAGAAGAAATATTTCGACGGGTTTTCCTTAACAGCTTTAAGAAATATTATAGATTCAATGTGTACGGTGAGGAGAGAAATACCCACAATGCGCAAAATTTTGGCGGCTTCAAAAGTAGACCTTAATTATACTGGTAGTGAAACTACATTAAGAAAAATAATGAAATGTGATTTAGGCTACCAATTTAAACGATGCTACAAAAAAGACTGGCCCTAATTCAAAGACCCCAAATTCAAGCGTGGAGGGCTAAATATTTACGACGTATGAAAGAAAATGACTCGCTTGGTAATAACAAAAGACCCGTTATTTATCTCGACGAAACGTGGATACATGCACACTAAACGGTAGAAAAATGTTGGCAAACAGTAACCGATGGAGTGAGACGGAACGACAGCCCCGGCCGCCGATGGATAGTTCAAGCGGGAAGTTAAAGCGGTTTTGTTGACAATGCCCTTTTAATGTTTAAAGCAGACACCAAAGCGGGGGATTACTATGATCAAATGAATGCTGAGTATTTCACCAAGTGGCTTACAGACAAAATAGTACCCAACATACCATGCAACTCCAAAATTGTGATGGACAACGCCCCTTATCACAGTAGGGATGAGAATAGGCCACCAAGTATGAACAATAAAAAACAGTTGATTGTTGAGACTTTCCCAACGACAGTACAAAACCTGAACTGTATTTATTAATTAAACGGCACAGACCGCCGAAAAATTATAAAATTGACAATTTATTAGCTGGCAATGGCCATGAAGTCGTTAGATTACCACCTTACAACTGCGACCTCAACCCCATTGAGTACATCTGGAATCTGGTAAAGATGAGGGTGTCAGAAAAGAATGTGGAGCAGTTGGAAAGTCGCATGGAAGCTCTGACGTTGGAGTCGTTGGCGTCAATAACTCCAGATGACTGGCGAAAGGAAGTCAATCATGTTAAACGGCTTGAAGAGGAATACCTATTGGAATAAAGATCGAATAATTGACGAGTTATTTGTCATAAATACGGCGACGACAGTGAATCGGAAACGACAGACACAGAAAGCAGTTATGATTCGGAAGACTTTATAATTTTTTTTACATATTATCCTGGTTTTATTTATAAGCTGATAGATGTAGGTAGTAATTAAAACATGACTACTACACAGTGGACTCTGGTTCAATTCCCGCTCGCAAATTAACAGAAATGTAGTTAGAAAAACATAGTATACATGTAAGAAAGATATACGAATAGGTAAGTATATTTTTCTTACGTCTACAAAAATTATTTCTTTGAAATTTTTAATAATGAAAGTTTATTTGTCAGAATATGGGTGAGTAAGTATACCTAAGAAAGAATGTTAAATGCAAAATTAATATTAAATTTATTATACATACACTCTTTATAAAGAGTGTAATAAAATTATAAAATACAAATAAACCCTTAACCCTAATATTAATTTTGCATTTAACATTCTTTTGCTAGCTGTCCTTTTGTGTGACAGATGACGTCACAACGCTGTTATTGTGACAAGGTTCCATCGCAATATCATCGTGCGGGGCTAGTATCTCCTCAGTCCTCAATTCCTCATTTAGAAACAAATTATAAATATAAAATTACAAAATATTATGTTCACAAAGTACACTTTTAAGTTTTATAAACTAGTTTCAAATATACTACAATATACAATTACCTGACGTAAAAAAACAAAAATAATTACAACCTAAACATCCTTTACAGTCTCAGTTATAAATCTGTACAAATATATATACTAGCCCCGCACGATGATATTGCGATTGGCGGCCATCTTGGTGACGTAGTCGATCTCGCACCGTCGGTACCGTTCGCAAATTCAGTCCGCGCTTACCCACTTATGCACATCGTATATTTTTGTTAGCTTTTTGTTTTTGTTATCCTGTTTTATTGTTTTTCTTGAGTTTTGTTGTTTAGTTTTGTTAACTGTTACTCGTTAAAATGAGTAAGAAATTAATTAACAGTCGTGCTCGTGAAATTATAATTAAAGTGGACAATTATTTTGTTAAAGAGGAAGATGACTGTAAGTTAGTTCTTGAAAGTATAAACCGTGCTAAAAAAAAGTGCTTCGGACACTACTGAGGATATTTTAATACCGAAGCAACTGCTAATAGTTATCAAAAATATTTTGCAAAATTCTACCAAAGTCACGGAGCGTGTGGCATGTGCCACAGGCGTTGCAAAAAATACTGTGACGAAATTGCGACGAGAGCGTGAGTCAGAAACAGCCAGTGCCAGCAAAATGAGAACTCCCTCTAAAGGAAAACGACAAAAGAAGGAATATTTCGACGGGTGTCCTTAACAGCTTTAAGAAATATTATACATTCAATGTATACGGTGAGGAGAGAAATACCCACAATGCGCAGTTTTCTTAATGTAGTGAAACTACATTAAGAAAAATAATTAAATGTGTTTTAGACTACCAGTTTAAACGATGATACCAAAAAAGACTGGCTCTAATTGAAAGACCCCAAATTCAAGCGTGGAGGGCTAAATATTTACGACGTATGAAAGAAAACGACTCGCTTGGTAATAACGATAGACCCTTTATTTATCTCGACGAAACGTGGATACACGCACACTACACGGTAAAAAAATGTTGGCAAACAGCAACCGATGCCGGAGTGAGACGGAACGACAGCCCTGGCCGTCGATGGATAATATTTCACGCGGGAAGTTAAAGCGGTTTTGTTGACAAAGCCCTTTTAATGTTTAAAGCAGACACCAAAACGGGGGATTACTATGATTATATGAATTTCACCAAGTGGTTTACAGAAAAATTAGTACCCAACATACCACGCAACTCCATAATTGTGATGGACAACGCCCCTTATCACAGTAGGGAAGAGAATAGGCCACCAAGTATGAACAATAAAAAACAGTTGATGGTTGAGTGGCTACAAGCTCACAACATCGACTTTCCCAACGACAGTACAAAACCTGAACTGTATTTATTAATTGAACGGCACAGACCGCCGAAAAATTATAAAATTGTAAATTTATTAGCTGGCAATGGCCATGAGGTCGTTAGATTACCACCCTACAACTGCGACCTCAACCCCATTGAGTACATCTGTAACCTGGTAAAGATGAGGGTGTCAGAAAAGAATGTGGAGCAGTTGGAAATTCGCATTGAAGCTCTGACGTTGGAGACGTTGGCGTCATTAACTCCAGATGACTGGCGAAAGGAAGTCAATCATGTTAAACGGCTTGAAGAGGAATATTGGAATAAAGATCGAATAACTGACGAGTTATTTGTCATAAATACGGCAGACGACAGTGAATCGGAAACGACAGACAAAGAAAGCAGTTCTGATTCGGAAGACTATATGAGTAGGTTAAGATTGTTTTGAATTATATATAAACATTTTTTAACATACTATCCTGGTTTTATTTATAAGCTGATAGATGTAAGTAGTAATTAAAACATGACTGCTACACACTGTGGACTCTGATTCAATTCCCGCTCGCAAATTAACAGAAATGTAATTAGAAAAAAATAGTATACATGTAAGAAAGATATACGAATAAGTATATTTTTCTTACGTCTAAAAGAATTATTTCCTTGAAAATTTTAATAATGAAAGTTTGTTTGTCAGAATATGGGTGAGTAGGTATAAAGAGTGTATATAGAATAAAATTATAAAATACAAATAAACCCTTAACCCTAGCTTATTAATTTTGCATTAAACATTCTTTTGCTAGCCGTACTTTTGTGTGACAGATGACGTCACAAAGCTGTTATTGTGACAAGGTTCCATCGCAATATCATCGTGCGGGGCTTATACTCTGTGTGTTATACTCATGGGCACAACGACAGATATAACATTTATGGAATGCAATAATACAAAAAAGATTTCTAATAGGTTTAACTTCAATAAATGTGGGATTTTACTATTCAGGGTTAACAAAATAACGTTCCTTTTATTAATTTTTGGGTTCTTATGGTACAATTAAATATTTCATAAGTAAATTAAATAAATCGTAAACGAAAACAGACTGATGCATAAACAAAACACATCTCTGCTTGAGGCTCGAATTGAGTCTCGATTTGCTGAGTATAGATTGATTACCGTTCTGGGATAAGAACGATGCTCAAGCACTGATTCTATACTTAAGAAATGATCAAGTGATTGGATTTTAAACTGTACTTGAGTAACGTTCATTAATGGGGAAGAAAACTGACAAATCTCGCCACTAGAGGCGCTGATATCGTTTGACCCAAATAAACTGTCAAAACCCATTGTAATTTGTTCGCGTTTACGTTGTTTTATAAAAATGAAAAAAATATGCCGCGTTGTGTAGCAATTTGTTGCAATAATAATGGAAATCATTCTTTCCCTAAAAATATGCATTTCAATTTAGAACTACTCCAATCAAATGAAATCAAATCAAAAATTTTGATTTCAAATTAACCAACAGTTGGTGCTTTTGAATAGTCAATGTCGGTCATTCCAAGAAAAGTGAAGCTAAATTGCACGTTCCAAAGCGTAGGTCTCTATGGAGAACGTGCAAGAAACTCCATGGACACTCTTTTAAAATCATTGATACGAGAGAAAGACAAAACCAAAGGAAACTTGGTTTTATTGTACTTTAAAACTTATGCATTAAAACAAGACATTAGGAATTATATGACAAGACGTCTTGTCAAAATATAAACAACTAAATAACATAGACAGACAAGGAGTTCATATATCATTCACCCCATCCTTTTAAGACGAGACGTAATCTCGAAGATAGAGCGGAGGTCTACACTCTTGGGCAGAACGGAGGCAGGGCGGAGGCTTACTTTCTTGGGTAGACCGGAAAGGCAGGGGGTCATCTGTCAATTCTGAAGGGCCAGGTTCTTCGTTCAGAGATTGAGTATTTTCTGTGGCAGAGTTTGGTACAGGCATTTCTTCAGTATCTTCGGCATCTAGGAAAATATCCTCATTTTCCGGTATTGGAGCCAAGGACCTGTTTGAGACGGTGGTTTCTCGACCATCTAGCAATCTCACAAATGAATAATCAGGATTGCTTTGTAACAACTCTACTTCCTCAATGGCTGGATCATATTTAGAATTTCTAACGTTTCTTTTCATGAAGACAGGACCTGGCGACAACAACCAAGTTGGCAGAGATGAACCATTGGTTGAGCGACGAGGGTGACTGAACATCCTTTCATGAGGAGTGGTGTTAATGCCTGTGGATAATAGAGATCTGATAGAGTGTAGAGCGATAGGTAAGGCTTTCTCCCACTCAGAAATTCCTAAATTATTACAGCGAAGATAAAGCTGAACTGTCTTCCACAATATACCATTTAGACGCTCAACCAATCCGTTACCCTGCGGGCTGCGGGTTGTACGGTGAAGTCCGACTACAAGCGATTCCAAGGCTTGTTAAAAATGTTCTTGTTTCGTCCGAGAGAAAAGAAGTTCCTCTATCCGTATGCACGTATGCAGGAGTACCAAATAAGCAAAAAAGTTCTTTTAAGCACCTAACAACAGTTGCTGAAGACATGTCTTTACAAGGAAAAGCAAACGGGAACCTGCTGTATTCGTCAATTATAGTAAGGATGTATTTGTTAGTAGAATTCGATGGTAAAGGACCTTTGAAGTCAAGATTAAGTCTTTCGAATGGAGCTGTCGCTTTGACTAGGTGCCCTTCATTCTTGACATATCTGGGTTTTAATTCAGCGCATACACGACAGCTAGCGGTCATTCTTTTTACATCTTCTACTGAATACGGCAGGTTTTTGGAGCGGGTCCAATGTACCATTCTTGTTACGCCGGGGTGGCATAAGGATCTATGAAGATCAGCAAGTTTATCAAGAGAGCCACATGCGACTGCAGAAACTCTGGACAGTGCATCCGCGGCTACATTTTGTTTGCCAGGTCGGTAAATTATATCGTATTTATAGCAGGATAATTCTAGGCGCCATCTCTCTATTTTTTCATTCTTGATTTTACTTGTGTGAGTTTGATTGAACATGAAGGAGACGGACTGTTGGTCTGTAATAAGTATGAAGTATCGGCCGATCAAATAATGGCGCCATTTACGGAGGGCTTCTACTATCGCACATGCCTCTTTTTCTATCGAGGATTGGCGCCGTTCAGAATTATTTAATGAGCGTGTGAAAAATGCTACAGGGCGGCCTTTCTGGGAAAGCGTAGCAGCGATGGCAAATTCTGATGCATCAGTCTCGACGGTGAACGTCTCTTTGGTGTCAATTGAAGCAAGAGATGACTTCGCGATGTCAGATTTTAGTTTATTGAAGCATTCAGTTGCTTCTTTAGATAGGGGAAACTTAGTGTCGACTAACGGTTTAATTTTAGCGGAATAATTGTTGATCCATTTAGAATAATGGGCAAATAGACCAAGAGTTCTTTTTAGAGAGGCTGCATCTAACGGAACGGGGAGATTTAGCAGTGGTTCTAAGCGTGACTTGTCGGGCTTGATAGTATTGTTATTAATGGTATAGCCGAGAAGGTTAATTGAGTCGGTTTCGAATACGCATTTGTTTTTGTTTAAGGTGAGATTGTATTTTTCGGCAGCTTCCATGAATCGACGCAGATTAACGTCATGTTCTTGTTTGTCCTTTCCACAGATGGTAACATCGTCTAAGTAGGCGTAGGTTCCTTTTAGCTTCTCTGTACGAATAATATAGTGAAGGGTTCTTTGGAAAGCAGCAACGCCGTTCGTAACGCCAAATGGTATGCGAGTAAATTGATACAAATTGCCGCAAGCCTCGAATGCTGTGTATATCTTTTCTTTGGGAAGGATTGGTACTTGATGATACGCACTTTTTAAGTCAATTTGACTGAATAAATTGCATTTAGAGACTGCGGTGACGATAGAATCTATACTTGGGAGGGGATATGCATCTAGGTCTGTGAATCTATTTATCGTTTGAGAGTAATCAATTACCAAACGTTTTCGGTGATATCCACCTCCAGCGACTATAACTTGTGCTCTCCACGGAGATATACTTGGCTCAATAACTTTGTCTTTGAGCAGGTTTGAAATTTCAGTTGATATGAATGCTTGATCTCCTTCTGAGTGACGTCTGGAACGAATGGCGATTGGTTTGATAGATGGCGAAAGATTTGTAAAGACAGTTGCTGGAGGTACGGAGGCTTCAAGAACGTTGCATATTTTTAGGGTTCCTTTTTCACCACCAAACTGCAATTCGAGAGAAGAGTGTCCTTTTAGGATGTCGTGACCGATGATGATGTCAGCACATAAGTTATCGACAATGAGCAGCGCCTGTTGCTTATAAATGTGATTATCAATCTGAATAGTAGCATGGCATATACCTTTAACATATGATACGTTGTTTAATGAAGCGAGAGTCACAGCTTGATTGCAGTGTTTCCTTTTAAGATTAAGTGTTAGAGCCAAAGCATTATCTATAAAACTGATAGAGCTTCCAGTATCAACTAGGGCATCGACATTGTGATTATTTACAGTGATAGTGATTGTGGCCTTACGTAAGCTGGAAGGAGCGGCGGCACAGATAGATGCAAGGGAAGCGGGATGAGATTCTTGAGATTCTTCTTCAACATTCACAACATTGAGGTTTTGCTGTTTTCGTCCAGCACTACGGCAAACGTTGGCAAAATGACCCTTCTTCTGACATAGTTGGCATTCAGCGTTATTTGCTGGACATTTGATCCTTGGATGGACGTTGCCGCCACAAAAAAAGCACCTGTGTCGTTTAGAATTGCTATAACGTGAGGTCATGGCTGCAATATTCGGCTGATGAAGGTTTTCTTGTGATTCGATGGATGCCACTGCATTCAACATGTTAGTAGAGGCTGGTAGTGCATTTGATTGCAATGCTTGAGAAGTATTTTCTGCGGTCTCTAGGGAAATTGCTAAATCTAATGCCTCTTCCAGCGTCATTTCTGATTTCTCGAGTAAGCGTTCCCGAATTCGTTGGGTTGACAGCCCTGCGATAAAGGCTCCACGGATTGATTCATTTTGGTGCTCTTCCGCAGTGACGGTTTTGTAGTGGCAGTCGTAGGCTAGAGAGGTAAGCGCCCTGCAGTACTCTACTATCGTTTCCCCGGGCTGTTGTTTCCTGCAAGTCAGTTGGTGTCGAGCCAGTATAATATTCTTCCTCTTTTCGAACGTGTCGTTGAGGAGTTTGATAGCGTCACAGTACTTCGAACATTCCTTAATTATATTAAATATGGTAGGTGACACATGATTAGCAAGGAGCTTGAGTTTGATGTCTTCAGTAGCGGAAGAAGCTTGTTCGGAAATAAAGTTTTCAAACGTGTGCCGCCAGTGTGTCCATCGCAGATCTGAACCAGCGGTGGATGGTTCAATCTCAAATCTTTGTGGTCGTAGATAGCACGACAAACTCGCGGTCAGCGGGGTTTCTTTCTTCGACATGATTATATTTATAGATATAATTAAAGTACAATAAATTGATACGAGAGAAAGACAAAACCAAAGGAAACTTGGTTTTATTGTACTTTAAAACTTATGCATTAAAACAAGACATTAGGAATTATATGACAAGACGTCTTGTCAAAATATAAACAACTAAATAACATAGACAGACAAGGAGTTCATATATCAATCATAATATGGATTACATGTCTTCGTTACATATTTCTGTTGCTTCTATCATGTGAGCACAATGTATAATTATAAAAAATAACGAAAAGATAGAAAATTAATCAAGCCCACTGGCAGCTAAGAGATGACCAGTCTCCACTGACGGCCCCCGTTCACGAGCATGACGCGCGCATCAGCCCCACTTAGCTCAACCATTTTGAAGGGAACCAAATGACCCAACAGCACGCGCCACCATCCCATTAGAACAATTCGGGTTCCGTACCCTACACTCCTGTCCGCAACAGATCCTACGCATCACTGAACATATTCACGCAGGGTTCCTGCGTGGTATGTACACAGGTGTAGTTTACTTCGATATAGCGAAGGCGTTTGACAAAGTCTGGCACAACGGCTTAATCTATAAGCTGCACCGCACCTTTCGCAATAAAATCGAAGGAACGCTCTCCTCCCCCCGCCCCATCCGTACAGGTGTTCCCCAGGGCTCTGTATTAGCCCCCCTCATTGTCACGCTTTTCACCAGCGATATCCCGAAAAGCAGTAAGGCTCAACTCGCTCTGTTCGGAGACGACACAGCCATCTACTGCTCGGGACGCAGTCCAGACTGGATTCGCCTCCATCTTCAATCCGCGGTCAACAAGCTCGCTGACTGGTTTGGTGAAATGAAGGATTGAAGTCAACCCCCTAAAAAGCCAAGCGGTACTCTACAGGAAACCGCGGGTCAGTGTCACCCTTCCACGACCCATCACCTTGGACGGCAAGCCGATCCCTTGGGAGAAACAAGCCAAGTACCTAGGTGTGATTCTCGATCAAAACCTTAACTTCTCAGAGCACATTGAGACGGTCCGCGCTCGCGCCGCCTTCGCTCTAGGTCGACTCCACCCCGTCCTCGCGTAGCAAGCTATCGCTCAGGTGCAAAATGCGCTTGTACAAAGCTTGCATACGCCCGATTGTGACCTACGCTTGTCCAGTCTTCGCACATGCCAAGCCACGTCATATCCATAGGATGCAACTAGTCCAAAACCGATTCCTCCGTAAAGCCACAAACGCCCCTTGGTTCGTCCGAAATGAGATCCTCCATCTTGATCTCAAAATCCCCACCATCCAGCAGTTCATGAAACGCCTTTCCAAGCGTTTCTTAGACACTGCTGCCAAGCACCGCAATCCTCTTATAGCAGCGGCCGCCAATTACACTCCCTCCACCATCTCCCGACTTCGCCGCCCTCGGCATGCTCTCTCAGACCCCGATGACCCCATTATCCTCCGCCAAGAGGCCAATAGGGCCACCAGCACATTACACAAACACAGACCGACCTACCGACCTCGCCGCCGAGGTCCACCGCGATGCGCTCCACGTAGTAATCCCCTCCCCCGTCCCTTGTCCGATGAAGGCCAGCCCGCGCCGCAGCTGAGCCAGTAATATCAATGTCCCAACAATAATCTCTGAGTTTGTTTCGGCGTTTCTTCTCAAAGCTAGTTCTAGGAAACGCCGCGGTCATCAAACCATTAAGTATAACTTTCGATCCAGCCGTCTCCTGCTGTCCTCTCTAGCGACGCCCTAAGCCGAAGTTCGTACCCCACAGGGGGTGACCTTAGTGCGTAGTCGCCTAATTTTAAGTGCCCCTGGCTGGACGCTTTAATTTTTAATTAAGGCATCCACAGGAAAGTCCGGTTAAGTAGTTACGGCCTCTAATGGCCACCTACGAGATGCCATATCAAAAAAAAAAAAATTCCAGATTACGAAAGTTTAAGCGCAATGACCACGGAATTGTTGGAATGACAAATTTTAAGGGACTTAAAGCCCCTGATTTTCTATAGTTTTGTACAGTTTTATCGTGGAATCTATTGTCGATTCGAAATTTAATGTAGGGTCAGCTACTTTTTCCCAGTTTTTGGTATAAAAGTCGTCGTATTAATAAAATAAATGCATTTATTTCCAAAGTTATTGTTTTATTTACATAATAACACATTATTGTACAATAATCATGTAAAATAACAGACATTTCTATACATATTTTGCATCTGCAAGCTAAACAAAAACACGGCTCAGGTAGTCAACCTGGACACCGAACAAAAAAAAAAGGGTATTAGGGTTTACACATTTATTCAAGCCAAGTGACTGTTTATTATAATTTATTACATAGCTTGGTACACAATCTTATCGCAGACAAAGTGCTAGCTGTTAGAATTGATTAACTTACGAAGTCTCAATGCAAACACTTGAAAAAGAGCTCTACGAAAGACCCTTTCATAATTTTTATCACAGAGCAACTACTATTGCATTTATTTAAATTCTGTTTGCAATCCACATGGTGACGATATTTACTAATGGAAACACACAACACAAGGGCATGTTGCCTAGTAAAAACATTAACAAAATCAACATCAATCATCAATAATTTCAGTACAAGAATTCCATAGACACAGCCAGCAGGTCACATCTGAACAACAGAATAAATAAATAATGAAAATGAAGCAATTCTCATACAGGTTTCGGATTTTTTTTTTAAATATGAAACAATAGTTTATTAAACAATATTTATGTAAAAAAAAAAATGTTCTACGCACATCACATTATTAGATGAATATCCTACAATTCGCCAACGAAACGAACAAAGGTCCCGTACAAAAACATATACAATATATAGACAGATACAAAGAAATAAATATTTATAAATAAATAAATTATTGATGAAGGATAAGGAAACAGCGGTTCATGCACACAGGCTTGTTGCAACCAACACAGTATGTATGCACCAGTTTACGGCAATCCACGTTGGTGCACTTCCGCCGCTGGCGTTGGCGTTTTGACTGAGCTCCAAATGGATACTCAGCCAAGTGGTGGGAGCGTAGCACGTCGTAGATTACCGTACTCTGGTGCATACTCGGTGTGGTTGCAGACTGCAAAGTGGGGAGAGATGGGGAATGTTTAGAAAGAAGGGCTTTTACTAGACAGATACGGAAATTTCTATGACTTAAAGAAGTAGAACGAGTAGAAGAAGTAGAAGAAACTGAACGACGGTGTATAATAAAAGAATTTAGAACGGAGACGTTTAACAGTCTCCGGAATAGTTTTTTGTACCAGACCCTTGTTTGTGTCCGCTCGATAGGGTACATGGCCAACATCTGATCTTTTTTGTCCACCCCACCCATCATGATATTGTAATCATTTATCAAGATGGGTTTGGTGGACAAATTCCGAGCTTGAGAGACGCCGTTGCCATGGTATGTCGAGATCATAGCGACTCTATTGTTGTCCCTCCATACCATGACATCAACGTCTCCCGAGGTGAGACCAGTGATCTGACCTTTGGCCATGTTCTCCTCGGTCAGACTGTTCAGGGCCTCCGGAACAAACTTACGATTGGTCCGCAGGGTTCCTACACAGTCAAAGCCCAACACCTTCAGGTGTCGAGCAAGGCATGGCGAATTATAAAAACTATCCATCCATAACGTGTGACCCTTGCCCTCAAGACCTTTTGTAAGCCTTAGGACAATTGCCGGCGTGGATGCTTTCATTGGGTCTTCATACTGCTGCGATGGACACCTTTGAGACTTACCGATAGCGTGAACCTCAAACCGCCATAGGTAGCCGGTTTGAGATTCACAAATCTCGTAAGTCTTGATCCCCATCCCAGCAGCTTTATCGGGAATCAATTGGCTGATGTCCAACCCACCTTTCCACTGCAGAAGACTTTCGTCCAAGGCAATGTTTTGCCCCAGGCGATAAAGTGACTGGAATTTGTTGTTCAGATGTGACAACAATGGCTGCACCTTAAAAAGTTTTGCCTCGGAGCCTCCCAGATTTTGCTCACACATGTCATGGTTGTTTACGAAGTGTAAACACTTAGTGAGCATCATAAAACGATGCCCAGACATGTGTGCACTAAATCCGGGTGTACAGAATAAGTCAGAAGATGAATCCCAGTATTCCTCGATGCGTGACTTGACCACAACCCCCATCGCAATAACCACACCGAAGTAGACGTATAGCTCGTCCGCAGAAGTATTTCGCCACATTCGTATGCGGCTATTGGGAAGGAGGTTGCCTTCATCGAGAATACGGGATTCCAACTGCTGAGCGTATCTATTGGTCTCCGTGGCAATGTACTCCATAAATTGCCGATCCCATATGCTAACGAAAATCTCATATGGGTCGACACATGGAGCTGTCGGACCTACATCGTTGTTCGAAAACATTTCCCGTCTTGATTCAGGTCGAATCTGAACATTCGGAAACGGTTTCCAATCAAATTCATACAAACCCCAAGGCTGGTCCGTCGCGGTTGGGGGAACATAAGGGATGTTGGCGTCCACAGAGCTGGCTGCAGGCTGGAGTTCGACTGCAGGCTGGTCGTCGGCATCATCAATGTCCAAGGGCGTCTCCCAGAAGCTTCTCTGCACCCTTGGAATGAGTGACGGAAATACGTCATCTTCGTCGCTCGCATCAGAGTCTGGTTCGCTTCCTGTGTAACAATAGGTAGGTAAAACATCTGGTGGGAACTGGAAGTTTGTCCCTAACCCCGTCCCGAGCTAAAATCAACAGTATTTACCATAAAAGGGCTGATCATATATCTGCTCATCTCGCAGACTCCGGCGAGGACGAAGCATTGATGATGCCGATTCACAATCCGAAAACCTAAAAAAATGTTGCATGTGAGACATGGTGTTTAAATTAATACAAATTAAAAAACAGGAAGTCATTAAGATACTTACGACGCCGGCGATACGTCCTCCATCTGAGATGGTTGTGGCCTGGGTGGAGGGATCTCCTCCACCACAATCTGAGGCGCCATCTGAGGTGGGTCGATTGGTGCAGAAGCAGCTCTGAAAACAGCTATTATTTAAAATTATTCTTGCTAATGGTAATTAAAATTATTCTTGCTAATGGTAATTAAAATTATTCTTGCTAATGGTAAATAACCAAGTCACAATTTAGGACTACTTACGGTGGCCACCGGCGTTTCCTGTTAGCAACCTCTAGAAGTCGACCCACTGGCAGCTCATTAATATCGAACACATTTAATCTGAAATACAAAATTCAATTTTAATACTCAAAAAACTAGGAATATAAATTTGATTTACAAAAAAAAAGCGTTAAAAGCGTTACTCTCTGATGGTGTTTGGCCCAGATCTATCGGAGCCTGCCACGGCTCGACCCCGTCGAGTGTTGCTGCCGCCTGGAGGAACCGCCTCCGCAACTAAGAAAACGAAATGTGTAAAGTTCGCATTGCCAAACGTTAGAAATCTGGGACCCAACATCGTTTTAGATAAGGAGGTGCTTGAAACTGTGGGCTCGGCAGTTTTTCTGGGAATAACTGTAGATGCCAAACTTTAGTGGGGACCACACATATCAACCCTAGCAGGAAGGCTTAGCTCGGCCGCCGATGCCGTCAGGGAAGTAAGACAATACACTGACGTTGATACAGCTCGTTTAGTTTATTTTAGTTATTTCCACAGCTTTATGTCCTACGGTATTCTACTGTGGGGCAAAGCCGCGGACATGCAAAATATATTTGTACTCCAAAAAGGTGCTGTCCCAGCAATTTACCAGCTTGGTGAAAGAGTTTCTTTAAGAGATTTCTTTAAAGATATTGGTATTCTCACGGTTGCTTCGCAATTTATCTTAGCTAACATCTTCACATCACAAAATATTCACATGTACACCCAAAAACAGTGAGATCCATAATGTTGACACCAGAAATAAGAACGAACTACGAGCCCCTTTTCACCAACTTCAAAAGGTTCATCTCTTTTGTTGGGCTTGGTATAACTTTTTATAACAAGAGAATAGCTGGTCGCTCTGATTAACTCAGGACAATGTTTGTGCTCCTTCTCCAGAATTAGCTTACTGACACGTTATGTGAGTTCATATAATTTGTTTTTACAATGCATAAATATGTGAGCTGTCACGCCCTTTATACCTTGGGCTTTCATTTAGGAAATAAGTTTTAACTCATTTACATTTCCATTATAGTGGCATTTTATTTTTTGTTTTTGCATTTCTGGTATTTTGGCGTCGCTAGCTGGCATATTATAAATAAATTCATTGTTATTGTTTTATCTTGTGTTCATTACTAACTGTACCTACATATTATTGTATAAAGTAATGTTTTTTTTTTTTAAATGAACATACAGCTGTGCCTCTGGGGAGTTTGTTCCGCCACTTCTACTTCCCAGCGAAAGCACTAGGAAGTGGCGATGGGTGGGCGTATTGGGGGACTGTCTATGTAATATTGACGTTCAAAAGATTCTCAGACTAATTTGAATAAATGACTTTTGATTTTGGGTACGAGGCTTTTTAGTATATTATTATTGTAATGTGCGTTCTGTTTTTGCAGAATAAACAATTTTTCTTTATTATGTAAACTAAAGTGTTGGAATACCTCGCGAATCTAGTATAAGAACTAATTCACCGCGCTATTCAATTAGCTCTTTAGGTCCGTTTACGCTCCACACATAATATTAGTTGAACCATTGGTCTGTTTGCTCAACTATATATTAACTAATACTTACTCATTGTCTCCGTGGCTCTGCTTTTCTTCTCTGATAATTTTTCGTCTTCTACTTCTGTTTTACATTTCTTCAAAGGTAAATCATCTTCTAAGTCTAACTTATAATAGTGTGGTGGTTTATCTGCTACATCTAGACAACTATTGTCTAAATTTTCGGGTTCTAGCTCTGTAAGTAAACAAAAACAGTGAAGAGTATGATTTGTTTTATTTCACGACACAATGGTTATCATTAGGATGATTAAAACTTAACACTGGCAAAGGTTTGAAATAACGCAAAACATTGTCTGATCAATATAAGATTAACTGAACAAATTATATTTTTATTTATGATATTATTTACTAACAACATTATTTTAGTTTTTAAAACATACCATCAGTTTGGTGTTCCTCCTTTGGCTCAATAACATCATCTGGTCCCTCACAAACAGCTGGTAATTCCTCTCCAACAGCAATGCCATCAACAACATTTATCTGTTCTATTGGAGTTTTAATAAGCCCTCCAAATATCTCAAAGTGTTTTTCATTCACTACAGGATTGGGCTGTAAGGAGATATATTATTAGGAAAATATGCTCCTAATCAAAGTGTCAAAATTTCATGTTTCTAAAATCACTAAAAAGTGCCCTATGTGAGGACACTTCTCGTATAGTAGTTCCAATGTATCCTGGCAAGTCGGCCATGCTACCAATTTAATTGACCACTGCACTAGCTATTGTAACATAGAATAACAGGTAATAATTGTATGTATAATAATTGTATACATATATTTGACAAAAGCTTATATATTGTTATGCAATATGCAATGGTTTATTTGGTTTTAATTCCAAATAAAATAGGAACGATATTGAGAGGAATCACTTTCATATTATAAGGAAATTAAAACATAAGAACAAATTGCTGTTAAAGAATATCTTACCTCATATTTGTCATTCATCTTCTGAGCGAAAAGCTCGTCAGTTTTCAGACATTGTTCCAGTAATCGGTAGGATTGCTTTAATTTAGCAAAGCAGAAGACACAAGCAAGCATGGGTCTACTGCCTTCAGTTATAAACTGCAACAACATTTGTCATGTATCTACTATTTTGATTTTATTATTTATTTATCATTTATACAAAAGAATAAGGATTATTCATATTAATGATAAGATTTATAATAAGGTTTATTCATATTAAACAGCTACCAAATATCATTAAGGTATAAACTTGTGCTATCATGAGTTAATCTTAATAACAAACTATACAGTGGAGTATTTTATATTTATGTATTATTGTTGATACAATTAATAACATATCAGTAACATATCAGTATACAGTATAGGATAGACATTTATGTCTCCATTTAATGTAGTTAGAACCAGTAGTTTGCCCACCATTCTCACTGTTGGCACACTGTATATAAGGGCTGTTCTTAGAATCTGGCAGTTTCAAATTAAATAAACTAGTAAAAAACTTAAGTTAAAGAAAATCCATGCAACTTAGTTAACCATCATCATCATCATCTCAGCCATGACAGCCTCCGTGGCGTAGCGGTAGCGGACGCGGCCACTGCGCAGGGTGGCTCGGGTTCGATCCCCGCACAGTGCAAGTATTTGTATGCATGAATATGAATATTTGCACTGGTCTGGTCTGGTCGTGCCTCGGAAAGCAAGTTAAGCAGTTGGTCCCGGTTGCCATACGAACATCTAGTGGCAGCCGTTGCGGGTTGTTGGAGCCCTCAAAAGTCCAACAATTGGTCTAACTGCAATGCTTCGATGTCGCCTTCGGTTTGTGGAGGTCAGACGGCAGTCGCTTCACGGAAAATATCGAAGTTTAGCCATATCAGCGGTTGGACTGGTAAAGCGGACCCCAGACTCCAAAGCTGAAAAGGCTTCGGATGCGACTGGGATTAACGCTGGGATGATGATGATCATCATCTCAGCCACATGAAGTCCACTGCTGGACATAGGCCTCCCCCAAGGATTTCCAAAAAGAACGGTCGGACGCGGCCTGACTTATTTAATGAGCACATGTAATACAAGTCCCCTCCATACAATTTGTTAATAATGTTGCTAAGTTGAATTTAAAACAATTATTTCTCAAAAACAGAATACAATTATTCACTTAGAATGAGAAACACTTACAAACATAAACATTCCTGAGAATTTTTTCAAAGTGCACCTCTCAAACATTCGAGGTCTGCACTCCAATATCGATGCAGTCCACCACCACCTTGAGACTGAAAAGCCTCACCTACTTTTCTTGACGGAGACCCAGATCAGATGTCCGTCTGATGCGGCATACCTCAACTACCCGGGATACTCTTTGGAGCATCATTTCCTGCAGCGTGCCGGGGTCTGTGTGTATGTCCGCAATGACATCTGTTGCCGGCGTCTCCGTCACCTCGAAGACCCTCATCTATCGACCTTATGACTGTTAATTGACACTGGTGTGGACAAAATTGTCTACACCTGTTTCTACCGATCGCACAGCGGTGACCAGGAGGCAACTCGACTATTTGACCAACTCAGTGAAGCTGCTGACAATGTGCTGCATCGGCACCCTGACGCACAGTTCGTCGCTCTGGGGGACTTTAATGCCTGCCATCAAGACTGGCTTTTCCCATATCAGAGGACCGACCACGCTGGGAGAGAAGCGCGTAACTTTGCGCTATCAATGGGCCTTTCCCAGCTGGTGGGACAAGCGACTAGGGTGCCTGATGTAGCTGGTCATACAGCCAACTGTCTGGACCTTCTGCTGACCACTGATCCGGACAGATGTGTTATAACAGTTTCCTCACCGTTGGGAACTTCAGACCACTGTCTGGTGAAGTCTGTGTCGTCCTTCTCCCCTCCAGATCACGACTCTCGTGGTGAACGGAGATTGTGGCGATACAAGTCAGCAGACTGGGATGAGATGCGCCACTTCTTTGCGTCTTATCCTTGGCAGCAGGTCTGCTTCTCTTCTGACAATCCGTCGAGCTGTGCGGACGCTATAACCGATGTGGTGCGTCAAGCTATGGAGTATTTTATCCCCTTCAGCGACGTGCCCGTCGGTGGCTCAGCTCGCCCATGGTTCAATGTCTATTGTGTCCAAGCTGAACAGCTTAAGCACGCGGCATTTCTCACCTGGGTTGACGCTCGTGACCGCAGAGCTCCGGATCTAAGCTCAAAGAAGAGAGCCTTTAACCGTGCTGCCAAGTCCTACATAAAGGCACTTAAGAGGGCTCGCTTCGACCGTATTACCCATATTGGCAACAAGTTATCTGCGCAGCCATCCGGTAGCAGATCTTTTTGGTCCCTTGCCAAATCGGTCGAGGCGAACTTCTGTCGGCCCACACTGCCTCCGCTGGTTAGGCCTGATGGAACACTGGCTCATACGGCGAGAGAGAAAGCAGGTCTCCTTGCATCTCTCTTTGCCCATAGTTCGCGTCTTGATACTGGCAGTGCTACTCCACCTAATTTACCTCATTGCGGAGGTTCCATGCCGGAGGTTCGCATTCGGAACAAGGAGGTCCTGAGAGCACTGTGTCGTCTGGACGTGAATAAGGCTAGTGGTCCAGATGATATAGCAGCGATTGTTCTTAAGGCATGTGCGCCCGAGTTGTCTCCTGTATTGACGCGCCTGTATCGCCTCTCATTTGGGACTGGTATAGTGCCCAAGTCCTGGAAGCTTGCCAACGTGCAGCCCGTGCCCAAAAAGGGTAGTTGTGCCGATCCTACCAACTATCGGCCGATTTCGGTAACCTCCATACTCTGCAAGATTATGGAGCGTGTATTGAACTCGCGCCTCTTGGCTTACCTGGAAGGTAACGATCTCCTCAGTGACCGACAGTACGGTTTTCGGCGCAATCGGTCAACTGGGGACCTACTAGTGTATGCGACTCACTTGTGCGGCGAGGCCCTCGAGAAAAATGGGGAAGCGATTGCCGTCTCCCTTGATGTCTCGAAGGCCTTCGACCGGGTATGGCACGCTGGCCTTTTGAGTAAGCTTCCAGCGTACGGCGTTTCCGCTGGCCTGACTGGCTGGGTTAAAGACTTCCTGACTAAACGGTCCCTCCGAGTTGTTGTCGACGGATGCTCATCGGAGCCCATGTCGACCAATGCCGGTGTTCCTCAGGGGTCTGTTCTCTCTGCAACTCTGTTCCTGCTGCATATTAATGATCTGCTGATGCCCGGTATCTATGGGTATGCAGATGACAGCACAGTTGTGGAGAGATACCTGCCGGAAGCTCGGGCTAGTAAGGAAGCAATCCGGTCCGAAAGAAAGGCTATGGTAGAGCGTACGAGTGCTGCACTACAGGCAGTCTCCGAATGGGGCAAAGCCAATCTTGTAGCATTCAATGCCGCCAAAACACAGGCGTGTCTTTTCACCGGCAAAAGGAGCCCGTTCACCTTGGCTCCTACTTTTCAGAATGTATCCTTGGAGTGCACCAACCGCCTTCAGCTTTTGGGAGTAGAGATTTCCTCGAACCTTAACTTTGGGCGGTTCATTGAGTCCAAGGCCAGGGTGGCTGCCAGAAAACTTGGCGTTATCGCAAAGGTCCGGTGGTGCTTCACACCGGGGCAGCTTCTAATGTTGTACAAAGCACAGATCCGCTCGTGTGTGGAGTACTGCAGCCACATTTGGGCTGGTGCTGCGAAATGTCACCTGGCTACTTTGGATTCAGTGGAGAGGCGTGCGAAGAGGCTGATTGGCGACCCAGACTTAACTGGAAACGGTCTCCAAAGCCCGGGGCAGCTTCTAATGTTGTACAAAGCACAGGTCCGCTCGTGTGTGGAGTACTGCAGCCACATAGAAGCAACAGAAATATGTAACGAAGACATGTAATCCATATTATGATTTTAAAAGAGTGTCCATGGAGTTTCTTGCACGTTCTTCTCCATAGAGACCTACGCTTTGGAACGTGCAATTTAGCTTCACTTTTCTTGGACTGACCGACATTGACTATTCAAAAGCACCAACTGTTGGTGATGATTAATTTGAAATAAACAATTTTGATTTTGACATTTGGGCTGGTGCTGCGAAATGTCACCTGGCTACTTTGGATTCAGTGGAGAGGCGTGCGAAGAGGCTGATTGGCGACCCAGACTTAACTCGAAACGGTCTCCAAAGCCTGGAGCACAGGCGTAGAGTAGCCAGACTTTCGGAGTTCTATGGGATGCATTCTGGTGAGTGTGCAAGGCAATTGCATGATTTAATTCCCCCATCTCCGTTCCACCATCGGACGACCCGTCGTACGGCGAGTTTCCACCCTTACGTTGTTGACACCACTGCGACCCGGACGAAGCGTTTCGCTCCCTCGTTTATACCGCGTACATCGAGGGACTGGAACAATTTGCCAGCGACGGTGTTTCCGTCACATTATAATTTGAGCGTCTTCAAGGCTAGAGTGAATAGGCTCTTAATAAACTAGCGCACTTTACCATCAATGATCGCATCACTGCTTACCATCAGGCGGGATTGCGGTCAAGCGCTAGTTTATAACTTATAAAAAAAAAAAACAGTTTGTGTAATGGTTTAGTGGCGCTTGTTCCCTACATGTCACGGGTGGGAATTTAACCCATACAAGACAAATTTGTATGACAGGTAGTTGTTCCGGGTCTGTCTGTTTGAGCATGTGAGTTTAAATGTTTGAAATGGCACCCACAGTACAGTGGGCAACATTAAAAAGGAAAATGAAGAGTACAAGTAAAACTGTGATGGAGCATGACAACTACATAGAGCTGGTGTTATGTTTAATTGGGTAACTAAGTCATGTAGTTTTTTGCTTAACTTTAGTTTATTATCTAAACCTAGCCTCCTTGCGCAGTGCAAATATTTGTATGCATGAATATGAATATTTGCACTGGTCTGATTTTGCCTCGGAAAGCACGTTAAGCCGTTGGTCCCACTTGCCGTGTGAACATCTAATGGCAGTCATTACGGGTTATTGGAGCCCTCAAACGTTCAACAATTGGTCTAACTGCAAAGCTTCGATATCGCCTTCGGGTTGTGGAGGTCAAACGGCAGTCGCTTCACGGAAAATATCGAAGTTTAGCCAAAATCAGCAGTTAAACTGGTAAAGCGGACCCCAGACTCCAAATCTGGAAAAAGCTTCCGATGCGACTGGGATTTACGCTGAGATGATGATGAAATGGAGTCATTAAGAGGAGATAACTATCCAAGAATAACACTGTGCTAGAGCTGTCTTAAAGTTGCTGCACTGGTGCAAAACTATCAACATTATTGGTCCCTAAGAACATAACAACTCTAAAAATAACAACTTACTGGAATATTAGTCAGCGTCTCATATAGTTTGTGCAAGTTCCTGTTGGCCACTATACACAGGCGGACATTCTTCGCTAAACATAGCCTACACATTGGTAGTCTATCCATCTTTTAGCTCAGAAAGTATCAAATGCGGCTTTTTTCTCTTCTTTGACAACCCAACCGATGTCGATTATTCTGCCAGCGTCATGTACGGGTTATTAAATAACCAAGGATTTATATGTATTTTATGAGAAACACTTCTTTTCGATTTTGGCAACTGAGCCGGTTCTGACTATTCTGTCAGTGTCACGTCGTGATGGCAGCAAACAGAGGCAGGCTGTCGAACTTTTCACTTCGAGAAAAGTTTTAGTGTAGCTGCATGGACAAACACATGGGTTAGTAAAACCAAAAATCTAATTTATAGGGACACATTACACAACAATTTAACTAGTTTATACTATATACAGACTAACCTTGGTATTACAGAACGTCACTCAAAACTCAAGGGCTACTTAAGTCTCGTTTGAAGCCATTTGATTGGTTGAAACTAGTTTTAAGTAATGTTTAAGCATAGATCAATGCTTGAGTTTCCTTCTGGAATACGGACCTAAGACTATTTACACACAAACTACGCAAAAATTAAAATGTTAACTCGTTCTCATTTAGAAATCTGGCCAAAAGATTTATTAATTTAGGGGAGAAGTGGGAAGTAGGGTACGGGAAGTAACTTTGGGAATTTTTGAATAGAGGTCAAAAAATTTATTTTTTTGGGAGCAGGAAAAGAAAATGTGTTCTAAAGTGCCATCCTCAAGACCGCACTTGCACCGGGAATTATCCCAGAATTATCTTTTTCAGGAACACTGGGCTACAACAATGTCCGAGTTTAAGTCTACACAGTGAGGAAACAGTTCTCTTCGACAATTTAGGATATTTCGAAAACCAAGGCCTACGCTGAACCTCAGCCTGTATGGCAGCGTAGTAGATGCCATTGATTTTAGAAATCGTGTTCCGTGTTTTAATCCACGAGTTAAGTAACTTGGGTCTGGCACCATTCCGCAAATCGTAATTATGCGCTACGTAGTGCTTTTGATCAACCGGATTCGTGTGGCATATCTTGCTAACGAATCACCGCACTCATTGCCAGCAATACCCGAGCGACCGGAGATCCAGGTTATCTCAACGTCCAAGCCGTTTTGGTAGCATTCAAATAACAAGTTCTTTATATTCATAATGATTTGACTATTAATTTAGCTATGACATTGATTTTGTTTAAGGACCTGAATACATACTACTATGGGAATCTGAAAAAAATACTGACCTTGTTATCTGATGGGATTTAAGATAGTGTGAGGCCTCTAAAATACCAACACACCCAGGAGAGAGTGTTGGTGTTTGGTTGGTAGTTTGGTGGTAGTCAATGGATCCAATGTCCACCAGACTTACTCTTTGGCGTACTTACACAAACCATTGTCAAGTAGCCATTGGTTTAATGAGGTCAGAGAGACATACATCGAAAAGGCGGCATCCTGAATGGCACTGCTACATACCATTAGTGCAATATCGTCAGCATACTTAAGTATCATACAGTCGAAATTAAGGGAAGAGGGCAAGTTGGCTATGAAGATGTTGTATAATGGGGGACTAAGAACTGATCCTTGAGGTAGTCCTCTCCAGACCGATCTTTGTTCAGAGTCACCCCCTGGTATTCTAAGTTGAATGGTGCGATTGGTAAAAATGCTATCAATGATGCGACAAATCCTAGCCTGGAATCTCAGCTCGTGCAACTTTTGCCAAGATTAGGGAGGAGAACGGAATATATCCAGAAAGACAGCAACCACAGAATCATTTCTGCTAAGGGCCAGCCGGACCTCTGACGTGAGGATACCCACACTATCAGCTGTGCCCAGACCTTTTCTAAAGCCAAATTGAGTCGTTGGAAGCAGTCTCCTGTTTTCCACCAACCACACTAATAGGTTTTTAATTAATTTTCCAATAGTTGGATAAGTATGGACGATAGGGCAATGCGTCTGTATGAACAATGATCATTCTGATCTTTGCCTGGTTTTAAAATCGGGATGACAACTTGTACCTTCCTCTCTGTGGGAATGTAGCCAGAAGTAAAACAGAAATTAGCTAGGTCCAGGTAATATTTGTGAATTTTTGGTCCAGCTTTAGAAATAAAGGAGTCCGGGAATCGATCCACTCCTGGCGCGGAGTCCTTGACGTGGGATAGCACAGCTTTCAACTCGTCCAAGCTAAATGGCATGTTCATTGGTTCTTCAATGTTGTCTGCGTCATAGATTTTCAACATTGTTACAAGAGGAGGCAGGTGCTAAACTGCTTCTAAACCGTTTCACCTTTCGCCAAACCACCGAAACCGGGGTGGACGGAGCCAGCGAACTACAGTATTTATTCGCGTTTCTCCTTTTTAGGAATTTCCTGGACTTGGTCAATATCTGTTTGAAAGCAATGAGGCTATCCAGGTTCATATTGCCATTGACTGTCTTTTCAGCCTCATTCCCAGCCCTGACCATGTCAGTGCATTCCCTATCACACCATGGCGGGGGAGAGAGTTTATCAGAAAAGGGTTTTTAGGATGGGAAACAATCATCAGCAGTGGAAGCAATGGTAGAGGAGAAGGACAAGAAACATTCCTGAGCGTTAACATAGTTAACTTCTGGGAGGGAGGATATTCTAAGGTTTAGAATTTTAGAATATAAATCCCAGTCTGCTGAGTTTAATTGGTGTTTTAAAAGAGGGGGAGAAACTTTAAAAGGAATACTTTTGGAAGGAAATTCAATTATGATGGGGTAATGATCACTTCCAAGTTCCATATGTCATATCCAAGCAACGCCAAATGAGAAGACTAGCTATATTGGATGAGCAGAATTTTAAGTCAATACAGCTACTATTCTGACCAGGTAGAGATCTACGAGTAGCATTACCATCGTTGATTAGGCAAAGATTGTGTTCATTCAATATATCCAGCAAGCCAATGCCAAAGTTATCAAAAGTATCAAAAAAAGACATTTATACCCTCAGCCTTCACAGCAACAACATTTAAGTTATTGCCAACAAAGGTTAGAGGAATCTGAGACAATGATACCTTGCTATTGATGAGCAAGGCACATCCTTTGTATCCATCAGATCTATGATCACAAGCACTGGCGAAACATGGTGGCCTAAAATTGCTTCTAGGCAAAAGCCATGTCTCGGCAAGGCCACAGGTTGATGGTTTAAACCTATTAATTAAAAAAGAAAGATCAGGCTTTCTAGGAGCAATAGTCCTCACATTCCAATGGAAAAATGTTAGGGGATGTAATGTTGTGGATATAGTTTAATATGGAGGTCAATTTTGATGCAACATGGTCAGGTATGGAGTGAGATGGGCTAGCAAGAGCAGACATTAGCAGGTCTGTGATTAAATTTAGGATATCAGTATATTTATCCTACTGTTTGTGAAGGATTGGCTCTGGAGCTTTCAATGGAAGAACACAGCCATTTTTAGATGGGGAAAAGGAGTAATTTTGGGAGAGGTTCAGGTGGATCTGTTTATCATATCCGGGTGAAAGTGGGGTATGGGATTTTGGTTTTAAAAGAACCGTTTTCTGGTATGAATTTTGGGTGACTGGGATGGGTCTTGAGGACAGGCGTTGAGGTTTATTTATAGTAATTTTCTTAAATGAGAAAGATTTGGAGACATCAGCATATGATCTGGAAACAGGTGAGAAGACCCAACTTGCCTCTACATACGAGATCGATTTTTCCGCCACCACAGCTTTGAGTTTGATGCTCTTCTGTCCGCCTAATTCAGGACAAGAACTGTCATTTGCAAAATGGTTGCCAGTACACGAAACGCAGACACTCAACTCGCGGGTGACTTCACATCCATCACCTTAGGGATGTTAAAAAATAATCGATTTTTCTTTTAATCGATTTTATATAATTGTTTTTCAAAATCATATTAATCGATTTTTTATAAATCGATTAAATAAATCACGGCATAAACCAACAACTACAGTGTGAGTGAGATCTGATATTATTATATCAGATATCACTACACACACACTCGCACTGCAGTTGTTGGTTTTGTATTATAGTACTCTGTGGTTGTTGGTCAACAATAAAAATATCTTCGAACCGTAAAAGACCTAAAACCGGCTGGTGAAAACATTATATTTTTGATTTTGAGACCATAATGTCGTTGTTTAATTTTTCAAGTTTTTTATTTTAATACCAGTCAAATGTAAAATAAGATTGGACATTTGTGACATTTTTTTTTTATTTATATTTTAGTTTCTGAGATCTAAGATTGTCATTTTGTTGGGTTGTTCATTTCTTTTTTATTAGGGTTCTGTAGCCAAATAGTAAAAAACGGAACCCTTATTTTTCGTTTCTAGATTCGTCATGTCTGTCTGCCCGTCTGTCCGTCCGTCCGTATGTCACAGCCATTTTTTTCCGAAACTATAAGAGCTATACTTTGATGAGAGAGATTTTGATGCAAAAATAATAATAAATATTGGGGGCTCCCCATACTTAGAACTGAAACTCAAAAATGTTTTTTCGTCAATCACATACGTGTGGGGAGTAACTATGAATAGGTCTTCAAAAATGATATCGAGGTTTCCAAAATATTTTTTTTCTAAACCAAATAGTTTGCGTGACAAATGCTTCCAAAGTGGAAAAAAGTTGCCCCCCCCCTCCTCTAACTTCTAAAATAAGAAAATGAAAAATCTAAAAAGACATATGATGTACATTACTATAAAAACAACCAACGAAAATTGTTTTGAATGAGATGTAGTAACCAGTTTTTTTTAATACCTCGTAAATCATAAACCGCTTATTACCACGTAATCTTTCATATAACTTAAATCCTTTAATTTCATAAATCAATGATACGGAACCCTTTGTGTGTGAGTCCGACATGCACTTGGCCGGTTTTTTATTATAATAACACGTTTAATGATACTGAAAAATTTATTTTTTAGTTTGGATTGGTTATTTTTTAATTAATATTCTTTTATTTGATTTTAATATGATGAATTATTTACTGGAATTTCTCAGGTTTATTATTGGAATATGAAAAGCATATATTCAGTGTTTTATAGAAAAAATCTATTTTTTCGCAAAAATCAATTATTTATTTTCATTAAAATCAATTATTATCAAATTGATTAATATTGAATAAAGAAAAATCGATAATTATTAAATCGATTACTTTCCATTAATGTCACATCCCTACATCACCTGGATGATCTTCACCGTGCACTTATGTGGGTATGGCCAAAGCGACAACGATTATATCACTGGACTGTTGGGTAGGTATATCTTTCAACTGGGAGAGCCGAGTATAAGCTGTAGACACACTTAGGTAGGATTTGTCCATCAAAAGTTATAACTTTGTCACACCGGCAGAAGACACCCTCCTGCTCATTCGTCTCGCCGTGATGACAGAGCCACACTCCTCAGGAACCTGGATAGTTTAAATGATCTCATCTTCCGACCATTCAACTGGAATATCCCTCACAATACCTGTTCTTGTGATGTTGTATTGTGGAATGGCAGCCATGTAGTTGTGTTGGGATAAAATCTTATTGTTAGGAAAACTGTTTGCATCCTGGTGAGGCTTGAACTCAACTGACACACGATTTCTGCCTACACGTTTGATGCCCTAGAGATATGCGTTATTCACGTTATTTATCGTCAAAAACATACCAAACTTGATAGGTTGTAGAACAATGCCTGAAGTTTGTTCGTCTTTAAGCGATACATTCACAATATACGGTGGATTGTCCATATGTGTGTAAAAAAGCCTGCCTAGTGTATTTTTGGGAAGCTTGGGTTTAATATTGGAAGAGACCGGGGGCGAACTAGCAGCCCTCTTACGGCTAAGGGTGTCCGTATCCCTAACATGTTCCTTTGGGGTTATTTCTAAGTCATGTGGGGAGGGTAATTGTAATCAGGATCAGGGGGCTTTTTATAGGCCATTTTGAATTATGATAAGAAAAATAAAATAACACTACAAAAGGACGATTACAACAAAATACAAACCATAAACAAAGTATTTACACAAACACAAGGAACACTTTCGATCGAGTTTCACAGCAAAAAAATTCACTGCAATCGAAAATAATCGTAGCACTGACAACAGTAACACCGGTAACACGTGCTTTTTTCTTTCACCACTGACCATGACCAAGTGAAAGTGATTTTTTTTTTTTTTTTGATATGGCATCTCGTAGGTGGCTACTTTAGAGACCGTTACTACTTAATCGAACTTTCCTGTGAATGCCTTAATTAAAAATTAAAGCCTCCAGCCAGGGCATAAGACTACTTAAAACTAAGCGACTACGCACTAAGGGCACCCCCTGTGGGGTACGGACCTCGGCTTAGGGCGTCGCTGGAGAGGACAGCAAGGGACGGCTGGATCGAAAGTTATACTTGATGGTTTGATGACCACGGCGTTTCCTAGTACTAGCTCTGAGAAGAAACGCTGAAACAAACTCAGAGGTCATTGTTGGGACATTATTGTAATTACTGGCTCAGCTGCGGCGCGGGCTGGCCTTCATCGGACAAGGGACGGGGAAGGGGACTACTACGTGGAGCGCGTCGCGATGGACCTCGGCGGCGAGGTCGGTAGGTCGGTCTGTGTTTATGTAGTGTGCTGGTGGCCCTATTGGCCTCTTGGAGGAGGGTAATGGGGTCATCGGGGTCTGAGAGAGCATGCCGAGGGCGGCGAAGGCGGGAGATGGTGGAGGGAGTGTAATTAGCAGCCGCTGCTATGAGAGGATTGCGGTGCTTGGCAGCAGTGTCAAAGAAACGCTTGGAGAGGCGTTTCATGAACTGCTGGATGGTGGGGATTTTGAGATCGAGATGGAGGATCTCATTACGGACGAACCAAGGGGCGTTTGTGGCTTTACGGAGGAATCGGTTTTGGACTACTTGCATCCTATGGATATAACGTGGCTTGGCATGTGCGAACACTGGACAAGCGTAAGTCATAATCGGGCGTATGCAAGCTGTGTACAAGCGCATTTTGCACCTGAGCGATAGCTTGCTACGCGGATTGAGGAGGGGGTGGAGTCGACCTAGAGCGAAGGCGGCGCGAGCGCGGACCGTCTTAATGTGCTCTGAGAATTTAAGGTTTTGATCAAGGATAACACCAAGGTACTTGGCTTGCTTCTCCCAAGGGATCGGCTTGCCGTCCATGGTGATGGGACGCGGAAGGGTGACGCTGGCCCGCGGTTTCCTGTAGAGAACCGCTTGGCTCTTAAGGGGGTTGACTTCGATCCTCCATTTCTTAAACCAGGCAGCTAGACAGTTGACTGCTCTTTGAAGATGGAGGCGAATCTGAACTGGACTGTATCCCGAGCAGTAGATGGCTGTGTCGTCTGCGAACAGAGCGACTTGAGCTTTACTGCTTTTCGGGATGTCGCTGGTGAATGACCAAGTGAGAGTGACCACAGTAATTATATACTTACTATACTCTTTGGACCACAGCCACTGACCACTCTCGCAGCCATTTACAATATACGTCAAAATTAGTTCTGTGGACACGCGCTAGTGGCGCTTTAAATAGGCACAAAAATATAGCTGTCAAACTAACGGAACAGTCTGTCCAGTGGACCCAGTGGTAAATAGAGAAGTCAGTGCTCAAAATTCAAGCCCTACTTAAGTCTCGTTTCAAGCCATTTGATTGGTTGAAAGTGTTGAAACTAGTTTTAAGTAATGCTTACGCAGAGATTGAGAAGGAAACTCAAGCATTGATCTCTGTTTAAACATTACTTGAACTCGAAATTATTGATAATATAACCCGGAGTACTTTTATGTTATGCAAGCATAGCCAACGCAAATCATTATAGTAATTCAGTCTCACGCTAACGCTGACGCTACGCCTCGTTTCCAGCGAAGACGACACCGATCGCGTTGCATCACCGCGGCGGTGGGAACGAACGATATTCTTGGGTCAATCGCTGACTGAGAATAACTCTCTTAGGTGCGTATTCCAGAAGGAAACTCAAGCATTGATCTCTGCTGCATTACTTAAAACTAGTTTCAACCAATCAAATGGCTTGAAACGAGGCTTAAGCAGAGCTTGTGTTTTGAGTGACGTTCTGTAATACGGACCTTAGTTATAATTAATTATAAGTTAAATATTGCAATTCTATTTTTAATATAGTTTCTATGAAGGATATTGTTTTTTTTTTTTTCATCCTCCGCTGCCACCAAACTTAATTTTTATATTGTTTGGTTTGTTTGGGTTTCAAAATTGGGTAAATAAAAAACAGATGTTATGAATTTATAAAAGGAGTTTTTCTTCTTATAACTATCGACTCCCGAGAACTTCAACAGTTTAGCGAGATTTCCAGCCTCCCCCTGCCCTCACCTGGGTAGGTACACCCATGCTTTGGAAATTGTTAACTGTTACTGCTTGCAGCAACTCCCGGCGCCGAGTTGTCTTGGCTTTGTGAAATTAATGGAAAAACTTCTTTCTGAATCTGTATTTTTTTTTATATAATAGCAACAATTTCAACCATCAAGTTCATCTGATAGCTGTTTCATCAAATTCAGTGGTAAAGTTTTACTAAAATATTAGGTTCTGTGGTGACCACATCCCCATCCCGTAAACATGACTTAAGTGTATATTCCGTTTTTCGCTACGTATGTATGCAACGCTATTGTGGGATTTTTTTTATATTTTTAGAGTCGTGGTGTGCCGCCAACGACATTTAAAATATCCTTCCAGCAGTCAAACTTCATACGCTTTGCTCAGAGTTTTGCTTGCCGCTTGTCTGATATATTATTTTAACTTAGAATGTGATATTGTGCCAAAGAAAACGTTGGAATGGCCACAATTTGGTAAGGAATCAATTTATTATTTTAATTATACTGCTGGTTGTGCTAGCCCAGTGAGCAATGCTTTGCCTTGCCTCTCGTACACAAAGCTGTTGGGGCTTAAATCTAAGAAATAACTTTTTTTTTCTTCTCGTAATTGATCTCGAGAGGTAGTGACTACTTAACCGGACTATCCTGTGGCTGCCTTAAATGAATTTCCAGCTAGGGCAACTAAAAACTAAGCGACTACACGCTAAGGGCACCCCTGTGGGGTACGAACCACGGCTTAGGGCGTCGCTGGAGAGAGCAGCAAGGACTTCGGTAATTCGGTTTGATAACCGTGGCGTTTTCTAGTACAAGCTCTGAGAAGAAACGTCCGAAACAAACTCAGAGGTCATAGTTGGGAATTTATATTTACTGGCTCAGCTGCGGCGCGGGCTGGCCTTCTTCCGATTCATCGTATAAGGACCGGGGGATACTACGTTGAACGTGGGAGGGAGTATATTTAGCAGCCGCTGCTATCAGGGGATTGCGGTGCTTGGCAGCAGTGTCAAAGAAGCGTTTGGAAAGACGCTTCAAGAACTGCTGGGTGGTGGGGATTTTGAGATCAAGGTGGTGCTCATTTCGGACGAACCAAGGGGCATTTGTGGCTTTACGGAGAAAAGGTTTTTGGACTACTTGCATCCTATTGTTACGAATGGACCTTATGTCGATGGCATAAGGTTCAATATCGCGTGACATGCAGTGTGTCACTTTTAAGTCCTATTTCCCCAGATCTAGACATTTTCTAGGTACAATAATAAAACGCATTACTAGACTTAGAATGGCCTATCGAATGGTACAGGTCTCAACAGTTTTGCCAACAAAGTGTCGACATCGAAATTTCTAGAAACCCTTTTCCGGGCATTATCGTAGGTACTTACTTGGCCGGTGACCTCGAAGTTATGCAGTATTATTATTACGTCTAGGGGATTCTGGAATGTTCGATCAGCTGGCCTATATAAGCGCCGTGACGCCGGCGCACAGCCAGTCTACACTCGACTAGCGATACGAAAACAGCGACAGTTAAGAAGCGATCTTTGAGAATACCTACTGCGACAACTGTAACGAGAACTTTGAGTACTACGTGGAGTAACATCTGTACTGTTATTGTGTGTTTACAACACGGACTTCGTGGACATAAGGGAAGACTTCGGTGCAACGTCAGCGACATTCTACTTGTCATTGCCTACAATCGACTGTACCTTCGTTGCCAATAAACTTCGTAACCCTTAACCGGCGTTTAAGTACCCCTAGCCCGTAACACTATGATGCAAGTAGTCCAAAACCGTTCATACGCTTGTCGTCTTCGCTCATGCCAAGACCAAGCCGCGTCAGGGCCGAATCAACCTATGGGCTATATGGGCTGCAGCCCAAGGCCCCAAGGTTACAAGGGGCCCCCAGACCCCGGTAAAAACAATAGGCGATAATTAAAATTTAATAAAAAATCGAAACTAAAACTAAGCTTGCGCTGCTTAACGTAACGTCTGACTTGGTTTGTTTTTTTTTCCGCACTTCTGTTCTTGTCATCAAAATGACAAACTGAATGTGTTAATTGTTAGAACTGTGTTTTAAAACTTGTACATAAATAAGTAATATTTATTTATGTGATTGAAATAGGTACATAATCAGTATAAGATATCCTGCTTTTATTTGCTATGTTATAATAATTATAAATAGTGTCTTCCTTTTTTATGGTATTTTTAGGGTTACGGGTCACTTAGCTATGGTGTATAAGCACTACTAAAACAAAAAAATAACACCACGGATTATGTGACTTTTTTTTTGTTGGGATGGGAAATCATCAAATGACTTCTCCCGTTAGGGGCGGAGCGGAAGGGCGTGTCAGACTTATACTGACTAAAACCCACCCGTGTTTCTTCACTTGCCTGTGCGACGGCCAGGGCCACGGTTTCTTGTTTTTAACCAACCCGCAACCCTGATCCAGGAGGCATCGGTCTTCGTGGACCCCGTCACGATGTGCTGACATCTCTTTGAGGCTCGCGTGAACTACGACGCGACGTCGACTCGGGCCTGGACCTTACCGGGCGGCGAGCTGCCCACTGTTCACTGCCCGCAGGCCCGCGCCTACGGTGGCTGGGTGTTTGGTGTCGTCTCCCGACCAGGGGGTCTCCTGCGGCGGCTAGTGACGTATATTCCCGCTGCCTCACGCGCTCCGCCTCCTCCTTTGCCAGCATCACTGCTTCGCAGAAGGAGGTGACGGCGTGTCATGCACTCTCGCTCGAGACCTAAATCCCGCCTCGTCCAGACCATTCTGGACGAGGGTCGGACGCGAGAGATCGCCGCCGATCGCCGCTACGAGGACACGGCGGTGCTCTACCCAAGCCGGGCAAACCTTCACCGTATGCTCCACCGTGTCCTCAGGGTGATCCACACAATGGTGACACCCTGGCGTTTCCTCCAACCTTAAACGGAACAGGAACCTCCCGAAACAACCGTGTCCGGTGACGACTGCGTCAAGCGGAAGTGTGCGCCGTGGCGCCTCTCTAGCCACTACTCAAAGAGGGGACCTATCGCCGCCATTGTGGCGTGCCCAGCAGTGGGTAGCGACAATCGCACTTTCCATGTCGCTATGAGATCCCGCCGGAGCTCCGTCCGCCGTACCGCGATTTCTCGTGGCAGAGGAGTTATGCCCCGGCGTTTTGCCTCCTCTCGCCACTCCTACATGCGGGCGAGGGCTTTTGCCTCCAGCTCCCATGGTGGCAATCCTGTAAGACGGCTCGCCGCCTCAGCGGAAACCGTGCGGTATCCCCGGACCAGCCGAACGGCCATGACCCTCTGGGACGCTGTCAGGCATCGGGCTGGTCGCTTCCTTAGCGACCGCGCCCACACCGGTCCCCCGTAAAGGGCCATGGACCGCACGGCCCCCGTATAGAGCCCCCGGCAGGAGGCGTTTGATCTCCCTAGATTTGGGAGGAGCCGCCTCAGGGCAGCCCCGGCCCGTTCCAATCTGGGTGCCAAACGTCGGAAGTGCTCCTCGAAGTTCCACCGGCTGTCGAGGACGAGTCCCAGGTACTTCATCGTCGACCCGACGCCGATGTGAACCCCTCTTACCGTTATGTGGGAACCCGACGGTGAGGCATTCCGAGGACCATGAAAGCACATGGCCTCGGACTTCTGCTGGGCCACCTCGCCTGCCGCCGCCTGGTGCGACCTCCCTTGTGCCAGAACTAGCGTGTCGTCAGCGTTACAAACTACGCTGATAGAAAGGTTGGCGCGTAGCACCCAGCCGAACCCGATATTCCACAGATGCGGTCCCAGGCCCGATCCCTGCGGAACTCCGCACGACATTTCTCGCCGGTTCCACACTCCTTGGTCACCGGGGTAGATTACGGCCCTGTCCATGAGATAGGCCTCTACCACTCGACAGAGATGACAGCTGCGCCCCCCCTTGCCCCTACCTGGGTACGTCCATGGCTACAGCACTAAAGCCGCCTTTTGTACAACTAATTCGTGCGTAGATTTAGGTAATATTTAGGTTTTTTGTGCAATAAAGAGTATATCATTATAGAAACAGTTTTTTTTATGACCATTTGGTAATTTGCTTTCTAAATAACAAAAGTCATATCGCAATAGTACTCATTCCTGTCAAGTCGTGTTACAATGACCATTTCCACACGGGTAAACCGTACTACAATGAAACTTCTTTTTTTATGGCTATGGCTACAAAAAATCAACATATGATTATGCAGAAAAGCGCGCGTATTTACGTCACGACTAAACATCACATGTTATTAGGCTGTACAGAATTGCCTTTGTCTTTCATTTGTGGGATTTAAACAACAAAACAAGTAACAAGAACAGCATTGCACACACTGCGCTATTTTGGCGCCATTGTTAACTTTTATCTGCATTTATAAATAAAATTGTTTTGAAAATGAGTGATATCAGTGATAATAGTGAAACGGACAATATCTTAACGCCTCTTGAAATGAGATAAATAGCTATGGAGACCATAAAAAAATTGTTACCACATAAGGCTGAGGCCGCACTACGGTTAAACCGCGGCGCTTTTTAATCGCGTGAATTTGTGCCCCTAGAAGACTAATGTAAGCGGCCGCATCTTGTAGCAAAAAAATCAGTCGCGGGAAAAAGCCGCAGCGGTTTAACCGTAGTGCGGCCTTAGCCTTAATCAAGGAAAAAATATGAAAAGTGTTACCTACCAATTATTTCAAGGTCGGGATCTATTGTGCCACTCAGCTTCGCCTCGTGGCACAAACCATCACTCATATTACAATAGATATCATTGCTTGACAGTGGCATAAATAACTGTTTTGACGTGGCTATTAGTTGAGTACTTAGATAGGCCCCTAACTAGTTTCAGCCCAGGGCCCCACAAACTCACGATCCGCCCCTGAGCTCACCCTGCCCGCCCGCCCCCGCCGCCGCCGCCTCCCCCTGCCGCCGCCTGCTCGCCCTGAGCATTCACGAAGGAAGACGACAAGCGTATGCATATTATACTCTTTGAGCGTATGTCATAATCGGGCGTCAAGAAAGAACCAATGTGACTTTCCCTCTTAGGTCTGTATTACAGAACGTTGCTCAAAGCTCAAGCTCTCTACTTAAGTCTCGTTTGAAGCCTTTTGATTGGTTGAAACTAGTTTTAAGTAATGTTTAAATAGAGATCAATGCTTAAGTTTCCTTCTGGAATACGGACCTTAGTTTGCCTTAAAATTACAAAAGGAGATGTTTCATTTTGGGCCACCACTATGTACGCTACACAGATAAAAAGGAAAAAAATAAAAGATTTTCATAAAAATAGTACTAAATTAATTTGAATAAAAACACAAGTATATATATAAATTATTTGAAACGTTTTTTAATTAGATAACCCTTTATTAAGGTAGCCATGACAGTGGTTATAACGTTTGATTGGCGACTTTGACAGTTCTATTTTCCCGTTGTGTTCGTGTCGAGTGTTGATTTGAGCTGATTGTGTTTATTTAATGGGTTGTATGTTCGGAATTCATATTTTGTTTTTTTCGCAGTCATATGGTAGATAATATAGATACGATAGCCTATTCTATTCTATTCTATTCTTTATTATGGCAACTAAAATCGATGGATGTCGACTATTCTGCCAATGTCAAGTCAAGGGCGGATCCAGCTTTGGCGCCAGGGGGGGGTCACATAGTCGTGGTCAAGTCAGAAGAAGTTTTAATTAAACTTTGATAATAATAGATACAATTAAAAAGAAGGCATTTTCTTAATAAGTACCTACTGAACATAAAAATACCTAATTAAATAACGAAATCAATTTTTCTTTTACGTCTCCTGCCGAAATGTTTTATCACTTCATCTATTTCAATGGGTACGTTTTTATGGACGTGGAGAAGTGCCAGTCCGGTTAGACGTTCTTCAATCATTGAAGCTCTTTCCCATGCTTTGATTTTTCGTAACGTAGACGACGTACCACTGGGTGCTGAGAGGCGAGCTCAGACTGAGGGGAGATCTGACGAGTTAAGCGGACGACACGCTGGTCACCGCCCGGGAGAGCTCGCACAGGGAAACAACGTTGCTGGCGACGGCTGCGGTATCACAGGTGGTGGGCCGCATACGTCGCCTAGGCCTGGAGGTGGCGCTTAACAAGTCGGAGGCCATGGTTTCATGGTCTCCGGCGGGCGCCGCCACCCGGCTCACGGCGTCAGCTCGAGCAGCGTCGGTCGCAGCTCCGAGAGGTCCTGGTGGCAGAATGGCGGGACAGGCTTTCGTGCCCTACCGCAGGCCTCACCACCATCGAGGCGATCCGGCCGGTACTGGCGGACTGGATCGGGAGAAGGCAGGGCTCCCTGATGTTTCGGATTACACAGGTACTTTCGGGGCATGGTTGCTTCGGAAAGTACCTGTGTCGCATAAACATGGAGCTGGACGCCCGGTAGCACTACTGCATCAAATGCCGAGAGCGGCATACGCTGGCAGAGTATGCCACGCGCGGAGAAGCTGCGCCGTGCCTTCATCTCGGCCGGCAGGGAGCTGTCACTGCCGTAATCGAGTCGATGGTCGGCAGTGATGAGTCCTGGGATGCGGTGGTTTCCTTCTGCGAAACAGTCGTCTCGCAGAGGCTGTGGACAGGGAGAGGGAGATCTCGTCCTCTCACCCGACCCACAGCAGCCGCACCGGGCGTCGGCGGAGGGCGGATAACGCCCTCTTTCAGCCACCCTAAACTGGTCCAGGGGCGACACACTCGCGGACATCTGTCGCCCCCCAAACATCAGGAGCCGGGGTGGCGGCGCGAAGTGTTCCACACGCGCCACTCTTAGACGTCATGGGGGGAGTCGTACACATCATTCAGCCGAGGAGGCCCACAGTGGTGGGCCAGCACCAATCGGGGGTTGCGGAAGCAGTGTTCTTTCTCGCAACCCCGGTGTAGGTGCGAGATGGAACACCGGGGTGGTTTTTAGTCAGTAGGGGTCTGACAGACCCTGTCGCCCACCCCAGGGCGGCGGACATGCATGAGGATTTTCCAACCAGGAAAAAAAAAACGCTTAGACCTTAGACTTACGAAGCTTAGGACCTTCAATTTCCCTCACCAAAAAAAAAAACGTAGGTATGTACAGACGAAGTGTTCTTACAGCAACAGAAACATCATACAGAACAGGGTAAGACCGAAATGTGACGAACAAACAGTCAATTCGGATTACGCTCTGGTGTCGGTATTCGTGAAGCTCTTCTTGCCCTCAACGTCCTCGTAAAAAAATGCAGGGATATGCACTGCTGTGCTTTATAGATTACGAACAGGCATTCGATCGGGTTAAGCACCAGCACCTCCTGGGTCTATTAACAGATATTGAACTCGATGGCAAGGACGTCAGGATTATCCGTAATCTGTACGAGAACCAAGTAGCTACAATCAAAGTTTAAAATGAGGAGACCGAGGAAATCAAGATCTGTCGTGGAGCTCTGCAAGGCTGTGTCTCCGTGGCTCTTCAATATCTATTCCGAGGTAGTGATGTCGGAGGCTCTTGAAGGTCTGGAAGCCGGAGTGAAAATCAATGGCAAGGTCGTTAATAACCTGCGTTATGCGGACGACACTGTTCTCATTGCAGCCTCTGAACAAGATTTGCAAACCATTGTAGATAAAGTCAATGAGTGCAGCGAGAAAGCCGGTCTGGTCTCTAGAAACCAAGACTTATGTCCTAGCATATCGGTGGCAGGCAAACAACTTGAGCGGGTACGACAGGATAAGTATCTCGGTGCTTAGGTAAATGAAGCATGGGAGTCCGACCAAGAAATTAAGACCCGGATAGAAATTACCCGAGCATCTTTTAACAAAATTAAGAAAGTTCTGTGCTGTCGTAAACTCCACATAAAGCTCCGAGTGAGATTACTGATGTACTACGTATGGCCTGTCGTTCGTCATGTCCCGCTGCGAAGCATGGATTCTGAAAGAGGACACTACACGACGCTTGCAGGCTTTTGAAATGTGGTGCTACCGTCGTATGCTGCGCATAAGCTGGACCCAAAAGGTCAGAGTTGACACCGTCCTTCAGCGCGTTCTAATGCCTCAAAAGTTGTTGCCCACCAAGAAACGCAAAATAGATTATCTCGGCCAGATGCTCCGACACGATAGATATAGGTACGCTTTTTTTTTCCGAGTGGAAAATCCTCATGGATTTCCGCCGCCCTGGGGCGGGCGACGGGGTCTGTCAGACTCTTACTGACTAAAAACCACCCGGCTGATCCGTCTCACACCTACACCGGGGGCTGCGAGAACTAATACTGCTTCCGCAACCCCCGATTGGTGCTGGCCCACTACCGTGGGCCTCCTCAGGTCAGGGGGGGGGAGTGAGGTGTAGGACTCCCCCCGTGACGTCTAAAAGTAGCGCGCGTGGAACACTTCGCGCCGCCACCTCGGGTCCTGATGTTTGGGGGGCGACAGATGTCCCCGAGTCTACGCTAGTGATATACGCTACTCCAACTCATTATGATGGGCAAGGTAGAAGTAAAAAGGCGCGCTGGACGAAAGAGAAAGTCGTGGCTGCGAAACATCAGGGAGTGGACAGTGGAAGAGAGAGTTGAAAAACTGCTCCGTCTCGCGGTTGAGAAGACCGAATACAAGAAGCTGACGGCCAACCTTCAGGATTGAAGAGGCACAGGAAGAAGAAGAAGAATGTACAGACGTCAACCTTATTGCTAAACTATGAAGGCTCAAAGTTGATTGGGAATATTTGACAGTTTCCGATAGCTTGACCTGCTGTCGTCCGTATATAAATCCCTCCTCTATCAGTAAGTAGGCACCTACTTATCTACATACGAGCCACGAGGTACTTTAAGAACATTACAACCATAATATTTGAGTTTGAACACACACACAGTGTGTGTGTGTGTTCAATGCATAATGAAGAAACTGATTAATAAACAAAGTGCGCGCAAGTAAAATGAAATGTGACATAAAAATGTGACATTTGAATGTTGGCGGCCGTGACAGCGGTAGCGTGGCAAAATTCAACTTTTGAATGCCCAGCGCATTCAAAAGTTGAATGCGTTCCCGAATAATGCGTTTGCCGGCAAACAAAGTATGTATTATATAAATTGATTAAATATTGAAAGTACTTAAATAAAATCCTTCTGTGCTAGGTACTCCTGGACCCAGCCCAGGGGGGGGTCATGACCCCCATGACCCCCCCCTGGATCCGCGCTTGTGTCAAAAAAAAAAAAAAAAAAGGAACAATTAAAATTAAAACTTTCGATGCCACAGTTGACCTTTGTAGATCTTGAGGGGTTAGTATTGGACTGAAACAAACAAAAAAATAAAACTACATATTATATTATAATTGTTAGAACATCAATAGAAACATATACCACAATGAAATATATAATATTTGAAAAGTTGCTTATAATTTTATATTATTGTGGCGGATGAATATCATCAACACCACAAGTAATTCTGTAGAGGGATATGTTAAAAGGGAAGGGAAATTAATTGGAAGAGGAATTTTAAAATTGGGAAGACGACTATACAAATCTAGAGGTGGGATGTTGTTAGAGCATTCAAAAAATATGTGTTCCAGAGTACCCTCCTCCAACCCGCATTCGCAGAGAGAGGAGTCACGGACATGAATCTTGTGCAAAAAAACGGGAGTGCAACAAAAACCTAGGCGGATTCTACAAAGAACAGAAGTTATGGTTACGATAGCCATGATGACACATCAATCAAATGTCACTGTCAAAATCTTATTTCGCTTATTGCTGACCACCATATTTATTAGTAGTTGTGTTGCACTCCTTGGCCGAGCTAAATTGAATCTGTATAAAAATTAAGCCAAAATATAGGAAATTAACATTAAAAACAGTTAACTATAGCGTAACTATACCTAGCATTAAGTGTACAATGTGCTGGCCCGGGCTCCATATATTTCTGAAACATCTCCTTTGGCGAAAGAAAACACTAAGATAGCTGTGGGGTATTAAGAAATGTACTATCAGCTGTAGAAGTCCATTTCCACCTTAAAGACTACTGTCGCCTGCGCTAAACCGGCCACGCACACTACCGCATTATATTTTTTATCGCAGTCTCCGTCTTTCTTTAAACTAATGCAAAATTTCGTTACTTCATTTGAAGTTAAGTTAGCGGCCGCACTTAACAATGGTGCTATCATAAGCGAGCGATTGTGAGTTCGATCCTTAATAAAGGCAGATCTTTTTGTTGTTTCATATAATTTAAAATTATGATAATTGATTTGTATTTTAAAGTAAAAATGTTTGCAAATAATATTTAAACGAATAGGAAAATTTATTGAATATTTATCCCAAAAAGGTTTTTATTATATGTTTTAGTTTACTATAGAGGTAATATAATAAAAAAATATATAAAAATAAAACAATAAGCATATTATAATGCAATATACTATAAAGTTATATATTATTCGGTATATATATATACTTATACTAACAAATGAAACAAACGTTGAAACGGCAGCATTGTAATATTTTATATAAAAGTAATCCTTGACAAACTTATGATATTGTTATGGTAAAAAATACAAAAAACATTTTTGGTTGTTAGATATGAAAATTATAATATTATACATATAATAGGATTAAAGAGGTTATAGCTTAATTATTCATTTTCTTAAAGAAAAGAGGATTGAAGCTTAACCTGAATATTATTGCAATCATAAAATAATCTATACTAAAACACAAAATAGTGCTTATTACATTTACAATTTTTTTGCGTGTATAGCATGGTACTAGTGCTGTCATCCTGCAGTGACTTTTTTCGGAGTTTGATGGCATGAGATTATAATCTTCAAGCGCTTTCTTAGTTCAAAAGTAAACGAACTTATTTCTTATCGAATTCCGAAATTATTGTCTTTATAATTTACCAAAAGTAATTTGTATTGAAATTGCAAAAGGCGACATCTGTTAGCCATTAAGCCAACCGAACATATTACTGTCACTTAGCTAAATTACTTTAGAGATGGTTTAGAGTCCGTTATTAAGATATATAATGTTAAATATTTAAAACACTCTGAAGGACACTTCTGCACTGTGATTGTTATCAATAGTTTTTTTTTTTTTGTTTAGCTCGATAAGACTCCACCAGTCGCGCCAGTTTATTTTTAAACCACAAATGCAGGTTGCATTTGTGGTTTAAAAATAAATCTTCCCTTCTTCGCAAGATTTAAAAGCTTATTCAACGGTAAATATTGTCGTTTCTTTTCACTTGTCTCGACAGCTACCTTCGTCCTCCAACCTCTTGACCTTGACCTCCAATGGCTTACAGTATTTCTCTAAAACAATAACAATTTTATTATAGACTTGCAACAAGCTATTAGTTTGCACCTTAACACAAATAATAATAAAAACAACTTACACAAAAGCCGGTTTCATATCATATTTGAGATATATTGCTGCATATGTCTGCATATTGATTAAAAAAGTAAAACTAATAACACAAACTGGTAACTATATGTTCACCAACTAACAACAGCTAAGTAATGTTATTTGAGTTATTGTAGCTAATAATAGTTATTGTAGGTAGCGGAATATTTTTTGTGAAGGAGTGATTCAGATTCTTTCAAGTCTACCGTCATCTTTTTATAATGACTCTAATATAGAAAAAATCTTAAAAGAAAGTATCATCTTTAAGTTGCGGATCGGTATTTTTAGATATTTTTGTTGTCAGCATTCATAACTCACCAATTAACATTTAAAAAATATTTTGTAAGTTATCAGATTTGAACTCGAACCACCTTAAACGCCTATCAAGGCGAAAACCGTTACGCCATTGAAACACTTACTGTGGACGTTGAAATTAGTAAGTAGTACCTAACAATCATAAGCGGGCAGCAAAGTGTATGAGTGTGTATCAAACTTTATTATAGAAGAAGGTCGTAACTACAACTAGTATTGCTTGGCCATAGTTTTGTGAGATTGCAACTCGACTTTTGGTCTTGACTGTACATTTCATTCAATTAAGAATATTTCTTTTAGAAACTGTGTTACTTTTGAAGAAGAAATTAATTCTTAAAAAGTGTGACATATCTGTGGGAACTTTAAATATTGATAGTGACCCAATGTGACTTGAAGGTTCAGGAGAGGAGAAAAAGAAAAGAAAATCTTTACTTTATACATTTTTAGTTAAAATGAGAAGAAAAAAATATTCTTAAAAGTATTCTATTAAAGGTAAAGGTAATAATTTCTAGCCCACAAGAAAATAATTGTAACCGGAGGATTTAGGTCCGTATTACAGAACGTCACTCAAAACTTAAGCTCTACTTAAGTGTCGTTTGAAGCCTTTTGATTGGTTGAAACTAGTTTTAAGTAATGCTTAAGCAGAGATCAATGTTTGAGTTTCCTTCTGGAATACGGACCATATAGTTGGTTACGAAACGCAAAACCATAAACTTCAAAACTATCATCACTATGACACTATAATCTGTGACAAATTCTGTCAAAGTTTCAATGGCGGACGACCTCGTATTCTGATCGTAACAAAACATAATTTCACATTTTTTACCGATCGAACACAATTTTAACGCTACATGAAATTCAGTTCCACCGAGTAAATAACAAAAGCGGTGTATAATGTCCACTGTCGTGTCGGACTGTTTTACAATCGGCAGCATAGTAGCAACGCGGACATGCTATAATGAAAATATCGAGGGCGAAGTTCTGGCTTTCGACCCTCAGACGAAGATGCTGATACTCAAATGTCCATCTTCTAGTGGAAATCCCAAACGCCATGACGTGAATATCGTGAACCTATCGCTGGTCAGTGATGTGCAAATCAAGAAGGAAGTCACCACAGCTCCTGAACCACCACAATCTCTGAACCTACACAGATTAAACACACGAGTTCGTAATTCTATAGAAAATAAAAGGAGACTAGTGAGTATACAACCTGCTTTTTTTTACAACTTTTTAGTGTTTCGCGGTTTTTTTTTGTTGTTTTATTAAAACGTGGTAATTATTGGCTGATAAAATTGTTTGTATAATTTGGCCTCCTTTTCGGTAATGTTTGAGATAGTTTCTGGTTCCCATTTCAACTTATTTCGGCTTAAATTTTTTATGAAAGCAAGTCAAAATACTTACAAAGATGTAGTAAAAAGATTATGGAAAGTTTGAGAAAGACAGTTCACGTTAACCTTGTGATATTCAGTTAGCAAGTATTCATAATAACATCCTGGGTTAGTCTTACTGATATCTAAGTTAGGAGTTTAGTTTCATTATTATAAATACTACACGGTACACTGATTGGACAGTTCTACATGTATTTTTTCCACTAAGACCATTTCAGACATCTATATGTACTATCAGCTGTAGAAGTCCATTTCCACCTTAAAGACTACTGTCGCCTGCGCTAAACCGGCCACGCACACTACCGCATTATTTTTTTATCGCAGTCTTCGTCTTTCTTTAAAGTAATGCAAAATTTCGTTACTTCATTTGAAGTTCGAGTTAGCGGCCGCACTTAAAAATGGTGCTATCAAAAGCGAGCGATTGTGGGTTCGATCCTTAATAAAGGCAAATCTTTTTGTTGTTTCATATAATTAAAAGTTATGATAATTGATTTGTATTTTAAAGTAAAAATGTTTGCAAATAATATTTAAACGAATAGGAAAATTTATTGAATATTTATATCAAAAAAAGGTTTTTATTATATGTTTTAGTTTACTATAGAGGTAATATAATAAAAAATATATAAAAATAAAACAATAAGCATATTATAATGCAATATATTATAAAGTTATATATTATTCGGTATAGATATACTTATACTAACAAATGAAACAAATGTTGAAACGGCAGCATTGTAATATTTTATATAAAAGTAATCCTTGACAAACTTATGATATTGTTATGGTAAAAAATACAAAAAACATTTTTGGTTGTTAGATATGAAAATTATAATATTATACGTATATTATGATTAAAGAGGTTATAGCTTAATTATTCATTTTCTTAAAGAAAAGAGGATTGAAGCTTAACCTGAATATTATTGCAATCATAAAATAATCTATATTTAGAACACATAATAGTGCTTATTACATTTATATTTTTTTTGCGTGTATAGCATGGTACTAGTGCTGCCATCCTGCAATTAGCCTTTTTTCGGAGTTTGAAGGCATGAGATTATAATCTTCAAGCGCTTTCTTAGTTCAAAAGTACACGAACTCATTTCTTATCGAATTCCGAAATTATTGTTTTTATAATTTACCAAAAGTAATTTGTATTGAAATTGCAAAAGGCGACATCTGTTAGCCATTAAGCCAACCGAACATATTACTGTCACTTAGCTAAATTACTTTAGAGATGGTTTAGAGTCCGTTATTAAGATATTTATTGGTATATATTTAAAACACTCTGTAGGACACTTCTGTACTGTTTTTGTTATAAATAGTTTTTTTTTTGTTTAGCTCGATAAGACTCCACCAGCCTCGCCAATTTATTTTTAAACCACAAATGCAACCTATCTTCTTCGCACGATTTAGATTTAAAAGTTTATTCAACGGTAAATATTGTCGTTTCGTTTCACTTGTCTCGACAGCTATCTTCGTCCTCCAACCTCTTGACCTTGACCTCCAACGGCTTACAGTATTTCTCTAAAACAATAACAATTTTATTACACATGCTACAAGCGATTGGTTTGCACCTTACATAAATAATAATAAAAACAACTTACACAAAAGCCGGTTTCATATGATATTTGAGATATATTGCTGCATATGCCTGCATATTGATTAAAAAGTAAAACTAATAACACAAACTGGCAACTAAGTAATATTATTTGAGTTATTGTAGCTAATAATAGTTATTGTAGGTAGCGGAATATTTTTTGTGAAGTAGTGATTCAGATTCTTTTAAGTCTACCGTCATCTTTTTATAATGACTCTAATATAGAAAAAATCTTAAAAGAAAGTATCATCTTTAAGTTGCAGATCGGTATTTTTAGATATTTTTGTTGTAAGCATTCATAACTCACCAATAAACATTTAAAAAATAATTTTGTAAGTTATTAGATTCGAACTCGAACCACCTTGAACGCCTATCAAGGCGAAAACCGTTAGGCCATTGAAACACTTACTGTAGACGTTGAAATTAGTAAGTAGTACCTAACAATCATAAGCGGGCAGCAAGTGTATGAGCGTGTATCAAACTTTATTATAGAAGAAGGTCGTAACTACAACTAGTATTGCTTGGCCATAGTTTTGTGAGATTGCAACTCGACTTTTGGTCTTGACTGTACCTCATAGGATCTGATCAAGATTCTCTGGCGTTTCACGGAGACTGTGACTTCTGAGTTTGCCCTATGGTATAGTTGGAAACTTCAACTTTTTCTAGTTTTCAAAAGTATTATTGATGCATAATGGTGTTTATGTATGTGGTGTTAGTGGTCGTGCCTCGGAAGGCACGTTAAGCTGTTGGTCCCGGTTGCCATACGAACTTCTAGTGGCAGTCGTTACGGGTTGTTGGAGCCCTCAAAAGTCCAACAATTGGTCTAACTGCAATGCTTCGATGTCGCCTTCTGGTTGTGGAGGTCAGACGGCAGTCGCTTTACGGAAAATGTCGAAGTTTAGCTATATTAGCAGTTGGACTGGTAAAGCGGACCCCAGACTCCAAAGCTTAAAAGGCTTCGGATGCGACTGGGATTAATGCTGGGATGATGATGATGATGATGAATGGTGTTTATATAAATGTACCTACTTACTATACTGACTAATGACTTGCCTGTGTCATTAAGGTATGCTCGATCTTTGTCAATGTTTAAAACTATGATAATAAAGCACTTCCTCTCTAAATATCATATTTATTTGCTCTTGTTTCATGTTTTATATTTATTAAAATGGACATGATAAACTATATGTATAGATTTATTATATAATCTATACTAGCGACCCGCCCGGGCTACGCACAGGAGCAATGCTAATACTAAATGCACTACAGAAAAACTCTGAAAGTTGTGTATAAAAATATAGTGACCTGCCACTCCCGCCGACCCGGCCAGTCGGTGCCGTATGTGCTATGTCCTGCAATTTTTATATCTGTAATATCTTTGAAAATATTCATTTATAAAACATAAAATCATATGCTGTAAAGGGCCATATAGATCTACTATATTAAAACAACAATGTATTTCAGGTATTTAATTGGATAAGGATTAATGCTGTATTGGTTAAAATCACATGCCGTCATGCCATGTCAAATGCCAAAAAATGTTATTATGGGATATCCATAAGAGATTTCTGTAGACCTTTTTTTTTAATTGGCATCTACAACACGTATTTTTTATTTATTTTTTTTCATTCAAGGAATTACAAAGATATTTTGATTTGAAATATCGCATGACGTCACACCATGGTATGATTTGTACCACTGCGTGACGTCATGCGATTTTAATTAGCCCCCACTCTGTAACTTTAATATTATCTCAGTAGTTTTTGATAATTTCAACAAAATAAAAATATGGGTCTTAATGTTTTTTATTACCTATAAGACGGACTAATTATTTTTTTTATTTTCATACCTTGGATACATCCTTATTGTCTAAGGACTTTTTCTTGAAGAGGGTAAGGTACTCCCACATGCCTTTAAGAAATGGGGGCTTAGCCTCCTTATAAAGTAATATTATCAATAGATTACTAACTCAACGATACTATATTTATAATAGATACATACATAGATAAACATCCAAGACCCAGGCCAATCAGGAAAAGATCGTTTTCCATCATGACATGGCCGGGGATCGAACCCGGGGCCTCCACGTCGCAGGCAGGCGTGTTGACTGCTGCGCTACGGAGGACGACATTTTATACAAAAAGACTTCTACTTTTTTCTTCTTATGTAAAACTTTAGTCCGTTCTCAGTTAGAATGCCGCGGTACCAATTTGGAGCCCGTTTTATGGAAAATATAAGCACAGACTAGGAATGGTACAGAAAAAATTTCTTCTCATTTCACATTATAAGTGTTACCATAGCAAGATTTCCTATGCAGACCTGATGAAACTGTACAGCATATTAAGCTTGAAGCACAGGCATACACTGCTGATGGTTATGATGACGTTTGGCACATGCAACAATAGGTTTAATTTAGGGTTGTAACGGAGGCTTGTTAGCGGAGGCGGATGCGAAGGCGACGAATCTCACCTCCGCGGATGCGGAGGTTTAACGGAGGCGGAGGTGAAAGTACATATAGAAAAAAATTAAATTTATGGTTAATTAAAACAAAATTTTTATTTTAAATACGTACATTAATAGTAGTATACTTAGTAAAATAAATATTACCTTCTTGTAATGAAAATTAAGGAGAAACTAATTGTGTTTGCCGCATTCCCGCCTCGCACTAGTTGATTCTTGACCATTTCGCACTCAAACGCGTCCGGACGGTTGTCGAGCGTCGCAGCTTGCGCGTTATTTATCTTTAAATACGTAAATAAACCTCCGTTATAACTCCGCAAAAATTGTGCGGAGGCGGAAGCGAAGATACGATTTCTTGCGGAACTTCCGCAGTAACGGAAGCGGAGGCGAAGCTCCGTTACAACCCTAGTTTAATTATATGCAGGTTGTAAATAAAACGTGTTAGCTAGAGTGGCTAGTTGACAGGAAGTATGAGCAACCCGCTTGATCTACACAGAGCAAAGTAGAAGAATGCTTCTCTTCGTCGATTATTCATCAACATCATCAGCCTCTACTCGTTCACTGCTGGACATAGGCCTTCTTCATGGCACGCCAACAAGCTCGATCCTGAGCAGTTCTCCGCCAGCCACCACCAGCCACCTTTTTGATGTCGTCGCTCCATCTCGCCTAAGGGCGTGCTACGCTACGTTTGCCGAGACGCGGTCTCCACTCGAGGACTCGCTTACCCCAACGGTTGTCGGCCCTGCGGTATATGCGACCAGCTCATTGCCACTTCAGCTTGCTAATCCCCTCAGCTATGTCGGTGACTCTGGTCCTCTGTCGGATCACCTCGTTGTCATTGATTATTAGGAACCTACAATTCATATATTTCAAATCTAACCTATTATTTATTTTCGCTCTTAACCAGAACAAATTAAAAAAAAAACTGTTAATTTACTTTCTGGTAATCCTTAACAATGACTGCTTCTTGCTGATGTTATAGTGTGAAGTGATTGTCCCCACGGACTAAATCTAGACAGGGAAAGCTGTCTTGAGTTGACTTTTCAGGTTATTTTTTTTTCCTACTGTCCCTTTTTTATACGTCCGTTTCTGTATTTCTTGTAAAAACAATATGATTCCATGGACAATGGTGTAGGTTATGTTTGTATACCTTAGCTGATTATTAATAACGTAACGCATAATTGATTTTGTCCCAAGTAACTGAAATAAAAAAATCGCTTCCCCGTTTTGAGAGCAGTGGTTATGAAATCTATACTAATATATAATAAAGCTGAAGAGTTTGTTTGAACGCGCTAATCTCAGGAACTCCTGGTCCGATTTGAAAAAAATCTGTTTGTGTTTGTATAACATCACGCTGCAACCAATAGGAGCGGAGCATAACTAACTCCACGCGAACGGATTCGCTGGCGGCCGCTAGTAATTTATATAAAGTAAAGCACCTTAAGGGGTTCGAACCCATGATCTACTCAAGTCGCGGCCGATACCACCCGACCCATGATCTACTCAAGTCGCGGCCGATACCACCCGACCATGATCTACTCAAGTCGCGGCCGATACCACCTGACCCATGATCTACTCAAGTCGCGGCCGATACCACCCGATTAGACTGAAAGGCTAGACAAGCTATACCACATCGTCTAATTTCCACTACTTCTCATTCCAGGTTTCGGCCCTATCAGCATGCTTAGATCCCGAGGGTCAGCGGCTGTTCATGGCAATCGCTAGAGTCATTGATGACGTCTCTTGGGCCGGACAGAACATCAGAGTATATAATGAAGTTATTATCACACCCCCATATAAGGTATGTACTACCGTTTAAGGTACTTTAGTATAAGATTGGAGGTAGGCCGTAATATCGTCTGCCAGCAGAAGTTACCACCCACCAGACAAAGTCTTGCCGCCAAGCGATACGTCGTGTTCCGCCATGATGTCTGGTGAAGCCGTACCGAGGACGAGTCTGAGCAGTTGTGTTGCGATGTGTGCCGGGTACGATGCGCTAAATGTTGTTGTGTCGGGAGTTTTGGTCGTGGAGAGTCTCCAGATCAATCTCCCTCTGGCGCAGCATCGTTGGTCGTGTTGTTGGGTCTAACATTGCACCACACATTTTTTTTTTCGGGGTGGAAATCCTCATAGGATGTCCGCCGCCCTGGGTTGGGCGACGGGGTCTGTCAGACTTTTACTGACTAAAACCACCCCGGTGTCTCTTCTATCACGAGCAAACGCGTGAGGCCGCGGGAGTCTAAATTCTTCCACGGCCCCACACCCTCGTGCTGGCCCGGTCTGTCCGGGCCCCGTCTCCTGCACGGGGTAGTGGGGTGTTAAACTACCCCGTGCATCGCCTCAGGGGCGTGCGTCGACACTCGCGCGCGCCTCCGCCTCGGGGTCCATCGAATAGGGGGCGGGGACTTCCCCATGTCCCTCGCCCCTGGACCCATTCATGGGGGGCGGAAGAGGGCGTTATCCGCCCTTCTTCGGCGCCCGGTGCGTCTTCTGCGGCCCGGGAAGGGAGTTGAGATCTCCCTCTCCCGTTCCGCAGCTTCCTTCTGCGCCATCACGTCCTCGCAGAAGGACACCACTGCGTCCCACGACTCTGCGCCACCGACCATCCTCCGCACAACTGCCGGCAGCGTCAGGTCGCCTCCTACTTCATTTGTGAGGACACGGCGCTGCTCCTCCCAAGCTACACACTCAGAGAGCGTGTGCTGCGCCGTGTCCTCCCCACATTGGACGCAGTGGTGGCACCGAGCGTCCGGCTCCCTGCCTAAGCGACGCAGGTACTTGCCGAAGCAGCCGTGCCCCGACAGCACCTGCGTCACCCTGAACGACAGGGAGCCGTGCCTTCTCCCGAGCCAGTCGTCGAGTACTGGCCGGATCGCCTCGACGCTAACAAGGCCGGTGGTAGGGCGCATAAGCCTCTGCCGCCAGTCCGCCACCAGGACCTGACGGAGCTCCTCTCGGTGCAGCTCGATCTGCCGCTGCACCGGACTGGAGCCCCGTTTCCGCTCTTCCTCGCGTCATCGGTACAATGACGCGAGTACTTTCGCCTCTAGGTCCCAGGGCGGGGATCCGGCCAGGACGCAAGCCGCCTCGTAGGAAATCGTGCGGTACCCGCGGACGACACTGACGGCCATCGCCCTCTGCGGCTTGCGCAGAATGGCGAGTGTTCCGGCACACAGGGGCCCCATACAGGGCCATGGACCGCACGATTCCCACGTATATCCGCCTACAGGCGGCGCTTGGGCCCCCCATGTTGGGAAGCAACGTTGATAGCGCGCCTGCTGCACCCATCAGCTTGGGCGCCAGTCGCCGGAAGTGAGGCCCGAATTCCCATCGCCTGTCGAGCACCAATCCCAGATACTTCATGGTGGACTCGACAGCTATCCGGGCCCCACTGACCACGATATGCGATCCCGGCGTCGGGAACATTGCACCACCTCGCTCAACTGCCGTCTTCCTTCCTATTCACTTAGATTTTTTTAGTGAATAGGCTCTTAATAAACTAGCGCGCTTTACTATCAACGGTTGCATCACTGCTTGCTATCTGGCGGGATTGCTGTCAAGCATTAGTTTATAATTATAAAAAAAAAAACAGATCTTCCACATCACATGGTATAGCAATGCCAAGTCTTTGGCCAAGTGAGAGGCCAGCCCTATGGTCACGTGAAGAGTAAATTAAGGGCTCTAGTGCTGAGGAATTTGGAAAATAGATATTTGAAAAAACTATTGCTGTCGCGCTGCTTCCAACCTCTCCCGGTAAAGTGCGAAAAGGATAGTTGCAGCTCAGGCGATTTTACCCACAAAAACGTTGACCAAAAGACGTGTCGTATACCGCTGTTTTCTTTTTCAAAACACGACTACTGAAACTGAAAACTACTTGAAACTGTTAAAGTGGTTAAATTCCTGGGAATATTGATGGACAATCAGTTGACATGGACTCGGCGTCTCTAAGGGCGGCCGCAAACGTGACAAGGAAACCTGGTGGTGGGACGACACAGTCCAGAGGGAGACTAAGGTGAAGAAAGCCCTCTTCAAAACGTGGCAAGCGACCGGATCTCCTGAAGATCGCGACGCATACAAGGTTGCCAAACGTGCCACCAAAAGAGCTGTAGCCAGAGCCAGACGAGACCACTTGCAACCTCTCTACGAGAAGTTGGAATCGTCTGAGGGGCAAAAGCTTATTTACAAGTTGGCACGTTCCAGGGTCAAAGCGGCACAGGATATATCCAAGTGCCGTTGTGTAAAAGACCCAAATGGCAACCTGCTATGCGAGGACCTCGCGGTGAAGGAGAGATGGCGCTCGTACTTTCACGAGCTGCTGAACAAGCAGCATCAAGAGGTGCAAACACCGGAACTCCCTCCGAACCTTGGACTAGTGCCTCTGATAACGCCTGAGGAAGTCCAAACGGCTCTTCGTCGTATGGGGAATCGGAAAGCTGTCGGAGCTGACGGAGTCCCCATTGAGGCCTGGAAGGCGATGGGTCCTCGCGGTGTGGGCATGCTAACTAACTTTTTCAATCGCGTGCTCCTGACCGGCAAAATCCCGAGCCAATGGAGGCTGAGTATAATTACTCCAGTCTTTAAAGGCAAGGGCTCGGTTCAGGAGTGTGGCAACTATCGCGGTATCAAGGTCATGTCCCACACCACGAAAATCTTTGAGAGGATCGTAGACTCCCGAATCCGGCAGGAGTGTGCTGTCTCGGAGTGTCAATATGGGTTTCGGCCAGGGTACGGAACCATGGACCCTATCTTCGCACTAAGGATCGCCATGGAGAGATACAGATCGAAGAGCACGCCTCTGCATATGCTCTTTCTAGATATGCAGAAGGCCTTCGACTGTGTCCCTCGAGGGGTGATCTGGTGGGCACTGAGGTCCAAAGGGGTACCTGAAGCCTATGTCGACATAATTCGAGACATGTACCTCAATTCCGATTCCGTTGTCAGGACCGCTGTTGGCGACACTAAACCCTTCCCCATCACCGTCGGAGTCCACCAGGGATCCGTCCTTAGTCCGTTTCTGTTCAGCGTGATATTAGACGTTTTGTCGGCCAGTATCAAGGACTCACATGAGCAGCCTCCCTGGCTACTCATGTATGCTGACGATATCGCGCTGGCGGACGCGGACAGGGAACGGTTGGTGCGGCGTGTGAATGCGTGGAAGGACTCGCTTGAGAACGGAGGTCTGAAACTCAACGTGTCGAAGACCGTATACTTGGCCAGCAACACGACAGACCCTATGTCTGTGCGCATAGGCGGAGACATGGTCGAGCGCACGGACCAGTTTAAATACTTGGGGTCTGTGCTTCACGCGTCCGGCGACATTGATTGCGACGTCAAGGCACGTATTTCCGCAGCTTGGGCGAAATGGCGTGAGGTGACAGGTGTCATTTGTGACCCCAAAATGCCGGTTAAGCTTAAGGGGCAGGTCTATAAAACCATCATTAGACCTGTTCTCCTGTATGGCAGTGAGGCGTGGCCTGTGCTTGAGCGACACAAGCAGGAGCTGCGTGTCACGGAGATGAATATGCTGCGGTGGATGTGTGGAGTTACGCGGAAAGACCCCATCAGGAACTCCCGCATCCGGGGCAGCCTTCGTGTCCGTGACATTGCGGACAAACTGCAGGAGGGTCGCCTACGCTGGTACGGCCACGTCTTACGCAAACCGGCATGTTACGTGGGTAACAAATGTCTTGCCATGGCGCCTCCGCTGGGCCGGAACAAGCGGGGTAGACCAAAGAAGTGCTGGCTTGACGTTGTAAGAGATGACATGCGTGCCAACAAGCTCTTACCACAGGACGCTAAAGATCGTGCGAAATGGAGGAGAATGTGCAGGAAAGCGGACCCCGGGCTCCAACGCGAAAGCCGCGGATGCAACCGGGATAAACGCTGAGATGATGATGATGATGGAATCAGTTGACATGGAAGGCACAGGCTGAACATATTTGTAAGAAGCTAAGCACCTACGCCTACATGTTATACAATCTATCAAGGAAAGTAAACATTAATACAGTCCTCATTGCTTACCATGGCTTCGTGGTTTCAACATTGAGATTTGGCATTATATTCTGGGGTAACAGCAGTGAAAGAGAAGTCATTTTCAAGGCCCAAAAACGATGCATTAGGTCAATTTTTAACTTACAGGTTACGGACAGTTGTATTCCAGTGTTCAAATCGCATAAATTATTAACCTTTCCATGTCTATACATTCTAGAAATAGCCATTTTCGTGAAAAGTAACCCACATTTGTTCCCGTCGTTAAACGAGACACGAAAGAGGACAAATTGTATGAGATCTCAATATCAACATTTGTTGCATACAGGTGGCTATAACACCACACTGTTAAATAAAAGCGTTATGTGTATGGGGCCAAGAGTATACAATGGGATACCTAACGAAATTAAAGGGCAACCATTAAAAGTATTTAAAAAAAACCTTACTGACATATTATTAAAAAAATGTTATTATTCTGTTGCTGATTTCTTCGCCGACGTTTTGTGATGCTTGTATTTTATCGTTATTGACGTGACATTTAATTATATTTTACCTTTTATTAATATAACTTTTTACATTAATTGCTTTTTGACCTTATTGTGACAGAATCGATTTTTTTTGTGTTTGATTGTTGTGTTTTTTTTTTTTATCTGATTAATGATTATTGTTCTTCTCTGTAGCTTCAAATTGACATAATTTAAATTTTGCATGTCCCATCTGGGACAGAATGTATGGCTCTATTTTCTTTTCTGACAACCATATTTGTATACCTACCCGCATTCTAGCAAATAAATAATTTGATTTGATTTGACTGATCTCAATAATTTTTATGTCAAAATTTAGAGGAAAAGTATACCTATGCTTCTATTATTTTCTTTTTTGTCAAAAACTTATCACTTTTGTCTAAAAGTCATCTGAACATCTCAGTAAAAAAGGGTTAATTTTCGCGATTTTGAAATATCATATTTCTTTTATTAATTAAGTTTCGGGAAAAATCAAATGATTGGGGCACGTTTAATCACGGTGTAAAATTATGGAGAAAAAAAATGCTCTAAAAGCATCCACGAAGAAAACAGCGGAATACGTTTGTATAAAGAAAGTACCACTAGAATCCCCTATTAAGGGCCTACGCAGACTGGGACGGCACGGCAAGGGATTTTAATTTTTACTAATGGCCATTCAACCATACTGTTGCAGAAATAAGACATAAATTGCAATGCTTTAAAATGATGGCGTGGCATTGAAAGGGATTTTATGTGAGAGTACATAAAATCCCTTTCAATTATCAAAAAAATAAGAATATAAAACTAAAAAGGAGTTTATATTGACGTACTTTACGAATAGTATATCGAAAGGAAATTAAAAAAATAAATTATAACATTATTTCTCTAACAAAATAATGTTATAATATTTTTTTTTCATTACCGGTCAGTTTACAAACCATAGAAAGCACTATTTCATTTTTTATCTGTGGCTGTATCAATAAACTGACCTGACTGAAAATAAACTGTATCAATCTCATCTTTTATTTCATATATTCAGTACAATGTATGAGATTAAATAAAGTAGGGTATGAAACTGTACATAATTAGGTATTACACACTCGTCGATTCGCTCGTTTTTTAAACTCACACTCGTGCATAATATCCCTCATTATGTAACAGTTTCATAAACTACTATTATCGCACGGCATTAAAAGACGCGCCACAGGCTCCCGTGGCGGGAAGGTCGGGGCATACATACTGCTGTAGGCAACAACGGCATGCCTCGGACTCCGGCGCTCATACTGCGGGGTGCGTGGCATGCCGTGGCAAGGTTCTGGAATGCCGCGGTATCTAAGCAACCAATCTGCGCTGATTCACTGCAAAATACCTTGCCATGCCGTCCCGGTCTGCGTAGGCCTTAACCGTTACAATTAGTGCTGTGCCGGATATCCGCGGATATCTGAGGCAGAAGAAAGATCCGTATCCGTTACTTTTTGGCGGATCTTTTACGGATCTATTTACCTTATTAATTTTAAATTTATAGATAAAATTCTTTAAGGCGAAGGGCAAGGCGCATTAAAAAAAAAAAAACAATATCGTTAAAGAGTAACTTATTATTTAATCCGGACTTCTAACTTTACGTCTAAAAAATTTCAAAGCAATTGGTTCAGTAGTTACGGCGTGAAAAACTGAACAAACAAACACACTTTCCCATTTATAATATTAGTTATTTAGTATGATAGATCCGGTATAGTAGCTTAGCTAACAATGTTAAGTAATTGTTTTCGCTAGTGCGCCTTACTCTTCGCCAACAAATGAAAGACCCGCCGCGCAATGCAAGTCGAAACATATCTCAACTCAAGATCGTGCGCACGGACACCGATTGTGTAAGAAAGGGAAGATCCGTATCCGTATCTGCGCCGCGGATCTTGACACCAAATATCCGTTTTCAGATCCGTATCCGCGGATCTGCATTTTTGACGATACATCACTAGTTACAATATGTCTTTTGATTTTGATTAATCTACCTTTTAACGAAAACTCAATGTAAGGAAAAGGTTACAAAATACTTACAAAAACTTATTCTTTTTTTTTTAATATAATTATAAACTAGTGCTCGACTACAATCCCGCCTGATGGTAAGCAGTGATGCAATCGTTGATGGTAAAGCGCACAAGTTTATTAAGCCTATGCACTTAAAAATCTTAGTGAGTAGGAAGGAAGACGGCAGTTGAGCGAGGTGATGCAATGTTAAACCCAACAACACGACCAACGATGCTACACCAGAGGGAGATTAATCTGGAGACCCTCCACGACCAAACTCCCGACACAACAACATTTGGCGCATCATACCCGGCACACACCGCAACACAACTGCTCAGACCCGTCCTCCGTACGGCTTCACCAGACATCATGCTGGAACGATTGCTAATACTACATATACCACAGTGATTGACAATTTACGACATACACACACACCCTCTTACATTCATACACACATAATCATATCAACACAAATAGAGGACACATGTTGACGTACTGTTCAGTGCTTATTCTTAATTTAATCTAATTTTAAGTTAATTTATTATATCTGGTAAATTTTAAAAATGTTAATTTCATTTGGTTATTTTATTTTATTTCATTAAATTTAATTGATTTATTCTATTTTTTGAACATGTAAATTTACAAAGTGTTGACTGTACTCAATGGCTGCCTATATATATCTAGTGTCTACTTTTTAAGGGATCGGGCGCTGATAACTAAAACACAGGCTATCGCCTAGTTCGGTTACAGATGTCTAATCCGATTGTAACAATAAATTATAGCCTATAATATATTTTGTGTAACAATGTAAACAATTTCTGAATAAACCTTATTATTATTATTTAAAATACTTTTTCTTTTCCAGGTTGACAATGTTATAGGAGAGAAAGAGTCAAAACCGTATAACTATATAAAAAAATTCGTTGAGAGGCATTGGCGTGACCACCGTGAACATTCTGGGCAAAACTCCAGCATCCATCAGTAGACTACTTCATCTCTCGAGGACACGCCATGTTGACTTAAGTATCCTGACCAAATTTAAAGAAAAAATCTCCTGATTTAATACACTCAGTTGTCCGGGAACGTTTCCAATTTATATTTCCACTAGCTTTCCGCCCGCGGCTTAGCCCGCGTAAAGTTGGGTTGTATCGCGCTTTTTAGATTTCCCTCGGGAACATCAAATTTTTCCGGGATAAAAGTAGCCTATGTCCTTTCTCAGGGTCTAAAGATTGTCTGTGCAAAATTTCATCAAAATCGGTTGAGAGGTTAAAGCGGGAAAGCGTAACAGACAGACAGACAGAGTTACTTTCGCATTTATAATATTAGTATGGATGGATTAAAATCAAATTCTATAGCAAATGTTTTTAAACACATCCCAAACTGGTCCAGTTGTTTTTAAACGCATGTACCAATTTTCATTTTAAACTTAATTTATACTTATAATCATTTTAAATCAGAGCGTATTCTACCAAATTTTTAGGCTCTGCCTAAAAATTTGGTAGAATACGCAGTTTTTAGGCTCACTAGAACTACAAGCAGCCATCTTATATAGTTAAAATATATCTGGATTGGGTCTTTCAGCCTTAAATAGCCAAAGTCAAACAGTTCCCAAATGATATGCTTAAAAACGAACAGATTTTTGTGTATACATAGCATAATTTCATATTCGTTGTTGAAAATAGCTTTTAGATGCTCTGAAGCTAAGCCTCTTCTAAGCGTTGCTACAACAACCTTGAGCAAATTTCTAATTAAGCGATCCCATTGTTTTTCACCAACCATTTTCTGAATTACATTCCCTTCTTGATACATCTACATTGCATTGCAATCAGATATTACGTTTTGATTTGCCTCCTACCCAGTTTAATCTTCAATTTATGTAAATTCAAAAAGTAATTTTACTACCCACCAATAAGGTTTAATTCAGTTCATCATCATTAACCTTTTTATCGTCCCACTGCTGGGTACAGGTCTCATGCAGAGAAGCATTGAGCGTAATCACCACGCTTGCTCAATGCGGGTTGGCGATTTCAGACTTCAAAGTCCAGGTTTCCTCAAGATGTTTTCCTTCACCTTGTAATCAGTTATTGGTGTCCATGATATACTTAGAAAAGTTACATTGGTACTTGCCTGACCTGGGATTAAACCCACACACTCATACTTGAGAGGCTGCTGTTTTAAACACTAGGCCGCCACGACTTCTTAGATTCTTTTAAACGCTAATATTGTTATGATCTTTTCGATAATAATAATAATTTATTTAGACTTTTTTATAGTGATCATACATCGATCACTTATACATTAGATACACAATCTCGAATAAAACTCCTATCAAAAATGGCGACAAGTATTAAGCAGTCTAAAGTAGTCAAAATAAATATACATTAATTTAAAGTCAGCCTTAAGTGCAGTGTATAAAGTTCTTATCACAAAGCAGTACAAAAAGCCATTATTTTTTATGAACCGAGTTTGACATCAAACCAAATTCAACCTTACACGCATGCATTAAAGTCAGAATTATAAAGTAAGTATTGAAAGAAGCATCAAAGTGCTGCGTTGTGCGCTTGTTCAGTTCAACCATTTTGTTACTCTGATTGTGAATCTATCATATTAGTATTCTGGAGTCGCGATAATACTAGTCCGTCATTCAGATTGTAGAAAAATATTGGATAGGTATATTTTGTTTTATCAAATCAATAAAAATTGACAAATATAAAAGGCATCAAAGATCAGGAGTGGTGGCTGGTGACGTCACTGCTCGCTGAAAAGTGTAGCGTGCAGTGACGTCACACGAGTTTTCAACGCACTGTGTCGTCTTCATTTTTTGTTTATATGAATAAAAGAAAAAATACGTGTCTAGTATTTTTTGGAACTCTGACTGACTGACTAATTCGTTTTTTTTTAGTCAACTACACTATTGCCTGTTTTATTTTAAAAAAAAAAAAACATGACTACACAGTACTATGTATAGTCACTAAAACAAGAAAACATAGGACTTTTAATCAAATTAATTAGCACGTTTTATAGCAGGTACGCTTCAGATGGTTGGTAACCCTGAATTGGTTATGGTCAGCTTCCGCCACTTTACGCAATCATCTTTTTTTCTTCTTGTGTAAATCTGTGTATGTCCCATAATTTGTTTAGTATTTTTTTATATGAAATGCAGCTACATGTCAACTTGACTTAGAGTGTAACCATGAACATAGCACCAAATGAAATCAGTTGTTTTAGCAAATTCAATGAAATATGATGCAAATAAAATACTCAACTATACATATCGATGCTGGAATGCGATTTTGTCGTATCTCGATCTCTGATCAACGTATTCCTAAGATATATCTTTTTTATGATACGACCTTGACTTTTTCTAAACTTTTTTCTGAATTCAATAGGCTATTTGACAGTACTTATTAAATTTTTTGAGATTTTTTGCTTTAATTGCAAAAATGAGGGCTCTTTATGTCATTTACATGAGTTTTAATAAAAAATAATAACAATATATCCAAAACACAAAAATATGTTTGGCTTTTTGATTGTCGCGCCACACATTGTGAAACGATCCGGATTGGCTAATGTCGCGATGTCGTCATACGCGCATCAACGCTTGTTTTTGGCAAACTTATAAACTGTTTTTCGGGGGTTTTTACCGATTTATTTGTACAACCCGGTACAGCACACCACTTGTATACCATTTTATTAGATAACAACAACAAATAATAAATAAAAACAAACACCACTGAGAACCGAAAACCGCTTGTGACGTCACTTACAAAGCGCGACGCCATATTGCTGAATAAATCGTTTTCGCGGCTTATTTGAATTTTGAATTTTTATTTGCATATTTCTTACGAAATACGTATTTAAAAGTAAAAAAATACTTTCGGCGAACTTCTTAACAGCAACCAAGTAATTCAAGATCAAAATTATAAATCTGTCAAATAGCCTATTATGCAATAAAACAAAATTGCCTTTTTTCGAGATACGACAAAATTTTCCAGCGTCGAAATAGATATAGGTACAACGTTCAATTTTGTTTATGCGAACCCGAAACACGTGTCCAGTATGAGTAAATGAACAAAATTTCAAAAACATATAATGAATCACAAAGTTATGAGCTTTTTATCTTATCTAGTTGTCTCAACAAAAATATGGTCAGCGCACCGTTCTGGCTGTTTTGCGCTCGGTAACGATACTGCAACAATTTCTAAATGTATTTGGGAAAAAATACAATATGTAAAGAAAACCCTGTCCGATCCGTGAAGGTATTGATAGGTATCGATAACTGATTCTACTAATGGATACAAAGCCGGGCTAAACTTTAAAAAAAATCCCCCTAAAAATATAAATATTATTTCGCAAAACTTAATACATGCGCGGTAAGCAACCCTTCCGCGGGCGGCGGGGGGCAGGGCACGCGGCACGTGGTGGCATCGCTATTCGCTGAACAATAATACCGGTGATGTCCCTTTTTAAAAAATTACCAAATTTCGGGTAAGTTGGAATTGATTCGCGGGAAAAAAAGATTATTTCAAATTTCATTTGTATTGTTGCTATGATGATTACGTAAAATTTTATACAATATGTAGTTAAGTGTTTACCTAACCTTTATTATCTTTATGGGTCGGACAGGGTTTTCTTTACATATTGTATAACATGGTGTAAAAATTATTAGAACAGATTCAGTTGCTTATTCTGAACAAACTATATTCAGGTATCGTATAAAGTAAATATAACATTGTATTTGTATACAGAGTGGTGCTGACAATACGACAATAAATTAAACAACGTGTACCTCAACACATTCTCAATCTACCCATAAAAAATTATATAAATATATCCATTAGTTTAGTCACAGGACATTATTTTTCATTTTTCACATTTTCTACATGATGTACATGTTGATAAGGAAGCGCTTAGAGGTTGATGACCGCCGCATCTAGCGGTACTAAACTTCAATAATAATGGCGCGAAAAAGCAAGTTGATACAGGAACGCGCTGTCGCCCGCTGATCGGAGGTCATTGAACCAATATTTTAACCTTTTGAACGCCAATCTCTTCTATACAAGTTCGAGATTTTCGTGCCCTCAGCGCCACTACTTGATTAGAAGTAATCACAGTATAAAATAAATTTACGACTTTTACAAGACCTTTTATTTTGTTTTTATGGAAATTTGCCCTGTTATCAACCATATTTTTAACTTTTTCACGCATAATAAGTTCTTATTTGTTTAATTTTCAATAGAAACAAAAACGCCAGAAAATATTTTAATGCCCCCAGCGCCAATTACTTGATATCAAGTAAGCCAGTGATGGGACACGACGAAGACCTCGCTATATTTCATCTCGTCGAAATGATCATAAATACTATTATTGCAAGAAAATGACGTAAATATATAATATTTTATAAATATTGTACACTTTAAACTAGGTTTTATTCACCTTAATCAAGAATTAATAGGTTTTCTAAAAATTGTCGATAGTGAAACCCCGTTTGAAAAACCCATCCCTACAAAGTTAGTTAGTTGTCGGTCCGTACGCGCCACCGACGTGTATAGAAGGAAATCTGTGACGTCATAAGCGGACGGGTTTCAAGGTCATAGTGACTTTGTGCATTTTAGTGTAGTGCAATGTTTACACCTTGAGTTGGCGCACGTGTCCTTATAAAAAAAATTGTGACTGTGAATATGACGAATTATTGCGAGTTGTTCAAGTCTGAATCAGAATTTTGAAATAGTTCGTCGTCTTGACATTCCGTTAAGTCGTCAACTACCGTTTCAGGAATTTTCTTCAGTTTTCTATTAGTCTCTACAAACCAGAAAAATAATTGCGAGTATTTAGCGACACCATTAAAAAAAAAGGTCTTGTGTAAAACAGACACCCTCCATTTTATTTTATTTTTTAAAACGTAGAAAACCACGTATTTAGCTTCTATTAATTGTATTTGTTGTAAGTAAACGAAATAAATTATGCAGGAATCGGTTGAGTTTATGCACGTGTAACTTGACCACAGTGAATATAAAATATATACCATAGAAATCTAGACATCCCTAGAACAGAAAGGATTTTGACGTGCCTCAAGCGCCAACTACTTGATATGAAGTAGAAGGATTACATTTGGAGACAAATAGGGATGTGCCTTGTAGAACACACGTCTAATAAATTTAAAATTCTTTTCTTTATTGTGGGGAATATATCCAGGTTTTCATATTGTTTTTTTTTTTTATGAAATAAAATAAAATATGAAATTACGATTACCGTTTTTATTTAGCTTCGTAAATTGGTGAATAAACATTATTTTAAATGTATAATATTATTTGTCGATAGGACACTAATCCCATCCCTACGTTTTACTATAGATACGTTATACATTTGTAGTGTGGCGCAGGAGGACACATCGCGTATTATATAGATGGGCGTTCAAAAGGTTAAAGGATGTTCTATTCCGTTTGCAATTGTATGCGATTTAGTTTGAAATTTTAATTTTATTTTATTTTTGATGCTAGGTTTTTTCTATAGTTCAGTATTATTCCTATGAACCCGCATGGTCTGTGCTTTCATTTATTGTCGTATTGTCAGCACCACTCTGTATATATTATATATTTATATTTTAATCTTTCTCTTTCAAATACACCCCAAGTTTTATTTTAGTTGTTACTCGTAATGTATTACAGCCAAAATTAACCAAGACATGAGAATTCCAGAATTATGTATATTATTGTCTCCCGTAAAAACCTAAAAAAAAAAAAAATTTTAGATTTTTTTTAATTATTTTTTTTTGTTTGTTTTTTAACTCCATTGCAATGTACAGATTTGTGATGTAAAGTTGAATTTTGACACGATTCTTATTTTGTAAATTACTGTAGAATTAGTCCAGTGGTGACTATCTTAACTTTCCGAGATGAACGGCGCGGGTTCGAACCCGACAAGGCGTTTTACTTTGTGCAAATTATTTCATCAGAACGGTGAGGAAACTGACATGTCCTAGAGCTAAAAATTCGAAAACATGTGACATGTACCGACCCGCACTGGACCCGCGTGGTAGATTATGGCTCATAGAGAGCTCCCTCTCATAGAGAGGAGGGCCGTTTTTACTTCTGATTTTACTTTTCTGTCAAACTCTCAATTTATAGTATGCTGTGTGTTTTTACTTTAACATGAATATAATAAAGTTAAAAAAGCAAAATAATACTTAAAATGCACTAGTCGCCCCTACGATTTTTGAAAGTTCCCCTTGATTTCTCTGGTCTTCCATCATCAGATCCTGACCTGGTGACTATGGTACCACCTGGGAAGCATACCCTTTCAAACACAAAAAAGAATTTTGCAAATCGGTCCAGGCGTCTTAGAGTAATCGGTGACCATGCATAAAAAAAAAGTTCCGACGATTTAAAACCAACCTCCTCCTTTTTTGAAGTCTGTTAAAACATCTTGCCTTGTCTAAAAAGTGTTTAGATGGTGTAGCTTTTATTTTGCTTCAGCTAAATTGTGTTAGATTGCAGTATGTTACGGGAGATTAAGGATCTAAGTCCAATTGTCTACTAAAACGAGATTTCATCTTAAATCCATTTTTGTATATATTTAAAAATAAAATATTGTCAAAATTGAACTTTATGTACTTGTAATAAAGTTGTGTTTACACCTGGCGTGGTTTTTTGGAGTTAAGTATATAGTATACTATTTATATACTGTTGGATTAAGTAATAGTGAAAAATTATTAAAAAAAAATTGAAAAATTATTTTACTGTGTTTTATTTTCATTTGTGCACAGACGACAGCACAACAAGCTAGCTAGCTAGCCGGCATGTTACGTGGGTAACAAATGTCTTGCCATGGCGCCTCCGCCGGGCCGGAATCAAGCGGGGTAGACCAAAGAAGTGCTGGCTTGACGTTGTTAGAGATGACATGCGTGCCAACAATCTCACAACCGGGATAAACGCTGAGATGATGATGATGACATCACATCAAGCTACTACAATCTGTCAGATTTCCTTTTTAGATTTTCAACTTTATCTTTAAAGCATTAAGGCTCAAGTTTGATTGGGAATTTTTGACAGTTTCGGGTAGCTTGATCTGCTGTCGTCCGTACATCGGAAGACCTTTTTCCTTTAACACTTTAGTAATTCCAAAGCTTAAATATTCCAAGTCAAAGAAATTATGTGAAATGGGCATTATGCTTATATTGTTTTATACCGCGCTCTCTCCACTGGATAGAGCTTTGGATTCAGTGGAGAGGCGTGCGAAGAGGCTGAAAGCTTTCTCCAAATCCTGGAGCACAGGCGAAGAGTAGCCCTCCTTTCGGTGTTCTATAGGATGCATTTTGGTGAGTGTGCGAGGGAATTGCATGATTTAATTCCCCCATCCGTTCCACCATCGGACGACCCGTCGTACGGCGAGTTTCCACCCTTACGTTGTTAACACCACTACGATCCGCACGAAGAGTTTCGCCTCGTCTTATGCCGCGTACATCGAGGGACTGGAACAATTTGCCAGCGGTGGTGTTTCCGTCGACTACAATTTAAGTGTCTTCAAGGGCTGGAGTGAATAGGGTCTTAATATTGAACGACTGGACTGGTTTTGATAAAATTTGTGGTGTGTTCAAGGATGAGGATATAAGAATGATTTAGATTAACTATTATAGTTTTTAAATATTTGGTCCACTAGAAAATACTCTTTTAATTAATATTTGTGTGATTATAAGACAAAGTCGGTCGGGACCGCTAGCATTTATTTATTTAATATCATCCTCTTCCTCCTCTAGAAGTCGTGGCCTAGTGGTTAAAACACCAGCCTCTCAAGTATAAGTACGCGGGTTCGATTCCAGGTCAGGCAAGTACCAATGTAACTTTTCTAAAGTTATATGTACTTTCTAAGAATATCTTAGACACACTGAAGGTGAAGGAAAACATCTTGAGGAAACCTGAACTTTGGGTCTGAAATCGCCAACCCGCATTGAGCAAGCGTGGTGATTACGCTCAATCCAAAGAGGAGACCTGTGCCCAACAGTGGGACGACAAAAAGGTTGATGATAATGATGATGATCCTCTTCCTCTGATGATAATCTCCCTCTAGCGCAGCATCGTTTGGTCGTGTTGGTTTAACATTGCTTCACCTCGCTCAACTGCCGTCATCCTTCCTATTCCTAAGTTTTTTAAGTGAATAGACTTGTAACTAGTGCGCTTTACTATCAACGATTGCATCACTGCTTGCTTGCCCATCAGGCGAGATTCCACTCAAGCACTAGTTTATAAATAGTTTTAGGTTTATAAGTAGTACCGGTCTACAAAAGTGAAGACCCTTGTGATGTAAAGAACTATAGGCCAATATCCATCCTCTCGATATTTGGGAAAATATTGGAGTCGTTGATTTGTCCACATCTTCAACATTATTTTTCCAAGTTTTTAAGCGACCATCAGCACGGCTTTGTGAAGAACAGATCCACAAGCACAAATTTAGTTTCTTTTGTTGAGGAAACATACGAAGCCATGGATGGAGGTATACAGGTTGACGCCGTTTACACGGATTTTAGCAAGGCATTTGATAAAGTTTCGCATAAACTGCTTATTAACAAACTAGCTACGTACGGCGTCACCGGTAGTCTACTAAACTGGTTTGGTTCTTATCTGGCTGATCGGGAGTTTTATGTGGTTGTCAATGGGTTCCGGTCAGGCAGGTATGCAATTGCTTCGGGGGTCCCCCAAGGTTCTCATCTGGGCCCAGTATTGTTTATAGTATATATTAATGACGTGATATCATGCTTTCGCAATACTAGCATATTTCTTTTTGCAGACGACTTGAAAATTTTAAGAGCCATTAGGTCTCAACAGGACGTAAACCTAATGCAAGAAGACATCGATCGATTGTCTGCATGGTGTTATCACAGTAAAATCTTGTTGAACAGTTCCAAATGTAGGCACATAAAATTCACCAGGAAAGTAGATACAGTGAATTCGGTATATCAAATAAATGGAGTAAACTTATGCGAGGTGGATGTAGTGCGAGATCTGGGAGTTATCATGGATTCTAAGTTAACATTTGTACCACATATTGAGAACATAATCAGTCGATCCCAACGAATGCTTGGATTTGTCATTCGTAATGGGAAGGTATTTCAAAGTCCACATACTAAATTAGTTCTCTACAATAGCCTAGTAAGAAGCATTCTAGAATATTGCAGTGTGATATGGAGACCCCACTACGCAACCCACTCGCTGCGAATAGAAAGAGTCCAAAAAAGGTTTATCCGATACCTTTGGTACTCTAAAGGAAGGCAATTCAAATATCTCCCCTACCTTGACAAGTTGGGTTGCTACAAAATGAGTACCCTGGAAGCTCGAAGGAAAGTCTTGGATTTGAGATTCGCATATAAACTGCTTAATAACGCCATTGACTGCCAACAATTGGTATGTAGGTTCAACTTTAGAGTACCGCGTAGACCACCTCGTAAACCGATAACACCCTTAACTCCACCTCTTCGCCATACAGTATCTGGTGCTAATTCACCTGTACCTCGCATGTGCAAACTGATAAACGAACGCAGCGACCTGGTTGACGTCCACGCTGACTCAATATCCACATTTGTCGGCCGTTATTAGTGTGTTAGTTAAAATACTTATAAAGAGCACCTAGCATGTGGTGTTTGCCTGTAATTGGTTGTGCAGTTAGATTTAAGTTAATAATTTGTATGTATTTATAATGTGTGAAATATCTGTAGCAACTGTTGGCGAACCTTAAATAAATAAATAAATATTAAAAAAAAAACAACTTTTTAACCATACATTTCTGAGGTTTGCACGTCACTTAACTTTGATCATCGTTTATGAATAAACCCCTTAAACACTATGGTCTTTAGGTAAGTGACGTAACTTTGAGTAACGTTTATGAATAGAGGAGAAAGAGTGCTGGGCTTACGCGGTCGGCCTCATCATCATCTCAGCGTTAATCCCAGTCGCATCCGCAGCTTTTGGAGTCTGGGGTCCGCTTTACCAGTCTAACTGCTAATTTAGGCTAAACTTCGATATTTTCCGTGAAGCGACTGCCGTCTGACCTCCACAACCTGAAGGCGATATCGAAGCATTGCAGTTAGAACAATTATTGGACTTTTGAGGGCTCCAACAACCCGTAACGACTGTCACTAGATGTTCGTATGGCAACCGGGACCAACGGCTTAACGTGCTTTCCGAGGCACGACCAGACCAGTGCAAATATTCATGCATACTTATTTGCACTGCGCGGGGATCGAACCCACGCTACTGCTGAATCTGTCGCGTCACACCTTACGCGATCGGTCTAAGGTCAAGAAAAGGTAAAAAATAAAACAAAAAAAATAAAGATTGTAACATTTATTCATACTAAAAATCAACTACATGATTATATACGATTATTTTTAATAATAATATTCAAAAAACTAACGTTCGAGATGGCAACAGTAAGCTGGAAATACTACACTTTCATTTTAGAACATTTAAAATGGCTCGTTCACTAATTTAATTAAAATTCATTGCATCTCTTTCTATTTCACCAAAAAAGGACTGAAGATAACCACCATCGACATATATTAATGGACATGCTTTAGAGATAGGATTGCCAACTATACTGTTTTAAACAGTATTATACTGTTTTTCACTAAATAAAACTATTTTACTGTTTAACGAAAATAAAGCATACAAAATACTGTTTTCAACAAGCTAACAAATTTGTTTTTGTTTAGTCAGAGGGCGCTCACTGCTCAGTGCAGCGCAGCCACAAACAAATCGCACTCGAGTTTCTGTATGCCTAGTATGAGTTTTCATTACGAGACTCGATTGTCGATATCGAGCGCGTTTGGCGCTCTCGTTGGTTGAGAGTTCTTACAACCTTGCAGCGGGCCAATCGATCGAGTCAAACGCGCTCGATATCGACAATCAAGTTTCGTAATGAAAACTCATACTAGGCCCTCTGAACGAATCTGTAAATTAGTAACTTATGCGATACTGTTCAGTTTTTCTAAAATACTGTTTAATAATCTTCATAGACCTGAATATACTTTATTTCTTGTAAAGAAAGTTGGCAACCCTATTTAGAGATGACAATTGTGGCACTACGAAAGAAAGAGAGGAAACAAAGTTTCGTCTATCTTTATCTCTCCCAATATCTTCAATCATCTAAGTGCTAGAACGAAAGCATAGGCTAACCCTCTCACTCTTTTCAAACTAAAAATATACTGCAGATTATACGCGTACGGCATGTCCATTAGTATATGTCTATGATAAATGCTGGTTAAGTCCTGTCAAATAAGTCTTCTTCTTTTTTCAAGATGAGATTCAACCTCAACTCTTGATCAATGGCCTCTGTGGAATAGATACCACAATTTTGCCAATAACACGTGTAACAAATTATAGAAATAGTTAAAAAAATATTCCGCAATTATGGCGGATATCGCCATTACAGTCGAAAATACGGCCGCGTGAACCGTCCACGAGGGAGGTTTGAGGCAAAGTCATGATGTGGCCACTATGCGGCGATAGTTCAATGTTCTTTATGAATTATTCACTGAATGCACTTTTTACAACATAAATCACGCGCTTTTATTTGGTAAACGACACTATAAATATTTTTAAAAGTCCAATGAAAAATTAGTGTAACACTCATCTTAGGTTTCCCGCCAAAACTCCCGTCAAATAAGTCAGCGCCTAAAGTGAAGTGACGTAATTTTAACCGCCATGTTTTTTGTTCTCAGTGGTAGGCAACAACATCAGCCGCCGGCAGAAGTTACCACCCACCAGACAAAGTCTTGCCGCCAAGCGATTCGTCGTGTTCCGGCATGATATCTGGTGAAGCCGTACGGAGGACGGGTCTGAGCAGTTGTGTTGCGATGTGTGCCGGGTACGATGTGCCTAATGTTGTTGTGTCGGGAGTTTGGTCGTGAAGGCTCTCCAGATCATCCTCTGGCGCAACATCGTTGGTCGTGTTGTTGGGTTAAACATTGCATCACCTCGCTCAACTGCCGTCTTCCTTCCTATTCACTCAGTTTTTTGAGTGAATAGGCTTAATAAGCTAGTGCGTTTTACCATCAACGATTGCATCACTGCTTACCATCAGGCGGGATTGCAGTCAAGCACTAGTTTATAACTAATAAAAAAAAAAATTGTCTATGGAATATCTTAATTTGACAGGAATAAACTAAAATATTATCTTCTGTCCTTTTCTTAATAAAATACAAAGAACACAATGGCACTGAAATTAAATTTAGTTTAGTTGTCAACAAGATAATCGGGCCAATATCCATATAATAGCTAGACAGAATATAATTATAATTCAGTATTTTAGACAAAAAGGTGCTGACAATACGACAATAAATTAAACATCGTTTACCTCAACACATTCTCAGTCTACCCATAAAACAATTATTCAGTATGTTAAATAACCGAGGGCGTTCCCTTAAACTCGTTAATATATATCATTAATAGATTAAAATAAAAATATCAGCATAGAAAATTATCATAAAAAAAAATCCGAATAAAAAAAAATTATAATTGGAAATAAATTTGAAACCTCCTGTTTTAAATCAAAATAGTAGTCGTCATGTATAAATAAATTGCGACGTTTCCGTCTTTCATGTTCGCGTGTACAGTGTGTTTCTTTTACATGTCAATTTAAAATTTTTATTGAATATTTTCATATTGGAAAAAATTTTAAAACATTTTGTTTTCGAATGGAAATATTTTTTTTAGCATGTATGTATGCTATACTATTTCGGGTTAACGGGAACGCCCTCTCTTAGTTAACATACTGTATAAATATATCCATTAGTTTAGTGACAGCCTCCGTGGCGTAGCGGTAGCGGACGCGGCCGCTGCGCCAGGTGGCGCGGGTTCGATCCCCGCACAGTGCAAATATTTGTATGCATGAATATGAATATTTGCACTGGTCTGGTCGTGCCTCGGAAAGCACGTTAAGCCGTTGGTCCCGGTTGCCATACGAACATCTAGTGGCAGTCGTTACGGATCGTTGGAGCCCTCAAAAGTCCAACAATTGGTCTAACTGCAATGCTTCGATGTCGCCTTCAGGTTGTGGAGGTCAGACGGCAGTCGCTTCACGGAAAATGTCGAAGTTTAGCCATATCAGCAGTTAGACTGGTAAAGCGGACCCCAGACTCCAAAGCTGAAAAGGCTTCGGATGCGACTGGGATTAACGCTGGGATGATGATGATGATATCCATTAGTTTAGTCACAGGAAATTATTTTTCATTTTTCACATTTTCTACATCATGTACATGTTGATAAGGAAGCGCGTACAGGTTAATGACCGCCCTATCCTGCGGTACCAAACTTTAATAAAAAAGGGCGCGAAAAAAGCAAGTCGCTACAGGAACGCGCTGTCGCCGATCGGAGGTCAGTGAAGCAATATTTTTAAAGGATGTTCTATTGCGTTTGCAATTTTATGCGATTTAGTTTGTTTGAAATTTTCATTATTTTTTATTTTTGATGCTAGGTTTTTTTCTATGGTTTAGGATTATTCCTATGAACCAGCATTGTCCGTGTTTTCATTTATTGTCGTATTTGTCAGCACCACTCTGTATATCTAACAGACCTCATTATTTCTACGTCATTTTCAAACCAACTACATTAATAAACAAACATTGTTCTTCATACAATAATCATCAAAAACAGCTACTATCGCTAAAATAGTTTCGTTTTAGATTTTTATTTAGTTAGCTAAAACTAAATTTAGTTTCACTAAACACGGTGTCCAACGGCATGGCGGAACATCCATTTTTACGGCGGGATAAATGTGATGCCTGTATTAGGGATTGTATCAGGATCGAGTGGAGTGGAGAAAAGATGTGTTTGCCCAACAGTGGGACTTGTTAGTGAGTACAATATAGCTTGCAGAGTAAGCATTTTTAAATAAATTTAAGGATCTCCAAATCCCTATACACAGGCACCAAACTCCCTTTTAGTTGTACTAAATTTAGTTTTAACCAAACTAAATTCTCTTTCATCGAACCAAGCAAGATTTAGTTAAACTAAACATAATTTAGTTAACTAATTTCGTGACGTAGTTGCTGGGGAAGAGGCCCGTCATTCCTCGAAGTTCACCTGAAAAGAGATATATTATAATTATCATTTATTTTTAGTTAAAGCATTTATAAACTAATACAAAAAGTTAGCGTTTTAGTTACAGGTGTTAAAAATTTAAAATGCTCACGGGGGGACTTCAAAGGGCGGGGGTTTTGGGGGACTGTCTTATGTAATATTGATGTTCAAAAAGTGATGATGATGACTGCAGTTGGAAAAAAGCTTGGCGGATGGTGATGAGCATTCGGAGAGGAGACGGCGCAGCACACGCTCTCCGAGTGTGTAGCTTGGGAGGAGCAGCGCCGTGTCCTCACAAATGAAGTAGGAGGCGACCTGACGCTGCCGGCAGTAGTGCGGAGGATGGTCGGTAGCGCAGTGTCATGGGACGCGGTGGTGTCCTTTTGCGAGGACGTGATGTCGCAGAAGGAAGCTGCGGAACGGGAGAGGGAGATCTCAACTCCCTTCCCGGCCCGCAGAAGACGCACCGGGCGCCGAGGAAGGGCGGATAACGCCTTCTTTCGCCCCCCTTGAATGGCTCCAGGGGCGTGAGACATGGGGAAGTCCACGCCCCCTATTCGATGCACGGGGTAGTTTAACACCCCACTACCCCGTGCAGGAGACGAGGCCCGATCAGACCGGACCAGCACGAGGGTGTGGGGCCGTGGAAGAATTTAGACTCCCGCGGCCCCACGCGCGCTCGTGATAGAAGAGACACCGGGATGGTTTTAGTGAGTAAAAGTTTGACAGACCCCGTCGCCCACCCCAGGGCGGCGGACATCCTATGAGGATTTCCACACCGAAAAAAAAATTAAAATGGTGATGAGCATTAGCGTTAGTTTACCTTGCCACCAAGCTGGGTCTTGCGAGCGATCAGTGACCGCTATAATATCGTCTTTCTCAAAACTTAGTTCGTCTGCATTTTGTGCGGTGTACGGGTAAAGTGCGATCACCTGGAAGTTAGTATTTCAGCTAAAGTTAAAGTTTTAAGAGTTAAATCCATCACCAAAAAAGCTACGTAATCACTGACAGGTGGGTTGCTGATAAGGGTTTTTGGGAGACCGAGAATATACAAAATGTGATAAACAGTGATCGGAATAGGTAGAGTGATTTTTGGTACCTTTTATCATAAATGTTCACAGAAAGAATGACGTGGATAAGCCATTTTCCCGGAATGTAATTCCGGATCCAAGTATTGTTAATGTTGGTACTTTGGTAGTGACATTATTACTACTCAATTCATTTAAAGGAAGGTAACAAAATTAAACTAATTTATTATTTACTTCTTGAAAAATGAAAACAATCAAATGAGGAATGTCCGTATTAATATATACAATATGTAAAGAAAACCCTGTCCGATCCGTGAAGGTATTGTTAGGTATCGATAACTGATTCTACTAATGCCCACAAAGACAAGCAAAACTTATAAAAAATCCCCTTAAAAAAATAAATATTATTTCGCAAAAAGAGGTAACTTAATACATGTGCAGTAAGCCACCCCTTCCGCGGGCGGCGGGGGGCAGGGCACGTGGCACCTGTGACGTGGTCGCGTCGCTATTCGTTTATAATAATACCGGTGTTGTCACTTTTTTTTTAAATTATCAAATTTCAGGGAAATTGGAATTAATTCCCGGGAAAAAAGGATTATTTCAAAATTCATTAGTATTGTTACTATGATGATTACGTAAAATTTTATATTATATTTGGTCAAATGTTTACCTAACCTATATTATCCTTATGGGTCGGACAGGGTTTTCTTTACATATTGTATAACGGCGAGTGACTGGTTAATTTTGAATATTGTAATCTGTTTTGTGTCAATATCAATTGTCCGTAAATTACTCTACTATTTTTTTTTAAGTCGATTAATAGATTGATATTCGGATAAATTATGATTTTTTTTTATTAAGAGCGGGCCATGGAGCGAATGGTAACACTGATTGGAGTTGCGTTTGACATAGCGATCGACCGTTACCGCGAACAGTCTTTGATAAAATAATAAGAATTGAAAATCACACTGTAGTTATTGTTCAACGTTTTTCGAGATACCCCCACGATGGATGCTCATGCGGATGAGAAGACACCTCAACTATCCGGAACTTCAGCCCCGTCTTCCTGACGGTTTTCCCCGTCATACAATATGTAATGAAAACCCTGTCCGATCCGTGAAGGTATTGTTAGGAATCGATAACTGATTATACTAATGCCGACAAAGCCGGACAAAAGTAAAAAAAAATCCCCCTAAAAAAATAAATATTATTTTGCAAACAGAGGTAACTTAATACATGTGCGGTAGGACACCCTTCCGCGGGCGACGGGGGGCAGGGTACGCGACGCGTGGTCGAATCGCATAAGCGTACCGTCAAAATGGTGTTGTCACTTTTTTAAAAATTACCAAATTTCCGGGAAGTTGGAATTAATTCGCGGGAAAAAAAGATTATTTCAAAATTCATTTGTATTGTTATTATGAAGATTACGTAAAATTTTATATTATATTTGGTCAAGTGTTTACCTAACCTTTATTATCCTTATGGGTCCGATAGGGTTTTCTTTACATATTGTATACGTTTCCGATCAATGTCCCCAATTCAATCTACCTATTCCGATCACTGGAATACTCGCCCCCATTCCTTTTTTCACAAACTAAATTGAATTTAAGTTAAGCGCATGTTTTTATTTCTATTTCATTTAGAAAAGGACAGAAGATAAAATGTCAGTTTAGACCTGTCAAATTAGTGCGCTCCTGACGTAAATCGACGTCTTTTTAGTCGCCATGTTTTTTTTTTTTTTTGTAGTGTGACACTAGTTATGACTTTGTGCCAATTTCAAGTAAAATAAAAATCTTCAAAAGTTCTTCTTTTTTTCTCATATGGCTTCGCACGGTTTATGCATTTAGCCAATGTCACGTAATGAATTATTCATGTCGAAAAAGACGGCCGCGCGAACCGAACTCGGAGGAAGATTTGGTACTAAGCCATGATGTGGCGATTAGGCTACAATATTTCACTGTTCTTTATGAATTATTCACTGAATGCACTTTTTACTACATAAATCACGCGTTTTTATTTAGTAAACGACACTATAAATAATTTTAAAGTCCAATGAAAAACGAGCGTGGCACTCATCTTGGCTTCCCGCCAAAAACTCCAGTCGCCATGTTTATAATCGCGTCTAAACTGTCTATGGAGTATCTTAATTTGACAGGATTAAATTAAAATGTTATCTTCTATCCTCTTCTTGATGAATTAGAAATGTGGAGGCAAGAGGAACAGGGAGGAAAGTTCACAGAAAAGGAAGGATCCTCCGACCAGACGGGTGTTATGTCTGGCGGGCACTTGCCCGATGCTTGAAATTGTGAAGTTGTATACAGTGAAACCTGGTTAAGTGAGACATCAAGGGACCTGCAATGTCGTTTCACTTATGGAGGTATTCCACTTACCCAGTGTCTCAGATATACAACGTGTAACAAAAAGGGTATATACATACCAAGGGCATGGCATCTTTAGATGATATCAAACGATATCGGAAGGGTTTCAACTCAAAATAAAATACTCAGAAAATTTGTGTGTTTCTTAAAATAAAATCATAACAAACGTGGCAGCACACTACAAATATGTTAATAACTACTCGTTACCCGTCAAGTTACTTGCCAAAATCCGATAAATATCTTCAATATCTCTGTGCGACTAGTATGATAGTAGCCTATCACAGGCGGTGTTTTTCCTCATAACTTCCTAACATAAAGAGATAGGATTAAAAAACCCTTCCAATATCGTTTGATTTCATGTAAAGATGCCATGCCTTTGTTATGTATATACCCTTTATGTTACCCGTTGTACAGGTATAAATAAATATCTGTCTCATTTACAGAGCTTTATGCATATACTTAAAGGTAATCATACAAATGAATGAGTAAACAAACAATGTTATCTCAGGTAATTACAGAGGTTTATGCATATAAAATTTACTCGCTGTCTCAGTTATAGAGGTAACTATGATGATAAATCGAAAGAACAAATCCCAGATATAGAGGCTTAGCTTCCCACTAACAGAGGTAATTCAGTGCCAAAGTGTTGGGACCTCAGCATGAGTTCCAGTTATGGAGGTTTCTCACTTATCCAGGTCCCACTTAACCAAGTTTCACTGTATATGCTAGTTGCGCGGTAAACTCTGATTGCGAGATGTAGAATTCGTGTTACGTCAGTATGACGCGCTGTTCGCACGTTGCGTTGTAGGCACCGCTACATTACTCCCCTCCGTTCGAGGGTTTCGATTTTTTTTTCGTCGAGATCGAACGGGGATCGGATCGAGATCGGTATGGTTCGTCGATCGGATCGGGTCGGGTCGAGATCGGTATCGTTAGTCGATCGGGTCGGGATCGGGTCGAGATCGATTCGGGTCGGAATCGGGTCGATTCGGTTCGTCGTGGTCACCAGTGTGGAGGTATGAGGAGCGGCGTGTAAAGCTCACTCATCCTCCATAGAAAAGGGAGGATCCTCCGCCCAGACTAGTTGTCTGGCGGGCCACTTGCTCGCCGGTTGATGTCGCAAGCTTGTATACAATATGTAAAGAAAACCCTGTCCGACCCGTGAAGGTATTGTTAGGTATCGATAACTGATTCTACTAATGCACACAAAGACAGGCTAAACTTAAAAAAAAAAAAACCCTAAATAAAATAAATATTATTTCGCAAAAAGAGGTAACTTAATACATGTGCGATAAGCAACCCCTTCCGCGGGCGGCGGAGGGGCAGGGCACGCGGCGCCTGTGACGTGGTCGCGTCGCTATTCGCTTATAATAATTTTATTTTATTTATTTATTTTGGTCCACCAACAACTGTTTACACTGGATGTGATACATAAAGTAACATGTAATTTTAAAAGATGACAGAATAGTGTAACAATCACTTACAGGTGAACTCCACATGCATACAAAAATGGAGTTGTACAGGAAGTAAACTAAATTAAAACTTAAACTAAGTTATTGGATAAAAAAAAAAGCATCTTTCATTTATAATACCGGTGTTGTCACTTTTTTTAAAAATTACCAATTTCGGGGAAATTGGAATTAATTCCCGGGAAAAAAGGATTATTTCAAAATTAATTAGTATTGTTACTATGACGATTATGTAATATTTTACATTTGGTCAAGTGTTTACCTAACCTTTATTATCCTTACGGGTCGGACAGGGTTTTCTTTACATATTGTATATAAAATTCTCGTGGCACAGTTTTCGTTCCCATACTCCCCCGAAACGGTTTGACCGATTCTCATGAAATTTTGTAAGCGTATTGAGTAGGTCTGAGAATCTAACAAGATCTATTTTTCATCCCCCTAAATGTTAGGGGTACTCCACACCCACAATTTTTTTTTAGACAAAATTTTTAGTTTCTATTTTTTTATGATACAACATACAAAAATATATACAATCCTAATTTTTCACCCTTCTACGACCAACCCTTATTTTTTAATAGCCATTTTAGTAATTTAATAATTTTTCGTCTCCGATCGAAAACTGATCAATCGTCATTTAAGTAGTTTTATTCCCGAGGGAAATCTAAAAAACGCGATATAACCGAATCCACGTGGGCGAAGCCGCGGGCGGAAAGCTAATTTTTATATAGGTAACATTTATACAGCACTTCAAGCTACCACAAATCTGTCAGATTTCTTTATTAGATATTCAACTTTATCTTTAAAGCTTTAAGTGGGGATTCTAGTGCCGAGGAATTTGGAAAATAGGTATTTGAAGAAACTATTGCCGTCGCGCTGCTTCCAACCTCTCCCGGTAAAGTGCGAAAAGGACAGTTGCAGCTCAGGCTAATTTTACCTACAAAAACGTTGACCAAAAGACGTTTCGTTTTCCGCTGTTTTCTTTTTCAAAACACGACAGATCTCAATTATTTTTATATCAAAATTTAGAGGAAAAGTATACCTATGCTTCTATAATTTTGTCAAAAACTTATCACGTTTGTCTAATAGCCATCTGTAGGCCTAGTATGAGTTTTCTCGGTGGTAGGCCACAACATCAGCCGCTGGCGTAAGTTACCACCCACCAGACAAAGTCATGCCGCCAAGCGATTCGTCGTGTTCCGGCATGATGTCTGGTGAAACCGTACGGAGGACGGGTCTGAGCAGTTGTGTTGCGATGTACGTGCCGGGTACGATGCGCGAAATGTTGTTGTGTCGGGAGTTTGGTTGTGGAGGGCCACCAGATCAATATCCCTGTGGCGCAGCATCGTTGGTCGTGTTGTTGGGTTTAACATTGCATCACCGCGCTCAACTGCCGTCTTCCTTCCTAGTTACTCAGTTCTTTTGAGTGAGTAGGCTTAATAAACTGGCGCGCTTTACCATCAACGATTGCATCACTGCTTACCATCAGGCGGGATTGCAGACAAGCGCTAGTTTGTAATTTATATATAAAAAAAAAGTTTTCATTACGAAACTCGATCGTCGATATCGAGCGCGTTTTGTCGCTCTCATTGGTTGAGAGTTCTTACAACCTTGAAGCGGGCCAATCGATGAGTCTAACGCGCTCGATATCGACGATCGAGTTTCGTAATGAAAACTCATACTAGACCTATTGAACATCACGGTAAAAATGGGTTAATTTTCGCGATTTTCATGTATCGTATTTCTTTTAATAATTAAATTTCGGAAATATCAAATGATGGGACACGTATAACCACGGTGTAAAATTGTAGAAAAAAAATTGCTCTAAAAGCATTATCGACGAAGAAAACAGCGGAATACGTTTGTATAGAGAAAGCACAACTAGAGTACCCTCTTAAGGCTCAAGGTTTATTGGGAATATTTGGCAATTTCGGGTAGCTTGACCTGCTGTCTTCCGTATAAGCAAAAGCGTTAGTTAAAGCAAGCGGTAATGGAAACATATTACAAGTTATTAATCTGAATGTTTATTATAACCCGCGCAGATAAAGAAAAGATCTGTAAATGGCGTCCGCTCGCATGCGTTCACTCTCTATCGCTGTCTATACTCACACAGTGAAGTAAGCGCTGCAAAAAAAAATCATCGATCAGGAATCCAGGATTCGCTTTCCAAACTACTGAAGCTACTTTGACGTACTCCGAGTTATCGTTAATTTTGTTCCGTTAAAGTCTCTGTTATTTTGTTGTTTCTGTTGATACTGTTGTTTTTGTTTAGTTTGAACAAACAAACTCAACAAAAACAACAATAAAAACAAACACAACAACAAACAAGTATAATGTCAAATTTACAATGTAAATAACAATACTTACAACGTAAATTTGACATTTTTCTATCTTCGCTTTTGCTTTGTGATTGAACAATGGCATGTTTTGTCAACCGTACCATAAGTATCCGCCGCCATTTTCAGATCTTTTCTTTATCTGCGCGGTTTATATAACCTGACGAGGGATTTTTGTCCGCGGACTTTTTTGTCCGCTAAAATAGATCGCTTACTACTGTGTAGAGTAACACAAAGGGGACACGGGGGATTAAAAGGACCGCGTACAAAAAGGAGCCGCCATATTTGTCAGGCGGAATCTCAGCTTGACATGTCGCCGATACTTGTCGTGGCCGTGTCCCCTAGTGTGCCCGTGGCTTAAAGCGCTTGACGGGGTTCGAAGCTACGACCTTGTAAGTCGGAGGCTGATACCACTTGCTATCTATGGGGAAAAATAATGAATTATAATTATTATTCTTACCTTATCGATAACTGTCTCGGCTGGTAAGGTATCCATCTTGGATAAAACTGGAGTGGTCCGACCAGATGTACGCCCCGAAGATTGTAAGATCTGTGAAGAAAGAACGGATTTACAATGATTGAGAATGTTTTTAAGGGTGTCCCTCCTACTGGACAAAGGCCTCCCCAAGGCTTTCCACAATGAACGGTCTTGTGCTGCCGGATCCATCGGTTTCGAGCGACTTTCACCAGGTCATCGGTCCACCTTGTTGGGGGCCTCCGTACGCCGCATCTTCCGGTACATACGTGGCCTTCCGGTCACTCCAGAACCTTACTGCCCCATCGGCCATCGGTTCTACGAAGTTGTTGAGGAGTATATATACCTGGGACAAACAGTCCAACTAGGTAGGTCCAACTTCGAGAAAGAGGTGTCTCGTCGAATCCAGCTCGGCTGGGCAGCGTTCGGGAAGCTACGTTACATCTTCTCGTCGTCCAAGATGCCACAGTGTCTCAAGACTAGTCTTTGACCTGTGTATTGCCAGTTATGACATACGGAACAGAGGACCATTTATGGCTAGCAAAAAAAATCGTCTTTTTTTTTTTTTTTGGAAATCCGCCTCGGAAGCCTTAAAAGAGGGGCTGAAAATTAATATGCAACTTCGCAGTTTTCAAAGGAGTAAGCTAAAAATCGGTACACATGCTATTTGTACTAAAAAAATACCTATCTTATTTTTTTCTTTTGAATTTTCCCCCAGCCCCAAATGGATGGTGATTTGAGAAAGAGGAACCGTGTTACCCCGAATTTAACGCGAGCCAGGCCACGGGCAAAAGCTAGTAACATCATCACCATCTCCGCGTTTAGTCCCGGTTGCATCCGCGGCTTTGGCGTTTCTACACATTCTCCTCCATTTCGCGCGATCTTTAGCATCCTGTGGTGTGAGATTGTTGGCACGCATGTCATCTCCTACAACGTCAAGCCAGCACTTCTTTGGTCTACCCCGCTTGTTCCGGCTCGGCGGAGGCGCCATGGCAAGATATTTGTTACCCACGTAACAAGCCGGTTTTTGTAAGACGTGGCCGTACCAGGGTAGACAACACTCCTGCAATTTGGCTGCAACTATCGACCCGCCCCGGCTTCGCACGTGTGCAATGCTGATATTAAATACACTACAGAAAAAGCTGTGAACGTTGTATAAAAAACCGCCACGAACGACGCGCCGTGTACCGCCCCGAACGCGCAATTTTTAAACCCATACTGATATTATAAATGCGAAAGTATCTCTGTCTCTCTGTCCGGCTTTCACGCCAAAACTACTGAACCGATTGTAATGAAATTTGATACACAGAGAGTCTAGAGCCTTTAACATCCCGCTATCACCAATAGGAGAAGAGCAGTAACAAAAAATGTTGCGAAAACGGGAGCAAACGCGGACGTACTACATACTGCTCCCATTATTTTAACAGGCGCTTATTTTATATCAACTGAGCTCTTTCTTCTGAAGTCCACGCGGACGGAGTCGCGGGCAACAGCTTATCTGTAATATCTTCGATAATATTCATTTAAATCATATGCTGTAAAGGGCGATATAGATCTACACACATCAAAAGTGTCTAGGGATCAACATATATTTTTGCAATAACTTTTCTCCTGATTGATATTAATTAAAATTTTCTTTAAGGATTCATCAAATAAAGTGTTTTCGTTTGTCACAGTAACGATAAACCAAGTCACCTTTGCATTAATAAAGAAATTTGCCATTTTCCTAATAAAGGGATATTTGACATTTGAACCACTAACACAAAAGTTCGAAAAAAAGACTGAAATAACAGTTTTCTCTAAAATTTTATTGGGTAACTTAAACAATTAATAATCCGTGTTTCTACCGCGAACACTAACAACACAAGAACATCGGTTTGGCATACTCAAAATGAGTTCATCCAAATCACGCTGTGGAATGGCCGCCCATGTTCGTTGCAACAACAAAAAAAGGTCTTCTTGCGACTGGATACCCTCCATATTCGGCAGAGCTCTTCTCTGTAGCATATCCCATGCATGCTCAATCGGGTTCAAGTCTGGCGACTGAGCAGGCCAGGGCAGGACATTGATGTTAGCTGCGGCGAGAGTCTGTCTTACAACTCTTGCGGTGTGCGGTCGTGCATTATCATGCATTAACTGAAATAAGGGACCGATTTGCACTTGTAGAGGAACGATGACGTCTGATACAATCGTTTCAGCATAAATTTGAGCGTTGAGGTTGCCTCTGATCCAAATCAACTCAGTTCTTCCGCCGATCCAAATACCCGCCCATACCATGATGGTTCCACCACTATAAGGATGGACTTCCTGGCAGGATTTTAATCGCTGTTGGCGTCCAGGGGTTCTCCAGTGTCGTATACGTCTTGTATCCGGTCTCATACCAAAACGAGACTCATCAGAAAAGCACACGAAACGCCATTGTTCTTCTGCCCAATTTCTGTGTTCAAGAGCCCATTGATATCGAATCCTACGATTGTGCATTGCTATAGGTGGTACCCGTAGCGGTCTTCGGGAATGAAGGTTCACTTCATGCAAGCGGTTTCTGACTGTTTGGTCGCTAATTAAGTTCCCTGAAGAGTGATGAAGCCTCACGGCTAACATCATGGCGGTTATTGTTGGAGCTCTTCGAGTTAAGATTTGAATGTATCGGTCTTGTCTCCGTGTGGTGCAGCGATACCGTCCTCCATGGCGCTCAGCCACGGTACCAGTGCTTCGGTAACGTGTCCAAAGTCGACTGATAACACTCTGACTTGTATTCAGAGCTAAAGCCACAGTACGTTGCCGGGAACCAGCTTCTATCATTCCCACGGCTCTGAGCATTTCTTCCCTGCTTAAATGACGTCGCCGCTCCATAATAACGTTGGTTTTAATCAGTAGTAGGGAAACAGTAGCACTAATAATGTCTTCAATGCGTTGTATGTTTTTATAGGGAAAATATTGACAGCTGATTTTCATCTTTTACTCGAATTTGATTCACAGTTCCTGATTCAAATTATGAAATGCACCAAAAAGGATCCATATAAATTTATAAAATCATAAATTTATTACAAAGCCACATCTCAATCTCAAGAAATCCGCATAAAAATGCTTGATCCCTAGACACTTTTGATGTGTGTATATTAAATCATCATCATCATCTCAGCGTTAATCCCAGTCGCATCCGTAGCTTTTCAGCTTTGGAGTCTGGGGTCCGCTATACCAGTCTAACTGCTGCTTTTGGCTAAACTTCAATATTTTCCGTGAAGTGACTGCCGTCTGACCTGCACAACCCGAAGGCGATATCTAAGCATTGCAGTTAGACCAATTGTTAGACTTTTGAGGGCTCCAACAACCCGTAACGACTGCCACTAGATGTTCGTATGGCAACCGGGACCAACGGCTTAACGTGCTTTCCGAGGCACGACCAGACCAGTGGAAAGACTCATATTCATGCATACAAATATTTGCACTGTGCGGGGATCGAACCCGCGCCTCCTTGTGCAACGGCCGCGTTCGCTACCGCTACGCCACGGAGGCTGTAGATCTATATTAAATCAATAATGTATATAAGGTATTAAAGGTATTCAATTGGATAAGGATTAATGCTGTATTGGTTAAAATGGCTTCAAAAAAGTAAAAAAAAAACTAAAACCCAACTACGACAAAAACGCTACTTAATTAACTTATTTTAAAAAGTATAAAACAAGATCTTCAGAATACTGAACTGAACAAAGTTGCTAATGTAGTTGCAATTAAATGGACACAGTAGACTCTACCAAGATGCCTTCGTTGTAAATTGACAATAATGTCATACAATACTATTCTGCAGTATGCAATATTCACTATGTAGAGATAAATTTTCATGTTTGGAAAGGCGTAGTCACACGTTACATATACCTACCTACAGTACCTACCGTAGCACCTTCACAACGTGTGACTACGCCATTTATCTTAACTTTATTTTTTTACTCTGTATGTTTTGGCCGTTAGAGGGCGCCACATTAGATTTTGTGAAACCCTATATAGCCTACAGTGGCGAAGGGTGAAATTTTGACAAAGGGAAGCCGATCCAAAAAAATAAACACTTAAACACTTACCTACTGCAGGATATCTTGGAGGAGGTCTTCAGATAAGAATAATATTGCCGGTAGAATAATATAAGCCATAATAACAAACAAAATCCACAGTATTTAACCAAATCTGCGATTAAATTACCTTACAGAATCAGTCACAGTTTAAATAACACAAATATTAAAATATAACAAACGAAATTATCACGCACCAGTGGTATAGCAACATATCACATACTAACAATAATTTATTTTCAACCTTACGAAATGGAACACGAAAATATGCCAAAATAAAAAGAATATGACTTGCGAAGGATTTCATTATAACGCTAATTCTTTTTAATTTTGTCGTGTTTTCTTTCTCCCGTGCCGAGTTCCGTGTTCGAGTGGTTTCTTTGTCTCTTTCTAATAGAGGAGAGGAGAGAACTGCAAGCCGGTCGCGATCAGCCTATCTTTCTTTAAATTTTACGTACAGTTAGCGAGCATTAGAAAGAGATGGTTTGACACGCTCTGTCTCTTTTCGCCTCATAGTAAAACGTTGGCCGAGATAAGCTGTAATTCGTCGAGTTACCTTCAATGTAATTTAGGTACGAAAAATTGGAGCGCTGATTAATTTACGACTATAAAATGAAATGTGATACTTAGGGTATTGCTAAGAATAACTATTGCTATTGTAAATCGCGCAGGCATTTAATTAATAATACTTTGTTAATGAAATAGAATGTAAATACTTTTGTATGAATATGGAACTGATTTTTGAAAGGTAACCCGGTGGGAATCGGCTTGTATGGACTCTTCGCCACTGATAGCCTATAACCAGCGGACAATTAAGACGCTTCTAATGATATGTCATTTGTCGAATTCTGATAAGTAGTTTAGAAGTTACGAGGGAACAGATGAACATACATACATAATGTCAAAATCATAACCCTCCTTTTGATTTGCCGTAGTCGGGGGTAAAAATAGCCGGTATTTGTCGTAAAAAGTAAACGATAAAAAATGTTATTGTGGGAGTGGGATATCCATAAGGCCGCTGCCTCGAGTCTTGCGGGCAGCGCGGCGGCGACGAGCGAGCGGCAGGATCTTATGCGTAAAATCAAACGGACCGGTTCTCGAAAACAGCGGCGCGGCAGCGGGGCAGCGGCGGGCAGCGAGCGGTGTACTTCTCGCGCTCGAATCTTGCGGGCAGCGAGCGGTATCCAGCGTTAGGAATAAATTTGAATCAAAAAGATGTTGCCGCCATTGTTCAGACATTTGTTTCGCGAATAAAAACAAATATCTCGTCGACCCAATCGTGAACACAACACTAAGCGGCTATAGTGATGCGCGATCTGCCCGCTAGTTTCGAGAACGGGTCTTCGATGCCCGCTCGGCACCCGCGCCGCCGCCGCCGCCCCGCTGCCCGCAAGATTCGAGGCAGCGGCCTAACAGATAGACATATACCATCATGGACTTTTCTGTAGACCTTTTCAATGTATTAACATTATGGTACATACATAATGCTAGAATTCTTTACCTTCACGTAGCTGGCAGGGAACCAGCCAACCTGCCTGTTCCTGCCCTTGGCCTGTAGTTCCCCCTCCCACCAGCCGCTGTCGGCCTTCTTACGCACCACGAGGAGCTGTCCTTTAGAAAGAGACAGCTGCTCTGAACTGAAAGAGAGAAACAATATTTTTCTTTTATAAAAAACTTACCCCACACTAGGAATACGGTATTTGACTAAAAAAAAAAACTAATTAATCCGTCAGTCAGATTAAAAAAAAAAAAATAGACACGTATTTTTTCTTTTTTTTTAACAAAAACTGAAGACGACACAGCGACGTTGAAAACTCGTGTGACGTCACTGCACGCTACACTTTTAAGCAGCCAGTGACGTCACCAGCCACCACTCCTGCGCCCTAATCGGCGAACGCATTTTTGTCAAATGATTGCGGCGACTAGTTGGGATCGTTTGGACCGAACGGACCAATGGGCGGTCCGAACGAATCCAACTGATGCCAACTAGTCGCAATCATTTGACAAAAATGTGTTCGCCGATTAGGGGGCTGATCTTTGATGAAATTTTTATTGATTTGATAAAACAAATTATACGTATCCAATATTTTTCTATAATCTGAATGACAGACTAAATAGAATAATTTTTTTTTCTAACCAGGAAACATCCCTATTTCTTTCGTATCTTGGGTGCGTTTATAAGCCCCGCAAGTTGATATTGCGATTGGCGGCCATCTTGGTGACGTAGTCGAACTCGCACCGTCAGTACCGTTCGCAAGATCATCCCGCGCTTACGTGCTTCTTCTTCTTCAGCCTATAGATGTCCACTACTGGACAAAGGCCTCCCCCAAAGCCTTCCACGCTGACCGGTCTTGTGCTGCCCGCATCCATCGGCTCACCAGGTCATCGGTCCACCTTGTGGGGGGCCTACCTATGCTGCGTCTTCCAGTACGTGGCCGCCACTCCAGAACCTTACTGCCCCATCGGCCATCGGCTCTACGAGCAATGTGCCCTGCCCACTGCCACTTAAGTTTAGCGACTCGCAGAGCTATGTCGGTGACTTTGGTTCTTCTGCGGATCTGCTCATTTCTGATTCGATCACGCAGAGAAACTCCGAGCATAGCTCTTTCCATTGCCCTTACGTGGTTACGCGCATCGAATAATTGTTACAGCTTTTTGTTTTTGTTATCCTGTTTTATTGGTTTTCTTGAGTTTTGTTACCTGTTATCCGTAGAATTGAGTAACAAATTAATTAGGAAAAAAAAGTTGTTCACGACTACCAAGGCGTGAACAGATTCCGCGCCAGGGGACGCGCGGAGAGGGCGGTGCGGCGCGGGACGACAGCGGCAACCGGCGGATTGCGGCCGGCTCTTCACTCTGCTACGGACTTGATCGTGGACGCGCGCGCGCACTTGTCTATGTCACAGTTTCCAACATTTTACTGTCTGAACCATTATATTTAGTTTTCAGTCCACCTGACTTTTATTAATAGGTAACCTTAGTTAGGTCCTTAACAAAGTAGTAATAAAAAGACACTCGTTCCCTTGAAATTCGATAATGAAATGAAAGTTTATTTGTATATAAAGAGTGTATGTATATTAAAATTATAAAGTACGAATAAACCCATTAGCCTAGCTTATTAACTTTGTATTGACATTTTTTTTGCTATCTGTCCTTTTGTCCGACGGATGACGTCACGCAGCTGTTATTGAGACAAGGTTCCATCGCAATATCAACGTGCGGGGCTTATACAAATATTTAAACTCACACCCGCTTATAAAAAACACTACATAAATGGCTATTTTAATTATGAACCTAACTATTATAGAAATACTGTTCTTTTCTGTCTTTTCACCGCCAAAAGAAGCCCGTTCACCTTTGCTCCTAAAAGCAAAAAAACAGTTTTTTTTTATGTGAAAAAAAAACCTGAAAAAAAACAGATTTTTTTCTGGACCAATTTCTTTTTTTAAGGGCATGAAATCTGAAACTCTTATGGCATTTACCGTTAAATAATTAACACTTAAGAGTACATAATAGAGTCTTAGATTTATTCTTGAACCTGCGGTACTTTTCTGATAAAATAGTACCAAAATTTCATAAAAATATCGGCAACATTCATTGATATAAAACAAAAAAATGGGTTGTGATTTGTGATTTATTGTTGGAAGTAGTGAATAATGAATAAATAATATGTTGATTTATTATACAAATTTCATTTATAATTGAACTAAAACGTAGGCCAGAAAAAAAAACCAAATTTAGAAAAAAAAACAACGACATTAAGTTTTTTTTTCAAGAAAGTGAAAAAAAACCATATTGTTTTTTTTTTTCATTTTACATCACTAGCTCCTAATTTTCGGAATGTATCCTTAGAGTGCACCGACCGCCTTCAGCTTTTGGGAGTTGAGACCCCACCCTTGTAATCCACCGTAACGTCTTCTCCCCTCTCCCCCCCAAATTGAGTTATGTATCATCATCATTATCATCAGCCTTTACTCGTCCACTGCTGGACACGGGCCTCTTCCATGACACGCCAACAAGCTCGATCCTGAGCAGTTCTCCGCCAGCCACTACCAGCCATCAGCCGCGGGCTATGTTGGGCGTCTCTCTGAAGGACCGCATCAGAAATGAGGTGATCCGACAGAGGACCAGAGTCACCGACATAGCTGAGAGGATTAGCAAGCTGAAGTGGCAATGGGCTGGTCACATATGCCGCAGGACCGACAACCGTTGGGGTAAACGAGTCCTCGAGTGGAGACCGCGTCTCGGCAAACGTAGCGTGGGACGCCCTTGGGCGAGATGGAGCGGCGACATCAAAAAGGGAGTTATGTATATAATACTTGAATACTCCCATAAAGTATTAAGTTTTTCTCAATGTACCTTGTAGCAGTGTAGTTGGCGATGGCCTGTGCGACCTCGTTCTTGCGTCGTCCGGTGACGGAGTCCCGTCCGAGTCCCGCCGCGCGCCCGACGCGGGGCGCGGGCCGCCCGTCGCGTTCGCGGCGGCGCCTGTGATGGACGCCACCTCCGACGAGATGGGGGTAGACGACTTCTGTTCCTGATGCCGGGAATGTTTATCTATTACTAATATATAAAGCTAAAGAGTTTGAACGCGCTAATCTCAGGAACTACTGGTCCGATTTGAAAAATTCTTTGTGCGTTGGATAGCCTTTTGATCCAGGAAGGTTTTAGGCTATGTAACATCACGCTGCGACCAATAGGAGCGGAGCATATAAAAAAATAAACTATCGAAACCTACGCAGGTGAAGCCACGAGGCGCAGCTAGTTTAATATAATACAAGTCCGCCTGACTTAATGCCTTAGGCATTCTCTACCAGTCAACCATGGGTGGCGAAGAAATTAGATGGGCGGTGTGTACGACCACCCTTATTAGCGGCAGTACATGCGCCTATATGGCAAGGTAACAGAACCTAAACTAAGACCTATAAGCCCTACAGTCCCTACGACCCTAAGTCCTATAAGCCCTACAGCCCTGACCTACCATATAGTTCGTAATAAATAAATATATAAATAAGTGCGGGATGTCTGCACCAAGAGACCTAAGGTAACAGACGGATAGTAGGTAGGATTTCCAGGTAAGGGTGAAGGGTAAACTCACTGCCAGTCCAGCAGACTCACAGGACTGATCAGAGATGGCTAAGGGTGTCTTGGCCACAGTGAGGGGTAATGAGACCAGAATAAATTCTAATCTGATTTATTTTTACAATATTACAGCTTATATACTACTTTTTCCCAACACACACAAATACACAAACGTCTTGGTATTCCATACGTGAAATCTGCAATTTCAACAATTTTTGAAGTAGGCCGCGCGTCCGCTGCCGAAATGCTGAATCACTGTTCAAAGGTAGCATTGAACACGGTGGTTTGGTTGAAAACAACGATAAGAAAAAGATCTTAATACTAATTAAAGAAATACTTAAATGAGCTATGTATATAATATGTAAAGAAAACCCCGCCCGACCCATAAGGATAATAAAGGTTAGGTAAACACATGACCAAATATAATATATAATTTTACGTAATCATCATAGTAACAATACTAATGAATTTTGAAATAATCCTTTTTCCGGAAATTAGTTCCAATTTCCCCGAAATTAAGTGACAATACCAGTATTTCTATAAGCGAATAGCGACGCGACCACGTCACAGGTGCCGCGTGCCCTGCCCCCCGCCGCGCGCGGAAGGGGTTGCTTACCGCACATGTATTAAGTTACCTCTTTTTGCGAAATAATATTTATTTTTTTTATGGGGATTTTTTTTTTTAAGTTTAGCCTGTCTTTGTAGGCATTAGTAGAATCAGATATCGATATCAAGACGATGATCCCTGAGTTTGTTTCGGCTATTTCTTCTCAGAGGTAGTCAGTTAGGAAATGCCGGCTTCATCTAGTTAAAAAAATAAAATAAAAAATAAACATGACGTGTAAAAGTGATCAGTGATCAGTGATCCTACTTGCTTAATAAACGATTTCATTTCATTTCATTTCATTTCGATACCTAACAATACCTTCACGGGTCGGACAGGGTTTTCTTTACATATTGTATACATATACGTACTATTACAAGGCAAGAGTTAACTGTGCACCTCGCTCTGTGACGTCATTCGGACGGCACCGTTTGCAAAAAAGGAGAATTACGCAAAAAAAAAATTTAAAATTTTATGTTTGTGGAGGTATGAGGAGCGGCGTGTAAAGCTCACTCATCCTCCATACAAAAGGGAGGATCCTCCGACCAGACTAGTTGTCTGGCGGGCCACTTGCCCGCCGGTTGATGTCGCGAGCTTGTATATATGCTAGTTGCACGGATTGCGAGATCTAGAATTCGTGTGACGTCACTATGACGCGTTGTTCGCATGTTGCGTTGTATGCACCGTTACATGTTAATAAAAGGTCGTTTCGATGATAAAGCGTCATAATACTAAGTCATTTTACTAATGACGTTTTGCAATTAAATTGATACATATGGATTGAAATATAATGTTGGTGAAACCAACAGGCTTCGTTAACGCGTCGAAAATATAAAAACTTGATAAAATAAAACTTAACAAAGCAAAAACTCCACAGAAACAGTAATAACAACAGGGGATTTAAACTGTATTTAGACAATTGTAACAAAGTTGCTATCGCTACTCAGCGCTCACGGCGAATGCGGGACGCCGCCGCGCGGGGAAGCGGGATTGGGGTCGCATTCCATCGAGGTGCAAAGTTAACTTGCGCGAGTTATACAGAAGACTCAAGTTACCTGTGCGGGCGGCGAGTATGGCGCGGCGCTGGGCTCTGCTTGTTCCGGGACAGCCGCCACCACCTCGGCGACGGTCGACGTGTCCTTTGTAACGTAGTTTGAAGGGAATATTCCGTTTCTGACAACAAGGAATAACAGTAAGATACACTTTGTTCTGTAAGAGCAAAAATAATAAGAAAGGCCATAACATCGGCTGCCGGCAGAAGTTAAAACCAAAGTCTTGCCGCAAGGGATTCGTCGTGTTCCGGCATGATGTCTGGTGAAGCCGTACGGAGGTCGGGTCTGAGCAGTTGTGTTGCGATGTGTTGTTATGTCGGGAGTTTGGTCGTGGAGGGTCTCCAGACCAATCTCCCTCTGGGGCAGCATCGTTGATCGTGTTGTTGGATTTAACATTGCATCACCTCGCTCAACTGCCGCCTTCCTTCCTATTTATTCAGATTTTTTTTTTGTGTGTGAATACGTTTAACAAACTAGCGCGATTTACCATCAACGATTGCATCAGGCGGGATTGCGGCCAAGTACTAGTTTATACTTATTAAAAAAATACTAAATCCTGTGTTTCATGCGATAAGAGCTATGTTAATAATGTAAAGTAATTAATGAATAAACAATATTAACAAACAAATTATTTAGGCAAGACTTTGTCTGGTGGGTGGTAACTTCTGCCGGCAGCCTAGATGATATCAAAGAGTATCCTTTGATATCATCTATAGTATACTCTTAATAAAATTAAGTATGGTGAGATGTCCAACAGTGAACCAGTGGTACACATTGAGCCACCCTTCTTACTTTGTACACGCTACGTTTTCGAACCGTGCTTGGGGACGAATATACTCAGTTTTTACTGCCGCGCCTGCTGGTCAGTCGGGAACTAGCTAGCGTCAAAGACGTCCGCGTGGCGGATCGCAATACGATTTTCGGCGATAAAACGCAATAAAACGTAAGTATTACCTTTTCGTATTACTTCTGTTATGTGTATTTATATTATGTGACATTTATTATACCTAATATAGCGTTTATTTGGCTATCGTATACAACTGAAATTATTACAGTAACTCTTTTCATTTGTTTTTAACATCACCTTAAACGTTGAATGGTGGGTGTAGTACACAGTGAACCACGAACATAATTGGAACAGTGAGCCGGATAATTTTATACTGTTTTTGTTTCAGAATAGGGCGAATCAAAGCAGCGTCTGGGAAAATTGGAGGTCACAGAAAAGAACACATGTTGCAAGCCATGTTGCTAGTAAAAAATGGACGTTTCGTATTTAAAATTAAAAAACATTTATTTGGTTACTTAGTAACATTTACAAGGCGTTTTATTGCTTCACCTTTAGTTTTGTAGCATAAATAGTCATAATTTGCCGTAAAATAAATACGAAGCTTCACTGTGTACATATTGGTTCACTGTTGACCTGGCCCCGGTTTAGAGTGTCCCATGTGGTGGACTCAGTGAGCCTCATACTTAATTTTATTAAGAGTATACATTGAAACGTATATACCATTTTCGTTACACGTTACATATGCTAGTTGCGCGGTAAACTTTGATTGCGCGATTTACGATTTTGCGTGTCGTCAGTCAGAACTTTAATTTACCTGATTCCAATTCTGCCCGTCCACCAGTCTCCATCTCTCCTAATGACTTCGATCCTCTCGCCAGCCTCGAAGGCGAGGTCTCCGGGCTCCGTCGACATGTAAGGGTAAGCAGCGATGTAGAAGTCACCGCCTTCTGTTGAAGTAGATATACAATATGTAAAGAAAACCCTGTCCGATCCGTGAAGGTATTGTTAGGTATCGATAAATAATTTTACTAAGGCCTACAAAGCCGGGCTAAACTTAAAAAAATCCCTCTAAAATACTACATGTAAAGGGTGTATCTGACATCGACGCACAAACGAGTACCATGGATCCAGTACATGATTCTGGACTACCCTGTGGTGGAATTTTTCGTCGGCTTTTTCATGATTTAAAAAAATATATATGTAGCTTTTTTCACTTTAGACCGTTCATAATTGCTGTATTTTTATAACCCAATAAGATTTTAGAGTAAAAATTAATTAATTCGCTAATTACACAAAAAAGCGCAATGAAAACAAAACTCGAAAAACTATCTTATCAGCTGATTTAATAGAGTTCACATCAGGGATCAACGTTATACCTACAAACAAGCACGGCGGCACGCTTGCAACGGTCAAAGGCCGAGCCGACACTTTTTTCAAACACTGAATTCTGGTAACCGTTCATTAACGACATAAATGACTTATTTATTTTTATCAGTGGTATGCAGTGTAGCCTTTTCGCGAAGTTTGCGTTACGATGCCAGATACACCCTGTATTATTTCTCAAAAAGAGTAACTTAATACATGTCATCATCATCTCAGCGTTTGTCCCGGTTGCTTCCGCGGCTTCGCGTTGGAGCCCGGGGTTCGCGCGTCCGCTTTTTACTTTGCATCGATCACTTATACACAAGATTCACAAACAGCGTAAAAAGATGGTTGAATTGAATAAGCGTATAACGTAGTACTTGGGTGCTTCTTTCATTTAGTACTTACTTTATAATTCTGACTTTAATGTATGCGTGTAAGGTTGAATTTGGTTTGATGTCAGACTCGGTCGTAAAAAATAATGGCGTTTTGTACTGCTTTGTAATATGAACTTTATACACTGCACTTAAGGCTGATTTTAAATTAATGTATATTTATTTTGACTACTTTAAGACTGCTTAATACTTGTCGCCATTTTTGATATGAGTTTTGTTCGAGACTGTGTATCTAAGTGATCGATGATGGTAACTCCTATATAAAAAAGTGAATAATAAATAGAAGACAAAGTAAAAAAATAAAATAAATAAATAAAAATAAGTCCTGGGATTCACCGACAGAAATGAATACAGAAATCATTAAAAAACACAGAATACAAAAAAGTAAAATAAATAATAATATAATCAATCACGGTGTCGTGTCGGTCATGCTAAGAGCCTGTCCAGAAAGCGCGATTTACGTGCGAGTCCGCTCGCGCGTTTTGATTTGTATTGCGTCCAGATGCGGCGAAATCACGCGCGTATGTGATGAGACGGATTTGGTCAGTTATAAAAATGGACTCGGATACTGCGGTTGTGTTGTAGCTTGCATACCGTCGATGGAAACGTCGTAAACGAAGAGAAAGTCGACGATTTAACGTGCATCCCATTCTACGTAACAGAATGACCTACAAGTTCTTTTTTCTCGTCGGAATCACCAGCTTCACAAAAAAATTCTACTATTTCTTCCCAGTTCCTACGCGTAATGGTTCTATTAGAATAATCTGACGATTCCATATCCCATATAGCTACCCTTTTCTCAATTTCGTCAATAAAAAGTCCCGTGTCAAAGTATTCACGCTCCATTTTTATAAACGAATACGTCCACTCGCCACGGACACGCGCGTAGTACTGGACGCTGCAACGGCGCCGGAGTATCTAGACTCGCGCGGCGCTCGCGCGTAATGCGCGCGAGTCGAGCGTCCCGCTCGTTGCAAGCGTTTTACGCGCGAGTGCCGTAACGCGCGAGAGCATCTGGACGGAATGTATGCAGCTCTAGTAACTCGAGAACGCGCGAGTGCCTACGCGCGAGTGGACTCGCGCGTAAATAGCGCTTTCTGGACAGGCTCTAACGCGAATTCAATGTTTTTTCCCTACCAACAAAGGGCTTAAAACACCAGTCGTGGTGGCCTAGTGGTTAAAACACCAGCCTCACATCTAAGTTATGTTTACTTTCTAAGTATATCTTGGACACCAATGACTGATTACAAGGAGAAGGAAAACATATTGAGGAAACCTGGACTTTAGGTCTGAAATCGTCAACCCGCATTGAGGACAATTTTGTAGGTTTGGAAGAGATACCATTACCAACTTTTGTTGTTTTCCAAATATTCCTTTTTTATTTTTATTTATTTCAATTGTGCACGGGATTTTGCAAATAGTGTATAATGTAAAAGCACTTTCCAAGTTTGTGAATGTGAGGCACCATGGACTATGGTTTTTTTTTTTTTTATATACATATATAACTTGTTTGACATTACGAGCATGGCAGTTGAGAGTTTGTCATGCTCACTCACATGCCTTGCTGATGGTGGCGCGTGTTGTTGGGTCATTTGGTTCCCTTCAATATGGTTGAGCTAAGTGGGGCTGATGCGCACGTCATGCTCGTGAACGGGGGCCGTCAGTGGAGACTGGTCATCTCTTAGCTGCCAGTGGGCTTAATTAATTTTCTATCTTTTCGTTATTTTTTATAATTATACATTGTGCTCACATGATAGAAGCAACAGAAATATGTAACGAAGACATGTAATCCATATTATGATTTTAAAAGAGTGTCCATGGAGTTTCTTGCACGTTCTTCTCCATAGAGATCTACGCTTTGGAACGTGCAATTTAGCTTCACTTTTCTTGAACTGACCGACATTGACTATTCAAAAGTACCAAGTGATGGTTAATTTGAAATAAACAATTTTGATTTGATTTGATTTGAGGAAGCGTGGTGATTACGCTCAATCCTTCTCTGTATGAGAGGAGACCTATGCCCAGCAGTGGGACGATAAAAGGTGTATGATGATGATGACAAAAGAGCTCAAGAAATTTAACACTTAAAAAAAAAAGTTTTGTTATTGTTCCATATTTAAAGCGTTGTACTTACCAACCACCGGCATGGCTCCGCCCAGGTCGTTCGTCATTTCCGCTTCCGGCATCTCCTCAATGCCTTCCAGACCAGCTGACTTGGTCTCTGTAATTATCAAAAAAATCAAAGCATTTATTTCAAATAAACCAGTTACAGGCACTTTTGAATTGTCAGAAGGTCGGTCAGTCAATACAATGAAGCAAGTCGCCCATTCCAAAGAGTAGGTACCTATGGAGAAGAACGGGCAAGAAACTCCATGGACACTCTTTTAAATTACTAAATTATTGATACAAAAATATTTGGTTACATCATTTATGTTGAAATCAACCGTGTGAGAACGATGCAGAAACGTATTGTACGCTGAGAGCGTCCATTATGGAAAACACAAAAAAAAATACAACATTTCAGAAATTAAAATACGCCGCGGCAGCTAAGAGATGACCAGTCCCCACTGACGGCGTCCGTTCACGAACATGACGAATGGATCAGCATCATTCAGCTCAACCATATTGAAGGGAACCTAATGACCCAACACACACGCCACCACCAGCGAGACATTTGAGTGAGTATGACATACTCTCAACATCCAGAGCACAATCAAGTTAATAAAAAAAAGACTAACCAACAATTAGATGCTTTACAGCAAGGACATTGTGCTTACACAGAAATAAATAAACTTACCTATTGCAGTCACTGTTGCACTCAAGTCATTGTTCAGCTCGGCTTCAGGCACCTCTGCTATCCCTTCCAGTTGGGTCTTGGTCTCCAAGGGGTCAATGACCTCGGCGTATGCGGTGGGAGCGTTAATGTCTTCAACATAGGATTCCGGGAACCAGCCGGACTGACCTGTGGAGAGTAAACGATGGGGAGATTTGTAAGGCTAATAAATAAAAATTCTTTAGCTACTCTCATATCAAAAAATTAAAAATATAAAACCAAAAAGGAGTTTATATTGACGTACTTTACACACAGTATATCGAAAGGAAATTAAAAAATTAAATTATAACATTATTTCTCTAACAATAGTACATTACGATATTAGTGCGTAATGATGGTTATAACATGCGAGCCGGAATTTCAGCCCGAGCCGAAGGCGAGGGTGTAATTGAGCCGAGCATGTTATAACCAATACGCACGTATATCGTACGACGTTTTTTAACACACTTGCGAGGAAACAGAAAAAAAAGTATTTTATATTTTGTTCATTTTAAATAAACTCAATCTGTGAATGCACACTGTTGCTTTCCCGCCATTAGTATTATTATTTGCCATTTCAAATATGGAACAGTGCGCAGCGCGAGTCGTGCGGCGGCGATCAGTTCCATATTTACTTGAAATGGAAAATAATGCTGTTATGGAATTTGTATGGACTATAACTTAACTATTTGCTTTGATAACACACGCGTTTGCTATGGCCCGCTTTACATATTTAAAACCGGTGGAATTACATCTGCTTTACGAGCAAGGGTGTTGAAAAATAATGTTACAATAATTTTTTTTTCATTACCGTACAGATTACAAACCATAGACAGCACTATTTCATTTTTTATCTGTGGCTGCGCGCGCTTTGGCGCATGCGCTGTGATGCAGGGTGCAGAAGTGTTAACATTTTGTATATTAGAATTATGAAACTGAATATGGAATTGTGTTGCGTTGGCGTTAGACGCACTGAGATTAGATAAAGTTGTGTATGAAACTGTACATAATAATAATAATTATTTTTTTTATTACTTATAAACTAGTGCTTGACTGCAATCTCGCCTGATGGTAAACAGTGATGCAATCGTTGATGGTAAAGCGCACTAGCTTATTAAGCCTATTCACTCAAAAAAACTGAGTGAATAGGAAGGAAGACGGCAGTTGAGCGAGGTGATGCAATGTTTATCCCAACAACATGACCAACGATGCTGCGCCAGAGGATGATCTGGAGACCCTCCACGACCAAACTCCCGACACAACAACATTAGGCACATCGTACCCGGCACACATCGCAACGCAACTGCTCAGACCCGTCCTCCGTACGGCTTCACCAGACATCATGCCGGAACACGACGAATCGCTTGGCGGCAAGACTTTGTCTAGTGGGTGGTAACTTATGCCGGCGGCTGATGTTGTTGCCTACCACCGAGACCGAGTTAGGTATTACACACTCGTGTGATACTATTAAAAAACTAGTTTTGCTCGTTTTTAAACTCACACGCGTGCATAATACCCCTCATTATGTAACAGTTTCATAAACTACCATTATTGTCGCCACTATAGACATTCGTTTATGAGCTACTGAAACCCAAACCACAACTCGCACGAGTTAAAAACACCAAAAACACAAAAATACTATGACGTGACGAGTCGGTAACGCTCACGCGAATTCAATGCTTTTCCGTATCCAACACAAGTGTTAAACCTCGCTACAGAAGTTTTCACTTTAATAAGAACAATATATCGACGACACCAGATCACACTGTCAGATATTCCCAATCAACACTGAGCCTTAGTCATCATCATCAACCTTTTATCGTCCCACTGCTGGGCAAAGGTCTCCTCTCATTCAGAGAAGGATTGAGCGTAATCACCACGCTTGCTCAATGCGGGTTGGCGATTTCTAACTTAAAGTCCAGGTTTCCTCAAGATATTTTCCTTCACCTTTTAATCAGTCACTGGTGTCCAAGATATACTTAGAGAGTACATATAACTTTAGAAAAGTTACATTGGTACCTGCCTGACCTGGAATCGAACCCGCACACTCATACTTAAGAGGCTGGTGTTTTAATCACTAGGCCACCACGACTGTTAGCCTTAATGCTTTAGAGATAAAGTTGAAAACCTAATAAAACAAAAAAAGCTTTTTTTTAATCATCATCATCATCATCAACCTTTTATCGTCCCACTGCTGGGCACAGGTCTCCTCTCATACAGAGAAGGATTGAGCGTAATCACCACGCTTGCTCAATGCGGGTTGGCGATTTCAGACTTATAAAGTCCAAGTTTCCTCAAGATGTTTTCCTTCACCTTCAGTCATTGGTGTCCAAGATATACTTAGAAAGTACATATAACTTTTTTAGAAAAGTTGCATTGGTACTTGCCTGACCTGGAATCGAACCCGCGCACTCATACTTGAGAGGCTGGTGTTTTAACCACTAGGCCACCACGACACCTTTTTTTTTTAATAATAATTATAAACTAGTGTTTGACCACAATCCCGCTTAATGGTCAGCAGTGATGCAATCGTTGATGGTAAGGCGCGCATTCTGCATAATTAGTAAACATTTACCTCTAGCTGTTCCCCATCTCCAGCCAGGTTCGGCATCACCTCGAGGTGGTTGTGCGTCGCTTACCTACACAAAAATATCAATGGTTATACACACAATCAATGTTATAAACAATAGTGTTTTATGTCCACTGTTGGACATAGAGCAGGTAGGACCGGTTGTCGCCTTGTGGGAGGCCCCTGGGAGCTCCACGCCTCCCGCATCCAGCAGTTTCCCGCGACCTTCACCAGGTCATCGGTCCACCTTGTTCGGGGCCTCCCCCTACGCTGCGTTTTTATTTATTTATTTATTTATTTATTTAATGACTATGGACAACTTACAGCTAAAACAAACAGGATAAAAAAAGATGTTTGTCAGACTGACAGCCAATTACAAGTCATCACTTATAAAAAAACAGGTTGTAAAGAGATAGTGTGGACAACACAACACAGCTACATCTTATAAAAATAAAAAATAATAAAAACAAAGACCACAAAAAAAAAAAAAGAAAACAGAAATTAAAAAACAATCAATATAACATTACAGTCTATGTTACACTCAAAGAAAACAATCAGACTGATAATGATAATGAATCAGGATGATATTTAGTCAGACTCTTACTGACTAAATATCATCCTGATGTTTCATCTCACACCTACGACGGGGGCTGTGTGAGCGACCACTGCCTCTGCTCGTGGTAGCTGTGCTGCTGGGACTTTGTTCCGCTACTACATCCCAACGAAAGCACTAGGAAGTGGCGATGGGCGGGCGTTTTGGGGGGCCTGTCTATGTAATATTGACGTTCAATAAGTGTTGATTCTCAGCTTAATCCATACTAATAATATAATAAATGCGAAAGTAACTCTGTCTGTTACGCTTTCCCGCTTAAACCTCTCAACCGATATTGGTGAAATTTTGTACAGACAATCCTTAGACCCTGAGAAAGGACATAGGCTACTTTTTATCCTGGAAAATTTGACATTCCCGAAGGAAATCTAAAAAGCGCGATATAACCGAATTCCACGCGTGCGAAGCCGCGGGCGGAAAGCTAGTAGATAATAAAAAAAATAAAGACCCGTATTTTGACGTGACAACGTTTTATAAATTGGTTTACCGGGAGACACTTCAAGAAACTGCGTTACGCGCCCCGCTCACGTTACCTATGCGCTCACAATGAGAGCGAGTGAGAGGCACGCGTCCCTTCCACTCGGGCATGGTTAGCCCGCCTAAGAGCGAGAGAGACAGACATAAATAAAAAGTGAAAGGCACGCGTCCCTTCCACTCGAGCACAGTTAGCCCGCCTAAGAGCGAGTGAGAGAGATAGGCAAATGTATTGCAAGTTATTGTATGTATATTTGTATATAAATACGTATGTATGTGTAAAGGTAAAAATAAAATTTTGTTAATATGAAATTCAGTGCGAGATTCTTTGTATAAATTAATGTTTTAAATATAATTCTTTGTATAAATAAATGTTTTAAATTGTTACTATTATTTCATCCTTCTTCCTACTATACGAATGAATATTCACATTAAAATTATTTTACCACTCAAAGTCGTTGTCACGTAATACTTTCGCCCGTATACCGACTTTACAGGCAACCAATTTTTTTTATTTTGTCGAAATTACCAAAAACTACTGAGATATAGCGTATTAAAGTTGCGGAGTGGGAGCTAATTACGTCACGCCGTGGTATATTTTGTACCACGGGGTGACGTCATGCGACATTTCAAATCAATATATCTTCCTAAGTCATCATCATCTCAGCGTTAATCCCAGTCGCATCCGAAGCTTTGGAGTCAGGGGTCCGCTTTACCAGTCCTGCTGATTTTGGCTAAACTTCGATATTTTTCCGTGAAGCGACTGCCGTCTGACCTCCACAACCCGAAGGCGATACCGAAGTATTGCAGTTAGACCAATTGATGGACTTTTTGAGGGCTCCAACAAAAAAAAAAAAAAAAATACGGTTTCAATATTTTTTTTAAATATATCTGATGGATATTAAATTATTTTTACCCAACCCAATAGGGTTTTGGACGAACACGAAAGTTATTAAAATAATATACACTTTCGGTACGAGACACCTATCAGCTGGGTTACTTGACAAAAAAAAATCAGAACCTTGCTCGTGGAAGCAATACGGTAGTTGACTAAAACACTAATTAGTCCGTTAGACCGATTTCCAAAAAAAAAAAACTAAGTACATATTTTTTCGTCCTACCAGGACCGATATAAAATTAAAAGGTATTAAAATGTTGTCTTCAACTCTGTTGCCGTCTCGTTCCGTTTTGACATTGCATGATTTCTCTCTCTTACTGCGAACCTTCAACCGAAACGTACACGTCCATTCAATTAGTGCTGTAAGTACTTATAAGAAACTAAGAATTATCTGTCTTGTGATTATAATTGAAGCGTTGTGGATGGCAATGATGAAGCAAACACAGCTTACAGTAGATTAGTTATTTGGTTTCACAAGAAGCACAGGTAAGCAGATAGGTACAGCGTTGTGAAGAATGAAGAGGAAGGTGAATAGAGTGGCGAAGAATGAGATATAGCACAGTTCAGATAGTATCGAATAGTTCTAAGCACTAGGTAGCACGAAATGACTTGGCAATAATAATAAGCAAGGCGTATGCGTATCGGATGCCAACCGGCGAAGGCGCGAGCGTTGTGCACTCGCGGTCAAGTTAGAAATCCGACTGGCGACCGGCGCGGGCGCAGGCAGCGCCGTCTCACAGCTGTGACGTAGTCGCCTAACGAGTTCGCATTCCATGAGCGCGTGATAAAAAATATCTAATAACAAATCTTTGTGTTTGTCTGGAAGTTACATATATAAATTTCAGGTTTTGCTAAAGTATTATATTTTTATTATTATCTAAGTTTATATAATATCTATGTATATGTTTATGTATGCTAAGTATAGTTATGTATTTATTCATTATAATTTAAGTTACTATATTAGGTAGACACAAAGTGACACATATACAGTATGTTAACAGAGGGCGTTCCCGTTAACCCGAAATAGTATAGCATACATACATGCTAAAAAAATATTTCCATTCGAAAACAAAATGTTTTAAAATTTTTTCCAATATGAAAATATTCAATAAAAAATTTAAATTGACATGTAAAAGAAACACACTGTACACGCGAACATGAAAGACGGCAACGTCGCAATTTATTTATACATGACGACTACTATTTTGATTTAAAACAGGAGGTTTCAAATTTATTTCCAATTAGAATTTTTTTTTATTCGGATTTTTTTATGCTTATTTTTCTATGCTGATATTTTATTTTAATCTATTAATGATATATATTAACGAGTTTAAGGGAACGCCCTCTGTTATTTAACATACTGTATTTATATAACTAAGCTTATGACTAAGTTAACTAAACACAAATAATGTGGTAGCTACGCTACATAATAAACGGTGTGCACAACAACAAACAACGAGTATCATTCACAACTCCTGGCGGGCTCCCCGGCACCACACCTAAAATCTACAGTCCACTAGGTACACGCTATGCGCGGCCATCTTGTCCCGCACAGCAGTCGCTCCATGTAATATGACCACCATTCTTATCAGGGCGTCTCGTGTTGCTCAGTACTGGGTTGTAGAGGTCAGACACGCCGTCATCATCATCACCCTCCTTTTTTTTTTTTTTTTTTAAGATGCACCCGCCATCACAGGGCATTGCTTTGTTTCCACTGGCTTGGTAGACCAGTGCCTTTATTAGAACTTTGGTTTTTTTTTTGACAATACTACAGAGTTGTATAAGCTCTTACATCTACACTTTACACTTATTTTATCTTATAATTACTCTTTATCTATATTATTTAAATCTATTATACAGTACTTTATTTAAATCTGTTCCTTTTCTATTTCTAGATATAGTCTATTACTTATATACTTTAATTTAAGCCTTGCTATACATTGTACAATTTAATTCATAAATCTATGGTAAACTAATGCTTATATAATTATTATATAACATAGTTATACATTATATCTTGTTTTATTTTTATTATTTACAATTTTGGTTATTGTTTTACAAAATTTTATAAATTTTTCACGTACATCTTTGTTCAACAGGATTTCTGCCATATTTTTGGTGTCTATTTTATAATTAATTTGCTGTTCTAGGTCGTACCTTTCTTTAGCATATATTTGACATTCTGTCAACACATGCACTACACTCTCATTATCTCCTGTACCGCAAGGGCACGCCCATCACCCTCCTTTATCGTCCCACTGTTGGGCACAGGTCTCCTCTCATACAGAGAAGAATTGAGCGTAATCACCACGCTTGCTCAATGCGGGTTGGCGATTTCAGACTTAAGGTCCAGGTTTCCTCAAGATGTTTTTCTTCACCTTGTAATCAGTCATTGGTGTCCAAGATATACTTAGAAAGTACGTATAACTTAGAAAAGTTCATTGGTACTTGCCTAACCTGGAATCGAACCCGTACACTCATACTTGAGAGGCTGTTGTTTTAACCACTAGGCCACCACAACTCACAGCCGTTTCATGAAAATTACTGGTCGGCTGAGTCTGGTTAGACTGGAATCTGATCACAACCCAGTTAGGAATAGGTTGAAGAAACTGCTGGATAACTGAGACATTATAAAAAATGAACTCACCAAGTCTCCAGGCTGTAGACTTAGTTCATCAGTTGTGCGCGCTGTGAACTCATACACACAGCGCCATCTAGGGGCGGCGGCTGTAGACACTGCTTCGGTAGCTGGAGAAGGAAAAGAAAAAAGTTAAGTATGAATAAATAAATTGTATAAGATGAAACTAAACAAAGACATTGGATACAGTAGAGAGGCGTGCGAAAAGGCTAATTGATGACCCAGATTTAGCTCAAAACGGCGTCCAAAGCCTGGAGCAGAGACGAAGAGTAGCCAGCCTGTCGGTGTTCAAAATCAAAATCAAAGCATTTATTTCAAATAAACCAGTTACAGGCACTTTTGAATTGTCAGAAGGTCGGTCAGTCAATAAAATGAAGCAAGTCGCCCATTCCAAAGAGTAGGTACGTATGGAGAAGAACGGGCAAGAAACTCCATGGACACTCTTTTAAATTTTCAAGCTATTGTTACAAATATTTGATTACATCATTCATGTTGAAATCAACCGTTTGAGAACGATGCAGAAATAAATTGTACGCCGAGAGCGTCCATTATGGAAAACACACAAAAATCAATTCAGAAATTAAAATACGCCGAGGCAGTTAAAAGATGACCAGTCCCCTCCGACGGCGTCCGTTCACAAACATGACGAATGGATCAGCATCATTCAGCTCAACCATATTGAAGGGAACCTAATGACCCAACACACACGCCACCATCAGCGAGACATTTGAGTGAGCATGACATACTCTCAACAGCCAGAGCACAATCAAGTTAATATAAATGACTAACCCAACAAATAAATGCCTTACAGCACATTCGTACATTGTGCTCACACGTTTGCCATGCAATTATACAATACTAAGAAATTGAATCTACACAATGCTAAGATAGTGTTGTCCAAGGTTCAGCAGCTCCAACAGTGTTCCCGAATACTAAGTTTAGGTCCTGTGTAGCTGTACAAGTGCCGAACACCTCTGTCAGCGATACAATTCCGTAACGTACAATATGCTTGGCTACATAGTGTGTAATACAGGCTTTGAATTAATAACACAAACAATTACATATTAAAACTACAAGAGGAAAAAATTTCTGGAGGAAGAGGAAAAAAGTTCTATAGGATGTGCGATTTTGAAGAGTGTGCAAGGGAATTGCATGATTAAATTCTCCCATCTCCGTTCCACCATCGGATGACCCGTCGTACGGCGAGTTTCCACCCTCACGTTGTTGACACTACAACGATCTGGACAAAGCCTTTCGCCTCTTCTTTTATACCGCATACATCGAGGGACTGGAATGTCGAAGTTTAGCCATTTCAGCAGTTGGACTGGTAAAGCGGACCCCAGACTCCAAAGCTGAAAAGGCTTCGGATGCGACTGGGATTAACGCTGTGATGATGATGACATCGAGGGACTGGAACAATTTGCCAGCGGCGGTGTTTCCGTCGGACTACATCACTGATTACCATCCGGCGGGATTGCGGTCAAGCACTATGCTTTAACGGTGGTAGGCAACAACATCAGCCGCCGGCATAAGTTACCACCCACCAGACAAAGTCTTGCCGCCAAGCGATTCGTCGTGTTCCGGCATGATATCTGGTGAAGCCGTACGGAGGACGGGTCTGAGCAGTTGTGTTGCAATGTGTACCGGGTACGATGTGCCTAATGTTGTTGTGTCGGGAGTTTGGTCGTGGAGGGTCTCCAGATCATCCTCTGGCGCAGCATCGGTGGTCGTGTTGTTGGGTTTAACATTGCATAACCTCGCTCAACTGCCGTCATCCTTCCTATTCCTAAGTTTTTAAGTGAATAGGCTTAATAAACTAGTGCGCTTTACCATCAACGATTGCATCACTGCTTACCATCTGGCGGGATTGCAGTCAAGCACTAGTTTATGATTATTTAAAAAAAATTCATTCGACAAACTGACGAGCTGTTTTCGAGAATTCTGACTAAAATTGGAGATGGACTTAAACTAAGTGTCAATAACATCAAACTTATAGAATCAAACTTATCCTTCCACATCATGTTTGCCTAGTAGCTCCGAAGAAGTTTTTTCTTTTTTTTTTTATGCACTTGCGTGCCTTTCACTTTTTATTTATGTCTGTCTCTCTCGCTCTTAGGCGGGCTAACCATGCCCGAGTGGAAGGGACGCGTGCCTCTCACTCGCTCTCATTGTGAGCGCATAACGTGAGCGGGGAGCGTAACGCAGTTTCTTGAAGTGTCACCCGGCAAACCAATTTATAAGACGTTGTCACGTCAAAAATAAGTCAACGAAATCCTTAACACCATAAAACTATTCACAGATAATTCATTCGCACATTTTCTTTTTTAATAATTTGATGTTCACATTTTTGAGATCGTTTGGCAACTTATAATAAAATCGTACACACATTATAAGGCAGCATTTACTTATTATATTTGGTTAGCCGTTTTTTTGTTTCGTATGGGAAATCATCAAATGACCTCCCGCTCTGGGTGGAGCGGAGGGCGTGTCAGACTTTTACTGACTAAAACCCACCCATGTTCCTTCACTTGCCTGTGCACCAGAGCGACGGTTTCTTTTTCAACCAACTCGCAGCTCTGACCCAAGCATCGGTTTTGATGGACCCCGTCACAACGACCTGACATCTCTTTGAGGCGCGCGTGTAATTGAGGACACTGAAATTCCCGCTCACTTCCTCCGCCTCCTCCTTTGCCAGCATCACTGCTTCGCAGGTGACGCCCTGCCATGCACTCTAGCTCCGGACCATGGCAGAGATCTTCGCCTTTCACCGCCACGAGGATACGGCGGTGCTTCACCCAAGCCCGACAGACTTCCACCGTATGCTCCACCGTGTCCTCAGGGCGATCCACACATTGGTGACATCCTGAAGTTTCCTTCTGCCTTATCCGGAACTCCAACTGTGTCCGGTGAGGACCTGCGTCAGGCGGAAACTGAGGGAACCATGGCGCCTCTCTAGCCAATCCTCAAAGAGGGGATTTACCGCCGCTATTGTGGCGTGCCCAATATTTAGTTATCCTTGGAATCTCACTTAGTATGAGCCTGTTGAAGTCTCGTCGGTTTGGGACACAATATATAATATGTCATTTGCTTTAACTAGTTTTTGATGTGTTGTGTTCTACGCGCGCTTCAAAGAGATGTCAGCACACCATGGCGGGGTCCACGAAGACAGATGCCTGGTGAAACCATGCGGCTCATGCGGGTAATACATTTTTTTAACGATACAAACTAGTGCTTGACTGTAATCCCGCCTGATGGTAAGCAGTGATGCAATCGTTGATGGTAAAGCACACAAGTTTATTAAGCCTATTCCCTTAAAAATCTTAGTGAGTAGGAAGGAAGACGGTAGTTGAACGAGCTGACGCAATGTTAAACCCAACAACACGACCAACTGCTGCGCCAGAGGGAGATTGATCTGGAGACCCTCCACGACCAAACTCCCGCAACAACAACATTTGGCGCATCGTACCCGGCACACATCGCAACACAACTGCTCAGACCCGTCCTCCGTTCGCCTTCACCAGATATCATGACCAGAGCGGGAGAGGTCATTCTATGATTTCCCATCGCCTGTGATATCCACAAAGTTTGTATGTATCAGGAATATCTTTTATTCTAGGTTTTGATAAGGAATCTCTACTAAGCACGGATTAATATCAAACTTGAAGTTATGTTGCCGCGGTGTGAGCACAATGCCCTTGCTGTAAAGCATCTATTTGTTGGGTTAGTCTTTTGTATTGACTTGATTGTGCTCTGGCTGTTGAGAGTATGTCATGCTCACTCAAATGTCTCGCTGGTGGTGGCGTGTGTGTTGGGTCATTAGGTTCCCTTCAATATGATTGAGCTGAATGATGCTGATCCATACGTCATGTTCGTGAACGGACGCCGTCAGTGGGGACTGGTCATCTCTTAGCTGCCACGGCGTATTTTAATTCCTGAATTGTTTTTTTTTTGTGTTTTCCATAATGGACGCTCTTAGCGTACAATATATTTCTGCATCGTTCTCACACGGTTGATTTCACCATGAATGATGTAATCAAATATTTTTGTATCAATAATTTAGTAATTTAAAAGAGTGTCCATGGAGTTTCTTGCCCGTTCTTCTACATAGGTACCTACTCTTTGGAATGGGCGACTAGCTTCACCTTACTGACTGACCGACCTTCTGACAATTCAAAAGTGCCTGTAACTGGTTTATTTGAAATAAATGCTTTGATTTTGGACGCGTTACCGTCTTTGTTACAAATACCTCCTCTATATTTCGGTGGGCACGTTTTAAGCCGTATATAAAATGAAATGGAGCGAAAAAAACATACCTAAATGCAACAACGTAATCAGACAAAACACAACCATAATTCAACAACAAAAAGGTTAAATTTAATAAAACAATAAATTACTTAGTATTTGTTCACTGTATAAACGGGTATGAAGTTATGCTGATTAAGACTTTGACTACAAAGAAATAAGGTACAAAAAATATTGGCACTTATAGTAGCAAGACAATTTTTGATCGAACGCTCAATGATTTTGGCTTGACTGGACAGAGGCTTACGCTAGCGAAGCAAAGCTAACATTAGCTCTCATGAGGCTATAATGTTCCCACTCCTGGGACGCGGGCTTTGTGAGAGAATTATCATTCCAGCGTTAATCCCAGTCGCATCCGAAGCTTTTTCAGCTTTGGAGTCTGGGGTCCACTTTACCAGTCCAACTGCTCATTTGGCTAAACTTCGATATTTTCCGTGAAGCGACTACCGTCTGACCTCCACAACCCGAAGGCGATATCGAAGCATTGCATTTAGACCAATTGTTGGACTTTTAAGGGCTCCAACAACCCGTAACGACTGCCATTAGATGTTCGTATGGCAACCGGGACCAACGGCTTAACGTGCTTTCCGAAGACGATCAGACCAGTGCAAATATTCATATTCATGCATACTAAGGCCGTTGCCTCGAATCTTACGGGCAGCGGTGCGGCGGCGGCGGCGGCGAGTGAGCGGCAGGATCTTATGTAGCGGCGCGGGAGCGGGGCGGTGGCGGGCAGCGAGCACCTTCTCACGCTCGAATCTTGCGGGCAGTCAGCGGTGATCGAGCGTTAGTAATAAATTAGAATCAAAAAGATGTTTCCACCATTGTTCAGACATTTCTTTCGCGAATATAAACAAATATCCCGTCGACACAATCGTGAACACAACACTACGCGGCTATAGTGACGCGCGATCTGCCCGCTAGTTACGACAACGGGTCTTCGATGCCCGCTCGGCTCCCGCGCCGCCGCCGCCGCCGCCCCGCTGCCCGCAAGATTCGAGGCAGCGGCCTAATATTTGCACTGCGATAAAGTTGAAAATTTTGTATATAGATTCTTTACTTAAAAATACTGGACACGTGTTTCGGGTTTCGCATAAACAAAAAACATTGTACATATATACTGTACAGTATACATAAATGGTTAAAAATGGTGGTAAAAGAAAAAAAAAAATATGGTCGCCTGCTCCTCGACACCACATACTACTCGCGCAAGTTAACTGTGCACCTCCATGGAATGCGACCCCTATCCCGCTTCCCGCATTCGCCGTAAGCGCTGAGTAGCGATAGCATCTCTGTTACAATTGTCTAAATACAGTTCAAATCCCCTGTTGTTATTACTGTTTCTGTGGAGTTTTGCTTTGTTATGTGGGGTGGTATCTAGGGATAGGTCTTCAAAAATGATATCGAGGTTTCTAAATTTTTTTTTTCTAAACCGAATAGTTTGCGTGACAAACGCTTCCAAAGTGGAAAAAAAAGCTGCCCCCCCCCCCCCCCTCTAACTTCTAAAATAAGAAAATGAAAAATCTAAAAATAAAAACATAATTATGATGTACATTACTTTAAAAACTACCAACGAAAATTGTTTTGAACGAGATCTAGTAAGTAGTTTTTTTTAATACCTCGTAAATCGTAAACCGCTTATTACCGCGTAATCTTTCATACAAATAACTTAAAATTCTTTAATTTCTTAAATCAATGGTACGGAACCCTTTTTTACAAACTGCACCGTTCGAATGACGTCACAGAGCGAGGTGCACAGTTAACTCGCGCGAGTTGTATAAACAACACCTTGACCGTGGCTCGATTAAGAGCGTTCCATTTAAAGTTGTTTAGCTATGCGAACTTAAAAACAGCGGCTGATAAAGTCACAATGGTTGGCAAAAGGGAAAAAATAACAAAAAATACGCGAGTTTCTCAAACTTTTCGTGTAGACAAGTAAACACATTCGTATACAGTAGGCTTGCAATGAATATTCGGCTACTATTTGGTATTCAGCATTCATAGAAACATACGCGGGTGAAACCGCGCGGCGCAGGTAGTACAAAATGTAAAGAAAACTACGTCCAACCCATAATGATAATAAAGGTTAGGCAAACACATGACCAAATTAGATATAAAATTTTAAGTAATCATTACAGTAACAATACTAATGAATTTTGAAATAATCTTTTTTTCCTGCGAATTAATTTCAACTTTCCCGAAAGGGGAATGCCAGGTTTAGGCCCATACGTGCACAGGGATTTGGTTTTACAAAAAAAATATGTTGATATTTTTCAAATATCTTCCACGTACTCATTAGTCTAAGCAATGCAGCAACATTTTTTCAAAAATATTAAGCATTAAACCGACTAAACTAATGGAACTTGAACTGACTTGAATAAAACTTGAGCTCAAAATGTTGCCTTTACAAAAAAAAATGTTGGCAGGTATTAATCCGAATAATCAGTTTTCGTTTATTATTAATAACCGGTCATTTTCTTCTAAGCAAACATTTATTAATTCCCAAAAATCTCCTTTAATCATAATAATTATTATTCCAATTACTATTAATAAAGAAATATGTATATCTATAAATCGACCTTTTCGAAAAATATATAAATACTTTTTATGGCAACTTGCTTTTGTTATGTCAAAGTCTTACTTGTCACTGTCAGCTGGCGAAAAACATAATCTACGTTGTGTATACGGCGGTTTGAATATATCCAGAATGCGAAGATATACTTTGGAAATCGCTGAAGTTCGATGTCTTATACAATGATGGATTGGTCAGGTAAATATAATTTACTTACGTATTTATTAGAAATCTTATTTAACAATACTATTCTAGACGTATTTTAAGAGCTGACTTTAAAACTTTACTCATCTTTTTTTATGATTGTCTAACTAAAAACACAAAATAATTTGGTATAATATTTCTTTACACCAACTGTTTACTTTTGTTGCAGTTAATAAGAACAAACTTCTCTGTTATACATGTTGGCAAAGGATTGACAGAGCAGCATAACTTTCTGCTTAAGAATGTGAACCTGAAGCAACAAGAGTCCTTCTCTAGAATCTGAGGCATGCACTGTGACTTCTATCCAAGCAGAAGAAACAAATGCAGATATACATACCAGTGATCAAATAATACTGCCAAATTACTTAAGGGCCCCAAGTACACAATGGCATTGTTTTTTCCCTGATTGTAACGGTGTTGAAAGACTTTTAGTCCTAGTATCACTACGCGTAAGTTTACTTTGAGATTATATATAATTACTATGTGCCTTCAGATTGTAGAATCTGCTCATATCACTTGACCGGTATTAATTGTTGTAATCAATATTGAATCCTATTAGAACATTTAGCTCTGAACAAATGGAAGAACTACTCTCTTTACTGAAAGATAATATGATGATGCATTTAGATTTTGATAACATTCAGACTATGGCAAATCATATTGTTCAGTATTATTTAGGATTTTCCAAACAGCAATTTGAGAAAATTCCTACAGAAGTACCGAGATAGCATAGAGGAACATTTGCACTTGCAGCCTATTTAATTATATTATACTGTTTAAATATATTATTATTGAAGTGTGCACTAATGCTAGAAATAGAACATTGAATGGCAATATATTTGGACATAACTGTTCACTGGCGAGGGTCAGAATCGCTGGCTATTATGTTAGTCGCAAAGTATACTAAAACATAGGTACATGTACCTATGTTTTAGTCAGCACTGCTAACACAGGCCACGCAGCAATACAGCAGTTCTGCTGTAACTATATTGTCGGCCGCCGCTCTGTAGGATGACGTGCCCATGTTATAACAGTATGGTACTTAGGATGGGCACGGCATCAGAATAATATTTTTCCACCGGCACAATTTTTTGTGATATATGATAATGAACAAAATGAATAAAGATGTGAAACTACAATGAATTTTGTATTATTTGACTCCGAGTGTATTGATATAAACAGTATTGATATAAACAGTATTGATGGAATATAAGAATCTTAAATAACTTTGAAATGCTAAGTTTTTTGTAAAGCATTTCTTTTACTAATTAATTATTACAATTGCCCCCTATTATTATCATTATTTTAAATTTGTGTGCACAGTAGGCCTAAATTACTATGGCGACTTGGCATTCCCCTTTGGTAATTTTTAAAAAAGTGACAAGTACTTCTTGCCGGTATTATTATAAGTGATGCGACCACGTGCCGCGTGCCATGTATTAAGTTACCTCTTTTTGCAAAATAATATCTATTTTTTAGGGGGATTCTTTTTTAAGTTAGGCTTTGTAGTCATTAGTAGAATCAGTTATCGATACCTAACAATACCTTCACGGGTCGGACAGGGTTTTCATAACATATTGTATATAACGGCGCGTGACTGGTTAATTTTGAATATTGTGATCTGTTTTGTATCAGTATCAATTGTCCGTAAATTACTTTTTAACACCCTTGCTCGTAAAGCTGATGTAATTCCACCGGTTTTAAATATGTAAAGCAGGCCATAACAAACGCGTGTTTTATCAAAGCAAATAGTTAAGTTATAGTCCATAACAGCATTATTTTCAATAACAGCATTATTTTCCATTTCAAGTAATTATGGAACTGATCGCCGCCGCACGGCTCGCGCTGCGCGCAGTTCCATATTTGAAATGGCAAATAATAATACTAATGGAGGGAAAGCAACAGTGTGCATTCACAGATTGAGTTTATTTAAAATGAACAAAATATAAAATACTTCTTTTTCTGTTTCCTCGCAAGTGTGTTAAAAAACGTCGTACGATATACGTGCGTATTGGTTATAACATGCTCGGCTCAATTACACCCTCGCCTTCGGCTCGGGCTGAAATTCCGCCTCGCATGTTATAACCATCATTACGCACTAATATCGTAATGTACTATTACTATTTTTTAAAGTCGATTAATCGATCGGTATTCGGATAAATTATGATTTTTTATTAAGAGCGGGTAACACCATGGAGCGAGTGGTAACACCGACTGGAGTTGACATAGAGATCGACCGTTAGCGCGGGCAGTCTTTGCTCAAGTTTCGATCGAGTGTGTATTGGTCGTGCCCTAGCCCAGTGGCTGTTATCTTTTTTTTTATTATTATTATTTATAAACCAGCGCTTGACCGCAATCCCGCCTGATGGTAAGCAGCGATGCGATCGTTGATGGTAAAGCGCGCTAGTTTATTAAGAGCCTATTCACTCTAGCCTTGAAGACACTCAAATTGTAGTCCAACTACAATTGAGCTGCACAAACAGCAGCTGACTACAATTTGAGCACCGCCGCCGGTAAGTTGTTCCAGTCCCTTGATGTACGCGGTATAAAGGAGGAGGCGATACGCTTCGTCCGGATCGTTATCTGTTTTAGTCCGGGATTATCATTATAATCCCTTGGTATTGAAGTGATCTGTACAGTTGGAATGGCGTTTGACGTCCACCGTGGCGCAGCGGTCAACACGCCTGCCTGCGACGTGGAAGCCCCGGGTTCGATCCCCGGCCAGGTCATGATGGAAAACGATCTTTTTCTGATTGGCCTGGGTCTTGAATGTTTTTTTTTTTTTAATTATTGTAAACTAGTGCTTGACTGCAAACCCGCCTGATGGTAAGCAGTGATGCAATCGTTGATGGTAAAGCGCACTAGTTTATTAAGCCTATTCACTTAAAAAACTTAGGAATAGGAAGGAAGACGGCAGTTGAGCGAGGTGGTGCAATGTTAAACCCAACAACACGACCAACGATGCTGCGCCAGAGGGAGATTGATCTGGAGACTCTCCACGACCAAACCTCCGACACAACAACATTTGGCGCATCGTACCCGGCACACATCGCAATACAACTGCTCAGACCCGTCCTCCGTACGGCTTCACCAGACATCATGCCGAAACAGGACGAATGGCTTGGCGGCAAGACTTTGTCTGCTGGGTGGTAACTTCGCCGGCAGCCGATGTTAAGGCCTACCACCAAGAAATCTATATATGTATCTATTATAAATATAGTATCGTTGAGTTAGTATCCCATAACACAAGTCTCGAACTTACATTCGGGCTAGCTCAATCTGTGTGATTTGTCCGTATAATATTTATTTATTTATTTAATGGTGGGAGTCAAACGTCACGCTATAGTTATTGTTCAGCGTTTTCTCGAAGTGCCGCCCGCGATGGATGCTTATGCGGAAGAGAGGGCGGCTCAACTGTCCGGAACCTGTTTGGCCCCACCTTCCTGACGGTCTTCCCCGTCATACAATATGTAAAGAAAACCCAGTCCCATCCGCGAAGGTATTGTTAGATATCGATAACTGATATTACTATTGCCTATAAAGCCGGGCTAAACTGAAAAAAATCCCCCTAAACCATAAATATTATTTTGCAAATTAATACACGTGCGGTAGGCAATACATGCGGGTGAAGATGGCAGAGCACACGGTTGCATCGCTATTCGCTCATAATATCACGGTCAAAAATGGTGTTGTTACTTTTTAAAAAAATACCAAATTTTGGGGTAGATGGAATTAATTCGTGGAAAAAAAAGTTATTGCAAAATTCATTGGTATTGTTACTATGATGACTATGTAAAATTTCATATTATATTTGGTCATGTGTTTACCTAACCTTTATTATCCTTACGGGTCGGACAGGGTTTTCTTTACATATTGTATACAGAGTGGTGCTGACAAAACGACAATAAATGAAAACACGAACAATGCTGGTTCATAGGAATAATCCTAAACCATAGAAAATACCTAGCATCAAAAATAAAAAAAAAAAAAATTTCAAACAAACTAAATCGCATAAAATCGGTAACGGAATAGAACATCCTTTAAAAATAGTTCACAGGCGATTGCGATTCGATTGGCGACAGCGCGATCCTGTATGGACTTGCTTTTTTTGCGCCATTATTATTAAAGTTTAGTACTAGAACGCGGCGGTCATTTACCTGTAAGCGCTTCCTTATCAACATGTACAGTCAAGGCCAAAAGTCGTGTTACAATCTCACAAAACTATGGCCAAGCAATACTAGTTGTAGTTACGACCTTCTTCTATAATAAAGTTTGATACACACTCATACACTTTGACAACTTGCTGCCCGCTTATGATTGTTAGGTACTACTTCATAATTTCAACGCTCACAGTAAGTGTTTAAATGGCCTAGCGGTTCTCGCCTTGATACGTGTTCAAGGTGGTTCGAGTTCAAATCTAATAACTTACAAAATATTTTTGAAATGTTTATTGGTGAGTTATGAATGCTGACAACAAAAATATGTAAAAATACCGATCCGCAACTTAACGATGATACTTTATTTTAAGATTTTTTCTATATTAGAGTCATTATAAAAAGATGAAGGTAGATTTGAAACAAACTGAACAAAAAATATTCCACTACCTACAATAACTATTATTAACTACAATAACTCAAATAATATTACTTAGCTGTTGTTGGTTGGTGAACATATAGTTACCAGTTTGTGTTATTAGTTTTACTTTTTAATCAATATGCAGGCATATGCAGCAATATATCTCAAATATCATATGAAACCGGCTTTTGTGTAAGTTGTTTTTATTATTACATTATTAATTTATTTGACTTTTAATTTAATTTTATTTGACATTTTCTACCTTGGATTTATTTATTTTTATGATTTATGTATTTAATGCGATGTCACCTAACTTATTGTATAGAATGTTTAATGAAAGTTTTTACTGTATTTTGTTTTTTTTTATTCTTTTTCTTAATTTGTATTTGTATCATTTTGCTTGTGTAAAGTTATGGGTCTTGCCTGAAATAAATTATTATTATTATTATTATTATTTATGTAAGGTGCAAACCAATCGCTTGTAGCAAGTGTGTAATAAAATTGTTATTGTTTTAGAGAAATACTGTAAGCCGTTGGAGGTCAAGGTCAAGAGGTTGGAGGACGAAGGTAGCTGTCGAGACAAGTGAAACGAAACGACAATATTTACCGTTGAATAAACTTTTAAATTGTGCGAAGAAGATAGCTTGCATTTGTGGTTTAAAAATAAATTGGCGAGGCTGGTGGAGTCTTATCGAGCTAAACAAAAACAAAAAACTATTTATAACAAAAACAGTGCAGAAGTGTTCTACAGAGTGTTTTAAATATATACCAATAAATATCTTAATAACGGACTCTAAACCATTTCTAAAGTAATTTAGCTAAGTGACAGTAATATGTTCGGTTGGCTTAATGGCTAACAGATGTCGCCTTTTGCAATTTCAATACAAATTACTTTTGGTAAATTATAAAAACAATAATTTCGGAATTCGATAACAAATAAGTTCGTTTACTTTTGAACTAAGAAAGCGCTTGAAGATTATAATCTCATGCCTTCAAACTCCGAAAAAGGCACTGCAGGATGGCATGCTATACACGCAAAAAAATTGTAAATGTAATAAGCACTGTTTTGTGTTCTAAGTATAGATTATTTTATGATTGTAATAATATTCAGGTTAAGCTTCAATCCTCTTTTCTTTAAGAAAATGAATAATTAAGCTATAACCTCTTTAATGATAACATGTAATACTATAACTTTCATATCTAAAAACCAAAAATGTTTTTTATATTTTTTACCATAATAATATCATAAGTTTGTCAAGGATTACTTTTATATAAAATATTACAATGCTGCCATTTCAACGTTTGTTTCATTTATTAGTATAAGTATATCTATACCGAATAATATAAACTTTATAATATATTGCATTATAATATGCTTATTGTTTTATTTTTATATATTTTTTATTATATTACATCCATAGTAAACTAAAACATATAATAATAACCTATTTTGGTATAAATATTCAGTAAATTTTCCTATTCGTTTATATATTATTTGCAAACATTTTTACTTTAAAATACAAATCAGTTATCATGATTTTAAATTATTTGAAACAACAAAAAGATTAGCCATTATTAAGGATCGAACCCACAATCGCTCGCTTATGATAGACCATTGTTAAGTGCGGCCGCTAACTTAACTTCAAATGAAGTAACGAAATTTTGCATTACTTTAAAGAAAGACGAAGACTGCGATAAAAAAAAATAATGCCTTAGTGTGCGTGGCCGGTTTAGCGCAGGCGACAGTAGTCTTTAAGGTGGGAATGGACTTCTACAGCTGATAGTACATCATGTAGAAAATGTGAAAAATGAAAAATAATAATCTGTGACTAAACTAATGGATATATTTATATAATTTTTTATGGGTAGACTGAGAATGTGTTGAGGTACACGATGTTTAATTTATTGTCGTATTGTCAGCACTACTGTAGATAAAAAAATGTTGCGTCCGGCCTAAATAAGTGATGAGAATGTGGTATACTGACCGGTGGTGGTGGTGGTGGGTCCCCAGGCGGCAGTCGGTTCCGGTTCGCCCCACGCTTCGTCTGTGGGCGGGCCCCAGTCTGCCTCTATACAACACAAATTATATTTTAATATAAAACTCTCAACGCACCAAAGCCACCGGTCCGGCGGCGTATGTCGGCAACATTTTACCGGCGGGCTAGGCTGGCGGCTTCAGTCATTGCAAGTCGTATAACTTTGCCGGCGGCATGTCGACGGCTCGACATCGGAAACTTAAGACAGTTAAAATACTAGCACGTCACTACAGGTGAAATTTCAACTGAGCGCTTGCATACCTTTATTTTTTTTTTCGGTGTGGAAATACTCATAGGATGTCCGCCGCCCTGGGATGGGCGACGGGGTCTGTCAGACTTTTACTGACTAAAACCACCCCGGTGCTTCTTCCATCACGAGCGCGCGTGGGACCGTGGGAGTCTAAATTCTTCCACGGCCCCACACTCTCGTGCTAGCCCGGTCTGTCCGGGCCCCGTCTCCTGCACGGGGTAGTGGGGTGTTAAACTACCCCGGGCATCGCCTCAGAGGCGCGGGCCGAAACTAGCGCGCACCTCCGCCTCGGGGTCCAACAAATAGGGGGCGGGGATATGCCGTCTACAACTGCAACTCGTTCATGGGTCAATGTATACACTTTTACAACAAGCTTCCCATGGACGTTCGAAACTTACCCATTAAACGATTTAAGAACCATATAAAGGCCAAACTTTGCAAAAAGGGGTATTATAAAATCACAGATTATTTAGAAGACAAAAAAGCTTGGGACTGAGCTGCCCCCTAATCGGCGAACACATTTTTGTCAAATGATTGCGACTAGTTGGCATCAGTTGGGATTGTTCGGGCCGCCCAATGGTCCGTTTGGTCCAAACGATCCCAACTAGTCGCAATCATTTGACAAACATATGTTCGCCGATTAGGGGGCTGCTCGCTCTGTTAAGCATTGTTAATTGTTATTAAGCAATATGGGTAATTATAAGGTAAATTATTGTAAACATTTTCATTTTTAATGTCTGGACTTGAAAAAAGACGATGATCCCTGAGTTTGTTTCGGCTATTTCTTTTCAGAGGTAGTCAGTTAGGAAATGCCGGCTTCATCTAGTTAAAAAAATAAAATAAAAAATAAACATGACTTGTAAAAGTGATCAGTGATCCTACTTGCTTAATAAACGATTTCATTTCATTTCATTACATGTCGGCGGGCAACCGCGCGGGCGAAGGGTGCCGGCATGCTTCCTTCAACATAAGCCGCCGGATTGTGTCGGCGGCTTTGGTGTGTAGTGCGTTTTAGAGCGGATACTCTTCTCTATAAACTAAACAAATTTGAAATGCAGTTCATCTTCTGCTTTCTATATCGTTAAGAAAAGTTTAGAACATAACACATTTTTAGTCATGACAAGATACTAGTAAGATAGAAGCAACAGAAATATGCAACGAAGAAATTTATTTATTTGGACTTCTAACAGAGAAAACACCTTAAATGCTAGAAAATATAACAGGCTATGACCTTGTGCTTCTCCACTTATAAGAAGTCACAGCATGCAAATAATAATATAACAGTAATCATGAATACAAATTGTTAACGTTGTATCAAACGTAAAAAAATGTAACCCATACTGTGATTTTAAAAGAGTGTCCATGGAGTTTCTTGCACGTTTTTCTCCATAGAGATCTACGCTTTAGAACGTGCAATTTAGCTTCACTTTTTTTGGACTGACCGACATTGACTATTCAAAAGTACCAAGTGATGGTTAATTTGAAATAAACAATTTTGATTACTATTAGTATTTTATTTCTTTATCCTTTGGCTTCGCACGGTTTGTGCATTTTAGCCAATATCACGTGTTAGGATTGTTAGAAAAGCCAATTCGTAATGAATTTTCATTCATGTCGAAAAATACTACCGCGTGAACCGTCGACGGGGGAGGTTTGAGGCAAAGTCATGATGTGTCCACTATGCTGCGATATCTCAATGTTCTTTATGAATTATTTACTGAATGCACTTTTTTATTTAGTAAACAACACTACAAATTAATTTAAAAGTCCAATGTAAAATGAGCGTGACACTCAGCTTAAATTTCCCGCCAATTTTTCGTTATATTATTCTACAAGGAATCAACACTTTGTTGCCTACAGTTGCCAGCAACAGTTGCCGGCAACTATCGGCCAACTTCTTCAGAAAAATTGTGGTTTGAACTCACCGGCTCCAGTCCAGGCGCTCTCAGCTGGAGCTGAGCTCCTAGTAAGATACTCCTCTCGCTTCTCCTCATACAGCTTCCAGACCCTGGAACATTTTTCTCCCAGCTCGGTGACAGTGTTAGTCAGCTCCGTCAGCTGGGCTGTGTTCGTCTGCAGGTCTTGTTTCTTGCTTTCGACCAGCGCTTTAGCGGCCTCAACCTGTTCAAAGAAAGTTTTTTTTTAAGTATCAAAAAGGTACAAGTAGCGCCATTTTGCGGTAGTTGGAAATAACTGAGCTGTTGTAAAACTGTTCAATTAATACTACTCAATTTTTACCACCTATTACTAACACACGCATTCATAGCGTGTTTGTAAACTTGGTAATCTATACTAATCCATGCTAATATTATAAATGCGAAAGTATCTCTGTCTGTGTGTCTGTCCGGCTTTCACGCCAAAACTACTGAACCGATTGTGATGAAATTTGGTAGGCAGATAGTCTAGAGCCTGAGAAAGGACATAGGCTACGTTTTATCCTGGAAAAATTTGATGTTCCCGAGGGAAATCTAAAAAGCGCGATGTCGTACGGAGGACGGGTCTGAGCAGTTGTGTTGCGATGCGTGGCGGGTACGATGCGCCAAATGTTGTTGTGTCGGGAGTTTGGTCGCGGAGAGTCCAGATCAATCTCCCTCTAACGCAGCATCATTTGGCCGTGTTGGTCTTGGGTTTAACATTGCATCACCTCACTCAACTGCCGTCATCCTTCCTATTCCTAAGTTTTTTAAGTGAATAGGCTTAATAAACTAGTGCGCTTTACCATCAACGATTGCATCACTGCTTACCATCAGGCGGGATTGCAGTCAAGCACTAGTTTATAATTATTTAAAAAAAAAATAAAAAAAATATAACCGAACACTACGCGGGCGAAGCCGCGGGCGGAAAGCTAGTATAAAATATGTAAAGAAAACCCCATCCGACCCATAAGGATAATAAAGGTTAGGTAAACACATGACCAACTTCAATATAAAATTTTACGTAATCATCATAGTAACAATACTAATGAATTTTGAAATTTTTCCGCGAATTAATTCCAACTTCCCCAAAATTTGGTCATTTCATAAAAAGTGACAACACCATTTTCGACAGTATTATTACGAGCTATGCGACCGCGTGCCCTGCCCCCTTAGCCCGCGCATGTATTGCCTAGCGCACATGAATCCTAGACATCCGCGCATGTTGCCTCCTCTTCCGAAATAATATTTATTTTTTTAAGGAGATTTTTTTTTAAAGTTTAGCCTGGCTTTGTAGGCATTATTAGAATCAGTTATCGATACCTAACAATACCTTCACGGATCGGACAGGGTTTTCTTTACATCTATCTATACTAATATATAAAGCTGCAGAGGTCCGATTTGAAAAATTATTTTTGCGTTGGATAGCCCATTAATCCAGAAAGCTTTTAGGCTATATAATATCACGCTGCGACCAATAGGAGCGGAGCATATAAGAAAAAAAGAAAAAACAAATCGAAACCTACGCAGGTGAAACCGCGGGACGCAGCTAGTCACAAATAAAGCGCGTATCGGTTCATCCATCCATACTAATATTATAAATGCGAAAGTAATTCTGTCTGTCTGTCTGTTACGCTTTCCCGCTTAAACCTCTGAACCGATTTTGATTAAATTTGGCAAAGACAATCTTTAGACCCTGAGAAAGAACATAGGCTACTTTTTATCCCAGAAAAATTTGATGTTCCCGAGGGACATCTAAAAAGCGCGATATAACCGAACTCCACGCGGGCGAAGCCGCGGGCGGAAAGCTAGTAAGTAATTAATTAATTCGTATCCTTACTAATATTATAAATGGGAAAGTGAGTTTCTTTGTATGTTTATTCCGCTTTCACGCTGTAACTACTGAATCGGTTGCTTTGAAATTTTGCAGACATAAAGTTAGAAGACCGGTTTAAAGAATAGGGTATTTTTTATCGCAGAAAAAATTGATATTCCCGAGGAAAATCTAAAAAGCACGATATAACCGAATTCCACGCGGGCGGAAAGCTAGTTATAAAATAAGACATACCTTATCACGCAGCTGTTTCAGAGTAATTTCCATCATATTCAGTTTCCCGTCCTCGCCTGCACCCTCTGAAGCCTTGGCCTGTTCAAACACAAATAAAACATATTTAAATAAATATTTAGCAATAAGGATTATAGAGTGCTGGGCTTTGTACTAGTCTGGTCGTGCCTCGGAAAGCACGTTAAGCCGTTGGTCCCGGTTGCCATACGAACATCTAGTGGCAGTCGTTACGGGTTGTTGGAGCCCTCAAAAGTCCAACAATTGGTCTAACTGCAATGCTTCGATATCGCCTTCGGGTTGTGGAGGTCAGACGGTAGTCGCTTCACGGAATATATCGAAGTTTAGCCAAAATCAGCAGTTAGACTGGTAAAGCGGACCCCAGACTCCAAAGCTGAAAAAGATTCGGATGCGTCTGGGATTAACGCCGAGATGATGATGATGATGGCTAAGGAGTATTCCCTATTAGCCGTGTGATACCGGGCTTAGAATAGTACCATCCCATATCCTCTGGTGGGTGTCGTAAGAGGCGACTAAGGGAACTGTCCCCAGGGAAGCGGACAGCAGCGCTTCTCCTGTGGAATAACAAATTACTGCGATCACCAATCCGCCTGCCAAGCGTGGGGATTATGGCAATGCCCCCCAATGGAATGAAAGCCTTGGGGGAGGCCTTTGTCCAGCAGTGGACCTCTATAGACTGAGAAGAAAGAGTCTTCTATTCTAGTGATGATTATAGAGTGCTGGGCTGTAATTAAATAATACTAGCCGCACAGGTTTATACATCAGGTTTAGCTATGCTTGCCGGTTTATCTATGGATGGGTGACCATTTTGACAAACCAAGACTTCTCCGTGCCTCAAAAAGCACGTTAAGCCGTTGGTCCCGGCTGTCATTAGTAGATCTTTTACAGCCGTTACGGGTCATCAGAAGTCAGAAAGTCTGACCACTAATCTTACTGAGGATTGTGTCATCATCATCATCAGCCCCTACTCGTCCACTGCTGGACATAGGCCTCCTTCATGGCACGCCAACAAGCTCGATCCTGAACAGTTCTCTGCCAGCCACTACCAGCCACCCTTTTGATGTCGTCGCTCCATCTCGCCCAAGGGCGTCCTACGCTACGTTTGCCGAGACGCGGTCTCCACTCGAGGACTCGTTTACCCCAACGGTTGTCGGTCCTGCGGCATATGTGTCCAGCCCATTGCCACTTCAGCTTGCTAATCCTCTCAGTTATGTCGGTGACTCGGGTCCTCTGTCGGATCACCTCATTTCTGATGCGGTCCTTCAGAGAGACGCCCAACATAGCCCGCTCCATAGCTCGATGAGCGGCTTTTCTGACCGTTAGTGTCCACGTCTCGGCTCCGTAAGTCATGACGGGTAGGACGTATAGGTTGAAGATTTTAGTCTTCAAACATTGGGGTATGGGTGACGAAAATATCCGACGAAGTTTACCAAATGCCGCCCGTCCCCATCGAGGAGTGGTGTCTTCTTCTTCTTCAGCCTATAGATGTCCACTGCTGGACAAAGGCCTTCCCCAAGGCTTTCCACGTTGACCGGTCTTGTGCTGCCTGCAGCCATCGGCTTCCCGCGACCTTCACCAGGTCATCGGTCCACTTTGTTGGGGGCCTCCCTACGCTGCGTCTTTCAGTACATGGCCGCCACTCCAGAACCTTACTGCCCCATCGGCCATCGGTTCTACGAGCAATGTGCCCTGCCCACTGCCACTTAAGTTTAGCGACTCGCAGAGCTATGTCGGTGAATTTGGTTCTTCTGCGGATCTCCTCATTTCAGATTCGATCACGAAGAGAAACCCTGAGCATGGCTCTCTCCATTGCCCTTGAGAAGTGGTGTAATACCCAGTAACTACGTTGCGGTCTTCAGATAGGCAGTCACTCTATCTAAAATACAGGTATTTAACTGCTTTTATTAATATTTCTTTCTTTTTTGGCTTCGCACGGCTTGTGCATTTAGCCAATGTCACGTAATGAATTATTCATGTCGAAAAAGACGGCCGCGTGAACCGTCTACGAGGGAGGTTGGAGGCAAAGTCATAATCATGAAGTGTTGAAAATTAAATGATACTGAATGCACTTTTTACTACATAAATCACGCACTTTTATTTAGTAATCAACACTATAAATAATTTAGAAAGTTTAAAGGAAATTTAGACTTCTGTCCCAGCATTGTGAATTTTATCCGCTGATAATGCTGAAGCAAATGATAATATCTACATACCTTAGAATCCAGTTCTGCCTTTTCTTTATTCAAAGCTATTTGCTTCGCGTTGAGCTCCTTGACCTTGGCTTTGAGTTGTTGCATCTCAGCCATACTGGTATCTCGATCAGACCTAGAACAAATATCGAAGGACTGGAACATTAGCCTGAGATGGCCTTCCCATAATTTAATTTAAGTGTCTTTAAGGCTAGAGTGAATAGGCTCTTAATAAACTAGCGCGCTTTACCATCAATGATTGCATCACTGCTTACCATCAGGCAGGATCGCGGTTAAGCACTTGTTTGTATCGTTAAAAAAATATACAGTATGTTAACTAACAGAGGGCGTTCCCGTTAACCCGAAATAGTATAGCATACATACATGCTGAAAAAAATATTTCCATTCGAAAACAAAATGTTTTAAAATTTTTTCCAATAAGAAAATATTCAATAAAAATTTTAAATTGACATGTAAAAGAAACACACTGTACACGCGAACATGAAAGACGGCAACGTCGCAATTTATTTGTACATGACGACTACTATTTTGATTTAAAACAAGAGGTTTCAAATTTATTTCCAATTAGAATTTTTTTTATTCGGATTTTTTTATGCTTATTTTTCTATGCTGATATTTTTATTTTAATCTATTAATGATATATATTAACGAGTTTAAGGGAACGCCCTCTGTTATTTAACATACTGTATATTATCTAACTAGCTGAGCCCCGTGGTTTCACTCGTATAAGTTTCGAACACCTTTTAACGATGGTTATAACCCATCTGTGACAATTTTCAGCTGGACTACTAGATCTAGCAATCGTGGTGGCGTAGTGGTTAAACACCAGCCTCTAAAGCATGAGGGTGCGTGTTTGATTCCAGGTCAGGCAAGTACTAATGTAATTTTTTTAAGTTATATGTACTTTCTAAGTACATCTATTCTTCCGACATAGCCCGAAGAATTGCTATACTAAAATGGCAATGGAGCTGGGATATTGCCCGTAGGACCAATGTCCGATAGGGCCGACGGATTCTCGAGTGGCGACCACGCACCGGAAGACGCAGCGTGGGTAGGCCCCCGACAAGGTGGAGCGATGACCTAGTGAAGGTCGCGGGAAACCGCTGGATGCGGGAGGCGCAGGACCAGTCGTCGTGGAAAAACTTGGGGAAGGCCTATGTCCAGCAGTGGACAACTTTCGGTTGAAATGATGATGATGATGAAGTATATCTTAAGCACCAATGACTGCTTACAAGGTGAAGGAAAGCATCTTGAGGAAACCTGGACCTTAAGTCTGAAATCGCCAACCCGCATTGAGCAAGCGTGGTGATTACGCTCAATCCTTCTCTGTATGAGAGGAGACCTGTGCCCAGCAGTGGGACGATAAAAGGTTGATGAAGAGCGATCTTTTATCTCTTTGGCGAATAAAGGCACAAAGAAAAGAAAAGAGACCTTTTTTTTATTTTTTTTTTAATAATTATAAACTAGTGCTTGACTGCAATCCCGCCTGATGGTAAGCAGTGATGCAATCGTTGAGTGTAAAGCGCACTAGTTTATTAAGCCTATTCACTTAAAAAACTTAGGAATAGGAAGGATGACGGCAGTTGAGCGAGGTGATGCCATGTTAAACCCAAGACCAACACGACCAAACGATGCTGCGCTAGAGGGAGATTGATCTGGAGACTCTCCACGACCAGATTCCCGAGACAACAACATTTGGCGCATCGTACCCGCCACACATCGCAACACAACTGCTCAGACCCGTCCTCAATACGGCTTCACCAGACATCATGCCGGAACACGACGAATCGCTTGGCGGCAAGACTTTGTCTGGTGGGTGGAAACCGAAACTCACAAAGCTACTCACCTCATGCCGTCGATGGTGCACTTGGCGGCCGCGACGCTGCTCCTGGTCTCCCGGATGTCCTTTGCGAGGTTCCCAGCGCGGAGAACCACAGAGTTCAGCTCTGCCGTCAGATTCTGACTCCTGGACTTGAGAGCTAACACCTTGGTCTGCTCTTCTGTTCGCATTGCTTCAAGTTCACGGGTTCTGAAAAAAAAAGTTAGAAATTCAGATTAATCATCATCATCTCAGCGTTAATCCCAGTCGCATCTGAAGCTTTTTTCAGCTTTTGAAGCCTGGGTCCGCTTTACAAGTTTAACTGCTAATTTTGGCTAAACTTAGATATTTTCCGTGAAGCGACTGCCGTTGACCTCCACAACCCGAAAGCGATATCTAAGCATTGCAGTTAGACCAATTGTTGGACTTTTGAGGGCTCCAAGAACCCGTAACGACTGCCATTAGATGTTCGTATGGCAACCGGGACCAACGGCTTAACGTGCTTTCCGAGGCACGACCAGACCAGTGCAAATATTCATATTCATGCATACAAATATTTGTACTATGCGGGGATCAAACCCGCGCCTCCTTGTGCAGGGACTGCTCGCCACAGAGGCTGTCCAAATATACCTAAAAATATAATTCAAAATAATTTTATAACTATACTTAAATAAATACATAATACTAAAATATATAATAAATACTAGCTTTCCGCCCGCGGCTTCGCCCGCGTGGAATTCGGTTATATCGCGCTTTTTAGATTTCCCTCGGGAATATCAAATTTTCCGGGATAAAAAGTAGGCTATATCCTGTCTAAGGCTCTAAAGATTGTCTGTGCCAAATTTCACCAAAATCGGTTGAGAGGTTCAAGCGGGAAAGCGTAACAGACAGACAGACAGAGTTACTTTCGCATTTATAATATTAGTATGGATATGGATGTATACAATATGTAAAGAAAACCCTGTCCGACCCATAAGGGTAATAAAGGTTAAATTAACATATGAACAAATAAAATATGAAATTTAACAATCATCATAGTAACAATACTGATGAATTTTGAAATATCTAATTTCTTTTTTCCGCGAATTAATTCGACTTCCCCAAAATTTGTATTTTTTTTAATAAGTAACAATACCATTTTTGATGGTATTATTATGCCCCCTAATCGGCGAACACATTTTTGTCAAATGATTGCGACTAGTTGGGATCGTTTAGACCAAACGGACCAATAGGCGAATAGCGATACGACCGCGTGCCCTGCCCCCCTTTACCTGCGCATGTATTGCCTACCGCACATGTATTAATTTACCTCCATTTGCGAATTATTTTTTTAAGTTTAGCCTGGCTTTGTAGACATTAGTAGAGTCAGTTATACAGTATGTTAAATAACAGAGGGCGTTCCCTTAAACTCGTTAATATATATTTATATCATTAATAGATTAAAATAAAATTATCAGCATAGAAAAATAAGCATAAAAAAATCCGAATAAAAAAAATTCTAATTGGAAATAAATTTGAAACCTCCTGTTTTAAATCAAAATAGTAGTCGTCATGTATAAATAAATTGCGACGTTGCCATCTTTCATGTTCGCGTGTACAGTGTGTTTCTGTTACATGTCAATTTAAAATTTTTATTGAATATTTTCATGTTGGAAAAAATTTTAAAACATTTTGTTTTCGAATGGAAATATTTTTTTTAGCATGTATGTATGCTATACTATTTCGGGTTAACGGGAACGCCCTCTGTTAGTTAACATACTGTATATACCTAACAATACCTTCACGGGTCGGACAGGGTTTTCTTTACATATTGTATAATAAACAAATTCTCACAATATAGAAGAAATAATGAATGAAAAGAAGAAGTTAATAATGTTCTTTTAATCAATGTTTAGTAAAGGGACCAAGTCATCTACACTAATATATAAAGCTGAAGAGTTTGTTTGTTTGAACGCGCTAATCTCAGGAAATACTGGACCGATTTGAAAAATATTTTTGCGGCCGATAACCCATTAATCCAGGAAGGCTTTAGGCTATATAATATCACGCTGTGACTAATAGGAGCGGGGCATATAAAAAAACAACATATCGAAACCGACTCGGGTGAAACCGCGTGGCACAGCTAGTTTCAGTATTTCGAGCATGGTTTTTGTGGTAATTATTTGAACATATTACCTTTTCTTCTCCCATTCAAGTTGGCATTGTCTTTCCATTTCTTTGCGAGCTGCTTCGCGCTTTTCCTAAAAGAAAAAGATGATTTTGTTGTAAAAACTCAAATTCACATACCTACTACACAAGCTAGCTTCTTGTGAGACATCAAACAGCAATATTCCGGCGAATATTCGACTACATAGTTGGCCGAATATCCAGTATCCGGCCTAAAAGATATGCGTCTTATATCTAGTATTGATTGACGGCGCTTAGAATTTGCGGCTGTATAAACAATCAACCCATATATCTACGCAAGTTAGCATCTTGTGATACATCAAACAGCAATATTCCGGCGAATATCCGACTACATAGTTGGCCGAATATCCAGTAACCTGCCTAAAAGATATGCGTCTTATATCTAGTATTGATTGACGGCGCTTAGAATTTGCGGCTGTATAAACAATCAACCCATATATCTACGCAAGTTAGCATCTTGTGATACATCAAACAGCAATATTCCGGCGAATATCCGACTACATAGTTGGCCGAATATCCAGTATCCTGCCTAAAAGATATGCGTCTTATATCTAGTATTGATTGACGGCGCTTAGAATTTGCGGCTGTATAAACAATCAACCCATATATCTACGCAAGTTAGCATCTTGTGATACATCAAACAGCAATATTCCGGCGAATATCCGACTACATAGTCGATCGAGTATCCAGTATCCGGCCTAAAAATATGCGTCTCATCTCTAGTATTGATTGACGGCGCTTATACTCTGCGGCTGTATAGACCTATGTATAGATTGTTTGATCAACCAATATATTTACGCAAGTTAGCTTCTTGTGATACATCAAACAACAATATTTTTTTTTTTTTTATAATTTATAAACTAGTGTTTGACGGCAATCCCGCCCGATGGCAAGCATTCATTCATTTATTAAGAGCCTATTCACTCTAGCCTTGAAGACACTTAAATTGTAATCAGACGGAAACACCGCCGCTGGCAAATGGTTCCAGTCCAGTATCTATTATAAATAAAGTATCGTTGAGTTAGCATCCTATAACACAAGTCTCGAACTTACTTTGGGGCTAGCTCAATCTGTGTGATTTGTCCGTATATATTTATTTATTTTCTGGCAAATCTTCTTCAGTGACTTACTTGTTCTTCCTTTTGTTTCCGCATTAACTCTTCTTGTTCCCTCTTCTGTACCTCAAGACGCAGCTTCTCCCTCTTTTCGGCTTCCTCTCGCTCTTTACGTTCTCTTTCGGCCTGTCAATATTTTGGAATTATTAAAATCAAGATTAAAAAAAAAGCCTTTAAAACTAGGTTCAACCAACGAAATAGCTTTTAACCAAGTTAATCATCATCATTATCCCAGCGTTAATCCCAGTCGCATCCGAAGCCTTTTCAGCTTTGGAGTCTGGGGTCCGCTTTACCAGTCCAACTGCTGATATGGCTAAACTTCGACATTTTCCGTGAAGCGACTGCCGTCTGACCTCCACAACCCGAAGGCGACATCGAAGCATTGCAGTTAGACCAATTGTTGGACTTTTGAGGGCTTCAACAACCCGTAACGACTGCCATTAGATGTTTGTATGGCAACCGGGACCAACGGCTTAACGTGCTTTCCGAGACACGACCAGACCAGTGCAAATATTCATATTCATGCATACAAATACTTGCACTGTGCGGGGATCCCGCCACCTTTGCGCAGCGGCCGCGTCCGCTACCGCTACGCCACGGAGGCTGTCCTTTTAACTAAGTTAATCACTACATATTATAAAAAAAAGTCTCTCTGTCTCTTTCCCTATATCCCTTTGTATGATTAATTCATTAAAACTTTTTTTTTATTATTATTTATAAACTAGTGCTTGACTGCAATCCCGCCTGATGGTAAGCAGTGATGCAATCGTTGATGGTAAAGCGCACTAGTTTATTAAGCCTATTCACTCAAAAAAACTGAGTGAATAGGAAGGAAGACGGCAGTTGAGCGAGGTGATGCAATGTTTAACCCAACAACACGATCAACGATGCTGCGCCAGAGGATGATCTGGAGACCCTCCACGACCAAACTCCCGACACAACAACATTAGGCACATCGTACCCGGCACACATCGCAACACAACTGCTCAGACCCGTCCTTCGTACGGCTTCACCAGATCATGCCGGAACACGACGGATCGCTTGGCGGCAAGACTTTGTCTGGTGGGTGGTAACTGATGCCGGCGGCTGATGTTGTTGCCTACCACCGAGAAAACTACTCAATGGATTAAGGTGCGCTTTACTTTTTGTAAAAAATTTCATCCCCACTGCTCTCAAAACGGTGAAGGAAAATATCACGAGGAAACCGGCATGTCCTAGAGGCAAAACTTACAAGACATGTGACATCTACCAACCTGCACTGGGCCCGCGTGGTAGATTACGGACCACTCCCTCTCACTGAGAGGAGGCCTGCGTCCCACGAGATGGGAACATTATAGGCTGATTATATTACGTATGATGAAAAAATAACTTTAATTCCGACACAATAAGGTTCAATTTACGATATAACTTGATTTTTTTTTAAGACTATTTAAATAACGCTTGTCACTCAAAAATCGCCTTAGTTATTATTAACATAAGGTTGAAGTGGTATTAGTAAATGTTTACCTCAGCTTCCTATGCAGCGTTGAAGGAAAAGAAAAACACATGAAAAAATGGACGACAACTTATGCGAACAACGGTATTTTATTTTATACGATACCTGAATATAGTTTGTTCAGACTAAGTAACTGAATTGATTCCAATCATTTTTACACCAAGTTATATTTTTTACCAAATACATTTCAAAATCAAAATCAAAATCAAACCATTTATTGTATACAAATAAACCAGTTACAGGCACTTTTGAATTGTCAGAAGGTCGGTCAGCCAATAAGATGAAGCTAGTCGCCCATTCCAAAGAGTAGGTACCTATGTAGAAGAACGGGCAAGAAACTCCCTGGACACTCTTTTAAATTATCAAACTATTGTTACAAATATTTGATTACATCATTCATGTTGAAATCAACCGTGTGAGAACGAAGCAGAAATACAGTATGTTAAATAACAGAGGGCGTTCCCTTAAACTCGTTAATATACATATATCATTAATAGATTAAAATAAAAATATCAGCATAGAAAAATAAGCATAAAATAATCCGAATAAAAAGAAATTATAATTGAAAATAAATTTGAAACCTCCTGTTTTAAATCAAAATAGTAGCGCGGAATAGTATCTACCTAACGTTGCATTGCCCAACACACATCAACCAACACACATCAATCAATTAGATCTTTGATCGCCGCCGCATACGCGGCTCATCATTCATAAATAAATTGCGACGTTGCCGTCTTTCATGTTCGCGTGTACAGTGTGTTTCTTTTACATGTCAATTTAAAATTTTTGTTGAATATTTTCATATTGAAAAAAATTTAAAACATTTTGTTTTCGAATGGAAATATTTTTTTTAGCATGTATGTATGCTATACTATTTCGGGTTAACGGGAACGCCCTCTGTTAGTTAACATACTGTATATTGTACGCTGAGAGCGTCCATTATGGAAAACACACAAAAATCAATTCAAAATTAAAATACGCCGTGGCAGCTAAGAGATGACCATTTTAGAAATTGTTGCAGAGTGGTTACGATAGATCATAGTACTTGCAGGCGCGCAAGAGCTGACGCCAGAGGTCAACACCCCGCGTTCGTCTGCCCAATCGGAGCTTTGACATATTTTTGTTGGGACAACCAAGTAGAATAGCAAGCTCATAACTTTAATAGAAAAGGGAGTATCCTCCGACCAGACGGGTGTTGTGTCTGTTGGGCACTTGCCCAACGGTTGATGTGGGGAAGTTGAATATCACTAGGTCAGTGACGGCGGAGCCATATGGTTGTCACCATCTTGGTGAGTACGGGATCCATATCGTAGGTGGCGTTTTGAATTAAAGCACGAAGTGTAAATATATCCAATCTTTAGGTAATAACTAAATAGCAAATAACAACAATAACAATTTAAATAGGCAAACCGACAGTTTATTGAACACATACCATATACAACGTGTAACAAAAAGGGTGTAGGTATACATACCAAGGGCATGGCATCTTTAGATGATATCAAACGATATCGGAAGAGTTTCAACTCAAAATAAAATACACAAAAAATTGGTACCAAATTTTCGGTTTCGTGTGTTTCTTAAAATCAAATCATAACAAACAAACGTGGCAGCACACTACATACGTTAATAACTACTCGTTACCCGTCACATTACTTGCCAAAATCCGATAAATGTCTTCAATATCTCTGTGCGACTAGTATGATAGTAGCCTATCACAAGCGGTGTTTTTCCTCATAACTTTCTAACTTAAAGAGATAGGATTAAAAAACCCTTCCAATATCGTTTGATATCATGTAAAGATGCCATGCCTTTGTTATGTATATACCCTTTATGTTACACGTTGTATATTGGGGGGATGATAAGGAGTATGCAGAGCCGGTCAAAACCAAATCTGGTTTCGAATAAACTGGGTCCAGAGAAGGACACGTGCGATAAGGATGGTTTCATCAAGGTAGAAAAAAAGAAGAAGCCTCCTTGTCGGAACCAGTGCGGTACTGCGCTGGCAGGACCAAACATGCTGCTGCGTCCAGCAGTACCGACGACGATGCTATACGTGTCCAGACTGCATGAACTCCACGAAGGCTGAGGAGATAGTGGAGTATCTGCGCGTCAAGTCTAAATGCACTGTGACGTTCGAGGTGTTGGAGCCGCGCCACAGCACGTACTTCAAGTCGTTCGTGGTACGTTTTCCGACGCATGATCTCGACAAGTTCCTGAAAGAAGAGCTATGGCCGAAGGGTGTTGTGTACCGCCGGTTTCGTGGCCGGCTGCGTGACACCAGTCAGCGAAACACGACGCCGATGATCCGTGTGCAGTAGTTTTTAGTTAATGTTATATTATATGTATTTATAGTATTTTAAGTTATTATGTTAATATAGTATTTTATATGTTTATATGGGCCTTGATGCCTGAAATAAATAGATAAATAAATAAATATATTTTTTATCAAGGTGACAACATCCTGAACCTCTGAACCTTACCTTTTCTTTGAGTTGAGCATCAGCAAGCTGCGAGCGCCTGCGCTCCAGCTCCGCTTGACCACGAGCCATATTCTCCCTCCTCCTCTCTTCATAGGACTTGGCACTCGTGTTTGAGGAGACTGAATCACGTCTGCAGAGAAAAATGTACTCTATACCCAAGTAATATTGTTACGAATGCACATTATGTCAACGGCATAAGCTTCAATATTGCGTGACATGTCTTACGTAACTTTCAAACCCTATATCTTGTCACCTAGGCATTATAGAGGTACGATATAAAAACCCATTGCTAGACCTAGGATGGCCTCTCGAATGGTACAGGTTTCATCAAACTCGCCTTCTATGAAGTACTTGTAGGTACCTGCTGAACGTACTCGAAATTAAGCGCTATTATTATTACGTCTAGACAGATCTGTAATGTTCGACGAGCTGACCTATATGAAGGGCCGTGACGCCCGCGCCGCAGCTGAGCCAGTAATTATTATAATGTCCCAACAATGGCCTCTGGGTTTGTTTCGGCGTTTCTTCTCAGAGCTAATAATAGGAAACGCCGTGGTCATCAAACCACTAAGAACCCTTTCGATCCAGCCGTCCCTTGCTTAAAAGCCGAGGTTCGTACCCCACAGGGGGTCGCCTTAGTGCGTAGTCGCCTTAATTTTAGTTTAGTTTTTAAGTGCCCTGGCTGGAGGCTTTAATTTTACTTAAAGTATCCACAGGAATGTCCGGTTAAGTAGTCACGGCCTCTAATGGTCAACTACGAGATGCCATAACAAAAAAGCGCGGAGTCAGTCTGCATTTGACTATCGTAGCGAAAAAACGATTAGCACGAAGCGATAATCGAGAACATCTACAGCGACTACTGCAACAAGGACTACGTGGAGTAAATTCTGTGGTGTTGTTGTGTGTATGACACGGACTTCGTGGACGTAAGGGAAGACTTCGGTGCGACATCAGGGCCTGTAGCCAATGTAACATCGCTTCATAGCGAAGCGAAATCGAACACCAAACCAGCCAATGGCGGGAACGATTGACCACGCGACGCGACAAATCACGTGGTCAATCGTTCCCGCCATTGGTTGGTTTGGTATTCGATTTCGCTTCGCTATGAAGCGATGTTACTTTGGCTACAGGCCCAGGTACGTTCTACTTGTCATTGCCTACAATCGACTGTACCTTCGTTCAGCATTGCACCCGTGCGATGCCGGGGTGGGACGCTATTAAAATAAATATAGTTTAAAAAACTAAAAAAAAAAAACAGCTTTTAAAGAATATCAAACTAAAAACTGAAAAATAATTTTAAAATTTAATTGATGACAATAGTATATTAACAATATTAGTATACATGAGAAAAAAGCGTGAGGCGCTTAATATACAAAAATTTGTTTATAAATATTAAATATAAATATTTAAACTATATTTATTTTCAACTTTTTAGTTCGATATTCTTTTTTTAAATAATATACGGATAACACGAACGCTTAAGTGGTGCTCATTTGTTTTTACCAAACTTTTCTTGATCTCCAACAGAAGCAAGTGCTAAAATTCGTAATGATGCGTTACCCAACTAACTAAATCTAAATCCTAAACTAAATACTTTGCCTGCACAAAATAATACTGCTCGGCCAACGAACGTATTGAAAACGGTGGGACATTTTACAATAATGAGCCGCTCACTCGTAGTTCAAAGAGTTAGAGACGGACAATCAAACAAACAAGCAAACATACAAGTGAAGCTAATAAAAAAAATAATCATGCGTTTAAAAAATATAAAACTAAAAAGTTAAAAATAATTTTAAAAAAAGCGTGAGGCGCTTTGTGCCATAATTTTTGTATATCAAGCGCCTCACGCTTTTTTAAAAATTCTTTTTAACTTTTTCCAAAGTTAAAAAGTTTTTAGTCCAAAGTTAGAGATGGACAAACAAACAAATAAGCAAGAAAACATACAAGTGAAGCTAATAAAAAGCATGTAAAAATAGAACTTACCTGAAAGTGGGTGGTATCAATTCTGGGGGTAGTTTAGCGGGGACAGGCTCGCCCTGTGTCGCCTTCTCACATAGGTACATAGCTAGGACAAACTCCTCGCACCCTGCGGAACAAGAGACCAATACACCATCAAATAATTATTCATCATCAACCTTGTTTTAAACAACGTGTAACATAAAGGGTATATACATAACAAAGGCATGGCATCTTTACATGATATCAAACGATATTGGAAGGGTTTTTTAATCCTATCTCTTTATGTTAGGAAGTTATGAGGAAAAACACCGCCTGTGATAGGCTACTATCATACTAGTCGCACAGAGATATTGAAGACATTTATCGGATTTTGGCAAGTTATAACCCTTCCAGTATCGTTTGATATCATCTAAAGATGCCATGCCCTTGGTATGTATATACCCTTTTTGTTACACGTTGTATAATGTCGTGGTGGCCTAGTGATTAAAACACCAGCCTCTTAAGTATGAGTGTGCGGGTTCGATTCCAGGTCAGGCAAGTACCAATGTAACTTTTCTAAGTTATATTGTACTTTCACAATCTTGTTTCAAGGTGAAGGAAAACATCTTGAGGAAACCTGGACTTAATAAGCGTGGTGATTACGCCCAATCCTTCTCTGTATGAGAAGAGACCTGTGCCCAGCAGTAGGACGATAAAAAAAAGGTTGTTGATGATGAACCTTTTTATCGTCCCACTGCTGGGCACAGGTCTCTTCTCATACAGAGAAGGATTCAGCGTAATCACCTTGCTTATTCAATACGGGTTTCCTCAAGATGTTTTCCTTCACCTTGAAACAAGAATGTGAAAGTACATATAACTTTAGAAAAGTTACATTGGTACTTGCCTGACCTGGAATCGAACCCGCACACTCATACTTGAGAGGCTGCTGTTTTAACCACTAGGCCACCACGAGTAACAAATGATTATTAACAGCAATAAAAATCTATTAACAAAAAATGATTCTCTAATGTAATTTTTATTATTTTATAATAGAAGAGTTAGAGGGAGAGAGAGAGAGAGAGAGAGAAAGAGTTTTGTGAACCGACATTTTTATCATTATAAACTAGTGCTTGTTAAACTAACTGAAACGTGGTCGCTCACAATGGGCCTCATACGAAGGCTCAGAGTAACACAAAGGGCAATGGAAAGAGCTATGCTCGCAGTTTCTCTGCGTGATCGAATCAGAAATGAGGAGATCCGCAGAAGAACCAAAGTCACCGACATAGCTCTGCGAGTCGCTAAATTTAAGTGGCAGTGGGCAGGGCACATTGCTCGTAGAACCGATGGCCGATGGGGCAATAAGGTTCTGGAGTGGCGGCCACGTACTGGAAGACGCAGCGTAGGGAGGCCCCCAACAAGGTGAACCGATGACCTGGTGAAGGTCGCGGGAAGCCGATGGATGCGGGCAACACAAGACCGGTCAGCGTGGAAAGCATTGGGGGAGGCCTTTGTCCAGCAGTGGACATCTATAGGCTGAGGAAGTGGAAACTAGTGCTTGAAAGCAATCCCGCCTGATAGTAAGCAGTGATGTAATCGTTGATGGCAAAGCGCGGTGGTTTATCAAGAGCCTATTTACTTTAACCTTGAAGACACCTAAATTGTAGCCAGACGGAAACACTACCGCTAGCAAATTATCCAGTCTCTCGATATACGCGGTATAAAAGACGATGCGAAACGCTTCGTTCGGATCGTTGTAGTGTCAACAACGTGAGGGTGGAAACTCGCCGTACGACGGGTAGTCCGATGGTGGAACGGAGATGGGGGAATTTAATCATGCAATTCCCTTGGACACTCTCCAAAATGCATCCTATAGAACATTGAAAGGCTGGCTACTCTTCGCCTGTTGCCATTTATGCTAATATAGTATTCCGATCCTCCGTGGCGCAGCGGTCAACACGCCTGTCTGCAACGTGGAGGTCCCGGGTTCGATCCCCGGCCAGATCATGATAGAAAACGATCTTTTCCTGATTGGCCTGGGTCTTGGATGTTTATCTATATATGTTTCTATTATAAATATAGTATCGTTGAGTTAGTATCCCTTAACACAGGTCAGACGGCAGTCGCTTCGCGGAAAATATCGAAGTTTAGCCAAAATCAGCAGTTAGACTGGTAAAGCGGACCCCAGACTCCAAAGCTGAAAAAAAAAGCTGCGGATGCGACTGGGATTAACGCTGAGATGATGATGACTCCATAATGCATCCTATAGAACACCGAAAGGCTGGCTACTCTTCACCTGTTGCACTTTTTGATTATACAATATGTAAAGAAAACCCTGTCCGATCCGTGAAGGTATTGTTAGGTATCGATAACTGATTCTACTAATGCCTGCAAAACCTGGCTAAACTTTAAAAAAAATACCCCCTAAAAAATAAATAACTTAAATAAAATAAATAGGTAATTTCATGGCAACACAGGCACAGGTCATGACCGCAGTTGACCTCATGCTTGTAGGTATAGGTAGCTTGTTCACGTTTATCGACTCTCGAAAGAAACAATGATACTTAGGCAGCTCGAGAAAAGATTTTTTTTTAAGTAGGTAGGTCGTCTGACTCTCCGAATGTATCATTTCATTGGATGAGCACAATGGATGTGGCGGAGATGTTCCATATTTCGTCGCACGAGATTAGCACGGACATGCACACAAATAAAAATCAAGTGGTGTCAAATCCGCGCTGGCCACAGTTGGCCCCTACCAATCCACTGCTCGCCGAACTGATAATGGACACACACACATTATCATGACCCTTACTGTATATCGAAGGACTGGAACAATTTGACTGCGGCGGTCTTACCGTCTGATAACAATTTAAGTGTCTTCAAGGTTAAAGTAAATAGGCTCTTGGTAAACAAGCGCGCTTTGCCATCAACGATTACATCACTGCTAATCATTTGTTTTATTTTTGTTCTGGATGAGAAATCAACAAATGACCTCTCCCGCTCTGGGTGGAGCGGAAGGTCGTGTCAGACTTTTACTGACAAAAACCGATCCCTGTTCCTTCATTTGCCTCACGTGCCAGGGTGATCCACACATTGGTGACATCCTGGCGTTTACTCCCACCTTATCCGGAACTCCAGCTGTGTCCAGTGAAGACCTGCGTCAGGCGGAAGCTGAGGGGACCATGGCGCCTCTCTAGCCACTCCTCAAAGAGGAGACTTACCGCCGCTATTGTGGCATGCCCAACTGCTTACCATCAGGCGGGATCATGGTCAAATACTCGTTTATAACATCAATATCCATACTAATATTATAAATGCGAAAGTAACTCTGTCTGTCTGTCTGTCTGTTACGCTTTCCCGCTTAAACCTCTCAACCGATTTTGATGAAATTTGGCACAGACAATCTTTAGACCCTGAGAAAGAACATAGGCTACTTTTTATTCCGGAAAAATTTGATGTTCCCGAGGGAAATCTAAAAAGCGCGATATAACCGAACTCCACGCGGGCGAAGCCGCGGGCGGAAAGCTAGTAATAATATAATTCGCACAAGTTAAGTGTGCACCTCGCTCTGTGACGTCATTCGGACGGTACCGTTTGTAAAAAATGAGAATCATGTTAAAAAAAAAATACAATTTATTTTTATGTTAATGAAAGGTCGTTTTGATGATAAAGCGTCACAGTACTAGATCATTTTACTCATGACGTTTTCCAATTAAATTGATACATATCGACTGAAATATAATGCTGGTCCAACCAACAGGCTTCACTAACGCGTCAAAAATGTAAAAAAAAAAACACAAACTTAATAAAAAAAAAACTTAACAAAGCAAAAAACTCCACAGAAACAGTAATAACAACTAGGGATTTAAACTGTATTAAGACAAAAGGGTATTTGACTAAAAAAAAACTAATTAGTCCGTCAGTCAGATTTCCAAAAAATACTAGACACGTATTTTCATTTTTCATATAAACAAAAAATGAAGACGACACAGTGCGTTGAAAACTCATGTGACGTCACTGCACGCTACACTTTTAGCGACCAGTGACGTCACCAGCCACCACTCCTGATCTTTGATGCCTTTTATATTTGTCAATTTTTATTGATATACGTATCCAATATTTTTCTATAATCTGAATGACGGACTAAATAGAATAATTTTTTTCTTAACCAAGAAACATCCCTCTTGTAACAAAGATGCTATCGCTACTCAGCGTTTACGGCGAATGCGGGGCGCCGCGCGGGGAATCGAGGTCGCATTCCAGCGAGGTGCACAGTTGACTTGCGCGAGGTATATAATCCTCACCTAGTTTCCCGTCTGAGTCGAGGTCTGCCAGAGCCCAGATCTGTGCCAGGGCATGTTGCGCCAGTCTCGACTGTAACATGACGGCCCGCGCCTGGGCTCCTGACACGGAGCCCGTCTTGGCGCGGTCTGTGGCGTTGAACAGCTGAGTGTATCTGAGGAAAGAAGACACTCAATGTGATCTCTTTTTCAACAGAAGATATCTTTAATAGCGTTAGATATAATAATACGTGATTTGTTGTAAGGCGGCGTGGAAGGGGGTTAGAGGGAGACAGAAATAGCAACACATTTTTCTTATACAACGTTATATTTTCTTTATACAAAACCTGAATATAGTTTGTTCAGAATAAGCAACTGAATCGAATCCAATCATTTAACGCCATTTTACATTTTTTCCCAAATATATTTAGAAACTGTTGCAGTGTGGTTACCGAGCGCGCGACACAGTTGACGGTAGATCATAGTACTAGCACAGTGAGACAGCCCCCCCCCCGCGCAGCACCGCTACAGGCGCAGGCGGGCGAGCGGTGTGTTGACCATGTTTTTGTTGGGACAACCAAGTAACATAACAAGCTGATAACTTTGTGATTTTTCATATCTTTTTGAAATTTTATGCATATTCTTTACATAAAAATACTGGACACGTGTTTCGGGTTTCGTATATAACATACCTAGCGGCTGCCAGCGACTTCGTTCGCGTGGAGTTAGTTTTCTCCGCTCCTATTGGTCGCAGCGTGATGTTATATAGCCTAAAGCCTTCCTGGATTAATGGGCTATCCAACGCAAAAATAATTTTTCAAATCGGACCAGTAGTTCCCGAGATTAGCGCGAACAAACAAACAAACATACAAACAAACTTTTCAGCTTTATATATTAGTATAGATTTATTGTTTATGGCAAACCCGAAACACGTGTCCAGTATTTTTAAGAAAAGAATCTATGTACAAAATTTCTAAAAGATATTATGAAAAACCACAAAGTTATGAACTTGCTATTCTACTTGGTTGTCCCAACAAAAATATGGTCAAAGCTCCGCACGGGCGGGCGAGCGCAATGTGTTGACCTCTCGCATCAGCTATTGCGCGCACGCAAGTGCTATGATCTATCGTAAGCTGCCTGGGGCGCTCGCGAAGCCGATGGATGCGGGCAGCACAAGACCGGTCATCGTGGAAAGCCTTGGGGGAGGCTTTTGTCCAGCAGTGGACATTGAGGACGCTGAAGAAGAAGAACTAAACTGATATTTTCAGATTTATTATTTTTTTAATGTAATTATAGCGGTACCTACAAACGCCACAAAGTAACAACGCGTCATACTGACGTCACACGAATTCTACATCTCGCAATCAGAGTTTACCGTGCAATTAGCATACATTACAAGGGTTCCCATCTAGTACAGCATACTCTCAGTTCTTATCAAAAGATAATAGATGGCAGCATAGGTTGCGGTTTAAAACTTAGCAACGATTTTAAACCTCTTACGTGCAGTTTATAGCCCTTTTCATTTTTTTTTAACAATTTGAATTTACTTATTTAATGCTACTCCGTATATTTACACGTATAAATAACGTAATTAAACAAAACGGTAAAATGGGCTCAGTACTGACAAAGATTTTTATTTTACACTCGGGACAATAGATGGCAGTGTACTCAATTAATCCTGTCATAACATATTTTTTTTAGGTTAAGATAAGATGTCTTCTAACCATTATATTGCTGTTATCTTCTTTTAGAATGCGTATTTCTCGATGCACGACGCATGGATGTATATATGACAATGTAGACAAGACATATATGGCGGTAGTGGCCGACCAGTCAAGCGCTCCCTGGTGGCCATCTAGTGATCTCTTTAAGAAACTTTTTTTGCTCGACCGTCTGCTCGACTTGAGCTGGACTCATTTTGTTGTTCACCTTAAGGTATCTGTACAGAATACTCCATAGTATTCTGTGATACATAAAACTTTCCAACATCAACCGTTGGGCAAGTGCCCACCAGACACAAGACCAGTCTGGTCGGACGATCCTCCCTTTTCTATGGAGGATGAGTGAACTTTTAACTTTTTTTTCAACTTTTTTTACTTTTGTTCCTCATGCTTTCAAGTAATATTATGTTGGCATACCACGACTGTTTATTTTAATTTGGTATGCCATATAAATTGGCAAAACATAGAGCACATATCCGCATAAATATCTGTAGCCATACCTATGTTTAACAAAATAAACGATTGATTGATTGAGGTTTCTGAACAAGTGACCTGCTCGAAAATTCGTAAGACGGCGCGGCTTAGGAGAGGAAGTAATATCTCCTTCTCTTTCTACCGCGAGGCGTAAATATATGTGTGCTCCTGCTGTTTCACTTAAGCGGTGCACACGCACACTAATACAAGCGAGTTAGTATGCGTGTGTTTATACAGCCTGATATGTTGAATGTCGTATGAAAGATAATTTTTCTGAGAGATAATAAATTATTCCCTAAAGATTTCAATCTATTAAAAAATGCTCAAAGCGGAAAATTCTAAACAAAAATCACGTGATTTCGCTGACTTACTTCAGTTTCTGCGGCTGTGGGATCCCCCACTCCACCGTGGCGGGGGGACTCATCACCCCCATTGGCATCTCCGTAGGGCTCGTCACTAGAGAGCCTAAAAGACAAGTGTTAGAGTTTAAGTATGTCGTGTCGTTTATAACAAGATACCCTCTGCTTTGCTAGACCTGCTTTACAATGCATTTAAAGCACAACTCAAATCCAAGCTTTGTTCAAAGGTATATTATTCTGTAAATGACTATTTAAATGATAAGAATAGCTGGTCGCTTTAATTAACGATGTCTGAACTTGAAAAAAGACGATGATCCCTGAGTTCCTTTCGGCTATTTCTTCTCAGAAGTAGTCAGTTAGGAAATGTAGGCTTCATCCAGATAAAAAAAAAATACATGACTTGTAAAACTGATCAGTGATCCTAACTTGCTTAATAAACGATTTCTTTTCATTTCATTAACCCAAGAAAATATTTGTGTTCCTTCTCCGGAATTAGCTTACTGATACGTTATATGAGTTCATATAATTTGCTTTTTACAACGCATAAATACGTGTGCTGTCACGCCCTTTATGCCTGGGGCTTAGGTAATAAATTTTTATTTATTTATATTTTCATTTTAATGATATTTTATTTATTTTTTTGTTTTGCTTTGCTGGTATTTTGGCGTGGTAGCTGGCATATGGTCAATAATTTCATTGTTATTGTATTTTCTTGTGTTCATCACTATACATAGTATTGTATAAACTCATGTGTTTTTTAAATGAACAGACAGCTGTGCTGCTGGGGAGTTTATTCCGCCACTTCTTCTTCCCAGCGAAAGCACTAGGAAGTGTCGATGGGTGGGCGTTTTGGGCGACTGTCTTATGTAATATTGACGTTCAAAAAGTGCTGATTCTCAGCCTAATTTGAATAAATGACTTTTGATTTTGAGGCCACGGCTGTTCACCTTGTTTAAACGTCTAATCGAATCGTCTAAAGAGTTTACAAAACCCGCCACAAATTATCCCACCCATTGCAACTCCTGAAAGCCAGAATCAACAGTGGAGACCGCCAGAAAAACGCCGAGCCATGAAGCTCGACGAGTCCCGGAGAAACGATTCAACTGTCTTGGGTCTCGCAACGAAATTAATCAGAAAAGAATAGCGGAGGAGTAAGAAAAAAGATACTTTTTCCACTTCCCTCCATAACAAGCAGGAGACAGAACAGAACTAGGCCAATCGGCACAAAGGGACATTATTGCAACTGGGAGAAGCCCAGATTGCCAAGCACCACGGAATAAAATTTGATTAAGTTAATGGGTCCTAAGTAGGTATTTGCTGTTACAATTGATTCCAATAATAGGTATGGCAAAAGCGCCTGAACGCACGGAAATTGGTTCTAGTTTCAACAAGGTCCGTATAATAAACAACTCCGGATGTAACTTGTACACTATCCAACATAATATTGCGTTCACTCTGCCAGAGTTTAGTAATAGTCAAATTATCTTACCTGGTTTTGATACACTGTCACTCTTCACCAGTGGTGTTGACGTCACCGGCTGGCTCACCACTCCACCCATAGTGTTCACCCCAGACGGAGGACTATTGATCAACGACGCAATACCAGACCCAGGCCCAGACTGGACACCCAGAGGAGACTGGACAGCGGCAGTTTGAGAAACTAAAGGAGTCTGGGAACTGTCAGGAGGAGAAGCAAACGACCTATTCTGACTAGGGGGGACAATTGGCTGAATTAGAGGCTGGGTATTCATTGAAAACGCCTGGTCTATTGGTAGGTTTGGAATGAGAGGCGGTTGCTGGCCAATTAAAGGCTTCATTAATGGTTGAGAAGGTAAAATTGGTTGCGGTGGTTGACCAGCAACCAGAGGCTGGGAGTTTATCAACGGTTGGGAAGCAACCAAGGGTTGTGGACCACCGATCAGAGGTTGTGTGCTAACCAAAGGCTGTGTCATTGGTTGTCCTGGCTTCACGCCAGAAATTAGATCAGGTACATTTGGTACCAGAGGTTTTGTGGGAGCAGTGATTGGCGGGATTAGTGGGGGTTGCGGAGTAACCATGGGGGGGCCTACTAGGTCCCCCAGAAGGGAGTGGTTGCTCGTGGTGGATGTTAGGCCGGAGATCAGGGGTTGTTGTGGTTGTGAGGGCATGGGTGGAATGGTTGGCATTGGTGGTATGGGAGGTTTAATTGGTGCAGGGGTGGGGGCTACGAACTGTGGTTTTTGTGTAGCTGTGGAGAGAAAAAAATTGTATTATTTGCTGTTTTATACAAATTTGTACGTACAACTCGCGCCAGTTAACTGTGCACCTCGCTCTGTGACGTCATTCGGACGGTACCGCTTGCAAACAATGAAAATTATGTTTAAAAAAATATAAATATAATTTTTTTTAATGTTAATAGAAGGTCAAATCAAATCAAATCAAAGCATTTATTTCAAATAAACCAGTTACAGGCACTTTTGAATTGTCAGAAGTTCTGTCAGTCAGTAAGGTGAAGCTAGTCGCCCATTCCAAAGAGTAGGTATGGAGAAGAACGGGCAAGAAACTCCATGGACACTAATTTAAATTGTCAAGCTATTGATACAAATATTTGATTACATCATTCGTTTTGAAATCAACGGTGTGAGAACGATGCAGAAATATATTGTGTCGTTTTGATGATAAAGCGTCATAATACTAGATCATTTTACTCATGACGTTTTGCAATTAAATTGATACATATGGACTGAAATATAATGTTGGTGCAACCAACAGGCTTAACTAACGCGTCGAAAATGTAAAACATAAAAACAAACTTAATAAAAAGAAACTTAACACAGCAAAAACTACACAGAAACAGTAATAAAATCAGGGGATTTAAACTGTATTAATTTACAAGTTAGTTTAACAATTGACAATTGTAACTAGAGATGTTAAAAAAGTATAAAGCATTTAAAAAAGCATGCCCTTTTTATAAGCAAAATAAGTTGCTTTTTAAAAAACGCTAATTCAACTTTTACTTTTAGTGACTGGCGCGGGCGCCACCTGTTGGCTTGTATATACACTACTACAATTACGAATTTACGTCACTCAGCTCTATTCATGTGCTGACGTTATTTATTGCCAATAACAGATGTCGCTCTTTCCATTGTTAATAAGGTACATTATTATCCACTTTTTGTGACGGTAAAATGCTACTTATGTAAATACGACTTATTAAGTTGGAAAGTGCTTTTACGTAGCCACTTTTCGTAATTTCGTATAATAGTTGCTTTATGCTTTTTCTGCTTTGGCAAATTCTTCGAATAAGTTCAACTTATTGAATTAGTGAATTATGTTTTTTTTTAAAATTTGGATCCTTAATGGTGTTGATACTTGATACGCGTTTGGTTAATGTTTTGTGATTTTAATGTGTTTTTAAATTGTGAAAGACTATAGGTATTAATTGAGTAGAGTTAAATTTAAAATTTTCGTGCATTTCTAAGAACATTTGGAACTTTTTTGAAAGAAGTTCACTTTCTGACAAAGTCGCGGAATGTAATTTTTGTAAGAAGTCTTTTTCGTATAAATCGTCGGTTACCAACCTGAAACAACATTTAAGAACTTTTAAGTACGCCTGAAAGGTAGTATTTTTGACGTGACAACGTCTTATAAATTGGTTTGCCGGGTGACACTTCAAGAAACTGCGTTACGCTCCCCGCTCACGTTATGCGCTCACAATGAGAGCGAGTGAGAGGCAAGCGTCCCTTCCACTCGGGCATGGTTATTTTTATTAAAAATTGATTTATTGAATTAAACTTACATAAATAAAGTTATTCAGACAGTCCTAAGCCTGTGAAGTACGAAGGAAAATTCATTGTTAATTAACAGGCAAAATTCTGTCAAAAATAATTTGTGTCTCAAAGCATTAAAAACAGTTATGCTTTTCACTAGAAAAAACATTCGTACATAAAAGCATATAGCAAATAAAATATCAAATAGCAATCATTAACATATACTTTTTGCACTATAAATTGCTTTCAAAGTTTATAAGCAATTAAGCAGTTAACGAAAGCTGCTCTTTGAAATAAGCAAAAAGCATAACTGCTTAAAAATAAAAAATTTTAAGCACTTAGTCCCAAGTCTAATTGTAACAGAGATGCTAACGCTACTCAGCGCTTACGGCGAATGCGGGGAAGCGGGTGAGGGGCCGCATTCCATCGAGGTGCACAGTTAACGAAATTAAAAACCATTAAAAAATCGACATTAATTTTACGTGATAGCCCCTATAAAAAAAAGAAAGATGGATGAAATCCAGGTATTAAACACACTTTGTAGAATTCAACCAATGAATAAAGTTCAGGCATTTGTTAATACAATTTTGCGTATTTTAATTACTTTCAAATCTCTCAACTGCATAACACATGCATTGTAATCAGGGTTCGAAAATATCCGATATTTATAATAAATATCAAAATATCGGATATTTATGATATATATCCGATATATATCCAAAATCGGATATATATCCGATATTTATATCCATTTCATAAGACTGCCATTTTATTATCTTATTACTACCTATACGATTTCCACAGGTACATGACAGTTTATTATTATGAATTTATTACAATATAAAAACAACATATTTATAGTGTTTATTTAACAAAATAAACATAAAATCTTATAGTTCACAAAGATCAACTAAAAATAACCATCTTTTTCTGAGAAAACAAAGTCTATAAATAAAAGGCATCAAAAATCTATAAATATATGTATATAAGTCTATATATAAAAGTCATTAGGGAAACAAAATTAAAATATCTTAAAAATCCTAATATTTGTACTTAGTCAAGTTATAATCAAATAACAAATTAGTCCTTTTCTAGTAAGCTAGAACTGTCAAATCGCCTGTTTACATTCCTAAAGGATTAACACTACACTTCACTTTTAAGGAGTAGGTATGTTTGAAGATGATACAATTGAAAATTATTTGGGCTCTTTTACGTTGACTATTATTATTGATTGCAGTACCTACTTGGTAAATTCGGGGTATTACAGTCTGAAGACAGAAAAAACGACGAATATGCCAGCAGCGCGTCGGTAAAAGTACTTAAATGCAACATACCATAAATTTTGATATATATCACAAAAAAGGGTTTGATATATATCAGATATATATCGGATATATATCATGATATATATCAATTGATATATATCCTTCGAACCCTGATTGTAATACTTTCAAGTATGGTCTAATTATAAATACTTATCAAAAAAATTAACCTATTAAGACATTAGCTTACAAGTGTCTCATATTTCATTCAAATCGGTTAAACTTTCTATGCAAATCATAAATATCTAAACATAAATAAACTGTTTAGATTAGTACGAAGTAGGATTATTACTTTTATGAAAATCGTCTATGTAGAAAAGGTTGTTAACATCTGTATTGTAGCCGTAAACTACTCGTTGCCTAGCAACGGTTTGTTTACCTCTATTCTTTATCGAATTTGGCTCAAATATAGTTATTTCTCCTGTATCGTAGGTGCGTTTATAAACAGATAAACTCACATACACAAACATCCAGACCCGGAACAACTAATGTAGGCCATACAAATATTTTTTCCGTGCGGGAATCTAACCCGCGACACTCAGCGCAGCAGTCAATAGCTTGACCACTGTGCTAACCGTGTAGTCGCCAAATATTAGTTAAGACTTACCAGTAGGATTGAGGGAGGCAAGCAATGATGTTGGCAAGGCTTTCGGCACCTCTATATTATGTAGCTTCAAGTTGATGATCTGTGAACAAGGTTTTATTTTACTGTATAAAGTCACGTGTTTTTTTTTTACAGAAATAGAGGTGTACTGCTGGCGAGTTAAGTTGTGGGTACAAAAGAGACACTGGCAACCCTAAACGCACTCCTTTTTCTAAAGAATCCATGGAAGTCCTCGATTCTAGCTATAGGCGTACCCAGGGGGAAGGGAAATCTCGCAAAACATGTATCTTCTTCTTCTTCAGCCTATAGATGTCCACTGCTGGACAAAGGTCTCACCCAAGGCTTTCTACGCTGACCGGTCTTGCCTGCCCGCATCCATCGGCTTCCTGCGACCTTCACCAGGCCATCGGTCCACCTTGTTGCGGGCATCCCTACGCTGCGTCTTCCCGTACGTGGCCGCCACTCCAGAACCTTACTGCCCCATCGGCCATTAGTTCTACAAGCAATGTGCCCTGCCCACTGCCACTTAACTTTAGCGACTCGCAGAGGTACGTCGGGTGACTTTGGTTCTTCTGCGGATCTCCTCATTTTTGATTCGATCACGCAGAGAAACTGCGAGCATAGCTCTTTCCATTGCCCTTTGTGTGACTCTGAGCCTTCGTATGAGGCCCATTATGAGCGACCATGTTTCAGTTCCGTAAGTCATCACTGGCAACACACACTGGTCAAAGACTTTAGTCTTGAGACACTGTGGTATCTTGGACGACGAGAAGATATAGCGTAGCTTCCCGAACGCTGCCCAGGCGAGCTGCATTCGATGAGATACCTCTTTCTCGAAGTGGGACAAACAGTCCAACTAGGTAGTAGTTGGACTGTTTGTCCCACTCCCAGGTATATATACTCGTCAACAACTTCGAGTGCAGAGCAATCAACTAGAATTGGAGTGGGTGCGACATAAGAGTTCGACATGATCTTCGTCTTATCCATGTTCATCTTTAGACCCACTTGTTGGGAAGCTCTGCTGAGGTCATTGAGCATTTTCCCCAAGTCTTCCAGGGTCTCAGCCATGACCACAATATCATCTGCAAAACGGAGATTAGTGATGTACTCGCCGTTGATGTTGATGCCAAGTCCTTTCCAGTCCAGGAGCTTGAAGACATCTTCCAGCGCAGCAGTGAACAACTTAGGAGATATGACATCTTCTTGTCTCACTCCACGCTGGAGTAGGATCGGTTTCGAGTCCTGATCCTGGAGACGGACTGACATGGTGGCGTTTTTGTACAAACACTTTATCATCTCAATGTATCGATGGTCAATTTGGCACCGCTGGAGAGACTGTAGCACCGCCCAAGTCTCGATCGAATCGAAGGCAAAACACGTATGAACACTCCTAATTGATTAATAAAGTATAAATAAGGTTTAAATAAACCAGGCAGTCACTAACAAAATGTATGGAGTAATTGCCAAAACACAGCGTGCGACTATAGCGCACACAAGATTACTCACTCTAGAAGTTTGACTTGCCCCCCAAGGCCTGACTTGCAAACCCCTAGGCCTGACTTGCAAACCCCTAGGCCTGACTTGCCCTTCCCTAGGCCTGTCTTGCAAACCCCTAGGCCTGACTTGCAAACCCCTAGGCCTGACTTGCCCTCCCCTAGGCCTGACTTGCCCTCCCCTAGGCCAGAAGCTGGGTACGCCCATTGTTTTAGCCGTTCTTCTATCGGTAGTTGTGAGATGCTTACCTTGCAAGCTATGGAAAACTCTCTGAGGTCCAGTTTGCCGTCAGCGTTCGTGTCGGCAAGGGACCAGATTTGTCCCAGAATCGGAGGCGGGAGCTGAGACTGTGGAATAGTAATTAGTTAAAAAATAACCAATTAATTAGAAAGTAAAAAAAAATATTTGCGTTTTCAGACATGACACTAAAACAAGAAATGATTGGGGGAACATGACGGATGTCGCTCAGCATTACGCTATGATCTTATGAAAAACAGAGCCCAGCGCTGGTTTTTGGCGACGCGGGCGCCGACGTGATGACGTCACTCTATAACATAATTTATATAATATTGGTATGATATGATATGTAGGCCTAGTAAGAGTTTTCATTACGAAACTCGATCGTCGAAGCTGAGCGCGTTTGGCTCATCGATTAGCCCGCTACAAGGTTGTAAGAACTCTCAACTAGGGTTGTAACGGAGCTTCGCATCCGCTTCCATTACTGCGGAAGTTCCGCAAGAAATCGTATCTTCGCTTCCGCCTCCGCTTCCGCATAATTTTTGCGGAGTTATAACGGAGGTTTATTTACGTATTTATAAAATAAAAAACGCGCAAGCTGCGACGCTCGACAACCATCCGGCCGCGTTTGAGCGCGAAATGGTCAAGAATTAACTAGTGCGAGACGGCAATGCAGCAAATACAATTTGTTTCTCCTTAATTTTCATTAATAGAAGGTAATATTTTTTTACTAATGTACTACTATTAATGTAAGTATTTAAAATACAAATTTCGTTTTAATAAACATAAATTTAATTTTTTTCTATATCTACTTTCACTTCCGCCTCCGCCTCCGCTAAAAGGCCTCCGTTACAACCCTACTCTCAACCAATGAGAGCGAAAAACGCACTCGATATCGATGATCGAGTCTCGTAATGAAAACTTATACTAGGCATAATGATGTGATGTGAAGATGTGTGTGGTACCGGGCTTAGAATAGTACCAATACATATCCTCCCGTGGGTGTCGTAAGAGTGGACTAAGGGAATTCTCACCAGGGAAGCGGACAGCATCGCTTCTCCTGTAGAATATCATGAGATCCCCAAACCTTCTGCTAAGCGTGGGGATTATGCCCCCCCAATTTATTGAAAGCCTTGGGGGACGCCTTTGTCCAGCGGTGGATCTCTATAGGCTGAAGAAGAAGATGTGATGTGATATATGATACGATGATCATCATCTCAGCGTTAATCCCAGTCGCATCCGAAGCTTTTTCAGCTTTTGAAGCCTGGGGTCCGCTGTACCAGTCTAACTGCTGATTTTGGCTAAACTTCGATATTTTCCGTGAAGCGACTGCCGTCTGACCTCCGCAACCCAAAGGCGATATCGAAGCATTGCAGTTAGACCAATTGTTGGACTTTTGAGCGACTGCCATTAGATGTTTGTATGGCTACCGGGATACCAGAATAGAGGGATCGTATATGATACGATATACATAATATACAGGCTGTATGTATATGACATCGAGAGACCAGAGATCCAGAGGGCTATACTTGGGGTTTCACTGCGCGATCGTATCAAGAATGAGGAGATCCGCAGAAGAACGACAGTAACCTACATAGCCCCAAGAATTGCAACACTAAAGTGGCAGTGAACCGATGCCCGATGGGGCCGACGGGATCTCGAGTGGCGACCACGCACCGGAAGATGTAGCGTGGGCAGCCCCCGACAAGGTGGATCGAGGACCTGGTGAAGGTCGCGGGAGGCGCAGGACCGGTCATCGTGGAGAACCTTGGGGGAGGCCTATGTCCAGCAGTGGACGTCTTTCGGCTGAAATTATGATGATGATATGACATCGTAACGCAAACTTCGAGAGAAGGTTGCACCGCATGCTACTAATAAAATTATAATAGTCATTTATGTCGTTAATGAACGGTTACAGAATTCACAGTGTTTAAAAAAGTGTCGGCTCAGCCTTTGAACGTTGCAAGCGTGCCGCCGCGCGTTTTTGTAGGTATGCCGTTGACCTTTGATGTGAACTCTATTAAATCAGCTGATAGGGTAGTTTTCGAGTTTTGTTCAAATACCGCTTTTTGATGTAATTAGCGAATTAATTATTTTTTAATATAAAATCTTATTGGGTTATAAAAGTATAGCAATTATGAACGGTCTAAAGTGAAAAAAATGCATTTTTTTTTTATCTGGAAGTAGCCGATGGAAAATTCCACCACTGGGGGGTTCAGTAGCATGTACTGGATCCATGGTTCTCGTTTGTGCGTCGATGTCAGATACACCCTATAATATGTGAATTCGATAACTTGTGACGTCTACAAACGCGTTGTGGATTTCGGCTTATTTTCAAAGAGAGTTGGCTTAGCAGTCCAAACATTACAATCTGATTATTATAATAATGTTAAATAATAACAAATAATTTAATGTCCATCAGATAGATTTATAAAAAATATTGAACACGTATCTTTTATTTTTTTCTTTCATTCAAATACTTAGGAAGATAATTTAATGATTTGAAATGTCGCATGACGTCAAGCCGTGGTACAAAATATACCACGGCGTGACGTAATTAGCCCCCACTCAATAACTTCAATACGTTATATCTCGGTAGTTTTTGGTAATTTCGACAAAATAAAAAATATGGGTCTTATTTTTTTTTATTGCCTATCCAATACAATAACGCGTTCCGGGTGCTGATGGGACTGCCGCGCTACTGCAGTGCCTCCGCGATGTTCGCGGCGGCTGTGATTGATAGCTTTGCGGCAATCATGCGCAAACGTTGTGCTTCAATCCTGCGCCGCACGCGCGGTAGTCCCAACACCATCCTGGCCGCACTGGTGGACCGGTGGCATTCTCCAATGTTCTTCATTTTATTTACTTCTTAATAATTTACATCTTAATTTTATTTACTTCTTAATCATTTTTTTTTATGTAATTTTATTTTTATAAAACAAATTATATGGATGAAAAATCTGAATCAAATAAATATTATTATTATTATAAGACTGACTAATTATTTTTTTATTTTCATGCCTTGGATACATCCCTATTCCTTTTAATTAATTTGCCTCGGTAAATATTTACCCATTCACAATCCAACCGTGGTAAACATAGCTTAACCCATAGAACCCACAAGACCCTCAAAATATCCATTGAACATTTACATACTTGTAACATGAATCGCTTTGCTTGCTCCCCGGTGAGGTGACCATTGACTGGTCCCAGATTGCGAAAGTGCTCCGCAAACTTGGCATGCTCGTGCGGCTGCACGATCCAGGGGTCTGACGCCATACTGCTGCGAAAAGAAGATTTTGTTCATTTAAATTATATAAGAGGGATGTAGACTTAATATAAAACTGTATTCTTAGGTAGATTGTTGATTGTGTTTGTGTTGGTGGAGTGTGCATCAGTGTGTGGGTGGAGTGTGTGTGTTAGTGTTGCCCAAATGCAAGAACAAGACGAGACTTAGCCAGTCTTGGTCTTGGTCTTGCGCCAATACACCTGGTCTTGGTCTTGGTCTTGGTCTTGCGCTCCCAGTCTTGGTCTTGGTCTTGGTCTTGCAGCAAGAGTCTTGCAAGTCTTGCAATTACCTATTAGTCTATTACTATTTATTAAAGTTTACTTTAAATCTTAGAAAAACGTATTAGAATTGGAATATTGTGAGCTTGAATTAACATAGCCATAGTAAAGATCAAGCAGATTAATAACTAACTGAAGATTTGATAAGAAATTCGAAAAATCAACTGACCTATATGTCGTTTTCCATGGAAGTAACTGTTTCTTAATAAACATTTATGATTTATAAGCTTACATTTGCTAAAACATGTAAAAAAACAATTTTTTGTAGAATTTTTTTACACGTTTCAAGTATATTTAAAAGTGGCTACAATATTTATTAAACGGGTGATATTTGAACACTTTTTTTTTTTTTTTTCTTGTAAAAACTTAAGAAATATAATGACTAAATGTACAATAATAGTACCTAAGTAATTAGTTTAAAACCATATAAGTAATCAATATTATAATATATACTTACTAGAATGAATTAATATGACATCTACTACCTATCCTTACCATTTTATCCTAATCATAATACTACTTGCGTGATCAGTATAATGTATTCATTTTCATTCTAAGCACTCTGAAACTTATTTATTCTTTGGAACACCTGTAGGTATAAGCCCCGCACGATGATATTGCGATGGAACCTTGTCACAATAACAGCGTTGTGACGTCATCTGTCACACAAAAGGACAGCTAGCAAAAGAATGTTAAATGCAAAATTAATATTAGGGTTAAGGGTTTATTTGTATTATATAATTTTATTACACTCTTTATAAAGAGTGTATGTATAAATTAATATTAGGGTTAAGGGTTACCTACTCACCCATATTCTGACAAACAAACTTTCATTATTAAAAATTTCAAGGAAATAATTTTTTTAGACGTAAGAAAAATATACTTATTCGTATATCTTTCTTACATGTATACTATTTTTTTCTAACTACATTTCTGTTAATTTGCGAGCGGGAATTGAACCAGAGTCCACTGTGTAGTAGTCATGTTTTAATTACTACCTACATCTATCAGCTTATAAATAAAACCAGGATAATATGTAAAAAAAATGTATATAGTCTTCCGAATCAGAACTGCTTTTTGTGTCTGTCGTTTTCGATTCACTGTCGTCGCCGTATTTATGACAAATAACTCGTCAGTTATTCGATCTTTATTCCAATATTCCTCTTCAAGCCGTTTAACATGATTGACTTCCTTTCGTCAGTCATCTGGAGTTATTGACTCCGACGCCTCCAACGTCAGAACTTCAATGCAACTTTCCAACTGCTACACATTCTTTTCTGACACCCTCGTCTTTACCAGGTTCCAGATGTACTCAATGGGGTTGAGGCCGCAGTTGTAAGGTGGTAATCTAACGACTTCATGGCCATTGCCAGCTAATAAATATCAATTTTATAATTTTTCGGCGGTCTGTGCCGTTTAATTAATAAATACAGTTCAGGTTTTGTACTGTCGTTGGGAAAGTCGATGTTGTGATCTTGTAGCCACTCAACAATCAACTGTTTTTTATTGTTCATACTTGGTGGCCTATTCTCATCCCTACTGTGATAAGGGGCGTTGTCCATCATAATTTTGGAGTTGCGTGGTATGTTGGGTACTAATTTTTCTGTAAGCCACTTGGTGAAATTCTCAGCATTCATTTGATCATAGTAATCCCCCGTTTTGGTATCTGCTTTAAACATTAAAAGGGCATAGTCAACAAAACCGCTTTAACTTCTTTATCCATCGGCGACCGGGGCTGTCGTTCCATCTCACTCCATCGGTTGCTGTTTGCCAACATTTTTCTACCGTGTAGTGTGCGTGTATCCACGTTTCGTCGAGATAAATAACGGGTCTTTTGTCTTTTATTTTTCACCAAGCGAGTAATTTTCTTTCATAAGTCGTTAATATTTAGCCCTCCACGCTTGAATTTGGGGTCTTTAAATTGGGGCCAGTCTTTTTTGGTAGCATCGTTTAAATTGGTAGCCCAAATCACATTTAATTATTTTTCTTAATGTAGTTTCACTACCAGTATAATTAAGGTCTACTTTTGAAGCCGCCAAGATTTTGCGCATTGTGGGTATTTCTCTCCTCACCGTATACATTGAATCTATAATATTTCTTAAAGCTGTTAAGGAAAACCCGTCGAAATATTTCTTCTTTTGTCTTTTTCCTTTAGTAGGAGTTCTCATTTTGCTGCCACTGGCTGTTGCTGACTCATGCTCTCGTATCAATTTCGTCCCAGTATTTTTTGCAACGCCTGTGGCACATGCCACACACTCCGTGACTTTGATAGAATTTTGCAAAATATTTTTAATAACTATAAGCAGTTGCTTCGGTATTAAAATGTCCGAAGCACTTTTTAAAGCATGGTTTATACTTTCAAGAACTAACTTACAGTCCTCTTTCTCCATAACAAAATAATTGTCCACTTTAATTATAATTTCACGAGCACGACTATTAATTAATTTCTTACTCATTTTAACGAGTAACAGCCAACAAAACTAAACAACAAAACTCAAGAACAACAATAAAACAGGATAACAAAAACAAAAAGCTAACAAAAATATTCGATGTGCGTAAGTGGGTAAGCGCGGACTGAACTTGCGAACGGTACCGACGGTGCGAGTTAGACTACGTCACCAAGATGGCCGCCAATCGCAATATCATCGTGCGGGGCTAGTACTCTTAAAATTCGAAATTATTTTGCATGAGTATACCTACGCCCTACGGCGGCAATCAAATAGTGTCAAATGTTATGATTTCGGTGTGGCGGCAACGATTGTTTTAGATTTCAAAAGAAGCCGCCGGCGCGTGTATCATAACCATGTACTTCCGAAAAGCGGCAAATTTCTTTGAGAAGTAAGTACAAAACGTTTGATGCCGCATTATCAAAGTGCCGATGGTTAAAACATAACTATGCATGCACTCAGTTTGATTTTAATAGATATTTTTTTATTCGCTATGTTTATGGTATTAGTCGTAATGCGCATAGGTCCAGTTTTTCATATTCTTTGATACAGTTTTTTGCGTCTCATAGAATTCCTAAGCGTACCTACCTATACACCGAACTAAAACCTAACTACTCAGTGAAATAGCGCTAAGTTTTCAGCGTTTTCTCTGTGGTAGGCAATAACATCAGCCGCCGGCAGAAGTTACCACCCACCAGACAAAGTCTTGCCGCCAAGCGATTCGTCGTGTTCCGGCATGATGTCTGGTGAAGCCGTACGGAGGACGGGTCTGAGCAGTTGTGTTGCGATGTGTACCGGGTACGATGCGCCTAATGTTGTTGTGTCGGGAGTTTGGTCGTGGAGGGTCTCCAGATCATCCTCTGGCGCAGCATCGTTGGTCGTGTTGTTGGGTTAAACATTGCATCACCTCGCTCAACTGCCGTCTTCCTTCCTATTCACTCAGTTTCTTTGTGTGAATAGGCTTAATAAGCTAGTGCGTTTTACCATCAACGATTGCTTCACTGCTTACCATCAGGCGGGATTGCAGTCAAGCACTAGTTTATAACTAATAAAAAAAAAAAAAGTCCTAGCTGCAAGACGCAAGAGTCTTGCAGGCTATGTCTTGTTCTTGCTCAAGTCTTGCACGGTCAGTCTTGGTCTTGGTCTTGCTAAAAATACGCGGTCTTGTTCTTGGTCTTGGTCTTGCAAAAACGCAAGAACAAGACCAAGACTGCAAGACCAAGACTGAATTTGGGCAACACTAGTGTGTGTGAGGTGTGTGAGTGCCTGTGTGGGTGGAGTGTGTGAGGTGGTGAGGGTGAGGTCTGTGTGAGGGGGTGTGTGTGTGGGGGTGTGTGTGCGTGTGGGTGTGTGTGTGAGGGTGTGTGTGTGGGGGTGTGTGCCTGTGTGGGTGGAGTGTGTGAGGTGTGTGTGAGGGTGAGGTCTGTGTGAGGGGGTGTGTGTGAGGGTGTGTGTGTGTGTAGGTGAGATGTGTGTTTGTGGCTTCTGTCTAAACTGACATTTTATCTTCTGTCCTTTTCCTATTGAAATAAAAAGAAAAAGACGCACTTGACTTCAAATTACCTTAGTTAGTGAACAACAGAATTGGCGCCTTTGCCTGTTGGAATTTAAGGTATTTTTAGACACCATGTTTTTGATCACATCTAAACTGTCAATGAACATTTCTTTTTTTTTTATTATTAGTTATAAACTAGTGCTTGACTGCAATCCCGCCTGATGGTAAGCAGTGATGCAATCGTTGATGGTAAAACGCACTAGCTTATTAACCTATTCACTTAAAAAAAAAACTGAGTGAATAGGAAGGAAGACGGCAGTTGAGTGAGGTGATGCAATGTTTAACCCAACAACACGACCAACGATGCTGCGCCAGAGGATGATCTGGAGACCCTCCACGACCAAACTCCTGACACAACAACATTAGGCACATCGTATCCGGCACACATCGCAACACAACTGCTCAGACCCGTCCTCCGTACGGCTTCACCAGACATCATGCCGGAACACGACGAATCGCTTGGCGGCAAGACTTTGTCTGGTGGGTGGTAACTTATGCCGGCGGCTGATGTTGTTGCCTACCACCGAGAGAACCACCATCCATCACCAACCACCCATCCCATCCACCACCATCACCATCATACCAACTGAATGTTTTAATTTGAGAGGACTATATTTATTTATTTTATCATCCGACCTATACATCTATACTAATATATAAAGCTAAAGAGTTTGTTTGTATACGCTAATCTCAGGAACTACTGGTTGGATTTGAAAAATTGTTTTTGCGTTGGATAGCCCATTAATCCAGGAAGGCTATATAACATCATGCTGCGACCAATGAGAGTCATCATCAGTCATCTCAGCGTTTGTCCCGGCCGCATCCGCGGCCCTCGCGTTGGAGCCCGGGCTCCGCTTTCCTGCACATTCTCCTCCATTTCGCACGATCTTTAGCATCCTGTGGTAAGAGCTTGTTGGCACGCATATCATCTCTTACAATATCAAGCCAGCACTTCTTTGGTCTACCTCGCTTGTTCCGGCCCGGCGGAGGCGCCATGGCAAGCCATTTGTTACCCACGTAACCTGCCGGTTTACGTAAGACGTGACCGTACCAGCGCAGGCGACTCTCTTGCAGTTTGTCTGCTATGTCACGGACACGGAGACTGCCACGGATGCGGAAGTTTCTAATGCGGTCTTTCCGCGTAACTCCACACATCCACCGCAGCATATTCATCTCCGTGACACGCAGCTCCTGATTGTGTCGCTCAAGCACAGGCCACGCCTCACTGCCATACAGAAGGACAGGTCTAATGATGGTCTTATAGACCTGTCCCTTAAGCTTAACCGGCATTTTGGGGGCACAAATGACACCTGTCACCTCATGCCATTTATTAGGAGAGAGGATTAAATTTATTTTATCATCCGACCTATACATCTATACTAATATATAAAGCTGAAGAGTTTGTTTGTTTGAACACGCTAATCCCAGGAACTACTGGTTCGATTTGAAAAATTCTTTTTGCGTTGGATAGCCCATTAATCCAGGAAGGCTATATAACATCATACTGTGATCAATGAGAGTGGGGCCTATAAAAAAACATATTGAAACCTATGCGGATTGAACCGCGTGGTGCAGCTAGTAATGAAATAAAGAAAGACAGAAAGAGAAGCACAGGTCAGTTCATGTGTGGGCTGGTGCTGCAAAATACCACCTGGCAACTTTGGATTCGGTGGAGAGCCCTGTGAAAAGGCTAATTGGTGATGAAAAGATCGCTCTTAGCGATAAGACCGCCCATTGTGTCACCCGTTGTAAAATCTTTATATTTATATTTTTTTTATCTATATGGTGTACATAATAAAGAGTATTCTATTCAATTGAGTTGAGAGAGTTGGTTCAAAACAGACTCCAAAGCCTAGAGCACGGGCGAAGAGTAGCCAGCCTGTAGGTGTTCTACAATATGTAAAGAAAACCCTGTCCGACCCATAAGGATATTAAAGGTTAGGTAAACACATGAACAAATATAATATAAAATTTTACATAATCATCATAGTAACAATACTAATGAATTTTGAAATAATCCTTTTTTCCCGGGAATTAATTCCAATTTCCCCGAAATTCGGTAATTTAAAAAAAATTGACAAAACCGTCCAGATGATGATGGAATAGCGATGCGGACACGTCACAGGTGCCGCGTGCCCTGCCCCCCGCCTCCCGCGGAAGGGGTTGCTTATCGCACATGTATTAAGTTACCTTTTTTTGCGAAATAATATTTATTCTTTTAGGGGATTTTTTTTTTAAGTTTAGCCTGTCTTTGTAGGCATTAGTAGAATCAGTTATCGATACCTAACAATACCTTCACGGATCGGACAGGGTTTTCTTTACATATTGTATAGGATGAATTTTGGAGAGTGTGCGGCAATTGCATGACTTAATTCCATCATCAGATGACCCTTTGTATGGTGAGTAACCACCCTTACGTTGTTGACACTATTAAGATCCGGATGAAGCCGAGAAGTTACGCCTCGTCTTTTATACCTCATACTTCAAGGGACTAACAATGTGCCAGAGGTGGTGTTTCAGTCTGACTACAATTTAACTGTCTTTAAGGCTACAGTGAGAATCCTAACATGCTTTACCATCAACGATTGCATCACTGCTTACTGTCAGATGGGAATGCGGTCAAGCACTATTTTAAAATACGTAAAAAAAAAAATTATGACCTAATTTAAATAGTAGCTCTGTTGAGGAGGATCTGTGGTGGATCAATAACCGATTTTCCCACCCGTACTCGCATTGTCGTAGAATTGCGGACACCAGCCCTTTTGCATATCAATATTGTAAGCTTAAGCATTTTAATGTATATGAAATAATGATCATTAAAAGTTTCGTCGCAAACTTAAATCAAACCCTGCAGTGAATTACGTCACAAACTACCCATAGACATATTACCCACCCTAACAAATTGTCATAGGAATTCAAATTAAATAGTACTTTAAACTTATCTTACATACTTCCTTTAGGTATATAGCCGTATATTAAATACTATTCTACGCGATTTACTATCGCAATGACGAATTCTAATCCGAAAACAAATAGTTAGAAACTTATGTAAATAAAATCACTTTCTCTCTTTATAAGAGGGTGTATAAACGAATTTTGGGGTGTTATAGCTTTGTTAAATGCGTTAACTTACATGTCCTGTGTTCCTCTGAAGTTCTGTAGGATGCGATACGCCCCTCGCGAATTATTATGTTTGAAAAACACGGATAGGAAGTCTTCTGATTGAATTATTGATTTTGATTGTTCTGTCAGGCAACGCGTTTCAGCTCTTGGAACATACTTTTGTTAAAAAAGAGACGGCGTATAAAATCTGCTCCTAGAGTAACTGAGTAAGATGAATGTTTCATGCTTGAAATATACCAAAAATTAAGGATCAGGTTTTGGAATGCAGAGAAAGTCAGTTGAGGTTTCGTTCAGAAAGTATTGCTTGTTTACAAAATAGTAATTTTATGTTTTTGGAAGTTGTTTTTTCGGGCCCAATGGACTTAATTATTTGTACTTTTAGTTTTTTTGGAATAAGTGAAAAATTAGAGAATGATAAAATACGTATAAATAATAAAACATGAGTTTGAACAGCTGCTTTTGTTTGTATGAACTTGTCTTAATATGCCGCTAAAGACAGGCTGCTGTGTTGACATAACAATTTGACGTTGACAAATGACAATGAATAAATCATTGTCAATGCGCTGTTTTCTTTATTTCAGCAGGTTTAGTTGAAATTTCACTACTAAAAACTCAAACACCCTACAAAAATGACGAAATCCGTGGCCGACAACGTAAATCCCAACATATACGATAAAGAATCGGAGCGGGAAAAAACTGCAGCCGACTACGATGAAGATATCGAAGACTTATTTGACGAACGTGAAATTTTCGATCTAATTCGCAATATCAATGATCCAGAGCATCCCCTGTCGCTGGAAGAGCTACGTGTGGTCGAAGAGAGTAATATTAAAGTAAATAATGAGGATAATACCGTGCTTGTTAACTTTACTCCGACAATACCTCACTGCAGCATGGCGACCCTGATTGGTAGGTTTCTTAACTTCTGTTCTTATTGCTTAACCTCTTTCTCTTCCACACCACACCATACCATACCTACACGCACCACATCTCATATTGACATCAATATTTTTTAACAGATATTGGCATCAATATTTTTTGGTGCGTATCATTATTAAAAACTCCGCAACGAATACCAGTATAATTTTTTTTTCAGTATTGATTACCTGTAGAAGACTAACAATTCTATAGTTAACTATAATAGCATTATTGTTAGTCTTCATTAACACACCACAAACAGACTGCTCCAATATCCGAAGCGGAGGGATCATTTTAAAGCATATTGCTAATCTAATGTGTCTGCTCAACAATGCAAATAACGGAACCACTACTGATAGTGTGTTCCACAATTACACTATTGAACCGTAAAACAGGTTACATGTAACTTGAGTAGGTTGCCAAATTCAATTTGTTCCCTTTAGGTATTCACCTACATTCTTTTTTCCAAATACCCTCCCTGATTTTTATAGTCAAGATATCTTTTCTGTGGAATATAATAGGCATCTGATAGTTCTAGTAAGAAAACAGTTTCAAAAAATCAATATTTATTTGTATCATTTCCTTGTTTCCCTTACAGTATAAAACTGACTCCAATGTATAATAAATAAAGATATATCTTCTCATTCCAGGTCTCTCCATTCGTGTCAAACTCCTGCGTGCACTGCCAAGCCGTTTCAAAGTGACGGTGCAAGTCTCTGAAGGCTCCCACGCATCGGAGCACTCCGTGAACAAACAACTAGCTGATAAGGAGAGGATAGCTGCTGCATTGGAGAATAAGAACCTCGTTCAGATCATTAACCAGTGCATATCTACGGCATGATGACTGTATAGTAAGGCCGCTGATAAGGAGAGGATAGCTGCTGCATTGGAGAATAAGAACCTCGTTCAGATCATTAACCAGTGCATATCTACGGCATGATGACTGTATAGTAAGGCCCGGCACTCATTTATCGGCATCAGCAAGAACAAGGATTCTCCGGCATCCTTATATGCATGGGTGTACCCAGTTTCTGGCATTTGGCAAGTCAGGTAGGTAGGTATTTTGGAGCGAGATAATTGTTGGTGCCTTGCGCAAAGTGTAAATAAAAAATCATGTGTAAATGTTTTAAATAGTTTATATTTTCAAAGTGTAATATAATGTGAATAATATAAATGTATAAAATAAATGATAAATGTTAAATATTTTGTTTTATTTTCACTTGGAATTCTTCTCCTTGGTTTCATTTTTGATATCTTCATAAGATGTCTGGTTCTGTAACGAAAAATAAACATTTCAATAATTTAATAAAACAGACAGACAGAGTAGTCTTCTATTTTTACAAATTTGACATGCCAACACGATTCCATTACCATTCCATTGTCATTGTGCTATAAGTTCGTAATCTGCTAAACTCATAATGACCTCTCTTTCGTAATTAATGTAATGGTGATAGAAAGACATTGCCGTATTGCCATTATTATAAAACCCGTTAGTAGAAATGATTTTCTAAACACTACTACTAAATTTGAACATATTTATAATCAACTAGCAGCCGCCAGCGACTTCGTTCGCGTGGAATTATATAGCCTAGCAGCGTAGCGTGATGTTATATAACCTAAAGCCTTCCTGGATTAATGGGCTATCCAACGCAAAAAGAATTTTTCAAATCGGACCTGTAGTTCCTGAGATTAGCGCGCACAAACAAACTCTTCAGCTTTATTATTAGTATAGATATGGTGTGGATTGTCAGTGACTGACCACTTGGAAGTCATAATGACGCTATTTTGTTAGTGGGTTATAAAACTTGTCCAAATCGATCATTATGAGATCACTGATCGACGATTCTGACACTATTGTAATGGCAGACCAGCCCCCTAATCGGCTCGAAGGTGAGACTCGTCGCCTCCGCATCCGCCTCCGCCTCCGCTAACAAGCCTCCGTTACAACCCTAGCCCAAACGATCCCAACTGATCCCAACTAGTCGCAATCATTTGACAAAAATGTGTTCGCTGTTTAGGGGGTTGGGCCTCGATCGATCACATGGTTTGTGATCGGTGACCGCCTTGACGTCTTTTGTGGAATTTTGACATTCGTTACGGGTAGTCAGACGACCGAAAGTGACAAACAGCCTTACTAAGGGGTGTCGTATTAACCACCATCATCTCAGCGTTAATCCCAGTTACAACCAAAGCTTTTTCAGCTTTGGAGTCTGGGGTCCGCTTTTTACCAGTCTAACTGCTGATTTTGGCTAAACTTCGATATTTCCGTGAAGCGACTGCCGTCTGACCTCCACAACCCGAAGGCAATATCGAAGTATTGCTGTTAGATCAGTTGTTGGACTTTTGAGGGCTCCAAAAACCCGTAACGACTGCCATTAGATGTTCGTATGGCAATTGGGACCAATGAGAGATCAGAAAACAAAAAGAATTAGCCAGGTCACTTAAAATGTTCTTATTCAGTAGTCTGTAAGCAATTCTGTAAGACCTAATATTGTTGATGTAACTTTTTTGTAATATTGTTGCATATTTAATTATTGCTGATGCACTGTTTGTTCCGTTCCCACACACAAACCGTGAAAACGGTTTTGCGGGGCATAGGATTTATCCCAATGCATTGCACACGTGGAGATTAAGAAAATAAAATAATAATAATGGCTTAATGTGCTTTCCAGGGCACGACCAGACCAGTGCAGATATTCATATTCATGCTAAACATTTGCATTGCCCCCGCGCCTCCTTGCGCAGCGGCCGCGTTCGCTACCGGTATGCCACGGAGGCTGTGTGTCACAGCCCTTCGTGACCATTGTTGACATTGGCGGAATAAGTGACCAATTGGTTAATAGGACACCCTTGTCGTATTAACCAATGGTCACTTATTCCGCCTATAGGCGCCATTCATAGTGTGTTGCGCAATTTGCGCGTAGGTAATTGTCAATTCCTACTGCCAGGGTGGTTCGAAAAAGATACCGTGGGCCTACCTCTACGGATACGTCTACCTCCGCCCTGAGCGGGAGAGGTCATTTGATGATTTCCCTTTCGCGAAAAAAGGGTGAATGCCTAATGCAAGAATATCAATTCAATTTTGACTTAGTGTTAGCTGTGACAAAGATTGATATTTATTTAGCAGGGCAACCTCGCCGGTTTTATACTCACGGCCCACATGTCATCGTCCCATTCTGGGAATAGTTTCTTGAAGACGCTGGGTTCCTCGCCCTGCTTCACGAACACCACCAGCGCTGTCTCCGCCGTACGACCCATGCCATCGTCTTCTATGTACTCCTGTAGATAGTAAAAAAAAAAATGTTTGGATAACACATAACTGATACTCTAAAAACTTATTGAAGCTGCTAATGAAGGTTAGTTTATACTATTCACTGCTGGATAAAGCCGTCCCCCAAGGCATGGGGAGGCCATAATCCCCACGCTTGGCAGGCGGGTTGGGGATCGCAGTAATTTGTTATTCCACAGGAGAAGCGCATAGTGTCTGTCACTTAGAAATCGCAATAACAACTGTATGTACCTATGACTATTAAAATAGATTTGATATTTGTTTACTTAAATCGAAATAATGGTGCCGTTTCTCTTGTAATCGTCTTCTCATAAACTATACATAAGCTCAGTGCATCTTACTTCGTTCTATTTAGAAAAGGACGAAGGACGGAAGGTACCTATATATTTTTAGTCTATGGAAAATCTTGATTTGACAGAACTCAATACAAGGACAAAACAATCGGGAGAGTTTTTGGCGGGAAGCCAAGATGAGTGCCACGCTCGTTTTTCATTGGACTTTTAAATTATTTATAGTGTCGTTTACTAAATAAAAACGTGTGATTTATGTAGTAAAAAGTGCATTCAGTGAATCCATACTAATATTATAAATGCGAAAGTAACTCTGTCTGTCTGCCTGTCTGTCTGTCTGTCTGTCTGTCTGTTACACTTTCCCGCTTAAACCTCCCAACCGATTTTGATGAAATTTGGCACAGACAATTTTTAGACCCTGAGAAAGAACATAGGCTACCTTTTATCCCGGAAAAATTTGATGTTCCCGAGGGAAATCTAAAAAGCGCGATATAACCGAACTCCACGCGGGCGAAGCCGCGGGCGGAAAGCTAGTAATTCATAAAGAACAGTGAAATATTGTAGCATAGTGGCCACATCATGGCTTAGTACCAAATCTTCCTCTGTGTTCGGTTCGCACGGCCGTCTTTTTCGACATGATTAATTCATTACGTGACATTGGCTAAATACACAAACCGTGCGAAGCCATAAGAGAAAGAAAGAAAGAAACAATCGGGACCATTGTGAAACTTATGTAAATACAATTTGAATTGAAAATCGAGACTCGAGTTGGCGATGCAATGTTCCACGCGCGAGACTCTAGAGTGGGGTGAGCGACCATTGGCAAAATGGCAGCACGTGATTGTGTTTGTTGTCGCTCTTTATGTCGAATAAAAATGTCGAAAACTCTATAACTCGAATTTTTTGGCGTCTCCCTTGATATTCGACTTATAGAGGTTCTACTGTATTCTCAATCAACCTTGAGCCTTAATGCTTTAGCGAGAAAGTTGATAATCTATAGAAATTACACAGACTGTGGTAGCCCGACGTGCTGTTGTATGTGTAGCAGCCAACTGCTACACAATTCCGACGGGACACGACCCAACGACTCGCTGGGTTCCTATAAATCACACTAGGATCGCGGAAGTCATGGCGGGCGAAGCGAGCGACCGCCCATCGCGATGTGCCTCTATATCTCACCCCGGAAGCACATCTGTTGACCACCGTCGATGTGCGTGGGAAACTATAACGAGCTGTCTTGTACGTGACCGGGAATTGGCGCGCTCTCTACACCGACCAATCACACGCCACGGCTTCCCTCGATGAACGAATCAACATCGAAAACGCACGCGCCACCGCCGCTTGGATTTCGGCAGGACAGCAAACTGTTTTCCTATTGGTTACCCCACTATTGTGTAGTTTCCTAAGTTATTTAAGTTATTGCATAGCTTGTAAGAGACATTCATATTCTTATTCACATTCCTGTTCCTCTTGTACATTCTTTTATTTATTCGTGTTCACAATCTGATACGGACTCTTGTACATATTTATCTATACATCACATTATTATACACGTCATACCACTGATTTCTATAATTACCACTGGATAGGCTGTTCCGTAAGTTTGACAGCTATATTTTTGAAGCGCCACCATTGAGTGTCCACGGAACTAATTTTGACGTATATTGTAAATAGGGACACGGTATCGAATAGAAAGTATCGATACTTTACTCATAAGTAGTATCGATAAAAAAGTATCGTACTGGTAAAAGTATCGGTACAAAAGTATCAATACCTCAAAGTATTGAGTACTTTTCTCAAGCAGGGGTCTACGCCATAGATACGTTAGTAGGGACACGGCATCAAATAGAAAGTACCGATCAAGAGTTATCGATATATTTTGTTCGTTGATGTCGACATCACTAGTTTTAGTATCACGGACACTCGTTACATTCGACAGCGCCAAAATGGCGATTATCAAACGGGCACAAAAACACTTTGACAGTCGCCTGTCCAGTGGTAAATAATAGAGGTCAGTGCGTCATACACATTGTACTCTTTTACCTTCGATTCATATGAGTTTTAATTACGTAACACGACCTACGCGCTACATATATAGGTATTACTGTATATAGTTTACTAGCAGCCGCCAGCGCCTTCGTTCGCGTGGAGTTAGTTATGCTTCGCTCCTATTGGTCGCAGGGTGATGTTATATAGCCTAAATCCTTCCTGGATGAATGGGCTATCCAACGCAAGAAGAATTTTTCAAATCGGACCGGTAGTTCCCGAGATTAGCGCGAACAAACAAACAAACAAACATACAAACTCTTCAGCTTTATATATTAGTATAGATTTAACTTACCGCGACGATGTCATTCTTTGCCATCTTGACCCGTTCAGGGATGTTCTTGCCCTGCCATACGTAAATCTCTTCACCAGTGTCCAAAACGTAAATACCATCATCAGACAGATCCTGTAAACAGACAATTTTATTCTAGGTTATTACTATATTTAAATGAGGAGGCGGAGTGCGTGTGGGAGAGGCAATCTCTGCGCTCTCACGCACCTATAACGATACCATAGAGGTATCGGTACTTTGAAGACAAAATCTTCAACCAGTGCGTCCTACCCGTCATGACTTACGGAGCCGAGACGTGGACACTAACGGTCAGACTAGTCCATAAGTTTAAAGTCGCTCAGCGAGCTATGGAGCGGGCTATGTTGGGTGTCTCTCTGAAGGACCGCATCAGAAATGAGGTGATCCGACAGAGGAGCAAACTCATAGACATAGCTGAGAGGATTAGCAAGCTGAAGTGGCAATGGGCTGGTCACATATGCCGCAGGACCGACAACCGTTGGGGTAAACGAGTCCTCGAGTGGAGACCGCGTCTCGGCAAACGTAGCGTAGGACGCTCTTGGGCGAGATGGAGCGACGACATCAAAAAGGTGGCTGGTAGTGGCTGGCGGAGAACTGCTCAGGGTCGAGCTTGTTGGCGTGCCATGAAGGAGGCCTATGTCCAGCAGTGGACGAGTAGGGGCTGATGATGATGATGATGATGATGATCGATACCTTTACTCGATACTATATCGGACGTCAAGTATCGATACTTACTCGGTAACGATTTAAAAGTATCGATACTTACTCGTATCGAATAGTTTTTTTGAAAATGTATTAAATTACTGTATGACAATAATGATAAATTATGGCGGGGGAAGCGTTGCGTGACTGTTTTTTCCGTGCATAGACAAACAAGCTCGCCAACTATAAGAAAAAAAAGCAAGAAATGGATACGTTCAAAAACTTTTATTTTAATTTTCTATTCAATGTTAAAATGAAATAATAACTTTGGTTTGGCATATACCTACTCATATGAGTACTTTTAACCGATACATACTTGATACTTAATTTTAAAGTATCGAGTACTAAAAATACTTGGTATTGGTCAAAGGTATCGAGTATTTACTTGTATTTACTCGTATCGTTTTATTCCTACACGCACCCCTAGTCGTCGGAGGAGACGACCAGGATATCGGGTGACAGTAATCAACTCCCAGCAAGAGTAGGCGAGGGCTATCAGGCGCCGAGCTACCCATTTCTCGGTAAGGACCAAGCCCGGCCGACGGCGCGTTGTGTTTCACTCGTGCTTCAAAGAGTGCAGCACATCATGACGGGGTCCACTAGGACGGATGGCGAACCTCCATGCAACTATGTGCCATAATTCCCAACTATGGCGGTCATAACGTGCCAAAAAACAAATCTTGGCTTAGGGATTACTGGAAAAAAACTATAATTATACTTGCGTATTATTGTTCTTTTAAACCTCTCTTGACATTTTAGGGGTCCCTGCACTCACGGTCTTTGGAAGGCTTCGTTGGTACGGAAATCAGTTCACAGAGGCCCATTGATAGTTTTTAATTTAACTTCTAGTATTATCATCATCATCATTATCAACCTTTTTTTTATCGTACCACTGCTGGGCACAGGTCTCCTCTCATACAGAGAGGGATTGAGCATAATCACCACGCTTGCTCAATGCAGGTTGGCGATTTCAGACCCAAAGTCCAGGTTTCCTCAAGATGTTTTCCTTCACCTTCAGTCATTGGTATCCAAGATATACTTAGAAAGTATATATAACTTAAGAAAAGTTACATTGGTACTTGCTTGATCTGGAATCGAACCCCCGCACTCATATTTGAGAGGCTGGTGTTTTAACCACTGGGCCACCACGACTCTAGTATTATGCCGTGCCGAAATTATATTGCTTCGTGCCACCAAGAGCACGCGTGCCCTTAGTTCTTCATCCCTGCACTAGGACTATTGCCAATGTTGCAGGGCTTGCGTGACGTCAATATAACGCGTAGTCCTCATTGGGTCATCATGGGTCCAAGAGCGATAGACTCGGGGACATCTGTCGCCTCGCCCCCCAAACATCAGGACCCGAGGTGGCGGCGTGAAGTGTTCCACGCGCGCCACTCTTAGACGTCACGGGGGGGTCCTACTCACTCCCCCCCCTCCCCCCCTGACCCGTGGAGGACCACGGTGGCGGGCCAGCACCAATCGGGGGTTGCGGAAGCAGTATTAGTTATCGCTGCCCCTGGTGTAGGTGTGAGATGGAACACCGGGGTGGTTTTTAGTTAGTAAGAGTTTGACAGACCCCGTCGCCCGCCCCAGGGCGGCGGACATAAATGAGGATTAAAATTCAAATTCAAACTTTTTATTTCAGGCTAGGAAAAAACAAAAAAGTCCCTATTGCCAATGTTGCAGAGTTTGTATGCCATCAATATGGCGCGTAATCCTCATGTGGCTTTGTAGATACCGCTGCTAATTCAAAAGTGGTGCCAATGTCCTTTTTTTCTGTTCTGCTTGGGAAATCATCAAACGACCTCTCCCGCTCTGGGTGGAGCGGAAGGGCGTGTCCGACTTTCATCGACTAAAACCCACCCGTGTTCATTCACTTGCCTGTGCGACGGCCAGGGCCACGGTTTCTTGTTTAACCAACCCGCAACCCTGACCCAGGAGGCATCGGTCTTCGTGGACCCTGTCACGATGTGCTGACATCTTTTTGAGGCGCGCGTGAAACACAACGCGCCGTCGACTCGGGCCTGGTCCTTACCGAGCAATTGGTAAAATCAAAAGTTATTTATTCAAATTAGGCTGAGAATCAGCACTTTTTGAACGTCAATATTACATAAGGCAGTCCCCCAAAACGCCTGCCCTTCGCCACTTACTAGTGCTTTTGCTGGGAAGAAGAAGTGGCGGAACAAACTCCCCAGCAGCACAGTTGTCTGTTCATTATTTGTTTTTTCCCAGTTGCAATAATGTCCCTTTGTGCTGATTGGCCTAGTTCTGTTCTGTCTCCTGCTTATTATGGAGGGAAGTGGAAAAAAATATCTTTTTTTCTTACTCCTCCGCTATTCTTTTCTGATTAATTTCGTTGCGGGACCCAAGACAGTTGAATCGTTTCTCCGGGACTCGTTGAGCTTCATTGCTCGGCGTTTTTCTGGCGGTCTCCACTATTGATTCTGGCTTTCAGGAGTTGCAGTGGGTTGGGAACAGTGTGGCGGGTTTTGTCCCAATAAAAAAAAATCATAAACCAGCGCTTGACCGCAATCCCGCCTGATGTTAAGCAGTGACGTAATCGTTGATGGTAAAGCGCACTAGTTTATTAAGAGTCTATTCACTCTAGCCTTGAAGACACTAAAATTGTAGTCCGACGGAAACAGCGCTGCTGGTAAAATGTTCCAGTCCCTCGATGTATGCGGTATAAAGGAGGAGGCGAAACGCCTCGTCCGAATCGTAGTGGTGTAAACAACGTAAGGGTGGAAACCAGCCGTACGACGGGTCGTCCGATGATGGAACGGAGATGGGGGAATTAAATCATGCAATTCCCTCGCACACTCCCCGAAATGCATCCTATAGAACACCATAAAAAAAAAAATAGGTAAAAAACCAAAAGGTAACCAAGTAGGTACCTGCTGCGTAAACTCCGTGTCCAAGTCTTCAAACTTGATCTTCTTGGTGACGCTGACGGTGACGGCAGTCAGGGTGCGGGGGGTGTTAATCTTCTGGTTCAATGCGTTCCTCCAGCCTGACCGTTCCTCCTGTTCCTCTAGTGCACCACCTGGAATGATTATGAGTTGTTGTATATTCGCAATCATTGCCTTGATGTTGCTGCTTGATTGATGACACTGGATTGTCTGATGAGACTGGAGTGTAACTGCTGATTTTGCCTAAACTTCGATATTTTCCGTGAAGCGACTGCCGTCTGACTTACACAACCCGAAGGCGATATCGAAGCATTGCAGTTAGACCAATTGTTGGACTTTTGACGGCTCCGACAACCCTTAACGACTGCTATTGATGTTCGTATGGCAACCGGGACCAACGGCTTAACGTGCTTTCCGAGGCACGACCAGACCAGTACAAATATACATAATCATGAATACAAATATTTGCACTGCGCGGGGATCGGCCTCCTTGCGCAGCGGCCGCGTTCGCTACCGCTACGCCATGGAGGCTGTCAAACAGATCCATAAAAGTAACGTACCAAGTAACAAAAACAGACAAACAAACACAAACAAAAATTTCACACGACAGCAATATATGTCTGCCACAGCATCGCAGGATATAAGGGCACTGCGACCTACCTAAAGCTTCCCAGAACTCATCAGTCTCCTCTCCCTGCTCAATGGTGCTGATTTCCTTATCCTTCACCACTTTCTCCACGAAGCTGGTAACAGCTTCCTTCTCTGTGTCATTTGATTCCTAAGAATATTTAAACGAAATTTTTAAAATCAAAATTATACATGTAAAGAAAACCCTGTCCAATCCGTGAAGGTATTGTTAGGTATCGAAAACTAATTCTACTAATGCCTACAAAGACAGGCTAAACTTTAAAAAAAATCCCTCTAAAAAAAAAATGTTATTTAGCAAAAAGAGGTAACTTAAAACATGTGCGGTAGGCCATACAGGCGCGGGCGAAGAGGGGCAGAGTACGCGGCACGCGGCCGCGTCGCTATTCGTTCAGAACTATAGCGTCAAAAATAATGATGTCACTTTTTAAAAATTACCAAATTTTGGGGAAGTTGGAATTGATTCGCGGGAAAAAAAAAATATTTCAAAATTCACTAGTAGGTATTGTTACTATGACGATTATGTAAAATTTCTTATTTTATTTGGCCATGTGTTTACCTAACCTTTATTATCCTTACGGGTCGGACAGGGTTATCTTAACATATTGTATGTCACTATTCAAATTAGGCTTAGTGACAGCGGTTCTTAAACGTTAGCATATTGTCCTTTCATAATGAAATGGAAAGAAAAAGTTGGACTAAAAGGGCCATTGTCTGGAATCCTAAAAAGTTGCACTAAAAGGGCCATTGTCTGGAATCCTAAAAAGTTGCACTAAAAGGGCCATTGTCTGGAATCCTAAAAAGTTGCACTAAAAGGGCCATTGTCTGGAATCCTAAAAAGTTGCACTAAAACGGCCATTGTCTGGAATCCTAAAAAGTTGCACTAAAAGGGCCATTGTCTGGAATCCTAAAAAGTTGCACTAAAAGGGCCATTGTCTGGAATCCTAAAAAGTTGCACTAAAACGGCCATTGTCTGGAATCCTAAAAAGTTGCACTAAAAGGGCCATTGTCTGGAATCCTAAAAAGTTGCACTAAAAGGGCCATTGTCTGGAATCCTAAAAAAACTTATTCGGTTGCCCGAAAAAAAAAGCGACCGAAAAAATGGAATACAGATATAACTCTATGAATACATATTATGTATACCTACATACATTATGACGTCACTTAACTTCAATCATTGTTTATGAATAAACACAATATGATAATAATAATAAAGCTTTTTATTTCTGTACTAGCGGCCGCCAGCGACTTCGTTCGCGTGTAATTAGTCATGCTCAGCTCCTATTGGCAATATGTAAGGCTGCGTTAGCTCCCGTTTTCGCAACATTTTTTGTTACTGCTCTGCTCCTATTGGTCATAGCGGGATGTTATATAGCCTAAAGCCTTCCTGGATTAATAGGCTATCCAACGCAAAAAGAATTTTTCAAATCGGACCAGTAGTTCCTGAGATTAGCGCGCACAAACAAACAAACAAACAAACTCTTCAGCTTTATATTAGTATAGATAAAAGTATGTTTACAATTCAAAGTATTAGGAGATTTCTTAATATAAGTTAGTATACAGTATGTTAAATAACAGAAGGCGTTCCCTTAAACTCGTTAATATATATCATTAATAGATTAAAATAAAAATATCAGCCTAAAAAAATAAGCATAAAAAATCCGAATAAAAAAAATTCTAATTGGAAATAAATTTGAAACCTCCTGTTTTAAATCAAAATAGTAGTCGTCATGTATAAATAAATTGCGACGTTGCCGTTTTTCATGTTCGCGTGTACAGTGTGTTTCTTTTACATGTCAATTTATAATTTTTATTGAATATTTTCTTATTGGAAAAAATTTTAAAACATTTTGTTTTCGAATGGAAATATTTTTTTTAGCATGTATGTATGCTATACTATTTCGGGTTAACGGGAACGCCCTCTGTTAGTTAACATACTGTATATTTAAAATGCTTTTTTAATCCATATCCATACTAATATTATAAATGCGAAAGTAACTCTGTCTGTCTGTCTGTCTGTCTGTTACGCTTTCCCGCTTAAACCTCTCAACCGATTTTGATGAAATTTGGCACAGACAATCTTTAGACCCTGAGAAAGAACATCTACCGGCTACCTTTTATCCCGGAAAAGTTGATGTTCCCGTGGGAAATCTAAAAAGCGCGATATAACCGAACTCCACGCGGGCGAAGCCGCGGGCGGAAAGCTAGTTAATATTATAAATGCGAAAGTAACTCTGTCTGTCTGTCTGTCTGTCTGTTACGCTTTCCCGCTTAAACCTCTCAACCAATTTTGATGAAATTTGGCACAGACAATCTTTAGACCCTGAGAAAGGATATAGGCTACCTTTTATCCCGGAAAAATTTAATATTCCCGAGGGAAATCTAAAACGCGCGATATAACCGAACTACACGCGTGCGAAGCCGCGGACGGAAAGCTAGTAATTTATAAACTAGCGCTTGACCGCAATCTCGCCTGATGGTAAGCAGTGAAGCGATTGTTGATAGTAAAGCGCGCTAGTTTATTAAGAGTCTATTTACTCTAGCCTAGAAGACACTTAAATTGTAGTGTGACGGAAACACCGTCGCTGGCAAATTGTTCCAGTCCCTCGATGTACGCGGTATAAAGGAGGAGGCGAAACGCTTCGTCCGGATTGTAGTGGTGTTAACAACGTAAGGGTGGAAACCAGCCGTACGACGGGTCGTCCGCTGGTGGAACGGAGATGGGGGAATTAAATGATGCAATTCCCTCGCACACTCCCCGAAATGCATCCTATAGAACACCGAAAGGCTGGCTACTCTACGCCTGTGCTCTAGGCTTTGGAGACCAACTCGAGTTAGATCAGGGTCACCAATCAGCCTCTTTGCACGTCTCTCCACTGAATCCAAAGTGGCTAGGTGACACTTGGCAGCATCAGCCCAAATGTGGCTGCAGTACTCCACACACGAACGGACCTGTGCTTTGTATAACATTAGAAGCTGCCCCGGTGTGAAGTACTGCCGGACCTTTGCGATAACGCCAAGTTTCCTGGCAGCCACCTTGGCCTTGGACTCACTCTGTTTTGTGAAACAGAAAAGAAGAAACACAATAGGTTTTCATAAACGATAAACGATGATAAAAGTTAAGTAACATGCAAAGGTCAAAAATGTACGTTTAAACATTCTCTAATCACTAGTTATTTTTAAGCAATGTTTATGAATAAAGTAGTTTGAATATAATAAAGATTTCCATTTGAATATTACCTTCCCAATCCAGACAAAGACGGTGTCCTTCGTCTCCAACACATACACATCATCGTCCTCAAGACTGTCGGTTGTTTCTACCACCTGGATAGCTCTCATGTCCACGCCGAGTTCCGTGCCTTCCACCTTAAAATAAATAAATGAAATAAATATATATGGACAAATCACACAGATTGAGCTAGCCCCAAAGCAAGTTCGAGACTTGTGTTATGGGATACTAACTCAACGATACTATATTTATAATAGATACATATATAGATAAACATCCAAGACCCAGGCCAATTAGGAAAATACCGTTTTCCATCATGACCTGGCCGGGGGTCGTACCCGGGGCCTCCACGTCGCAGGCAGGCGTGTTGACCCTCTAATGATGCATTCATTTCAAGCGAACGACGTCCACTGCTGGACATAGGCCTCCCCTAAGTTTCTCCGCGACGACCGGTCCTCCGGTCCACCTCCCGCTTCCAGCGGTTTCCCGCGAACTTCACCAGGTCGTCGGTCCACCTTGTCGGGGGCTACCCACGCTGCGCCTTTCGGTGAGTGGCCGCTACTCGAGAAGCCGTCGGCCCCATCGGGCATCGGTCTTACGGACAATGTGCCCGGCCCACTGCCACTTAATTGTTGAAATTCTTCGGGTTATGTCGGTTACTCTCGTTCTTATGCGGTTCTCCTCATTTCTGATTTGATCACGCAGTGAAGCCCCAAGCATATCCCTCCCAATTGCCCCATTGAGCTTTCTTACAATGCCCATTGTTAGAGACCACGTCTCAGTTCCAAATTTCATCAATGATCCATTGTTGATGTTAAAACTTGGCTTAAGTCAGCGTAGATTCGGCTGTCATTGGAACGAATGCTAGGGATTGACATTATTGACAGCTCACATTGACAACTCAGTTGTCACGGTGTGATGGTTACAGGATCACACGGAAGGGGTCTAGTATTTTTGGAAATTAGCCCCGATTCAAGCTACCCGAAACTGTCAAACATTCACAATCAATCTTGATAAACGGTGGAAACTTACTTGTACACCTAATCAATACATAGTATAAAACAAAGTCGCTTTCGCTGTATGTCCGTATGTATGCTTAGATCTTTAAAACTACGCAACGGATTTTGACGCGTTTTTTTTTAATAGATAGAGTGATTCTTACGGAAGGTTTTATGTATAATAAATGCATAATATAGTAGAGAAACACTGAGAAATCTAAAAAGCGCGATAAAACCGAACTCCACGCGGGCGAAGCCGCGGGCGGAAAGCTAGTACATAATAAAGTGCATACTATTCATCATCATGTCAGCGTTAATCCCAGTCGCATCCGTAGCTTTTCAGCTTTGGAGTCTGGGGTCCGCTTTACCAATCTAACTGCTGGTTTTGGCTAAACTTCGATAATTTCCGCGAAGCGACTGCCGTCTGACCTCCACAACCCGAAGACGATATCGAAGCATTGCAGTTAGACCAATTGTTGGACTTTTGAGGGCTCCAACATTCAACAGTTCGAAACGACCGGGACCAACGGATTAATGCGCTTTCCGAGGCACAACCAGACCAGTGCAAATATTCATACCTATTCATGCATACAAATATTTGCACTGCGCGGGGTTCGCCTCCTTGCGCAGCGGCCACTTTCGTTACCGCTACGCCACGGAGGCTGTCAAAATAACTGTGTGTGTATGTGTGTGTGACCTGTAAGCAGGTACTTACTCTGAATAGACGAGTATTATCATCCTCATAGGTTCCTTTGGAGTTTTCAGGCTTGTCTTTTGCTCCAAACAGAATTGCAAGATTGCCTGAAATAGCATAGTTGATTATTCAATATACCTTGTCGATTTTGTAAAAAAATGTACAGTTTTGGAAAAACAAGTAAAGGATTTTTTCTTTTTTAACTTTTTAACATCTATCACTTATACACTTGATTCACAATCAGCGTAAAAAGATGGCTGAACTGAACAAGCGCACAACACAGCACTTGGGTGCTTCTTTCATTTAGTACTTACTTTATAATTCTGATTTTAATGCATGCGTGTAAGGTTGAATTTGGTTTGATGTTTCATGTACCAGACTCGGTCGTAAAAATTAATGGCTTTATGTACACTGCTTTGTGATAAGAACTTTATACACTGCACATAAGGCTGATTTTAAATTAATGTATGTTTATTTTGGCTACTTTACGCCTGCTTTAATTAATACTTGTCGCCATTTTTGATAAGAGTTTTGTTCGAGACTGTGTATCTAATGTATAAGTGATGAATGCTTTGTAATTTAGAGTTTGATCGCGATCTCGCCTTATGATAAGCAGTGATACAATCGTTGAAGATAAAGCGCGCTGGTTAATTAAGAGCCTGGAAGACTCTAGCCTTGAAGACATTTAAATTGTAGTCCCTGATTTAACTCAAGACGGTCTCCAAAGCCTAGAGCGCAGGCGTAGAGTAGCCAGCCTTTCGGTGTTCTATAGGATGCATTTTAGGGAGTGTGCGAGGGAATTGCACTATTTAATTCCCCCATCTCCGTTCCAACATCGGACGACCCGTCGTACGGCGAGTTTCCACCCTTACGTTGTTAACATCACTACGATCCGGACGAAACGTTTCGCGTCCTCCTTTATACCGCGTACATCGAGGGACTGGAACAACTTGCCGGCGGCGGTGTTTCCGTCGGACTACAATTTGAGTGTCTTCAAGGCTAGAGTGAATAGGCTTTTAATAAACTAGTGCGCTTTACCATCAACGATTGCGTCACTGCTTACCATCAGGCGGGATTGCGGTCAAGCGCTAGTTTCTAATTTAATAAAAAAAATACAGAAATACCGTCGCAGGCAAATTGCTACTGTCCTTAGATCTACGTGGTATAAAATAAAACTTCGAACCAGCCGTCCCTTGGTCCCTTGCTGTTCTCTCCAGCGACCCCCTAAGCCGAGGTTCGTACCCCACAGGGGGTGCCCTTAGCGTGTAGTCGCTTAGTTTTTAGTTGCCCTGCCTGGAGGCTTTAAATTCATTTAAGGCGGCCACCGGATAGTCCGACCTCTCAAGGTCAACTATGAGATGCCATATAAAAAAACAAATTCGTTCGGATCGTAGTGGTGTCACCAACGTAAGGATGGTGCTCGCCATATGACAGGTCGTCCGATGATGGTACGGAGATGGGAGAATTAAGTCATGTAGGTAATTCCCTCGCACACTCTCCAAAATACATCCTATCGAACATCGACAGGCTGGCTACTCTAGAGCTGCCTTAAAACTGTGGATTGGTGGTCGTCACATGTCTTCGGCAAACGTAGCGTAGGACGCCCTTGGGCGAGATGGAGCGACGACATCAAAAAGGTGGCTGGTAGTGGCTGGCGGAGAACTTTTTTTTTTTTTTTTAACATAATATAAACCAGCGCTTGACCGCAATCCTGCCTGATGGTAAGCAGTGCCGCAATCGTTGATGGTAAAGCGCACTAGTTTATTAAGAGCCTATTCACTCTAGCCTTGAAGACACTCAAATTGTAGTCCGACGGAAACACCGCCGCTGGCAAATTGTTCCAGTCCCTCGATGTACGCGATATAAAGGAGGAGGCGAAACGCTTCGTCCGGATCGTAGTGGTGCTAACAATGTAAGGGTGGAAACCAGCCGTACGACGGGTCGTCCGCTGGTGGAACGGAGATGGGGGAATTAAATCATGCAATTCCCTCGCACACTCCCCGAAATGCATCCTATAGAACACCGAAAGGCTGGCTACTCTACCTGTGCTCTAGGCTTTCTCCTGTATCATAGATGCGATTACAAAGATATAAACTCACACACAAACAGCCAGACCCGGAAAAACTACTTGTACGTCATACAAATATTTGTTCCGGGCGGGGATCGAACCCGCGACACGCAGCTTAGTAGTAGATCGCTCTGGCACTGCGCTTACCGTGTCGTCAAGAATATTTCATTTTTAAATCAAGAATAACCAATAATTTAAATAAATATATACGGACAAATCACACAGATTGAACTAGCCCCAAAGTAAGTTCGAGACTTGTGTTATGGGATACTAACTCAACGATAATATATTTATAATAGAAACATATATAGATAAACACCCAAGACCCAGGTCAATCAGGAAAATATCGTTATCCATCATGACCTGGCCGGGGGTCGAACCCGGGGCCTCCACGTCGCAGGCAGGCGTGTTGACCGCTGCGCCACGGAGGACGACAAAGGATTGCAGAATAAGGTCTGTCTGGATACGACTTACACTTCCTCAGTAAATGGATAATTATTCACCATCTGCTTACCTTTGAAGATGGCCAAGAAGTGTTTGTTCTCCTTTCCTTGAGGAACCTTCACGACGGTCGGAGCACCTTCAAGCTCCTCCTCGATCTGTGACACCAGCTCCAACGCTGCCTTCTTGTCGTCAGCACTTGCTTCAGCACCCTGAGAAGAATTTTTTTTTAGTATCATAAAATAGAGCATGACCGCAATCCCATCTGATGGTAAAGAGTGATGCAATCGTTGTTGGCAAAGCGCACTAGTTTATTAAGAGAATATTTACTCAAAAAAAAAACCAAGTAATAGGAAGGAAGACGGTAGTTGAGGGAGGTGAAGCATTGTTAAATCCAACAACACGATCAACGATGCTGCGCCAAAGGGAGATTGATCTGGAGACCCTCCACGACCAAACTCCCGACACAACAACATTTGGCGCATCGTACCCGCCACACATCGCAACACAACTGCTCAAACCCGTCCTCCGTACGGCTTCACCAGACATCATACGGAACACGACGAATCGCTTGGCGGCAAGACTTTGTCTGTTGGGTGGCAACTTCTGCCGGCAGCCGATGATATGGCTTACCACCGAAAAATATGATTAGCTGATATACCTCCTGTGTATAAAAGCATGGACTATTTGCTGGAATTATTGGTATTAAATATACGTGGGATCATAGCTTGCAATGTCCAGTTTAATTAGTTAAATTATGACATTAAAATATTACTAAAGGTTATGGATACAACGCCTGATGAAATTTCAATAGCAAAAAATTTTATAAACTAATATTAGCTCCACTGTTCCGTTACTTCTTCTACCTAGCAAAAGCAGTAGGACGTGGTGTGAAGGGCGGACGTTTTGGGGGACTGTCTATATTGACGTTCAAAAAGTGCTGACGTCATTGAGACAATGGCGCCAATTCTGTTGTTCACGAATTAAACAAATTTTTAGTTAGCTGCATCTTTTTCTTTCCAATTTTATAAGAAAAGGACAGAAGATAAAATGTCAATTTAGACCTGTCAAGTCTCCGAGTGGGGCAAAGCCAATCTTGTAGCATTCAATGCCGCCAAAACACAGGCGTGTCTTTTCACCGCCAAAAGGAGCCCGTTCACGCTGGCTCCTACTTTTCAGAATGTATCCTTGGAGTGCACCGATCGCCTTCAGCTTTTGGGAGTTGAGATTTTCTCGAACCTAAACTTTGGTAGGTTCATTGAGTCCAAGGCCAAGGTGGCTGCCAGAAAACTTGGCGTCATCGCGAAGGTCCGACGGTACTTCACACCGGGGCAGCTTCTAATGTTGTACAAAGCACAGGTCCGTTCGTGTGTGGAGTACTGCAGCCACATTTGGGCTGGTGGTGCGAAATGTCACCTGGCTACTTTGGATTCAGTGGAGAGGCGTGCGAAGAGGCTAATTGGTGACCCTGATTTAACTCGAGACGGTCTCCAAAGCCTAGAGCACAGGCGTAGAGTAGCCAGCCTTTCGGTGTTCTATAGGATGCATTTTGGGGAGTGTGCGAGGGAATTGCATGATTTAATTCCCCCATCTCCGTTCCACCATCGGACGACCCGTCGTACGGCGAGTTTCCACCCTTACGTTGTTAACACTACTACAATCCGGACGAAGCGTTTCGCCTCCTCCTTTATACCGCGTACATCAAGGGACTGGAACAACTTGCCGGCGGCGGTGTTTCCGTCGGACTACAATTTGAGTATCTTCAAGGCTAGAGTGAATAGGCTCTTAATAAACTAGCACGCCTTACCATCAACGATCGCATCGCTGCTTACCATCAGGCGGGATTGCGGTCAAGCGCTGGTTTATAAATAAATAAAAAAAAAACTACCATATTTTTAGTCGCCATGTTTATTATCGCGTCTAAACTGTCTATGGAGTACCTTAATTTGACAGGATTAAAACAAAATGTTATCTTCTATCCTTTTCTTAATGAAATGGAAAACATAACTTAAAATTACTTTAGTTTTTGAACAACAGAATTGGCGCCATTATTTCACTTACAAGTCGCCCCCGTCACTGTGTCACGACTATTCTGATTTGTACTTACAGAACATATGTCATCACCAGTGCTGCCAATAAAAAAATCACGATTCCCCGCGTCAGTGTTGTCAATTCCCCGAAATTCCCCGCTTGTTTTGATTAATTCCCCACATATTCCCCGAATTTATATTTTTGAAATAAAAACACTGTTTTATGCAAAAATTATTTATTACTATTGCTTATTTATACGAGTACGTTAAATATTTGGTGGCCTTTATTTTATTTGTACATATTATTGTACATACTATTTATGCCATATTTTCGCTGTAATCATAGGTAAATCCGGTTCAAATTTTAAAATATTCCCCGCTTTAGCTATACCTTGTTTGGTATGCATTATCGCAGCAATGGTGTCATTGTTGGGGCTCCCACGGTGCTGTGTTTTAATATTATTTAAGTTGCTGAAAATCCTCTTCACAGACGCGTTTGAAAAAGGCTAAGCATGATTGGCTCTGTTCGTCACAGTCCCGGTTCGCATTAGAGAGCCGCGGCGAGCGCCAGTTTCGAATCCCACATACGTTTACTTTACCTTGCGATTTTCGAAAATGTATATTTTTAACTTTCGATCCAGCCGCCCCTTGCTGTCCTCTCTAGCGACGCCCTAAGCCGAGGTTCGTACCCCACGGGGGGTGCCCTTAGTGCGTAGTCGCCTAATTTTAATTTAGTTTTAAGTGCCCCTAGCTGGAGGCTTTAATTTTAATTAAAGCATCCACAGGAAAGTCCGATTAAGTAGTTACGGTCTCTTATTAGCCACCTACGAGATGCCATATCAAAAAAAAAAAAAAGTTTGAAAAAAGTAATATTAATAGAAGACCTATTACTTTTTTTTAAATTTTTAAACAAAAACTTACCAGCCTTATTCTTTAGGTTAAAAACCTTAGGCCAGTACTCAACGAGTGGTAGTGATTCTAAACCTAAGCCCTTAAATTTCAGCAATGCATGTTCTCGCCATTCGTTGTCAACAGTTTGTTGATCAACATATTTTTTAAATTGGGGAAACGTGTAAAAACTCCATACAGAGTTTTAATGTTGAAAAGCCTGGGCGTCAGAGGGTTTGACGACAGAAATTAATTCAAACAAAGGATCGCTGAAGTCAAACCTTTTTAAAATGTCTGCCGTTAGTTCGATATAGAATGCTAAACAGGATTTATAAAATGCATCCAAATAAGTACTAGAAATAGTTTGATCCTTGCGTATATTGTTAACACTTTCATTTGCTGTCATACCAAGATATATTTCTCGCAAGAGAAAAGACCTCTCACTCGGCGCGTGCTTAGTCGCACAGTAAGCCTTCCAGTTGTACGTAGTACTTATTACTTCCATGGTTGAGAAATACAAAATGATGTAGAAATGACAGTTGAGCAGGCATTCTTAGTTGTAAAATATCAGGTACCCAACATAAAATAATTTTAGCCGAATTAGTCTGGATTCCCCGAAATTCCCCGATTTATGTCATTCCCCGAGCTCTCCCCGCGCTCACCCTCAATTCCCCGCAAATCGGGGATTTTCCCCGCGATTGGCAGCGCTGGCTCATCACTCTATACCATTGATATAATATTAAACTAAGGTAGATATGTCACTAGCGCACTGATAATGAAGCGTACAAAAGAAGGTAAGTCCTGTATCTCGCTTTAGTCACTCTCGATCATCATCATCATCCCAGCGTTAATCCCAGTCGCATCCGAAGCCTTTTCAGCTTTGGAGTCTGGGGTCCGCTTTACCAGTCCAACTGCTGATATGGCTAAACTTCGACATTTTCCGTGAAGCGACTGCCGTCTGACCTCCACAACCCGAAGGCGACATCGAAGCATTGCAGTTAGACCAATTGTTGGACTTTTGAGGGCTCCAGCAACCCGTAACGACTGCCACTAGATGTTCGTATGGCAACCGGGACCAACGGCTTAACGTGCTTTCCGAGGCACGACCAGACCAGTGCAGATATTCATATTCATGCATACAAATACTTGCACTGTGCGGGGATCGAACCCGCGCCTCCTTGCGCAACGGCCGCGTCCGCTACCGCTACGCCACGGAGGCTGTCACTTTTAGAGGCTTTAGTCACTCTCGATATACTCGTAAAAACAAACGACAAACACTAACAGCGCAAATGACAAACACTAGCCATCTTTTTCTTCTCTATGCTTTAGATTGCGCCCCATCTCACTCACACTCTATCAACGTGTGAAATGTACGCAGAATAAACAATTTGCATGTGTGTACTGCTGCTCCGAACGGCACATTTATTTTGGTTAGTTTGTTAGAATATATCATATCTGTTAATATTATATCATTGTCATTCTTCGTCAGCCTTTATATGTCCACTGCTGGACAAAGACCTCCCCCAAGGCTTTCCACGATGACCGGTCTTGTGCTGCCCGCATCCATCGGCTTCCCGCGACCTTTACCAGGTCACCGGTCCACCTTGTTGAGGGCCTCCCTACGCTGCGTCTTCCGGCAGAACCTTACTGCCCCATTGGCCATCGGTTCTACGAGCAATGTGCCCTGCCCACTGCCACTTAAGTTTAGCGACTCGAAGAGCTATGTCGGTGACTCTGGTTCTTCTGCGGATCTTCTCATTTCTGATTCGATCACGCAGAGAAACTCCGAGCATAGCTCTTTCCATCGCCCTTTGTCTTGTCCGATGAAGGCCAACCCGCGCCACAGCTGAGCCAGTAATATCATAATGTCCCAACAATAACCTCTGAGTTTGTTTCGGCGTTTCTTCTCAGAGCTAGTACTAGGAAACGCCGCGGTCATCAAACCATTAAGTATAACTTTCGATCCAGCCGTCCCTTGCTGTCCTTTCTAGCGACGCCCTAAGCCGAGGTTCGTACCCCACAGGGGGTGCCCTTAGTGCGTAGTCGCCTTATTTTAAGTTAGTTTTAAGTGCTCCTGGCTGGAGGCTTTAATTTTTAATTAAGGCATCCACAGGAAAGTCCGGTTAAGTAGTTACGGCCTCTAATGGCCACCTACGAGATGCCATATCAAAAATAAAGTCGCCCTTTGTGTGACTCTGAGCCATTGATAAAATATTAAACAGATACGATATATTCTAACAAACTGACAAAAAAAAAATGTGCCGAACACAGCAGCAGCACACATGCATATTTTTATTCGGCATACATTGGTACAGTGTGAGTGAGATGGGGCGCAATCAAAGCATAGAGAAGAAAAAGATGGCTAGTGTTTGTCGTTTGCGCTGTTAGTGTTTGTCGTTTGTTTTTACGAGTGTATCGAGAGTGACTAAAGCGAGATACAGGACTTACTTCCTTTCGTACGCTTCATTTTTAGTGCGCTAGTGACATATCTACCTTAGTTTAATATTTTATCAATGCTCTGAGCCTATACTATTCACACTTCTAAAACACAAACCTCCTTTCGGGAAGAGGGAGTTAGCTGTAATCTACCACGCGGGCCCAGTACGAGTTGGTACATGTCACATGTCTTGTAAGTTTTCCCTCTAGGACATGCTGGTTTCCTCGTGATGTTTTCCTTCACCGTTTTCAGAGCAGTTGTGATGAAATCATTTACGCAAAGTTAAGCGTCTGGCGACCGCTTAACGTGAACAGCAGTGGCCTAGCGGTATCAGTAGGTTCGAAACCCGTGAGGCGCTTTACTTTGTGTAAATAATTTCATCACCATTGCTCTCATAACGGAGAAGGAAAATGACGTGAGGACATCGGCATATCCTAGAGGCAAAATTCGAAGAGTTGTGACATCTACCAACCCGCATTGTAGACCCCCCGTAGAGTAACCCGCGTGGTAGATTACTGCTAACTCACTCTAACCGAGAGGAGGCCTGTGACCCATTAGTGGTAACATTATAGCCTGATTATGTAAAGGGCCTGATGGAGTACGATCCTACGTCCCACATCATCATTTTGTCAGCCACAGGAAATCTACCGCTGGACATAGGCCTCTCCCATGGATTTCCAAAAAGACTGCCGATATTGGTCAGGTCATCCGACCACCTAGTCGGTGGGTGTCCGACGCTGAACTTGCGTCACGTGGTCGCCTTTTAAGAGCCTTTCTGCCCCATCGGACATCAGCTCTACGTGCTATGTGCCCCGCCCACTGCCACTTCAAAGAGCTAATCCACTGGGCTTTACATATTTACTTCAAGTACCTTAGCTCAGAATCACCAGTGAAAAACACAATATATCAATAAAATCGCCGAAGACACTTTTAAACGCCTCTTTTATCTAGGCGTTTAAAAGTGTCTTCGGCGATTTTGTCTATGACTTCGGTGATTTTTCTCATAGCAATATTATTGTTTGAAGTTTTTGTACCTTTGTCGTAGGAGTTACGCGATATTGTTTTCAGTATTGTGCTGATATGAAAAGTTCCTAAACCTTTTTAATTACAAAATACTAATTTTCAGCTATTCAGAATTATATATTGCTGGGAATCATGTTTATAGATGCGTTTTCAGTGCGGGGTCTCTTCCATACTTCAGTTTAGTAATGTCCTTTGTACTTACAATCCAGTAATACACGATGTAAGCGTCAGATCCGTTGGCGTCAGTGTACTGGTACTTAACGACGTAGACATCACTCTGGTACAACACAGACACACCAGAAGCGAACTCCTCCGACACGTCTTCTTGGTCTCCTGACGATATCCTGAGGAGAAAGTTTCTAATTGAGCATAAAGGGTGTAAATTAACTTATGAAAGCCGAGAGCATGAATTCATATTTTAACTAGCTTTCCGCCCGTGGCTTCGCCCGCGTGGAAATCGGTTATATCGCGCTTTTTAGATTTCCCTCGGGAAGATCAATTCTTTTTTCAACAAAAGGTAGCCTATGTCCTTTCTCACAGTCTAAGATTGTCTGTGCCAAATGTGATCAAAATCGGTTGAGAGGTTTAAGCGGCAAAGCGTAACAGACAGACAGACAGAGTTACTTTCGCATTTAAAATATTAGTATGGATTAATTGCGACGAAAAGCAACGCACTATTGTCAGTCTGAATCATTGCTTCGTATGTTCGAATGATTCTTCTGTAGGCCTAGTATGAGTTTTCATTACGAAACTCGATCGTCGATATCGAGCGGGTTTGACTTAGCAATTGGCGCGCTTCAATGTTTTAAGAACTCTCAACCAATGAGAGCGGCAAACGCGCTCGATAACTAGGCATACTTACAGCTTAACAACGTAAATATCGCAATGAATGTTGAACTGTCAAAATTAATTCCACCGCAATAACACTGCGGGATCACGCATTACCGTTTACACTGAATACAAATTTAAAATTTGTGACATAACAATAAGGTTTAATATACCGCAGCACGTCCGAACGAGCCGCCTGAGATAGCACTAGGGTAGTAGTGCGTCCTTTGCTACTGGAATACCAGAATACAAAAAATGTCATCATCATCATCATCATAGCGTTAATCCCAGTCGCATCCGAAGCCTTTTCAGCTTTCGAGTCTGGGGTCCGTTTTACAGTCCAACTGCTGATATGGCTAACTTCGACATTTTCCGTGAAGCGACTGCCGTCTGACCTCCACAACCCGAAGGCGACATCGAAGCATTGCAGTTAGACCAATTTTTGGACTTTTTTATTTATACATCCATTTCAGCCATCACAGCCCATACAACACAAACAATACAATATTAAAATAAATGCAGAAAATAAAATAAGTCTTAAAGTAGGTCTTAAATATTAAAATAAGTCTTTTGAGGGCTCCAACAACCCGTAACGACTGCCATTAGATGTTCGTATGGCAACCGGGACCAACGGCTTATCGTGCTTTCCGAGGCACGACCAGACCAGTGCAAATATTCATATTCATACATACAAATACTTGCACTGTGCGGGGATCGAACCCGCGCCACCTGGCGCAGCGGCCGCGTCCGCTACCGCTACGCCACGGAGGCTGTTAGAGTGTGTGGAGAATATAAAAAAAAAACCCGGCCAAGTGCGAGTCGGACTCGCACACCGAGGGTTCTGCCGTACAAACGTAGTATCTTTTGATCGCGTTAACTTAGAAGTTTGATTTTTTCACTGCTTAAAGGGACAATAGACCTAGGTATTTAGTATAAATTTCAATTTGATACCTTTATTCGTTCGTGAGAAATAAGGTAGTAAGTTTCATTTTATTAAATATTTTTATTATATGAAAAATGTGATTTTCGCAATTTTTCCTATATTTGCATTATATGACAATGCTTCATGCCAAATTTCAAGATTCTGAGTTTACGGGAAGTATCCTGTAGGTTTTGATTCCTTTGCAAGTGTCGAAAATTTGTTGAAAATATCGACATAATCGGCTGTATCTTTTGATTGGCTTGGCTTAGAAGTTTGATATTTTCACAGCTTAAAGGGATAATAGACCTGAGTGTTTCATGTGAATTTCAGCTTGATATGTCCACGCATTATTGAGATAAAGGGTCTTGACAGACACACAGACAGACAGACGGACAACAAAGTGATCCTATAAGGGTTCCGTTTTTTCCTTTTGAGGTACGGAACCCTAAAAATGTCTTTGGAAATATTTGGTAGTTTTTTCAGTAAATTGATAATTAAAAAAGAAACTTTTGTTTTTTGTAGACATATAGCGCAATATCAATCGATAAACTATGTTAGCTTTTGTAATATCAGATACACAATAAAATAAGCAGTGTAAAGTGTAGGAAAAAATACAATAGTAGGTTTTTGTTATCCCTATAGATAGGTATCCTATTATTTAATCCAAACTTCTAACTTTACGTCTGCTAAATTTCAAAGCAATCGGTTCAGTAGTTACGGAGTGAAAGCGGAACAAACAAACAAATTCACTTTCCGATTTGTAGTATTAGTAAGGATAAATGCTTTTTTTTTATATAATTATAAACTAGTGCTTGACTGCAATCCCGCCTGATGGTAAGCAGTGATGCAATCGTTGATGGTAAAGCGCACTAGTTTATTAAGCCTATTCACTTAAAAAACTTAGGAATAGGAAGGATGACGCCAGTTGAACGAGGTGATGCAATGTTAAACCCAAGACCAACACGACCAAACTATGCTGCGCTAGAGGGAGATTGATCTGGAGACTCTCCACGACCATACTCCCCACACAACAACATTTGGCGCATCGTACCCGCCACACAACGCAACACAACTGCTCAGACCCGTTCTCCGTACGGCTTCACCAGACATCATGCCGGAACACGACGAATCGCTTGGCGGCAAGACTTTGTCTGGTGGGTGGTAACTTCTGCCGGCAGCCGATGGTATGGCCTACCACCGACCTTTGATTTTGATTTAGAGTTTTTAGACACAGTCTGGTCGCCAAGTGCGAATGTCAGAGGGGGGTGCAACTACTTCTTTTCGTCCACTTCATATGGGCACAATCTAAAAATCATACAGTCGTCCAACGAAGACGTCTAGGCAGAGCAATCGTGTGGGGTGTGAGTGGCGAGACGCGGGTAAGCGGCTCCCGAACTGCGAACAAAAGTTTGTTCGTAGTTCGGGATATATCATTAATGATATCACGCCTGTTTGTTTTTTATTTGTAGCATTATCATGACATCGATTTATTGACATCACTTAGGTACCGTTATAATGTCTGAAATATTTCTTTTTCATTGATTATACTTATCTAAGCTAATTAGAACAATGATAATTTAAGAGATTTAAAAACAACTGTCACGGGCAGAATTCAAGCCATGAACTTTTCCGAACCGTGATGTTGCACTGACAACTGAATTATTTATTAATTTAAACTTCAATTAAACAATATTACAATACAGTAAGTGCCACAGTGACTAGTTATCAAGTCTGTGTCAGTTCAATTATTAAAGCTCTTTGTATTCGCTTCATCTGCATTTTTGATTGGCATACTCAACTCCATAATAATACATGCAGTAAAGAGCGGGGTGAAAATTGTTTTCCTTATTATATTAATATGTAGTATTGTTTTATTTATAATACAGATATCGATGTTGATCTGCAATAAATAAATCCATACTAATATTATAAATGCGAAAGTATCTCTGTCTGTCTGCCCGGCTTTCACGCCAAAACTACTGAACCGATTGTAATGAAATTTGGTACACAGATAGTCTAGAGCCGGACATAGGCTATAAAGGACATAGGCTATAAAACATCCCGCTATGACCAATAGGAGTAGAGCAGGAACAGAAAATGTTGCGAAAACGGGAGCAAACGTGGACGTACATATTGCTCTCATTATTTTAACAGGCGCTTATTTTATAACAACTAAGCTCTTTCGGTTCGAAGCTTACGCGAGTGAAACCGCGGGGCACAGCTAGTAAATTCATAAATATTGTTTATTTGTGACAATCCTGGCTGATGCGTTACTGTCTAGACGATGTCGGCATTTTACACGATATCAAAGGCGTCGACCTACTGTATGATTTTTATACTGTGATACGAGCACAAGCAAGTAACATTGGAATTTCAACTTTATTCCATGTGTATAGAAGATTTGAATTTAAACTTCACCTGGTGACTGTGAGGCTACCTTCACCCTGGTCTGGCATGTATCCTCTGGCAAGTGCACTCTTGCCGATCTGCTTGGCTGCTTGCGCCGACTGCTCAGCATCCTCGGAGAAGTATCCAGCATCTGTGACGTATAATCTTAGTTCAATAAAGTTTTCTTATCATTTTTAATTGCGATGAAGTCAGGGAAAAAATCTTAATAATCCATACTAATATTATAAATGCGAAAGTAACTCTGTCTGTCTGTCTGTCGGTCTGTCTGTCTGTCTGTCTGTCTGTTACGCTTTCCCGCTTAAACCTCTCAACCGATTTTGATGAAATTTGGTACAGACAATCTTTAGACCCTGAGAAAGAACATAGGCTACCTTTTATCCCGAAAAATTTTGATGTTCCCGAGGGAAATCTAAAAAGCGCGATATAACCGAACTCCACGCGGGCGAAGCCGCGGGCAGAAAGCTAGTATACAATATGTAAAGAAAACCCTGTCCGATACGTGAAGGTATTGTTAGGTATGGATAACTGATTCTACAAAGCCGGGATAAACTTAACAAAAAATCCGCTAAAAATAATATTATTTCTCAAACTTAATACATGTGCAGTAGGCATTACATGCGCGGGCGAAGGGGAGTACGCCGCACGGTACGCTAATAATATCGTCGAAAATAGTGTAGTCACTTTTTAAAAAGTACCTAATTTTAGGGAAGTTGGAATTAATTCGCGAAAAAAAAGGATTATTTCCAAATTCATTAGTATTGTTACTATGGTGATTATGTAAAATTTCATATTTTATTTGGTCATGTGTTTACCTAAGCTTCATTATCCTTATGGGTCGGACGGGTTTAGTAAACTAGGGTATTGGCACCAATTTCTACCAAACTACATGCTTCTACCAGAAGCCGCGTAAGAGAACTTCTTTCTAAAAGCGTCCTGACATATCAAAGAAACAAGAATAAAGATATTGAAGTACTTCTTTGTCTTCTTTTTTGTTAGGAAACTATCAAATGACTTCTCCCGCTCGGCGGAGCGGAAGGGCGTGTCAGACTTTTACTGACAGAGGGGCACAACAAGCGACCCTGGCAGTCATCAGTCCTAGTGAACCTTGTCACGATGCCAAATATAGTGCTTACCTGATTCAGCCACTATCTTCGAGTTAGCAGAGATGGATTCCCAGTTGGTGAAGTACTGCTTGAAGGTGGAACTTTCAGCACCTTCCGACACCTTGGTTACGTTTACCTGAGAAATAAGAAAAAGAAATGATGACCAGAAAAGATCATCCATCCATGGAACATACAGCTTTACCTGACTTAAGTGGCTGTTACTTAGTCTTAGGTATTACTTAGTCACAGACTCTGCATTTAGTCACTAGCCCCCCACTTAGTCACTAGCCCCCACTCAGTCACAGTCCCTGTATTTAGTCACTAGTCCCCCCCCCACTTAGTCACTAGGCCCCATCTGGTCACTGGCATCTCACTTAGTCAATAGCCCCCCACTTAGTCAAAAGCCCCCACTTAGTCACAGTCCCTACATTTAGTTACTAGCCCCCCACTTAGTCACAGTCCCTGCATTTAGTTACTAGCCCCCCACTTAGTCACTAGCCCCCACTCAGTCACAGTCCCTGCATTTAGTCACTAGCCCCCCCCCACTTAGTCACTAGGCCCCATCTAGTCACTGGCACCTCACTTAGTCATTAGCCCCCCACTTAGTCACAGTCCCTGCATTTAGTCACTAGCCCCCCACTTAGTCACTAGCCCCCACTTAGTCACTAGTCCCCACTTAGTCACAGGCTCTGCATTTAGTAATAGCCCCCCCCCCGCCCCACTTAGTCACTATCCCCCACTTAGTCACAGTCCCTGCATTTAGTCACACGCCCTCCACTTAGTCACTAGCCCCCACTTAGTCACAGGCTCTGCATTTAGTAATAGCTCCCCCCCCCACTTAGTCACTAGCCCCCATAATCACTATAATATCCACAGATCCCCGTTGGAGCTAATTGTACTAATTGTAATAATGCTTTGAGCTTTAGTTTAGGATTATTTTTTTCCTTTTAGCAGGAACTTTGGCCATAACCACAAGCTCCCCACTCACCCACAAGTCTCCCACATAGTCACTCCTGTTTTTTACGTGTATACGACTTTAGCGTTTCTAATCCGATCTATTGTGTGAAATCTCACCTTAAAAGCTCAGATAAAGTTAGTGATACCTCCTAATTTTAAGGTTTGTTAATCATTCTTCTAGTAAGAACATATTTGAATTATGTTATGAAATCGCTTCCAAGGTGTTGTCTTTCCCGTGGCGAGGCAGAGGTCATATGCATGCGTTGGGACAGAGAGAGTGAGATAGGAGGCGCAGCATTGTCACCCACTATTGACACATCAAAGTCGTAGCCGTCAAGTCGTGGTGGCCTAGTGGTTAAAACACCAGCCTCTCAAGTAGCTATGAGTGGGCGGGTTCCAGGATTTCATGTCAGGCAAGTATCAATGTAACTTTTCTAAGTTATATGTACTTTCTAAGTATATCAACCAGTGCGTCCTACCCGTCATGACTGAGGTCGCTGCCTCGAAACTTGCGGGCAGCGGGGCGGCGGCGGCGGTGGCGCGGGAGCCGGGCGCGCATCGAAGACCCGTTCTCGAAACTAGCGGGCAGATCGCGCGTCACTATAACCGCGTAGTGTTGTGTTCACGATTGTGTCGACGAGATATTTGTTTTTATTCGCGAAAGAAATATCTGAACATTGGCGGCAACAAGAAGTACACATCGCTCGCTGCCCGCCACCGTCCCGCTCCCGCGCCGCTGTTTTCGAGAACGGGTCCGTTTGATTTTACGCTTAAGATCCTGCCTCTCACTCGCCGTCGCCGCCGCCGCCCCGGTGCCCGCAAAATTCGAGTCAGCGGCCTTACGGAGCCGAGACGTGGACACTAAGGCCGCTGCCTCGAATCTTGCGGAGAGCGGGGCGGCGGCGGTAGCGGCGCGGGATCCGGGCGGGCATCGAAGACTCGTTCTCGAAACTAGCGGGCAGATCGCGCATCACTATAGCCGCGTAGTGTTGTGTTCACGATTGTGTCGACGAGATATTTGTTTTTACTTGCGAAAGAAATATCTGAACATTGGCGGCAACATCTTTTTGATTCAAATTTATTCCTAACGCTCGATCACCGCTCGCTACCCGCAAGATTCGAGCGCGAGAAGTACATCGCTCGCTGCCCGCCACAGCCCCGCTGCCGCGCCGCTGTTTTCGAGAACCGGTCCGTTTGATTTTACGCATAAGATTTTGCCACTCACTCGCCGCCGCCGCCCCCCTGCCCGCAAGATTTGAAGCAGCGGCCTAACGGTCAGACTAGTCCATACGTTTAAAGCCGCTCAGCAAGCTATGGAGCGGGCTATGTTGGGCGTCTCTCTGAAGGACCGCATCAGAAATGAGGTGATCCGACAGAGGACCAGAGTCACCGACATAGCTGAGAGGATTAGCAAGCTGAAGTGGCAATGGGCTGGTCACATATGCCGCAGGGTCGACAATCGTTGGGGTAAACGAGTCCTCGAGTGGAGACCGCGTCTCGGCAAACGTAGCGTAGGACGCCCTTGGGCGAGATGGAGCGACGACATCAAAAAGGTGGCTGGTAGTGGCTGGCGGAGAACTGCTCAGAATCGAGCTTGTTGGCGTGCCATGGAAAAGGCTTATGTCTAGCTGTGGACGAGTAGAGGCTGATGATGATGAAGACATCAATGACTGACTAAAAGGCAAAAGAAAACATCTTGAGGAAACCTGGACTTTAAGTCTGAAATCGTCAACCCGCATTGAGCAAGCGTGGTGTTTACGCTCAATCCTTCTCTGTTTGAGAGGAGACCTGTGCCAGGCACTGAGACGATAAAAGGTTGATGATGATGATTGACACCTTACTTCAAGCACACTTTTTTTGAGAAGTTTCTAAATCAAAATCAAAAGTCATTTATTCAAACTAGGCTGAGAATCAGCACTTTTTGAACGTCAATATTACATAAGACAGTCCCCCAAAACGCCCACGACACTTCCTAAGTGCTTTAGCTGGGAAGAAGAAGTGGCGGAAGAAACTCCCCAGTAGCACAGCTGTCTGTTCATTTAGAAAAAACACAATCGTTTATACAATACTATGTAGGTATAATAATACAAGAGAAAAAATAATAAAAAATATATAAAAAAAAAATATACAAATATGCCAGCTAGCCACGCCAAAATACCAGAAAAGCCAGTTTGTAAGTACAATGGCTCTTACCCAAGAAGGATAGTTCTTCGCTTCCAGGTATTTATTGGAAATGTCATCGTAGGCTTTCCTGACGTCAGCATCGACGCCGGAACCGATCCAGACGTACACCCCTGAGCACGGCGTGTCCAGGATGTAGACCTCCTGCGGATTTAGGGAAACATTCAATGTTTTATCATCATCTGTCAAAACAAAAATAATAATGGCGCCGATTTTGTTATTCACAAACTAAACTAATTAATTATGTGCATCTTTTTCATTTTATTTCATTTAGAAAAGGACAGAAGATAAAATGTCAGTTTAGACCTGTCAAATTAGTGCGCTCCTGACGTAAACTGGCGTATTTTTTGTCGCCATGTTTATAATCGCGTCTAAACTGTCTATGGAGTGAGAGGTTTGGCGGGAATGTCAAGATGAGTGTCACGCTCATTTTTCATTGGACTTTTAAAATTATTTATAGTGTCGTTTACTAAATAAAAACTCGTGATTTATGTAGTAAAAAGTGCATTAAGTGAATAATTCAAAAAGAACAGTGAAATATTGTAGCATAGTGGCCACATCATGTCTTGACGCTAAACCGCTCCTTATCGTCCAAACGCGGGAAACGAAAGGAGTTAGATTAGTTAGGATAAGTTTAGGATAAGCTAGGATAAGTTAGGATTAATTAGGATAAGTTAGAATAGAAGTTTACTCAAGAGAATATTTACTGAAGACTAGGCTGTATGGCGTACTATGCCTTTGCCTTTTCCGTTCAGAAGAACGGAAAGAATTGGACCAAAAAAAAAAAATGTCTATGGAGTATCTTAATTTGACAGGATTAAATTAAAATGTTATCTTCTATCCTTTTCTTAACGAAATGGAGAGAAAAAGATGCATTTATCTTAAAATTAGTTTCTCAAATGAAAGTAAATAAAAGTTTAGTGTACTTGTCTTTGTATTTCATTATAAAATGGATTAAATTAATTTCAGTCACTATCATTAATGAAAAGATTATGAAAATGTTTCAAGTGATAGGGTAAACTGAATTTTATTGTGTGGGAACTAAGATGCTTTTTTATTATTTTTTTATAAGTTTCTAGCTTTCCGCCCGCGGCTTCGCCCGCGTAGAGTTCGGTTATATCGCGCTTTTTGGATTTCCCTCGGGAATATCAATTTTTTCCGGGATAAAAGGTAGTTTAAACCTTCCTTAAGAATCACTCTATCTATTAAAAAAAACCGCGTCAAAATCCGTTGCGTAGTTTTAAAGATCTAAGCATACATACGGACATACAGCGAAAGCGACTTTGTTTTATACTATGTATTGATAAACTAGCGCTTGACCGCAATCTCGCCTGATGGTAAGCAGTGACGCAATCGATGTTGGTAAAGCGCACTAATTTATTAAGAGCCTATTCACTCTAGCCTTGAAGACACTCAAATTGTAGTCCGACGGAAACACCGCCGCTGGCAAATTATTCCAGTCCCACGACGTACGCGGTATAAAAGAGGAGGCGAAACGCTTCGTCCGAATCGTAGTGGTATTAACAACGTAAGGGTGGAAAATCGCCGTACCGCGACGGGTCGTCCGATGGTGGAACTAAATCATGCAATTCCTTCGCACACTCACCAAAATGAAGCCTATAGAGCACCGAAAGGCTGGCTACTCAACGCCTGTGCCTGTGCCTGTGCCTTTGGAGACCGTTTTGAATTATTTCTATAAACTCTTGAAATGTATATGTCCACGGCAGTTACTTACGTCTGAAGACAAGTGCTTCTGTTTGTATGGCTTGTTGAGAGAGATCAGCTCGAGCTCGTCGCCAACAACGACTCTGTATAAGTACACAGCAGATATGTCCTCGCGGTAATGACTCTGAAGAAAAAAAAAAAAGAAAAAGCACATAAATAAGTGGTATGGAAGCTTTTGTGCGCGTGTTTGATTCTCAACAGGCCGTTTTTTTAAATATCACAGTGGCAACACTTAGGTGAAGCATAATGGTGGAGGTATGTCCGGCTTGGGTAGAGCACCGCCGTGTTCTCGTAGCGGCGATCGGCGGCGATCTCTCGCGTCCGACCCTGGTTCAGGCCATGGTCCGGAGCGAGAGTACATGGCAGGCCGTCACCTCCTTCTGCGAAGCAGTGATGCTGGCAAAGGACTAGGCGGAGCGCGTGAGGCAACGGGAATCCGCGCCAAAGCAAAAGCGCCCTCACGCCACTAGCCGCCACAGGAGACGCCCTGTCGGGAGACGACACCGAACTCCCAGCCACTGTAGGCGCGGTGAGCAGTGGGCAGCTCGCCACCCGGTAAGGACCAGGCCCGAGTCGACGGCGCGTCGTGTTTCACGCGCGCCTCAATGAGATGTCAGCACAACGTGACGGGATCCACGAAGAGCGATGCCTCTTGGGTCAGGGTTGTGGGTTGGTTAAACAAGAAACCGTGGCCCTGACCGTCGCACAGGCAATCGAAGAAACACGGGTGGGTTTTAGTCAGTAAAAGTCTGACACGCCCTTCCGCTCCGCCCAGAGCGGGAGAAGTCATTTGATGATTTCCCATCCCAACAAAAAAAAAAAACATTTAGGTGAAGTGAGTATGGAGTGAGATGACAGGGTCGCGGGTTCTTCGAATTGAAGGATTGGAGGAAAAAGAGTCAAGTGAAGGAATTCAGGTGGGTTTTAGTCAGTAAAATGAAATGAAATCGTTTATTAAGCAAGTAGGATCACTGATCACTTTTACACGTCATGTTTATTTTTTATTTTATTTTTTTAACTAGATGAAGCCGGCATTTCCTAACTGACTACCTCTGAGAAGAAATAGCCGAAACAAACTCAGGGATCATCGTCTTTTTTCAAGTCCAGACATTAAAAATGAAAATGTTTACAATAATTTACCTTATAATTACGCATATTGCATAATAACAATTAACAATGCTTAAGAGAGCGAGCAGCTCAGTCCCAAGCTTTTTTGTCTTCTAAATAATCTGTGATTTTATAATACCCCTTTTTGCAAAGTTTGGCCTTTATATGGTTCTTACTTACTTACCCATTAAACGATTTATCGTTTAATGGGTAAGTTTCGAACGTCCGTGGGAAGCTTGTTGTAAAAGTGTATACATTGACCCATGAACGAGTTGCCTACTCTGTGGAGACGAGTGTGATGTACAGCAAGATTGTGTTTGTTCCTGGTATTTATATTATGAATATCGCTTAATTTCTTAAAATTCGAGATATAAAAGTCTGACACCCCGTTCCGTACCGCTCAGAGCGGGTTAGAGGACGTTTAATGATTTCCCATCCAAAAAAGAAAAGCATGGAGTCAGCTGTCATTCCCAATTAATGCTAGGGATTCTTCTTTTTTCAAGATGAGATTCAATCTCAACTCTTGATCAATGGCCCTGTGGAATAGATACCACAATTTTGCCAATAACACGTGTAACAAATTATGGACATTCCTTGAAAATTTTATTTTACAATAATGGCGGATATCGTCAATGACAGTTGAAAAAGACGGCCCCGTGAACCGTCTACGAGGGAGGTTTGACGCAAAGTCATGATGCGGCCACTATGCGGCGATATTTCAATGTTCTTTATGAATTATTTACTTAATGCACTTTTTACTACATAAATCACGCGCCTTTATTTAGTAAACGACACTATAAATAATTTTAAAAGTCCAATGAAAAATGCGCGTGACACTCATCTTAGCTTTCCCGTAAAAACTCCAATGCTAGGGACTGACATAATTAATTGCCAGCTCACTTTAGTTGACAGCACTCTTAATGTGAGATTTTAACATCTGTATTTTTACCTCTTAAGAGGGAACTCTAGTGGTGCTTTCTCTATACAAACGTATTCCGCTGTTTTCTTTGTGCATAGGTAACGTTTTTAGAGCAATTTTATTTTTCTACAATTTTACACCAAGTTTACACATGCTCATTTGATATTTTTCAAAATTAAATTAATAAATTAAATATGTGGCGGTACCTATAAACGCCACAAAATCAACAGCGTCATACTGACGTCAGACGAATTCTACATCTCGCAATCAGAGTTTACCGAGCAACTAGCATATATATGTATACAACTTCCCAATTTCAAGCATTGGGCAAGTGCCCGCCAGACATAACACCCGTCTGGTCGGAGGATCCTCCCTTTTCTATGGAGGATAAGTGAACTTTACTCCCTGTTCCTCATGCCTCCACAAATACCTATAATGTCGCTACTCGAGAACACGCCGGCCCCATTGGGCTACGGTCCTACGGGCAATTTGCCCGGCCCACTGTCATTTAAGTGTTGCAATTCTTCGGGCTATATTATAATATTATTATTATATTATTCTCTGATTATAATTTAATTAAATACTTACGGAGTCGGAGTCTTCGCTGGTAATTTCATCTTTGGACCCTGAGCCAAGGGCTTCAAAGAACAAGCTATAGTCTTCATCGGATGAATACTCATCTGTAAAAATTCACAGTAATATTACAAAAGGGAAGGTGTGTATACAATATGTAAAGAAAACCCTGTCAGACCCATAAGATAATAAAGGTTAGGTAAACACTTGACCAAATATAATATAAAATTTTACATAGGTAATCATCATAGTAACAATACTAATGAATTTTGAAATAATATTTTTTTCCCGCGAACTTCCCCGAAATTAGGTAATTTAAAAAAAAGTGAGAACACCATTTTCACGGTATTATTATAAGCAATGCGACCGCGTGCCGCGTGCCCTGCCCCCCGTCGCCCGCGCATAGATTGCCTTCCGCACATGTATTTATTTGTTTAGGGGGATTTTTTTTTAAGTTTACTCCGGCATTGTGGGCATTAGTAGAATCAGTTATCGATACCTAACACCTGACAGCCTCCGTGGCGTAGCGGTAGCGGACGCGGCCGCTGCGCAAGGTGGCGCGGGTTCGATCCCCGCACAGTGCAAGTTTTTGTATGCATGAATATGAATATTTGTACTGGTCTGGTCGTGCCTCGGAAAGCACGTTAAGCCGTTGGTCCCGGTTGCCCTACGAACATCTAGTGGCAGTCGTTACGGGTTGTTGGAGCCCTCAAAAGTCCTACAATTGGTCTAACTTCAATGCTTCGATGTCGCCTTCGGGTTGTGGAGGTCAGACGGCAGTCGCTTCATGGAAAATGTCGAAGTTTAGCCATATCAGCAGTTGGACTGGTAAAGCGAACCCCAGACTCCAAAGCTGAAAAGGCTTCGGAAGCGACTGGGGTTAACGCTGGGATACCTAACAATACCTTCACGGATGGGACAGGGATTTTTATTACATATTGTATGTCTGTTTGCTTGTCCGTCTTTCACGGCATAACATAGTGAATGAACCCTCTATTTATAAACGTTGCTTAAAGTTAACTAGTGATTAGCGATTGTTTAACCATACATTTTGACGTTTTCGTTAACCATCGTTTCGGTAAGAATAAACCACTTAAACACTGTGACGTTTATTCATAAACGATGATTAAAGTTAAAGTAAGTGACGTTAAAACGTCAAAAATTTATGGTTGAGCAGTCGTTAATAACCAGTTAACTTTAAGCAAAGTTTATTAATAAAGGGGTGATTGAAGTGATTTTTTAAGTGGCTACAGTTAAAGGGATGGAGAATGACACAGGCTATTTCTGACTCCCCACTTCTCTAAAATGGGGGTAAAAGTTGGTATGCAGCCTCGCGCAATTTTCAAGGCAGAAAGCCTAAAATAAGTATGGAGACCATTTTTTTTGGAAATCCGCCTCCAGCTCCGTAACGTATTAAAATAAAGTTTTACTCCATGTTCTAAATAAAATTAAAAGCTAGTATTTATATGAGATTGTAAACAAGATTCGAGTGGACTGTATTTGGGATAGCAATATATTAGAAATTATGACTAAACTAGCGGCCGCGCGCGACTTCGTTCGCGTTTTATATGCTCCGCTCTTATTGATCGGAGCGTAATGTTATATAGCCTGAACCCTTCCTGGATTAAAGGGCTATCCAACGCAAAAGGAATTTTTCAAATCGGACCAGTAGTTCCTGAGATTAGCGCTTTCAAACAAACTCTTCAACTTTATATGTATATTAGCATAGATATGTGATAAAATGATGCCTTCGGAGTATATCTCAACCTTCAGATGTGGAGTTCGTAAAGGACCAGACCAGATCACGAGAAGGCGCACGTTGACACAATACACTGGCAGAATTCCTAACTTTATTAATTTTGCATTTTGAGTCCTAATTCCCCGGGTGTTACTTTATATACATAAAACTAATTAAACTTTGTGATCGTAAAAGATCATTGCCATAATTCGCTAGCTTGCGAGTTCGAAGGGAAGTAACTAGCGCCACGTCGAGTGGCGGTCTGCGGATGGATGTACTCCCACTACGGCTGCGTTCCGTTTTTCTTAAATTTTTTGGCAGCGCTCACCGTCGATAAACGCAAAAATCAGAGGAGAATCAATAGGGTGAAATCATCATTTCAGCCAAAAGACGTCCATTATTGGACCTCCCTAAGTACCTCCATTTCGACCCGTTCTATTCTACAAACTGCATCAAACAAATCAGAATTGAAGAGATCTGCAGAAGAACCAAGATATCCGACATGAGGGCAGGGCAGTGCCTTCTCCCCACTGGCTCGGGAGAAGGCACTGTTCCCTGTTGTTCAGGGTGACGCAGGTACTGTCGGGGCTCGGTTGCTTCAGCAAGTACCTGCGTCGCATAGACAGGGAGCCGGACGCTCGGTGCCACCACTGCGTCACAAGGACATGGCGCAGCACACGCTCTCCGAGTGTGTAGCCTGGGAGGAGCAGCGTATCCTCACAAATGAAATAGGAGGCGACCTGATGCTGCCGGCAGTAGTGGGGAAGATGGTCGGTAGCGCAGTGTCGTGGAACGCGGTGGTGTCCTTCTGCGAGGACGTGATGTCGCAGAAGGAAGCTGCGGAATGGGAGAGGGAGATCTCAACTCCCTTTCCGGGCCGCAGAAGACGCACCGGGTGCAGGGGAAGGGTGGACAACGCCCCTTTTTGGCCCCCATGATTGGGTCCAGGGGCGAGGGACACCCCCTGGACGGGGTAGTTTAACACCTCACTACTCTGTGCAGGAGACGAGGCCCGGTCAGACCGGGCCAGAACGTGAGTGTGGGGCCGTGGAAGAATATAGTAGGTAGACATATGGTGTCGCAGACTTTTTTGTAGGCATTTTTAAGGTCTACAATACTGTAGTACATGATTTTGATCTATCTCATAGGGTTCAGCCAGCGTTTGCAATGTAAGCTCAAAAAATGGGTTTACTTTGCGACATGTGTTAGAAACTTCAAAAATTATCAGTGTTCCTCTTATATATTATGCATGTTATATACTTAAAAAAGCCAGGAGTAGGTGGGCCAGTGCGGGGGACCATAATCCATCCATACTAATATTATAAATGCGAAAGTAACTCTGTCTGTCTGTCTGTTACGCTTTCCCGCTAAAACCTCTCAACCGATTTTGATGAAATTTGGCATAGACAATCTTTAGACCCCGAGAAAGAACATAGGCTACCTTTTATCCCGGAAAATTTGATATTCCCGAGGGAAATCTAAAAAGCGCGATATAACCTAACTCCACGCGAGCGAAGCCGCGGTCGGAAAGCTAGTGATACATAAAAACCTTCCTCTTGAATCACTATATCTATTATAAAAAACCCTATCAAAATCCGTTCCGTAGTTTTAAAGATTGAATCCTACAAACCGAAACAGGGAAGCGACATAGGGAAAGTAAAAGTGACTTTGTTTTATAATATGTAGTGATGTACAAGGTTAATGTTCGCGTTTTACTGTCGTCACCCCGGAGTTACAAAACCTAGGTTTTTTACATGCTTTTTATTAGCTTCACTTTTTTTTTTTTTGGGACAAAACGCGCCACACTGTTCCCAACCCACTGCAACTCCTGAAAGCCAGAATCAACAGTGGAGACCGCCAGAAAAACGCCGAGCAATGAAGCTCGACGAGTCCCGGAGAAACGATTCAACTGTCTTGGGTCCCGCAATGAAATTAATCAGAAAAGAAAAGCGGAGGAGTAAGAAAAAAGATATTTTTTCCATTTCCCTCCATAATAAGCAGGAGACAGAATAGAACTAGGCCAATCGGCACAAAGGGACATTATTGCAACTGGGAGAAGCCCAGATTGCCAAGCACCACGGAATAACATTTGATTAAGGTTGACATTTGATTAACATTTGATTAAGGGTGTGTCGTTTTGACGTTTGTGCGGGTGAGGTGGTTGTATAGTTTATTGACGTAAAAAAATTAAATAACAGATATTCAGTGCCTTATAGTTTTTAATAAGCTGTAATAGTATTTAATACACAACATACATTATAGTGAGGCTTCGTGATTAACCCTATATTGCGCAATTTTAAAATATTTAATATCTTAGTCACCAAAGAATATATATGTACCTCCAAAAAAAAAAAAAAAACCAGTGTTTGAAAATTAAATACATCAACTAACTACTTGACTTAAATTCAACTGGAGAGGTTCAGGGGGTCCTGATACAGGAATGGCGGTGAAGTGTGGGGGTTGTGGCAAGTTTTTGTCGGCTGTTGACACAGCGAGGTGCACAAAGTGTCCCGCCGTGTATCACAGAGTGTGTGTTGGCCTCCCTGCGAAGGGCCCATTAACGTCCGTCTGGCAATGCCCCGAGTGCAAGAAAAATGTCCGGAGGGACAATAAGGCCGAAACACCAGTACGAGGTTGTGCGGCGGAGGGGCAGAGTGAGTGCCTGGTGTCCATGCCTACGCCTACAGCTGTGGCGACGGTGGCACCCGCGATGCCTGCAGCGGCAACAATGTTGGTGCAGCCGACGACGCCGCCGTCAACCTACGTGTCGCCGACGCTTCTGTTGACTGCTGCATCCCACTCTGGGATCATATCGCCAGCGCCTATGGAGTCAGAGGCGCTTATGGAGGGGTCAACGCCTTCCTCGAATCCGGAGTGCCCACTGGACGTGGGATCAGCTTTGAAGCTGGTGGTGGAAGAGCTGCGTACCTTGCGGCTGGAGGTCATGGAGCTCAGGAGGGATGTAGCGGAGCTAAAGGCCTGTAACGATTCGTGTCACAGCCGTATGGAGGGAATCGAGTCCAGACTGCAGGCACTAGAATTGGGCCGCGATGCCACTCCGTCAACAAATTTGAGTGCGGTGGAGAGTGTGGTCCAACAGCTCAAGAGGGACCTCAATGACAGGGATCAAGAGCTCATGGCTAATGACCTAGTATTAGCTAACGTACCTGAGACGCAGTCAGAAAACCCAGTACACCTGGTACAGTTAATTGCCACCAAGCTGGGAGTCCCGCTGGAGGACCGGGACATTGTGAGCGCTGAGCGAGTAGGGGGCAGACATATAAGGGCTGCGAGCCCCACAGCGTCAGCGGAGCCTCGTCCTCGTGCTATCATAGTGTGCCTCGCTCGGCGTGACCAGCGTGATGCCATGTTGAGCGGAGCCCGTGTGCGGCGTGATGCTACAACAGAGGGTCTCGGAATCTCTGGGAAGCCTGTGCGCTTTTTCGTCAATGAGAGACTGACGAAACTGAACCAACAGTTGTTTCGGCAAACCAGGACGGCAGCGAGTATGCATGGCTGGCGATTCGTGTGGACGAGGCGTGGTCGTGTCTTGGTTCGACGGAGGCCTGGCGACCCCACACAAAGAATCGCATCTGAGGAAGATATACAGCGGCATATTGGTCCAAGCAATAACATATAAAAAAAAATCTTCTTATCTTCTGTATTATAATGATAGTTTGTTAGTTGACAATAAATGCATGGCGTCTGTGCGTCGTATCTGTTGTGATCTGAGGACGTGGGGATACAAGAGTAAGTACTCCAATAGTACGAGGAACATATATATATACATATTTACACATGTTATCATAGACATACTACTAACAATGTTTACAAATATTTACAATACGTATACATTATTTCAAACTCATAGTGGTGCTAACGCAATTATACTACAACTATTAGAAGTAAAACTTTTATACAAGAATTACATATTCATAAGTAATGAACATAATTATATTGCCACATATATTATATTCCACATACACACTATTACTGTATCACTGTTACATTATAAAATACTATTGTTACTCTATTTACACATATTATATACAACTGTTACTCCTATCCGATCATGAGTAGGTCTAAATTATTAAGGTTTGGTTTGTTTAATGCCGGCTCTCTGGCCACTAACCAGGACGAGTTTCTGATTGCTATGGCGCAACACTCGGTGGATATAATGGCAATTAACGAAACGTGGCTGAGATCTGGGGAGGAGGGGCGCGCACCTAAAGTTCCGGGATATAGGCTAAAGCATGTTCCACGCCCTACCGCTGTGCGTGGAGGTCGTGGCGGAGGAGTGGCGTTTTACATCAAGTCAGGCCTAAGGATACGTGTACGGCCACACTCAGAGCGGTCTGATGTGGAACAAATGTGGTTAAACTTAACTATCAATGGTAGAAGGTTGCTGATTGGCACGGCATACAGGCCACCCTGGTTCGAATTGTCATCGTTTCTGGATGGTATGACAGACAGCATAAGCGAGTTGGCACCTTATGATCACTTGGTATTACTGGGGGATTTTAATGTTAATTTACTGGATGTGGGTAGCACAAAAACTAAATGTATGATGGAATTTTTCAATTATACTAACCTAAATCAGGTAGTGCAGTCACCCACTCATTTTGTAGGGGATAGTAGCACTTTTATAGACGTTATCTGTACCGATGTGGGGGTTCGTAATGTCCTGGTGAGTCACACCAGTGAGCTGGGTCACCATTCGTTTATTGTGTGCGATACAGTCATCAAGAAGGTCAATAGCAAGCCTCGACTAGTTGTATATCGGCCTTTAAGGGACATATTAAACGATTATTTTATGGTTGATTTAAAATTAATGCCATGGTGGGATATAGGCTCACTGCCGGATGTTAATAGCATGACTCAACATTTTAATGGCTGTATGTCTCAGCTGTTTGACTTACATGCCCCAATAAAGAGTAAGATTTTTAGAGACCGGCCCACACCATGGATTACAGAAAATATTAAATTAATGATTAGGTTGAGAGATGAGGCAAAAAGAAAGTATCATAAGGACAAGCTAGATACCACAAAAAGATATTATATGGACTTAAAAAAACAAGCTAGTGCAGCACTAACTCGGGAAAAGAAGACATACTTTGACAGGCACATTAATAGCCAGCTAAAAAACCCCAAAATGCTTTGGAAAAATCTCAAAAGGGATGTATTTGTTGAGCATGGTGAAACTATGCTTCCAATACAGTTTGATGATCCAGATGAGATCAACAAAGCATTTCTGATAGTACCAGGACAGTGTGCAACACCCACATCACGGCTTGCATATTTTAGTGACAGCAGGTTCTGTGAAGCACAATTTGAATTGCAAAGCGTTAGTGAGCAAGAAATATTGAAGGTTATAAACAGCTTGGGGTCAAATGCGAAAGGGATTGATGGAATAAGCCTTGACATGATAATGCTGACTCTACCAACCACCCTTCAGGCTATCACCAAATTGGTAAACAAGTCTATAGAGACACATACCTTCCCTGACTTATGGAAGTGCGCTATTGTGCGGCCTCTACCCAAAATTAGCAACCCAAGCACCTTCAAAGATCTCCGTCCGGTTAGCATTTTGCCCTGTTTATCAAAGATATTAGAGAGGGTAGTTAATAATCAAATGCTACAATATTTAGAAGGGAACAATATGCTACCGGACCTTCAGTCTGGTTTTAGAAAGGGACGTGGGACGGCCACAGCTCTTTCTGATGTAGTGGGAAACATCCTAGAGGCACGGGACAGGGGGGAGGGATCACTCCTTGTTCTTCTTGATTTTTCACGGGCTTTTGATGCAATAAATACTACGCTATTGCTTTCAAAGCTAGCCTACTATGGTTTTACAACAGAAACAATAGAGTGGTTCGCTAGTTACTTGCAAAATAGGTCACAGCTTGTTGAGATCCAGAAGGAGGATGGATCAAGGCTTTCATCCCCCCTTCGCCAGGTGCCACGTGGTGTGCCTCAGGGATCAATTTTAGGGCCCCTTTTATATATTCTTTACAGCGCAGACATTGTGAGCTCATTTCAGCATTGTATGTATCACATGTACGCAGATGACATCCAGTTGTATATAACTTTTAAACCAGCTGATACATTGGAAGCCGTGAGAAAAGTTAATGACGATCTTGAAAGGGTAGTGCTATGGTCTAATGATAACTCATTAGTATTAAACCCAGTAAAATCAAAATTTATGGTTTTGGGCAGTAGGAAAATGATAGGCACTATACTGTCCGCCAAGCCAGAGGTTTTTATCAGAGGGGAAAAGATAGATAGGGTAGAGCTAGCATGCAACCTTGGGTTGACCATGGATCCGGAACTGCGCTTTGAAAATCATATTAGTAATTCCATGAGGAGTTGTTTCTACAGATTGAAACTCCTTTACTCAATAAGAGACTACCTGAGTGTTGATTTACGTAAACAATTAGTGGATAGCCTAATTTTATCAAGGCTTAATTACTGTGATACGGTGTACGGCCCATGCCTGTTAGCAAGAACAGAGAAGCTAATTCAGCGCATACAGAATGCTTGTACACGATTCTGTGTAAAGATACCTCCTAGAAGTCATGTAACACCTTTTATAAATGAAATTAATATATTGAAAATGGCTGCTAGGAGAAGGTTACATATGGCTGGTCTGCTTTTTGGAGTAGTTACTACACAGAGACCTCACTACCTGTTTGAAAAATTAAGTTGGAGACAGAGCAAATATGAACCACGTTCCTCTGCCAAACCTCTTTGTACAGTGGCCCATAGGACAGCAGCATTCAGGGGGAGTTTCAGGTATGCCGCCACGCACTGTTGGAATAACCTTCCTCCACCAGTAAGAGTCCTGAGAACAAAGAGTCATTTTTTAAATGTTTTAAAGAAATATTTCTTACAGATACAGCAAACCACATAGTTTTAATTGAACTTACCTCAAGGATTATGGTCTTCTGGCAATGGATATGGTTTTCCGGCGGTGCGGGTGGCATTGATTCCTCCCTGTTTGATTAGTGTTATTGCCACGGGAGAGGAAGTACTCTTCAGTTTTCTGGGGCTAGTTTGTTGTTTTTTTTTTTTTCTGAGGCTGCGTTATGGAAATTCGATAATTAGTTAAATATAGAATTGGGTTTCACAATTGCCGATATTTATTTTTATTTTCTCGACATGAGGCTTTGTTACTACATTTAATATTAATGCACTGCTAATACTTACCATCACAGTCATGTGGGCGTTGAAGGCGGTATAGTTTTCAATTCCTTTCAGTAGGTATGTCGAAAAAGCATGGTTGTCGTTTGCCGTCGCCACGCCATTACATTATGCAAATGTGCACCATCACACACACTGAACATTCCTGTTTTCTATACACGCCTAGATGCATATTTTCACCATATTTATTTATTTGTATGTATTGTATCACTTATTCCAGCGGAAAATTAAACTAATTCAATTTATTGTCGCACACAGTGGGACGTCATTACGTCATTCGAGAGGTAGTTGCTGAAAATCAGCGCTGTTGACAACAGGTTCGTCTGACTGAAGTCACAGCATTTTGCTGAGCAACGACCTGTTCCTGCACAGATGCGACGCACAGCTCAATTGCTGTTTGTTTTGTAACACGAACAGTTGGTTCCCAACACTGTTATTGCCTTTTTATTTCATTTTATTGTACTTATGTCATAATTGTTGTTGTTGTAATATATGTTGTCATTTACCGGTGGCGCGGGCGCAACATGATGATTGATGTGTGTGTGACAGATCATTGACGTTAATACATGTGACAGTCGGATGTTTTGATTTTTTAAACTGTCAATGTCTAATTGTCAAATACATGTGTGTCTTTGACCCGGGTTATGACATCAGATTTTTTTATTTTTATATTGAGTAAGAGGCTTTTTAGTGGGCTATATTTCTTTGTTCTTTTTTTTCTTTATTACGTGTTTATTATTATCTAAGTGTATCAGTATTGTTATGTGCGTTCTGTTTGTGCGGAATAAACAATTTTTCTTTCTTTCTTTTCTTTCTATTAAGTTAATTATTTATAATTGTTATTAGCTTCACTTGTATATTGGCTTGCTTGCTTGTTTGTTTGTTTGTCCGTCTCTAACTCTTTGGACTACGAGTGTGCGGCTCGATACTGTAAAATGTTCCACCGTATTCAACACGTTCGTACGTTCGTTTTTTTTTTTTAAAAAATATCGAACTAAAAAGTTGAAAATAATTTTAAAATAAGAAGCGCCCCACGCCGTTTTTAAAATTATTTTTAACTTTTAAGTTTGATATTCTTTAAAAGCATGTTTTTTTTTTAGATTTTGAACTATATTTTTTTTAAACTCTTCTAACACCATTCATGTTCATAATTAATGTATGTGGTGACACATGCTGTAAAGGTCACATTGTATTAACGTTATTACAGATTATACATGATGACATGACACATCATAGATTACATACGAGCAAGCCGCTGATATAACGTCCGAACTGATTTTCCTCAATTTATGTTGATAAAACCATCTATAGCTCTTCAGGGAAAAGATAGCGATTCATAACCTTTAGGTATTTTTTTATCGTAATCAGAGACTTATTGGCGCGGTGCACATTTGAAATAACTATTGATAATGTTATCATTATTATGGTAGTTATTTTTGGCGACTGCAATAAGGATTTGTGATTGCAAATTAGTATCGTTTAATGCAATCAAAGAGTCGGCATGGCTTTGATCAAACTGCAATGGGAGCCCATTGTAGAGTAGGTATGCTTGATTTTAAAATGCAACCTTTATATTTTACTAGCGGCCGCCAGCGACTTCGTTCACGTAGAATTAGTCATGCTCAGCTCCTATTGACAATATGTACGGCTGCGTTAGCTCCAGTTTTCGCAACATTTTTTGTTATTGCTCTGCTCCTATTGGTCATAGCGGGATGTTATATAGCCTAAAACCTTCCTGGATTAATAGGCTATTCAATGCAAAAATAATTTTTCAAACCGGACCAGTAGTTCCTGAGATTAGCGCGCACAAACAAACAAACTCTTCAGCATTATATATTAGTATAGACTAGCGACTCGACCGGCTTCGCACGGGTGCAATACTGGTACTAAATACACTGCAGAAAAACTGAACGTATAAAAAACTGAACGTATAAAAAGCATAGTGCCCCGCCGCCGCTCCTGCCGCCCCGGCTGGCCGCTCCTGCCCGTAAATTTTAAATCTATTATATCTTCGAATATATTCATTTAAATCATATAAAGAAAGAAAGAAAGAAAGAAAATACATTTATTCAGCACAGACTTAAAGACACACAATACATCTAGCATTAGCATGTGTAAAGGACCATATAATAGGCCAACAATCTCACACCACGGGATGCCAGTGATCGTGCGAAACGGAGGCGTATTAGTAGGAAAGCGGACCCCGGGCTCCAACGCAAAAGCCGCGGATGCGACCGGGATTATACGCTGAGATGATGATGATGGGGAGTGTAAAGGACAATATAAATATATATTAAATCAACAATTTATTTAAGGTACTAAATTGGATAAGGATTAATGCTGTATTGGTTAAAAACGCTGCGACCAATAGGAGCGGAGCATATAAAAAACCACACAATATCGAAACCTATGCGGGTGAAACCGCGTGGCGCAGCTAGTATATGTATAGAAACGACAAGAAAAATAAAGAAGTATATACACTAAACCAAGAAATTAAAAAGAAGGTAAATTAAAATTAATTTAATTAATACTTACAACGTTGTTGTAAGTATTATTGTATGTAAGTACAATAAGCAACTGAATCGATTCCAATCATTATTACACCATGTTATATTTTCCCCAAATATATTTAGAAATTGTTGCAGTTTGTTTACCGAGCGCACAACGGAGCTGACGGTAGATTAGACGGTAGTATTAGGAGTGACCTATAACCCACTACTTTCGGGGTTCTTACGAATTGGCCTCCAGCCCCCTAATCGGCGAACATATTTTTATCAAATGATTGCAACTAGTTGGGATCGTTTGGACCGAACGGACCAATGGGCGGTTCAAACGATCCCAACTAGTCGCAATCATTTGACAAAAATGTGTTCGCCGATTAGGCATCGGCGAAAACATTTTTGTCAAATGATTGCGACTAGTTGGGATCAGTTGGTATCGTTCGGGCCGCCCATTGGTCCGTTCGGTCCAAACGATCCCAACTAGTCGCAATCATTTGACAAAAATGTGTTCGCCGATTAGGGGGCAGATGTTATGTAGCCTAAAGCCTTCCTCGATTAATGGGCTATCCAAAGCAAAAAGATTTTTGGAGTTTACTCCTTAAGAATCGATTTTCATATCTAGGGCGCCCGGTATGAGAAAAATCCGAGGGGTAAAACCTACTAACGAGTAACGAATTTTAAGCATTACTATTTTAGTGCGTTTTTATTTTAGAACTTTTTATTCTAAAAAAACTGGCATAATTATCTTTTTACAACTATATTTTGTTAGTTATTAAGATAATGTTATATTTAAAAAAAATTAATTATAATAATTTAAAAAAAATGTTTATAAAAAAAAATATTATCAACCTTCTTAAAATTGGTTAAAATTTTCATAAATATGCATTTATAATTTTTTTAATTTTTTATGATTTATTTTATAAATAATTTTTAAAATAATAATATATTATTATTATTTTTTTATATTTTTAAATGTTTTTGTATTTCTTTTTTTATAGAAATATTTAAAAATCTAAATTATATGTTAGTAAAATAAATAAACGAAATAATAATATCTTTTTAATTTTTTTTTAAATATTTTTTTTATTTTATTTTATTTTTTAATTCTTTTTTTGTTTTTTTTAACTTTTTTAAATTTTTTTAAATTTTTTTTTCTCGTACTTAAGGAGTAAACTGCAGTCGTGCGTCGGAGCTGACACACAAACTTTTTTTTCAAATCGGAGCAGTAGCTCCTGATATTAGCGCGTTCAAACAAACAAACTCTTCAGCTTTATATACAAAGTGGTGCTGACAATACGACAATAAATTAAACATTGTGTACCTCAACACATTATCAGTCTACCCATAAAAATATATATATAATTATATCCATTAGTTTAGTCACAGGAATTAATTTTTCATTTTTTTTATGGAGGTCAGACGGCAGTCTCTTCACGGAAAAATATGGAAGTTTAGCCATATCAGCAATCAGACTGGTAAAGCGGAGCCCAGACTCCAAAGCTGAAAAAGCTTCGGATGCGACTGGGATTAACGCTGAGATGTTTAAGTAGGCTTACCAATTATCTCAATAGTAGCTCGTCCATTATGGTTGTCATCTCTCAGTTGGTTGGCAACGCTGATAATCTTCCTCCTCTGAGTGGCCTTGGCTCCCTCTGGCATTAACACGAAGATGTCGTGGTCTACCTCCAGGATGAAGCAGTGGTCCTTCGTCAGAGAAGATGCGTCTGCTTCCACCTGTTAGCAGGGAGAAGTTATTTGATGGATAGGGGAACGTTTGTGAATATGTGTGTCATGGATCTTCGAAATCATTTTAATAAAAGTTGCTTATTTGAGTTACATAGTAGTGGGGCAAACGTGAATGAATAACAGCCTCCGTGGCGTAGCGGTAGCGAACGCGGTCGTTGCGCAAGGAGGCGCAGGTTCAATCCCCGCACAGTGCAAATATTTGTATGCCTCGGAAATCACGTTAAACCGTTGATCCCGGTTGCCATACAAACATCGAGTGGCAGTCGTTACGGGTTGGTTGGAACCCTCAAAAAGTCTAACAATTGGTCTAAGTGCAGATCTTAGATATCGCCTTCGGGTTGTAGAGGTCAGACGGCAGTCGCTTCACGGAAAATATCGAAGTTTAGCCAAAATCAGCAATTAGGACTGGTAAAGCGGACCCCAGACTCCAAAGCTGAAAAGCTACGGATGCGACTGGGGTTAACGCTGAGATGATGATGATGATGCACTACTCACTGGGCACTGGGCAAACGCTTGGACATTATTTTGAACGTTACGTGGCTCTCCACGTAATGTTAAAAATAATAAAAAAAAAGCGTTTTGGAAAGTGGCGACGGTCGAACGGTCTCTTCGGATTGAGACGCGGAAAGCCGAAACTGTAGGTTTGCCTATTTAAATTGTGATTGTCAAGATTGGAGGGTGTATTTACACTTCGTGGTTTAATTCAAAACTTCACCTATGTAATGGAACCCTTACCACCACACCAAGATGCTGATTCTTTTTGTTTTTTTTTTAATAGTTATAAACTAGTGCTTGACTGCAATCCCGCCTGATGGTAAACAGTGATGCAATCGTTGATTATAAAGCGCACTAGCTTATTATGCCTAATCACTCAAAAAACTGAGTGAAGTGCGCCAGAGGATGATCTGGAACCCCTTCACGATCAAACCCCCGACACAACAACATTAGGCACATCGTACCCGGCACACATCGCAACACAACTGCTCAGACCCGTCCTCCGTACGGCTTCACCAGACATCATGCCGGAACACGACGAGTCGCTTGGCGGCAAGACTTTGTCTGGTGGGTGGTTACTTATGCCGGCGGCTGATGTTGTTGCCTACCACCGAGAGAACCCTATTGCTGACTCCGACATATGTATTAGTGTAGTATGGATTGGTGTAGTGCGGCGTGGTATGGTGTGATGAGAGGCTAACAACACTTTTCTATTATGTAGATTGGGATCATCTATAAATAATCCACCAAAGAGTTTTAAATAACCGTTATATGATCGTTCTAGAAGTAAGACTCTAGGTTGGGCACGCCACAATAGCGGCGGTAAGTGGGGACTTACCTCTCCTCTTTGAGGAGTGGCTAGTGAGGTGCCACGGATCCCTTACCTTCCGCCTGATGCAGGTCTTCACCGGACACGGTTGTTTAGGGAGGTTCCTGTTTCGGATAAGGCGGGAGTAAACGCCATTACGTGGATAACACTGAGGACACGGTGGAGGTCTGCCCAGCTTGGGTAGAGGACCGCTGGGTAGCGGCGATCGGTGGCGATCTCTCGCGTCTGACCCAGGTTCAGGCCATGGTTCGGAGCGAGAGTGCATGGCAGGCAGTTACCTCCTTCTGCGAAGCAGCGATGCTGGCAAAGGAAGAGGCGGAGTGCGTAAAGCAGCGGGAATCCTAGCGCCCTCACGGCAGTAGCCGCCGCAGGAGAAGAACTGGTCGGAAGGCAACTTTGAACTCCCGGCCACCGTAGGCACGGGCCTGCGGACGGGGAGTAGTGGGCAGCTCGCCGTTCGATAAGGACCAGGCACCAGTCGACGGTGCGTCATGACAGCCTCCGTGGCGTAGGGGTAGCGGACGCGGCCGCTGCGCAAGGTGGCGCGGGTTCGATCCCGGCACAGTGCAAGTATTTGTATGCATGAATATGAATACTTGCACTGGTCTGGTCGTGCCTCGGAAATCACGTTAAGCCGTTGGTCCCGGTTACCATATAAACATCTAGTGGCAGTCGTTACGGGTTGTTGGAGCCCTCAAAAGTCCAACAATTGGTCTAACTGCAATGCTTCGATGTTGCCTTCGGGTTGTGGAGGTCAGACGGCAGTCGCTTCACGGAAAATATCGAAGTTTAGCCAAAATCAGCAGTTAGGACTGGTAAAGCGGACCCCAGACTCCAAAGCTGAAAAGCTACGGATGCGACTGGGATTAACGCTGTGCTGATGATGATGACGAGTCGACGGTGCGTCGTGTTTCACTCGCGCCTCAAAGAGATGTCAGCACATCGTGACGGGGTCCACGAAGACCGATGCCTCCTGGGTCAGGGTTGCGGGTTGGTTAAAAAGAAACCGTGGCCCTGGCGCACAGGCAAGTGAAGGAACACGGGAGGGGTTTTAGTCAGTAAAAGTCTGACACGCCCTTCCGCTCCGCCCAGAGCGGGAGAGGTCATTTGATGATTTCCCATCCCAAAAAAAAAGCTACTACCGTCGGTGAGATTTCTTTATTAGATTTATTATATTTTGAACTTTATCTCTAAAGCATTAACGCTGAAGATTGATAGGGAATATTTGACAGTTGCTTGTAAGCTTGGTAGCTTGACCTGCTATCGTCCATACAATTCGTACTAGTTCTTGTAAAGGTACCTAAGAAATGATTTACATGCATGTACTGAGTCTACCAGCAGGGTCATTTCGTAACACAATTGCAGTAGCAATGGATTTTTATATTGACAGTTCAACAACATTCATTGCCCGGTGTACGTTATTGAGCAGACATTTTTTTCTAGATTATCGAGCAATGGATTATATCAATATGCTTTAAAATGGTTCAAATTGATAGTATCAGTGTGTTATGGTTTCAGGGTGTTAGTTGTGCGTGTTGATTAAAGTAGCAACGAAACCTAAAAATGTGTTAATTCTGAACTAGCTGACCCGTGCGAAAAATTCGCACTATATAAAATAGTATTCCATGGTACCAGGGAAGAATATCTGTCGATTGGTGGGTCGGACGTTCAGATTGGTTCGATAGAAAGAGAGAAAAGGGAGAAAACGGTTTCAGACCCTTGGAGAAATACCTAATATATGTTGATAGATTTAACATATTTTTTTTTAAATAAAGCTATGTCCCACGCTAGGATACACTCCTGTATCATCATAATCATCATCCTTTTTATCGTCCCACTGCAGGGCACAGGTCTCCTCTCATATAGAGAAGGATTGAGCGAATCCAGCTCGGCTGGACAGCGTTCGGGAAGCTACGCTACATCTTCCTGTCGGCCAAGATACCACAGTGTCTCAACACTAAAGTCTTTGACCAGTGTATGTTGCCAGTGATGACTTACGGAACTGAAACGTGGTCGCTCACAATGGGCTTCATGCGAAGGCTCAGAGCCACACAAAGGGCGATGGAAAGAGCCATGCTCGGAGTTTCTCTGCGTGATCGAGTCAGAAATTAGGAGATCGACAGAAGAACCAAAGTCACCGACATAGCTCTTCGAGTCGCTAAACTTAAGTGGCAGTGACCGGGGCACATTGCTTTTAGAACGGATGGCCGATGGGGCAGTAAGCTTCTGGAGTTTCGGCCACGTACCGGAAGACGCAGCGTAGGGAGGCTCCCAACAAGGTGGACCAATGACCTGGTAAAGATCGCGGGAAGCCGAAGGATGCGGGCAGCATAAGAACCGTCATCGTGAAAAGCCTTGGGGGAGGCCTTTGTCCAGCAGTGGATATTAATAGGCTAAAGAAGAAGAAGACGAGCGTAATCACCACGCTTGCTCAACGCGGGCTGGCGATTTCAGACTCTCCTGTATCGTGGGTGTGTAAACCAACCATTTAAACGTACAAACACAAACAGCCAAACCCGGAACAACTACTTGTCCATACTAATATTATAAATGCGAAAGTAACTCTGTCTGTCTGTGTGTCTAACTGTCTGTCTGTATGTTACGCTTTCCCGCTTAAACCTCTCAACCGATTTTGATGAAAATTGGCACAGGCAATCTTTAGACCCTGAGAAAGGACATAGGCTACCTTTTATCCCGGAAAAATTTGATATTCCCGAAGGAAATCTAAAAAGCGCGATATAACCGAACTCCACGCGGGCGAAGCCGCGGGCGGAAAGCTAGTATTATAAATGCGAAAGTAACTCTGTCTGTCTGTCTGTCTATCTGTCTGTCTGTCTGTTACGCTTTCCCGCTTAAACCTCTCAACCGATTTTGATGAAATTTGGCACAGGCAATCTTTAGACCCTGAGAAAGGACATAGGCTACCTTTTATCCCGGAAAAATTTGATGTTCCCAAGGGAAATGTAAAAAGCGCGATATAACCGAACTTTACGCGGGTGAAGCCGCGGGTGGAAAGCTAGTAGGCTATACAAATATTTGTTCCGTCCGGGAATCGAACACGCGACACGAGGCGCAGTAGTCGATTGCTCAACCATTGTACAAACTGTCTGCCCAATTACCTAACACACTATTAGTATCAATTGCAATCATTTTTAAGCAAATTGCTACTCCATCACTCCATATACCTATTCGATAAATGTGTTTTTTTTTTTACGTATTATAAACGCAATCGTTGATGGTAAAGCGCACTAGTTTATTAAGAGCCTATTCACTCTAGCCTAGAAGACACTCAAATTGTAGTCCGACGGAAACACCGCCGCTGGAAAATTGTTCCAGTCCCTCGATGTACGCGGTATAAAGGAGTAATGGTGTTAACAACGTAAGGGTGGAAACCAGCCGTACAACGGGTCGTCCGCCGGTGGAACGGAGATGGGGGAATTAAATCATGCAATTCCCTCGCAAATCAATCGGGAATTAAACCAACGCAATGAATATTGTTGAATTATCAAAATGAAGTTCATAAGTTTAAAGCCGCTCAGCGAGCTATGGAGCGGGCTACGTTGGGCGTCCCTCTGAAGGACCGCATCAGAAATGAGGTGATACGACAGAGGACCAGAGTCACCGACATAGCTGAGAGGATTAGCAAGCTGAAGTGGCAATAGGCTGGTCACATGGCGCAGGACCGACAACTGTTGGGGTAAACGAGTCCTCGAGTGGAGACCGCGTCTCGGCAAACGTAGCGTAGGACTTCCTTGGGCAAGATGGAGCGACGACATCAAAAAGGTGGCTGGCGGAGAACTGCTCAGGATCGAGCTTGTTGGCGTGCCATGAAGGAGGCCTATATCCAGCAGTGGACGAGTAGAGGTTTAAGGTTTTTTTTTTAATAATTATATACTAGCGCTTGACTGCAATCCCGCCTGATGGTAAGCAGTGATGCAATCTTTGATGGTAAAGCGCGCTAGTTTATTAAGCCCACTTAAAAAAACTTAGTGAATAGGAAGGAAGACGGCAGTTGAGCGAGGTGGTGCAATGTAAATCCAACAAAACGACCAACGATGCTGCGCCAGAGGGAGATTAATGTGGAGATCTTCCACGACCAAACTCCCGACACAACAACATTTGACGCATCGTACCCGGCACACATCGCAACACAACTGCTCAGACCCGTTCTTCGTACGGCTTCACCAGACATCATGCCGGAACACGATGAATCGCTTGGCGGCAAGACTTTGTCTGGTGGGTGGTATCTTCTGCCGGCAGCCGATGTTATGGCCTACCACCGAAGATGATGATTAAAATGAAACACATTGCTTCTGATAATGTGTAACGCGTGTCGCCAAATGTCTTTTAATTCTGGCAACCACGCCACACCATATTACATATAGATATAAATAAATAAATAAATATATACAGACAATTCACACAGATTGAGCTAGCCCCAAAGTAAGTTCGAGACTTGTGTTATGGGATACTAACTCAACGATACTATATTTTATAATAGATACATATATAGATAAACATCCAAGACCCAGGACAATTAGGAAAAGATCGTTTCCCATCATGACCTGGCCGGGGATCGAACCCGGGGCCTCCACGTCGCAGGCAGGCGGGTTGACCGCTGCGCCACGGAGACCGACATGTGTGTGTGAGATATGTTACCTCCTCAATTCTCATGTTATCACAACCGGAGAGCTTCAGCAGCCTCTTCTCAGCGCCAGCATTGGTCTCTACCTCTGTAAAGCCTGACTCGTTCCCGCCTTCCAAGTACCTGATGGCTAGAGAGGATGATTGGAGTTAGTTATTTGAACATTTTATTTTAACCCCAAAAAGAGTCAATTTCTATACAATATGTAAAGAAAACCTTGTCCGATCCGTGAAGGTATTGTTAGGTATCGATAACTGAATCTACTAATGCCCACAAAGACAGGCTAAACTTAAAAAAAAAATCCCTAAAAAAATAAATATTATTTCGCAAAAAGAGGCAACTTAATACATGTGCGGTAAGCAACCCCTTTCGCGGGTGGCGGGGGGCAGGGCACGCGGCACCTGTGATGTGGTCGCGTCGCTATTCGCTTATAATAATACCGGTGTTGTCACTTTTTTAAAAATTACCGAATTTCGGGGGAATTGGAATTAATTCCCGGGAAAAAAGGATTATTTCAAAATTCATTAGTATTGTTACTATGATGATTATGTAAAATTTTATATTATATTTGGTCAAGTGTTTACCTAACCTCTATTATCCTTATGGGTCGGACAGGGTTTTCTTTACATATTGTAGATACATTATTACACATCTAGATCATAATATACAGCCATACATTTTAAGTCGTAGCATTATACAGGTTGTATCTGACATCGTAACGCAAACTTCGCGAAAAGGCTACACCGCATGCCACTAATAAAATTATGATAGTCATTTATGTCGTTAATGAACGGTTACAGAATACACACTGTTTAAAAAAAGTGTCGGCTTGGCTTTTGAACGTTGCAAGCGTGCCGCCGTGCGGGTTTGTAGGTATGACGTTGATCCCTGGTGTGAACTCTATTAAATCAGCTGATAAGCTAGTTATCCGGGTTTTGTTTTCATTGCGCTTTTTTGTGTAAATAGCGAATTATTTAATTTTTACTTTAAAATATTATTGGGTTATAAAAGTATAGCAATTGTGAACGGTTTGAAGTGAAAAAAAAAACTACATATATTTTTTTTAAATCATGAAAAAGCCGACGAAAAATTCCACCACTGGGGGGCTCAGAATCATGTACTGGATCCATGGTACTTGTTTGTGCGTCGATGTCAGATACACCCTTTACAGCCTTCCTGGATTAGGTTATCCAACGCAACTAGCATTTTTCAAATCGGACCAGTAGTTACTAAGATTAGCGCGTTCAAACAAACAAATAAACTCTTAAGCTTTATACAACGTTATTTTGTATTTATACAAAGCCTGAATATAGTTTGTTCAGAATAAACAACTGAATCGATTCCAATCATTTTTAAACTATGTTATATTTTTTCCCAATTAAATAAAAAAAAAACCCATAAATTTGGTCAAACTGTAACCATTTTATGGTTATTGTGGTTTTTATTATTTTTGTCCATTTAAACTTTGGAACCATGACCCTCAATAACATTTCTAGAGCCACAGTCAAAAATAATGTCATATTAGCCCCAAGTTTTCTAGAATTATTCATTGATATAATTTTAAACTAAGGTAGATACGTCACTAGCGCACTGAAAATGAAGCGTACAAAAGGAGGTAAGTCCAGCAAGTCGCTTTAGTTTTCGTCGATTCTACGACAAACACTAGCCATCTTTTTCTTCTTTAAGCTTTAGATTACGCTCCATCTCACTCACACTGTGCCAACGTGTGAAATGTACGCAGAATAAAAAAATTGCATGTGTGTGCTGCTGCTCCGATCGGCACATTTATTTTGGTTAATTTGTTAGAGCATATCATATCATATCTGTTTAATATTATATCAATGCGTTGGAACGAAGATTACTTGATGAACCAGCTTCACAGATACTTTAGGTTGTAATAAATATAGATTACAATACTAAATTTATAAACTGTATTTATTTTCGACTTTTTGGTTCGATATTATTTAAAAAAAAAAACGAACGAACGAAAGTATTGAAAACGGTGGGACATTTTACAGTAATGAGCCGCTCACTCGTAGTCCAAAGAGTTGGAATTATGACTATTTATAACTACTTATGAACTTAAATTTTTCAAAATTTGTCGAACTAAAAAGGCCCTCCTTTAAAAAAACATGTGGTTACTAAAGTGTCTTGGCAAGTGCCATTAAAAGTTTGCACATTTAATCAGATTTGTAAAATGGAATAATACTTGTTACTTTTAAACTAAAAAAAAACGAGGAAAATAGATATAATAAATAAATGGGTGGAAAACTCACCAGGCTTGAAATATCCTAGGAACTTGCTGGACTCATGCCCTTGCACCTCCCTGTGATGAACTGCCTTGCCTCCCAGCATATCATCCAGGGTCACGGTCCAAATAGCAGCTGAACCCTTTTTATCTTGAGTTGCCTTGGTACCAAGCCAGAAGTGGGCATCATATTGGAGAGAAGAGTTGTTTTGGCCCGTGCTCTAGAAGAACAAATCAAGCCTGAAGTCAAATAGGTGTCTGATTTCGCCAAAGGGTCTCAACATCATCAGCATATAGCTGGCTACTGAGGGTTACAGGCCTCCCCTAATGCAAGCTCTTCAGCGCGATTTTGAGCCTTTCTCATCCAGCTACTTTTTGAGCCTTTTTTTAATAATTTTAAACTAGCGCTTGACTGCAATCCCGCCTGATGGTTAGCAGTGATGCAATCGTTGATGGTAAAGCGCGCTAGTTTATTAAGCCCATTCACTTAAAAAAACTTAGTGAATAACAAGGAATACGGCAGTTGAGCGAGGTGATGCAATGATAAACCCAAAAACACGACCAACGATGCTGTGCCAGAGGGAGATTGATGTGGAGACCCTCCACAACCAAACTCCCGACACAACAACATTTGGCGCATCGTACCCGGCACATATCGCAACAGAACAGCTCAGACCCGTCCTCCGTACGGCTTAACCAGACATCATGCCGGTACACAATGCCTTTCTCATCCAGCTGCTTCCAGCCAGTGCGTCTCACCTTAGATTTGCCAATTCGCAGTCTCCACAGGTCTACCAGGTGGTCGGCTGCTTAACCGGAATATCCTTTGTTTGATGGTGTATTAGCAATTAGGGTACAGTGCGAAGGATATCCATGAAGAATTTCCACTCCGGCAAAAAGGAAATGGCTGCAAAGGATAGGTTGGACGTGATAGTCAATAGAATCAAAGTAACTTACCTTTAAAACTATGTACGAGTCTCCATTGTAGAATTTTCCATACTTCTTCGAGTCAACTTGTACGGGCTCAAATTGCTGAAAAAGAAGAAATTTGAGAACTTATATTAAAATAGCATCTAGTTTAATAAGTAATAACTCGCGCAAGTTAACTGTGCACCTGGCTGGAATTTGATCACTATACCGCTTCCCCGCGCGGTGCCCCGCATTTGCCGTAAGCGGTGAGTAGCATTAGCATCTTTGTTACAAATGTCACAGTCCCACAATATCAATACATAGTTTATAACAAAGTCGCTTTCGCTGTATGTCCGTATGTATGCTTAGATCTTTAAAACTACGCAACGGATTTTGACGCGGTTTTTTTTAATAGATAGAGTGATTCTTATGGAAGGTTTAGACTACCTTTTATCCCGGAAAAAATTGATATTCCCGAGGGAAATCCAAAAAGCGCGATATAACCGAAATCTACGCGGGCGAAGCCGCGGGCGGAAAGCTAGTTAATTATAAACTAGTGCTTGACTGCAATCCTGCCTGATGGTAAGCAGTGATGCAATCGTTGATGGTAAAGCGCACTACTTTATTAAGCATATTCACTTAAAAAAACTTAGGAATAGGAAGGACGATGGCAGTTAAGCCAGGTGATGCAATGTTAAACCCAAGACCAAGCCCAAGAGCGTAAAGCTATTTACTTAAAAAACTTAGGAATATTAAGGATGACGGCAGTTGAGCGAGGTGATGCAACCCAAGACCAACATGACTAAATGATGCTGCGCTAGAGGGAGATTGATCTGGAGACTCTCCGCGACCAAACTCCCGAAACAACAACATTTAGCGCATCGTACCCGCTACACAACGCAACACAACTGCTCAGACCCGTTCTCCGTACGGCTTCACCAGACATCATGCCGGAACACGACAAATCGCTTGGCGGCAAGACTTTGTCTGGTGGGTGTTAACTTTTGCCGGCAGCCGATGTTATGGCCTACCACCGAGAACGGTAAAAAGTCTAAATACATTTTAAATCCCCCTTTTTTCCCTAGTTTGTCTCTCTGTGTGTTATTTTTATGAATTTGTCATTCCAATACGATTCCATTGTTATTATGCTAAGAAGTTCATAATCTGCTAAATTCATAGTGATCTATTAATTCGGTCAGTTACCTCGTAATGGAATGGTGTTTGTATTCACTTACCTCGATAGTCCAAATTTCAATGCCAGGATTACTACCTGCCTCAGCAAACGCCGGATGGTCCATGTTGATACACTACACCGTCCTCGGGAATCGATTCACAATGATTATATTTTGTGAACGAAGTTAGCCAAAGATATGTTATCGCTATATCTTGGTGAGTCACGGACAGATAGATAACATTTTGATAATCATAATAGCTCTTTTGAACAAGCTATAACACAACAGGAAAATCTATTCATGCGTTTTTGAAAATGCGAGAGTATTTTAACTTTTCTAAATGCTAAGAGGGATGTGTGGTGTTACACGAATGGATAGAATAAGAATTGAGTACATAAGAGGAAGTCTGAAAGTGGCACCGGTATATGAAAAGTTGTGTGGAAATCGGTTGTCATGGTACGGGCATGTCATCATCATCATCCCAGCGTTAATCCCAGTCGCATCCGAAGCCTTTTCAGCTTTGAAGTCTGGAGTCCGCTTTACCAGTCCAACTGCTGATATGGCTAAACTTCGACATTTTCCGTGAAGCGACTGCCGTCTGACCTCCACAACCCGAAGGCGACATCGAAGCATTGCAGTTAGACCAATTGTTGACTTTTGAGGGCTCCAACAACCCGTAACGACTGCCACTAGATGTTCGTATGGCAACCGGACCAACGGCTTAACGTGCTTTCCGAGGCACGACCAGACCAGTGCAAATATTCATATTCATGCATACAAATATTTGCACTGTGCGGGGATCGAACCCGCGCCACCTTGCGCAGCGGCCGCGTCCGCTACCGCTACGCCACGGAGGCTGTCGGTACGGGCATGTGTTACGGAGAAATGAGGAGAATGTCGTGAGGAGAGTTTTAATTATGAATGTTGATGGCTATAAGAGTAGGGGAAGACCAAAGAAACGATGGATGGAATGTGTGAAGGATGATATGGCTAAGAAGAGGGTGACTGCCGAGATGGCTTCTGATAGGGATGTATGGAAGAAAAAGACATGTTGCGCCGACCCCAAATAAATTGGGATAAGGGCAGGAGAATGATGATGAAATATTACATGCAATTTTTTTTTAATAATTATAACTAGTGCTAGTGCAATCCTGCCTGATGGTAAGCAGTGACGCATTCGTTGATGGTAAAGCACACTACTTTATTAAGCCTATTCACTTAAAAAAACTTAGGAATAGGAAGGACGACGGCACTTGAGCCAGGTGATGCTCCAGAGGAAGATTGATCTGGAGGCTCTTCACGACCAAACTCCCGACACAACAACATTTGGCGCATCGTACCCGGCACACTTCGCAACACAATTACTGCTCAGACCCGTCCTCCGTACGGTTTCACCAGAGATCATGCCGGAACACAACGAATCGCTTGGCGGCAAGATTTTGTCTGGTGGGTGGTAACTCCTGCCGGTAGCCGATGTTATGGAGTACCAGTGAGTGATTTTTGATTTTAAAGTGAAACTTTTATTACTTCGTCTCAACATTTTTCGTCTGTGTGTTGCATGTTGCGTGACGGTCGGCCGCGGAGTAGGGATAAAGTGGAAGGCGCTCGCCAGAGCAGCAAAACCCAATATGGCGGCAGCTATATTGCTTTTAGAAAAATCCATACTATCCATACCTTGTGCCGTCCGCCCTTCAGGCTGATGCGACGCTGGAGTGCCGCCCCAAAAATGGGTAGAGGGCACAGGGACAATTTGTACAGGAGTCAAGAAGCGGCTGCGGTGATATGACAGCGCATTGCCCACACACGTGGGGGGCTGGATATGTCCGCAGACGCCTCCTGACGATTTGGCCCGTATGACTATATGTCGGTGGGGCCATGGGTGGTTGGTGGGTTTGTCCCTATCTACTATCCATACTTACCAATATTATAAATGCGAAAGTATCTCTGTCTGTCTGTCTGTCCTGCTTTCACGCCAAAACTACTGAACCGACTGTAATGAAATTTGGTACACAGATCTAGAGCCTACGAAACCACGCTCCTACGCGCGCTCGCGCTCGTGGCTCGTAGCCACGGGTCTAGAGCCTAAGAAAGGACATAGGCTATATAACATCCCGCTATGACCAATAGGCGCAGAGCAGTAACAAAAAATGCTGCGAAAACAGGAGCTAACGCGGACGTATTACATATTGCTCCCATTATTTTAACAGGCGCTTATTTTATATCAATTGAGATCTTTTTTAATTTACGGGAACCACCTCGTGCTCTAAACAGAAGTCCACGCGGACGGAATCGCGGGCAACAGCTAGTAAATAATAATTTCACTTTTACAGTGGTTTCATAAAACCACAAAATCGTTTTTTTACATAATCGATCGTCTGTTTTGACCTTGGTTCACGGCAATCACGATTTGTATGAATTAGTATTATTAGCTTAGATATAACTGTATCAGTGAATGATCTTATCACGCTATTTTTTATGGACAGAAGTTCACGATCGATATTGGATTTTAAGCATTTGAGATAGTGGGCTGATTTGATATCTTATAATTAGCTTCATTGCACGTATACCTATGTATATCAAATTTTCCTTTAACGTTACTCGTCTGATGGTAAGCAGTGATGCAATCGTTGATGGTAAAGCGCGCTAGTTTATTAAGAGCCTATTCACTCAAAAAAAAAACTGAGTAAATAGGAAGGAAACGGCAGTTGAGTGAGGTGATGCAATGTTAAACCCAACAACACGACCAACGATGTTGCGCCAGAGGGAGATTGATCTGTAGACCCTCCACGACCAATCTCCCGACACAACAACATTTGGCGCATCGTACCGCACCGTAGGCACGTAGCCGCACGGAGGACGAGTCTGAGTAGTTGTGTTGCAATGTGTGCCGGGTACGATGTTTTTGTGTCAGGAGTTTGGTCGTGGAGGGTCTCCACATCAATCTCCCTCTGGCGCAGCATCGTTGGTCGTGTTGTTGGATTTAACATTGCATCACCTTTTTGTTTTTTTTTTTTTCGTGGTGGAAATCCTCATAGGATGTCCGCCGCCCTAGGGTGGGCGACGGGGTCTGTCAGACTTTTATTGACTAAAACCACCCCGGTGTCTCTTCTATCACGAGCGCGCGTGGGGCCGCGGGAGTCTAAATTCTTCCGCAGCCCCACACTCTCGGTGCTGGCCCGGTCTGTCCAGGCCTCGTCTCCGGCACGGGGTAGTGGGGTGTTAAGCATCACCTAGCTCAACTGCCGTCTTCCTTCCTATTTACTCAGTTTTTTTTTGAGGGAATAGGTTCTTAATAAACTAGCGCACTATTTACCATCAACGATTGCATCACTGCTTAACATCAGGCGGGATTGCGGTCAAGCACTAATAATGATTAAAAAACATCATCAACCCTTTTATCGTCCCACTGCTGGGCACAGGTCTCCTCTCTAACAGAGAAGGATTAAACGTAATCACCACGCTTGCTCAATGCGGGTTGGCGATATCAGACTTAAAGTCCAGGTTTCCTCAAGATGTTTTCTTTCACCTTCTATTCAGTTATTGGTGTCTAAGATAGAAAGTGCATATAACTTAGAAAAGTAACATTGGTACTTGCCTGACCTGGAATCGAACTCGCACACTCATACTTGAGAGGCTGGTGTTTTAACCACTAGGCCACCACGACTCTAATATTAATTTGTTAGTCCTGTCAAATTAGTCCGCGTCTGGCGTAATTTTAGGAGCCATAGTATTCTAATCGCGTCTAAACTGTCTTTTTTTTCTTTTTTCTTGTGGGACAAAACCCGCCACACGTTATCCCACCCACTGCAACGCCTGAAAGCCAGAATCAACAGTGGGGACCGCCAGAAAAACGCCGAGCAATGAAGCTCAACGAGTCCCGGAGAAACGATTCAACTGTCTTGGGTCCCGTAACGAAATTAATCAGAAAAGAATAGCGGAGGAGTAAGTAACTGTCTATGGAGTATCTTAATTTGACATGATTAAATTGATATGTATATTCTATCCATTCCTCCGTTACGCGGAAAGACCGCATCAGGAACTCCCGCATCCGTGGCAGTCTTCGTGTCCGTGACATAACAGGCAAACTGCAAGAGAGTCTCCTACGCTGGTACGGTCACGTCTTACGAAAACCGGCACGTTACTTGGGTAACAAATGTCTTGACCTGGCGCCTCCGCCGGGCCGGAACAAGCGAGGTAGTCCAAAGAAGTGCTGGCTTGACGTTATAAGAGATGACATGCATGCCAACAATCGCACACCACGGGATGCCAAAGATCGAGCGAAATGGAGGAGTAAGGTACGATTCACACCAACCGGCTCGCATCGGGCCGGGCCGGGCGACATTTTACAATGCGGTAAAGAACATTGAAATGTATCAACAGTTATTACAGTTCATATTTGCATGCGGCTTACGCATAGTTCGACGTTCGTTCGTTACCATCCGACGGCGGTAACTATGCGTAAGCTGCATGCAAATATGAACTGTAATAACTGTTGATACATTTCAATGTTCTTTACCGCATTGTAAAATGTCGCCCGGCTCGGCCCGATGCGAGCCGGTTGGTGTTAATCGTACCTTAGTGTAGGAAAGCAGACCCTGGGCTCCAACGCGAAAACCGCGTTTGCAAACGGGATTATAAGCTGAGTTCTTAATACAATAGAAAGAAAAGAAAATACGAATGCGCTGAACTTAAAATAAATTTGTGAACTAGAATATCAGCACCAGTACCTTCCGTTCCATCAGCTTATTTCATTTGTTTCGGTACATTCGGTGGAGTAGAATCCTATTATAATGTAGTAATATGGTCACCGCATGAGTATAAATATAAGTTAATGTTGGAGCGTATCCAAAACAAATTTATAAGATTTATGTACCTAAAGCAGTATGGGGTATATCCGGGATACCCACTTCTCTATCCTACATCATTTGTGTTGGGTATGCTGGGCTATGAAAGTTTGGAGGCTAGAAGAGAAGTGGCTCTGGCCCTATATGTATTTAAAATCCTTCGAGGCATGGTTCATGATCCGGCCGTTTTGTCACTGGTAAAGTTGTGTGTCCCGGACGAATACATAGGGCGACGGAGACGGCCGCCACTCCTGGTGGTGCCGCATGCGCGCACAAACTTGTTGCAACTTGCGCCACTGACGCGTACGCTGCGTGTGCTCAACACGGTGTCCACTCGGGTCGATTTATTTTCATGCTCAGTTGGTGTGTTCACAAAGGCCATGTATTCTGTTGTGTTTGAATTGCAGTAGGTGGGTGATCATGTGTTGCATACACATGATCACTTACTTATGTTGTAGGTACCTATTAATGTATTTTTATTTCTTTTTATTTTTGATGTATACCTATGTGTGTATTGTATTGTGTGTGTGTATGGTTAGATATGGTACAACCATTGCATTGGGTGAAGGTTACCTGTAATGATGGCTGTATATGTTAATAAATAAATAAATAAATAATAAATAAATAATATTATTGATGCGAAAGTTTGTCAGTTCAAGCCGGCAGAAGTTACCACCCACCAGACAAAGCCTTGCAGCTAAGCGATTCGTCGTGATGATGTCTGGTGAAGCCGTCCGGTGGACGAGTCTGAGCAGTTGTGTTGCGATGTTTGCCGGGTACGATGCGTCAAATGTTGTTGTGTCGGGAGTTTGGTCGTTCTCCCTCTGGCGCAGCATCGTTGGTCGTGTTGTTGGGTGTAACGTTGCACCACCTCGCTCAACTGCTGTCTTCCTTCCTATTCACTAAGTTTTTTTCAAGTGATTGGGCTTAATAAACTAGCGCGCTTTACCATCAAGGATTGCATCACTGCTTACCATGAGGCGGGATTGCAGTCAAGCGCTAGTTTATAATTATTTAAAAAAAAGCATGCATGAATATGAATATTTGCACTATTCTGGTCGTGCCTCGGAAAGCACGTTAAGCCGTTGGTCCCGGTTGCCATACGAACATCTAACGTCAGTCGTTACGGGTTCTTGAAGCTCTCAAAAGTCCAACAATTGGTCTAACTGCAATGCTTCGATATCGCCTTCGGGTTGTGGAGGTCAGACGGCAGTCGCTTCACGGAAAATATCGAAGTTTAGCCAAAATCAGCAGTTAGACTGGTAAAGCGGACCCCAGACTCCAAAGCTGAAAAAGCTTCGGATGCGACTGGGATTAACGCTGAGATGATGATAATGATGCGAAAGTTTGTCAGTATGAATGAGAATGGATGTTTGTGAATGATTGTTTGTACAACGTTATTTTTTGTTAATGCGAAACCAGAATATAGTTTGTTCAGAATAAGCAACTGAATCGATTCCAATCATTTTTACAGCATGTTATATTTTTCTCCCAAATACATTTAGAAATTGTTGCACTGTGGTTACCGTGCGCGACACGCAGCTTACGATAGATTATAGTAGAGGCGCATTCGCAACAGCTGACGCCATAGGTCAACGCACCGCTATCGCCCGCCCGAGCGGAGCTTTGACCACATTTCTAATGGGAGAACCAAGAAGAATAGCAAGCTCATAACTTTGTGGTGTTTCATGATATCTTTTTGAAATTTTGTAAATAGATTCTTTACTTAGAAATACTGGGTATGTGGTTCGGGTTTCACATAAACAAAAAATAATGTTAAATTTACGCGGGTGATACCGCAGGACGCAGCTAGTAACACAATGAAACAGATTCAGTAAATCAATAATAATCGTTTATTGAGAACTACAACAAATTTGAAATTTACTATACATACATAATTTATATAAAACATTTTCCATTAACGCAAAGAACTCGGTTATCTCACTAATCGTAAAACTTTTTTTTAAAATAAAACTACTTCCAAGAACTTGAGATAATAAATTTTGTCTCATTAATCAAATTTTAATTGGTATTCATCAGTTTAACCCATAAATTTATATCAGTTTCGGTCCCAGTATAGACCCTTGAGGCACACCTCTACCGCAGTATAATCAGCCCATAACATTTGCACTGCTGGAACACAAACCTCCTCTGGAGGTGATCGTAATCAACCACGCAAATCCAGTGCACGTTGGTCGATGTGAATATGTCTTTGATTTTTTATTTTAAGCTATGCCAGTTTCTTCATAATATTTTTCTTCATCGTTTGGACCCGTGGCCAGTGAGGGCAGTGACCTATAACCCACTACTTTCGGGGTTCTTACGAATTGGAAATCTATCTAGCTGGCAATTTATCTATTTTTCAACACACAATTTGCCTTGAGTAGTAGCTAACAATTTTGAATATCGAAATTAGATTTGGTACCAACATACACCCTTGAGGAACACCCTTTTAATATACTTATAGTTTATCTGAAATACAGTTTTTTTATTCGTTTAAGAGGGGACTTTAGTGCCGAGGAATTTGGAAAATAGGTATTTCAAGAAACTATTGCCGTCGCGCTGCTTCCAACCTCTCCCGATAAAGTGCGAAGAGGACAGTTGCAGCTCAGGCTGATTTTACCTACAAAAACGTTGACCAAAAGACGTTTCGTATTCCGCTGTTTTCTTATTCAAAACACGACAGATCTCAATTATTTTTATATAAAAACTTAGAGAAAAAGTATACCTATTCTTCTATTATTTTCTTTTTTGTCAAAAACTTATCATATTTGTCTAATAGTCATCTGAACATCACGATAAAAATTGTTTTTTTTTGCGATGTTGAAGTATCTCTTTTATTATTTAAGTTTCTGAAAAAACCAAATGATAGGGGCACGGAAAATCACGATGTAAAATTGTAGAAAAAAAATTGCTCCAAAAGCATTATCCACGAAGAAAACAGCGGAATACGTTTGTATAGAGAAAGCACCACTAGAGGTTCTTAACGAGCCATGCAATATGTATTTAGCGCAAGCCTTCAAAAAGAGCATTCATTCTTTAAAATATATACTACTAAAATGCATACTTTTTTTATATTCTTTTTTTTTGGACTTTTATACTACATGTATATGTCAGTCCGATTACTATAATTATTTTACAGATTTTAATTATTTTACATACTACATCCTTAGTTTAACCTAACTGATAGTAACTTAAAAAAATACAAGCTTCTTCACTGTTGGGGTTCGAGAGTGCTGAATTTATGACTCCGACCTGTAATTTATGAATCCGACCTGTAATTTATGACTCCGACCTGTAATTTATGACTCCGACCTGTAATTTATGACTCCGACCTGTAATTTATGACTCCGACCTGTAATTTATCACTCCGACCTGTAATTTATGACTCCGACCTGTAATTTATGACTCCGACCTGTAATTTATGACTCCGACCCGTAATTTATGACTCCGACCTGTAATTTATGACTCCGACCTGTAATTTATCTAGGTGATGATGTGATGTTTCATGTGTGTAATTTTTCCAAGTGTCAAGTTTTTTTTTTTTTTTTTTTTTTTTGTTTCTCTCTCTCTCTGCATTAAACGGGACACATTCCATCAACATATGGTATACATCCTCCACTATTCCACAAGTATTACATTTTGGGAATAAATTTTTCCCATTAAAAAGGCATAATTATTTGATGGAATATGTCCTGTCAATATAAAATGTTAGCAACAGTGCTATCATCAAAATATGTACGTTAATGTTAATTTAATACTTATATTAACCCAAAAACATGTGTTACACACAAAACTATAAATAATCTCAAGAAACAATTGAACATTATTGCGTTTCTCACTTACTTGGTTGAAAGGAATCTAAAACCTATTAAAATAAACAGCATATTTTTTATTTTATAATTACAAACTAATGCTTGACCGCAATCCCGCCTGAAGGTAAGCAGTGATGTTGATGGTGAAGCTCACTAGTCTATTAAGAGCCAATACACTCAAAAATTTGAGTGAATAGGAAGAAAGACGGCAGTTGAGCGAGGTGATGCAATTTTATAAACCCGACAACACGGCCAATGATGCTACGCCAGAGGGAGATTGATCTGGATGGATCATGATCAAACTCCCGACACAACATCATTTGGCGCATCGTACCTGGCATACTTCACAACACAACCTGCTCAGACCCGTCCTCCGTACGGCTTCACCAGACATCATGCCGGAACACGACGAATCGCTTGGCGGTAAGACTTTGTCTGGTGGGTGGTAACTTATGCCGGCAGCCGATGTTATGGCCCACCACCGAGTAAAGTTTTAGGAATTAGTGAGATAGCCGAGTTCTTCATATCAATCAATAGTTATTTATAACTAAGCACATATAAAAACAGAAGATAAGACAGCTGTTATCAGTAATAGTCTGTTGCTGATGAAGCGAAAAGCAAAGGAAACTGTTGCAGGTGTAGATCTAGTTGAAGGTTTAGGTTTAGTATATGGCCACTGCAACAAGAAAATGTTGAATATATTAGCTATTTCTTTATTCTACACTAGGTGTAAATAAGCGCCTGTTAAAATATTGGGAGCAATCTGCACGTCTGCGTTTGCCCCTATTTTCCCAACATTTATTGTTACTGCTCTGCTCCTATTGGTCATAGCGGGATGTTGTATGCCCTATGTCCTTTCTCAGGCTCTAGAGTAGGGTTGTAACGGAGGCTTGTTAGCGGAGGCGGAGACGGATGCGGAGGCGACGAGTCTCACCTCCGCGGATGCGGAGGTTAACGGAGGCGGAGGCGGAGGCGAAAGTACATATAGATAAAATTGAAATTTATGGTTAATTAAAACATTTTTTTTATTTTAAATACATACATTTAATAGTAGTATACTTGGTAAAAAAAAATATTACCTTCTTGTAATGAAAATTAAGGAGAAACAAATTGTGCTTGTCGCATTCCCGCCTCGCACTAGTTGATTCTTGACCATTTCAAACGCGGCCGGACTATTTATTTATTGCATAAATACGTAAATAAACCTCCGTTATAACTCCGCTAAAAATTGTGCGGAGGCGGAGGCGGAAGCGAAGATACGATTTCTTGCGGAACTTCCGCAGTAACGGAAGCGGAGGCGAAGCTCCGTTACAACCCTACTCTAGAGTATCTGAGTACTAAAGTTCATTACAATCGGTTAAGTAGTTTTGGCGTGAAAGCCGGACAGACGGACAGACAGACAGAGGTACTTTCGCGTTTATAATATTAGTATGGATTATACAATATGTAAAGGAAACCCAGTCCGCCCATCTATACTAATATATAAAGCTGAAGAGTTTGTTTGTTTATTTAAAAGCGATAATCTCAGGAACCATCGGTCCGATTTGAAAAAATATTTTTGCGTTTTGAAGCCCATTAATCCAGGAAGGCTTTACGCCATATAACATCACTCTGCAACCAGTAAGAACCGAGCATAATAACTAACTACACGCGAACGAAGTCGCGGACGGCCGCTAGTAAGGATAATAAAGGTTAGGTAAACACATGACCAAATAACATGAAAACTCAGATAATCACCATAGTAACAATAGTAATAAATTTTGAAATAATCTTTTTTTTTCCGGGAATTAATTCCAACTTCCCCAAAATTTGGTAATTTTTGACGGTATTATTATGAGCGAATAGCGATGCGACCGCGTGCCGCGTGCCTGCGTGATGAAGGGAGTGGAGTATAACTAACTCCACGCGAATGAAGTCGCTGGCGGCCGCTAGTCTTATATACCCGCGTATATTCACGTAGGTTTTTTTAATATACTCTGCTCCTATTAAACGCAGCGTGATGTTATAATATAGCCTAAAGCCTTCCTGAATTAATGGGCTATCCAACGCAAAGAGAATTTTTCAAATTGAACCAGTAGTGGCTGAGATTTATAGCGCGTTCAAATAAACAAACTCTTCAGCTTTATATATTAGTATAAATAAATAAAGCGTTAGAAGATCAAGAAGATAATACTTACTATAATTGTCTTCTTTGCGTCATTGCAATTGATTGTGTCAACGGATGTCTTGAACTTCTCCAAGCTCGCTTTGTCTGTAAAGTCCGGTTGGAATTTGAAGCTGTTGGAATGAAATAAAAGGTATTCGTTATAACGGGATTTGTTCCTAATTATCTTAGTATGGTTAGTACCTAATCCTAATACGTAACTGATTTTGGAAAGGACGGTCAAAATGGGAAGCGATTGATAACTATTTCTTTAGTTATCACCGTCCTTCGTGGGCCCGTTTTTGGATTCCGTACTTAGTTTTTTTTTGGGACAAAACTTGCCACTCTTTTCCCACCCACTGCAACTCCTGAAAGCCAGAATCAACAGTGGAGACCGCCAGAAAAACGCCGAAAAGAATAGCGGAGGAGTAAGAAAAAAGATATTTTTTTCACTTCCCTCCATAGCAAGCAGGAGATAGAACAGAACTAGGCCAATCTGCACAAAGGGACATTATTGCAACTGGGAGAAGCCCAGATTGCCAAGCGCTACGGAATAAAATTTGATTAAGTTAATGGGTCCTATGTAGGTATGTGCTGTTAAAATTGATTCCAATAATAGGTATGGCAAAAGCACCTGAACGCACGGAAATTAGTTCTAGTTTCTACAAGGTCCGTATAATATAACAACTCCGGATGTAACTTGTACACTATCCAACATAATATTGCGTTCATTCTGCCAAAGAATACACTCCCACAAGATGTGATGTGCGGACTGTTCAAATTCACAGTTCGATGTAGAACACTGACACAAAGGCGAAGGAACAAGTTTAAAAGAATACAGTTTACTTTTAAAGTTGCCATGACCTGTGAGAAATTGGGCAACGCAGTGGTCAACCTCCAGCCATGTCTTAGCCAGCCGATCGCCAACGGATGGAAAGAACAGATGGAGGTGCTGGCCCTTGATGGAATTATCCCACCTACTTTGCCATTCGGATAAGAGGTCCTCCCAGACGTCAGTCTGAGGTTTAAATAATTTAGAAATTCTATTGAGGTCGCGTTGTGTAACAAAGTTAGTGTCCATGGCCTCCCCCCTTGCGGAGTAGTACATTGAAGCACGTCGCTGTACTTCTCCTGTTCACCGTACACTGTTCAAATTCACAATTCGATGTAGAACATTCATTCATCCGTACTTAGTATGTTAACTTAAGAGGAGTCCAGTGCCGAGGAATTTGGTAAATAGGTATTTGAAGAAACTATTGCCGTCGCGCTGCTTCCAACCTCTCCCGATAAAGTGCGATGAGGACAGTTGCAGCTCAGGCTGAATTTACCTACAAAAACGTTGACCAAAAGACGTTTCTTACACCGCTATTTTCTTTTACAAAACACGACAGATCTCAATTTTTATTATATCAAAATTTAGAGGATGAGTATATAACCTATGCCTCTATTATTTTATTTTTTGTCAAAAGCTTTTCACATTTATGTAATAGTCGTCTAAACATCGCGGTAAAAATGGGTTAATTTTCGGGATTTTGAAACATCATATTTCTTTTATTAATCAAAGTTTCGAGTCCTAGCGCTGAACAATGCAGCAAATTATCTAATAAAAAATAACTTAAAAATTAATATTACTAAAACAAATTTATTACAATTTCAAACATACAAATCGAATATAATAAATAATCTAGACATTCAATACAAAGACTCTAAACTAACTACTGTGGATAATTGTGTATTTTGACAAAAATTGCAACTGGAAAGCACATATTGATAAAGTTGTTGTAAAAATTGATCGTTATGTTTATGTGTTAAAAAGGATTCGACAAACAACTAATCATGATACAGCAATGCTTGCGTATCATGGCTATGTATCGTCCGTACTTCGATACGGTCTAATAATCTGGGGGAACTCAGTGGAGGTTGATAGAGTGTTTAAATCCCAAAAAAAATGCATCCGAGCTATCTGTGGAGCTCATTTTTTGGACAGCTGTAAGCCACTGTTTCAAAGATTAAACATCCTGCCTTTACCATGTCTATACATTTTTGAAACATGTACTATCAGCTGTAGAAGTCCATTCCCACCTTAAAGACTACTGTCGCCTGCGCTAAACCGGCCACGCACACTACCGCATTATTTTTTTAACGCAGTCTCCGTCTTTCTTTAAAGTAATGCAAAATTTCGTTACTTCATTTGAAGTTAAGTTAGCGGCCGCACTTAGCAATGGTGCTATCATAAGCGAGCGATTGTGGGTTCGATCCTTAATAAAGGCAAATCTTTTTGTTGTTTCATATAATTTAAAATATTAAAACTAAAATAAAAATATTAAAATTATAATATTTAAACGAATAGGAAAATTTATTGAATATTTATCCCAAAAAAGGTTTTTATTATATGTTTTAGTTTACTATAGAGGTAATATAATAAAAAAATATATAAAAATAAAACAATAAGCATATTATAATGCAATATACTATAAAGTTATATATTATTCGGTATAGATATACTTAGGGCGGGTTGTTTCACGTTCACTTAACGCATGCGTAAAAGTTAAAAATGGTGCTAACCATCGTCAAGTCAAAAAATGAGTTGTTTCACAATACGTAAACGTCAACGCACGCAAAAAAATAGGATTACTTTAACCGATGCTCTGAGCACTGGTTAACGTAACTTATGTCAAGTTGTGTTTAGTCCGCCGTGGAGTCAATCAGTGAAAACAACATAAACTCCCTTTTGTATTCGCGAGTTTGGTCTATAATTGACGATAGTAGGTAGTTCATCTGATGATGATACAAGTACCGTAAAAAGAAAAAGAAAGGTGTTTAGCAGCCCAAGTTCTGTTTTTTTTTTTTTTTATATTACTGTTGTTGTCTGTTTCTTTACAGAACAACACATCTTTATATTTTTCAAGCGAAGATTGAAAGCGATCTTTCTCATTTTTTGTGAAGTTAGTGAAATGAAATGAAATCGTTTATTAAGCAAGTAGGATCACTGATCACTTTTACACGTCATGTTTTATTTTTTTTCCGTTCTTTAAAAAAAATATGTTTACATTATAGAATATACGTGTTTTGTTAGATTGCAATGTTTAACATATACCTACTTATTAAGGCCTTAAACATAGTAACTATGTTTAAGTGTATGTAGTAGTACGAGTGAGTGTAGTAATTTACTTACTTTGGTGTGTATGGTGGGGGTTATATAAATAATAAATAAATATATACGGACAAATCACACAGATTGAGCTAGTCCCAAAGTAAGATTGAGACTTGTGTTATGGGATACTAACTCAACGATACTATATTTATAATAGATACATATATAGATAAACATCCAAGGCCCAGGCCAATCAGGAAATGATCGTTTTCCATCATGACCTGGCCGGGGTTCGAACCCGGGGCCTCCACGTCGCAAGCAGGCGTGTTGACCGCTGCGCCACGGAGGACGACAATGTTTATGTTTGGTTACTATGTATTATACCTTAGCCGGCTATTAATATTGTAACATATAATTGTTTTTTGTCCCAAATATATAAAATAAAAATAAAATGTATCCATTTTTCGTCAAAGTATAGCTTTTCTATAGGTACACAGTTTTCTAGTATAAACGGACTTAATTTATAAAATGGCACGAAGTTATTTCCCACAACAATAAACAATAATACCAAGAAAGTTAGATAAACTACAGCACATGACAGTCGCCTAGATAAAATTTGCTGGGGCGATGTATGTGGCCGGGTACATCGTTGCAACGCAATGTATTCGTGCGCAGACGATGTAGCATCGGGGCGCTGTCGGTAAAGTGGCGCGCTTCAAAGGACTTGTCGCGACAATATTCGCTGGAGTAGTCACACCTACGTCACTTCAGTGCAGGGTTGCCAACTGTACGAGGTTCCTCGTACAAATACGAGATTTGTGGTCTTCCGTACGAGGTACGAGGACGCTATGAACCTCGTACAATAATGTACGAGATTTTCATATTGTAGGAACTTCACACGTAAATCGCTAGCTCCGGTGTACGAGCTCCTACTCTGTTTCTTTTTTTTTAGACGTTTCTTTCCGGTGACCCTGTTGACGACTAATACTTCATCCACTTTGACGAATGACATTTTTTTTTTTTAAAAAACGTTCTTTCCGGTGACCCTGTTGAGTGCTGACGTGACGACTAGTACTACATCCACTTTGGCGAATGAGCTTTTTCAACCCTGCTTCAGTGTCGTCCAGACTTTGAAGTAGGACTGACGTTCTTTTTGCATATTTTTTACATTGTTTTTGTTTTATTTGTTGTGTAAACATGTAATAAATAATAATTTATTGACATATAATGCAAAGCCAGTGCTTCCTCCATCGTCTCGGCCGCACAACTAAACAACGAATATTCGCCGTAGGCCGATTTCTGAATCTTCGCCCGCCAATGAGAAGAACATCGTGTATGTCTGACAAGGACAACAGATATTTTGCGCGCCAACGCGAAACGAATCTTCGCCTGCTAATGTAGCCCCGGCATTTAACGAACGTTAAACATCATCAAAGTTACGTTAACGGACGTAACTTTTTGACGTACGTATGTTACGATAACCAACCGTTTGAAACAACCCGCCCTTATACTAACAAATGAAACAAACGTTGAAACGGCAGCATTGTAATATTTTATATAAAAGTAATCCTTGACAAACTTATGATATTGTTATGGTAAAAAATACTAAAAACATTTTTGGTTGTTAGATATGAAAATTATAATATTATACATATATTATGATTAAAGAGGTTATAGCTTAATTATTCATTTTCTTAAAGAAAAGAGGATTGAAGCTTAACCTGAATATTATTGCAGTCATAAAATAATCTATACTAAAACACAAAATAGCGCTTATTACATTTACAATTTTTTTGCGTGTATAGCATGGTACTAGTGCTGTCATCCTGCAGTGACTTTTTTCGGAGTTTGATGGCATGAGATTATAATCTTCAAGCGCTTTCTTAGTTCAAAAGTAAACGAACTTATTTCTTATCGAATTCCGAAATTATTGTTTTTATAATTTACCAAAAGTAATTTGTATTGAAACTGCAAAAGGCGACATCTGTTAGCCATTAAGCCAACCGAACATATTACTATCACTTAGCTAAATTACTTTAGAGATGGTTTAGAGTCCGTTATTAAGATATATAATGGTATATATTTAAAACACTCTGTAGGACACTTCTGCACTGTGATTGTTATCAATAGTTTTTTTTTTTGTTTAGCTCGATAAGACTCCACCAGTCGCGCCAGTTTATTTTTAAACCACAAATGCAACCTCCCTTCTTCGCAAGATTTAAAAGTTTATTCAACGGTAAATATTGTCGTTTCGTTTCACTTGTCTCGACAGCTACCTTCGTCCTCCAACCTCTTGACCTTGACCTCCAACGGCTTACAGTATTTCTCTAAAACAATAACAATTTTATTACAGACTTGCAACAAGCTATTAGTTTGCACCTTAACACAAATAATAATAAAAACAACTTACACAAAAGCCGGTTTCATATGATATTTGAGATATATTGCTGCATATGTCTGCATATTGATTAAAAAAGTAAAACTAATAACACAAACTGGTAACTCTAAGTTCACCAACTAACAACAGCTAAGTAATATTATTTGAGTTATTGTAGCTAATAATAGTTATTGTAGGTAGCGGAATATTTTTTTGTGAAGGAGTGATTCAGATTCTTTCAAGTCTACCGTCATCTTTTTATAATGACTCTAATATAGAAAAAATCTTAAAAGAAAGTATCATCTTTAAGTTGCGGATCGGTATTTTTAGATATTTTTGTTGTCAGCATTCATAACTCACCAATAAACATTTAAAAAATATTTTGTAAGTTATCAGATTTGAACTCGAACCACCTTGAACGCCTATCAAGGCGAAAACCGTTAGGCCATTGAAACACTTACTGTGGACGTTGAAATTAGTAAGTAGTACCTAACAATCATAAGCGGGCAGCAAAGTGTATGAGTGTGTATCAAACTTTATTATAGAAGAAGGTCGTAACTACAACTAGTATTGCTTGGCCATAGTTTTGTGAGATTGCAACTCGACTTTTGGTCTTGACTGTAACTTTGTAAAAAGAAATTACAATTTATTTGAAACTTTGGAAGACAGGCCAAATAGCCGAACACGACATAAAGACAGACTTCGTTTACCATGAATAAAATTAAAATTATTTAAGAAAAATGCACATTGTATGTCCATAATGATTTATAATAAATTACCAAATAGTTTACAAGAATTACCTTTGACATTATTTAAGAAAATGCTTTTTAAACTATTGTTGTCAAAGAATTACTATAGAATTAAGGACTATTTAGAAGATAAATTTATGGAATTAGGATAATGTAATTTTAACAATAAATTTGCACGCCATATATGGCAGGATACGCTGGAAAAAATGTACTGTAACACCCTGTATACCGTATTTTGGCAAATAAACATTTTTGATTTGATTTGAAAAAATCAAATAATAAGGGCGCATATAACCAAGGTGTGAAATTGTAGAAAAAAATCATGGTTCTATAAGCGTTATCCACGAACAAAACAGCGAAATACGTTTGTATAGAGAAAAGGCCACTAGAGTCCCCAATAGCACATTTTTTTTAACACTATGGTAGTTATTGTGATGGACGGTAAACTACGGTTTTGGTCGAATTTTTCTCTCCTTATACGCAACCAAACATGACACAACAGATATCAAAATGCACAGAATTTATCGAAGATTCTGCCTCGCGTATATGACATTCATGGATATAATTATTTTTTCCAAAAAGTTACTTTTTAAAAATGCCCGCTCTGAGAGTGGGTGGCGGCAGCTCGTAATTAAAATATAGCAATAACTATGTAGTTGAGACTGCGAAAGTTTGTGAGTAAGAAGGATGTGTGTCAATCTATCACGCTAAAAAAACCGGCACGGATTTAGATGAAATTTGGCACACAAATCTATACTAATATAATTATAAAGCTGAAGACTTTATTTGTTTGTTTGAACGCGTTAATCTCGGGAACTACTGTCCCGATTTGAAAAATTATTTTTGCGTTGGATAGCCCATTAACCAGGTAGGCTTTAGGCTATATAACATCACGCTGCGACCAATAAGAGCGGAGCATAACTAACTCCACGCGAACGAAGTCACTGGCGGCCGCTAGTCTATATATATATACAGTATGTTAAATAACAGAGGGCGTTCCCTTAAACTCGTTAATATATATCATTAATAGATTAAAATAAAAATATCAGCATAGAAAAATAAGCATAAAATAATCCGAATAAAAAGAAATTATAATTGAAAATAAATTTGAAACCTCCTGTTTTTAATCAAAATAGTAGCGCGGAATAGTATCTACCTAACGTTGCATTGCCCAACACACATCAATCAATTAGATCTTAGATCGCCGCCGCATACGCGGCTCGTCATTCATAAATAAATTGCGACGTTGCCGTCTTTCATGTTCGCGTGTACAGTGTGTTTCTTTTACATGTCAATTTAAAAATTTTTATTGAATATTTTCATATTGAAAAAATTTTAAAACATTTTGTTTTCGAATGGAAATATTTTTTTTAGCATGTATGTATGCTATACTATTTCGGGTTAACGGGAACGCCCTCTGTTAGTTAACATACTGTATAAAAGAAAGTCGTGTTAGTTACACTATTTATAACTCAAGAACGGCTGGACCGATTTGGCTGAAAATTGGTAAGAAGAGAGCAAAAAACTGGAAGAAGGAAATAGGATACTTTTTATCCCGTTCCCGTCGTTCCCGTGTGACGTGACATAAACCGTGGTATAACAAAACGCAACTGACTTGGAATAACAAAACAACTCAGTCAAAAAGCCTTTAAGGCGGAACAAAGTTCGCCGGGTCAGCTAGTAATTTATAACTAAGAATAACATAGAGGATACGCGGGTGAAACCGCAAGGCACAGTTAGTAACACAATAAAACAAATTTAGTAAATCAATAATAATCATTTATTGAGAATGACAACAAATTCGTAATTTACTATACAGACAATACATACATAATTTATAAAAACATTTTCCATTAAATATGTAAGGCAAAGAATTTAGCTATCTCACTAATCGTAAAAATATATATTTTTTGAAATAAAACTACTTCTAAGGAAGCTATAAACTTGGCATAACTAATCTTGTCTCATTAATCAAATGCTACTCATCAGTCTAAACCATAAATTTATATGAGTTTCGGTCCCAGTATTCACCCTTGAGGTACACCTCTATCGCGGCATAATCAGCCCATAACAAAAAGCTGTACGTAGATAGATAGTAAGATGTGTGTAAAGTGAAGCCGTACGGAGGACGTACGATGTGTGCCGGGTACGATGCGCCAAATTTTGTTGTGTCGGGAGTTTGGTCGTGGAGGGTCTCCAGTCAATCTCCCTCTGGTGCAACATGGTTGGTCGAGTTGTTGGATTTAATATTGTATAACCTCGCTCAACTGCCTATTTACTCAGTTTTTATTTTTGAGTGCATAAGGTTAATAACCTAGCGCGCTTTACCATCAATGATTGCATCTCTGCTTACCATCAGGTGGGATTGCGGCCAAGCACTAGTTTTTAATTATTAAAAGAAAATGATAACATTTGCATTGTTGGAAGGCATCTTGTAAGACGGAGGTGGTCGTAATCAACCACGCAGACCTGTAGAACACGCACAAACTGTAGTTTTAGTAGTTTGCATGTTCGAGTACGAGACTTTTGGTGATATTTTTTCTATGTACTTTTTTCTTTTTACTTTTATTAATAATGTATATTTTATAGTATCTAATTGTAAAGTGCGTTTTGTTTGTGCGGAATAAATATATTTCTTTCTTTCTTTCTTTCTTTCAGACCCATTGCACGTTGGTCATTGGTCGATGTGACATGTCTTCAATTTTTTTATTTCAAGATATGCCAGTTTCCTCATAATATTTTCCTTCAAAATTTTGAGGGCAGTGCTGATAAATAAATTTCCTACATAAAGTAAAGCTCCTGTTTAGATCTGAATCTGCATTAAGTAGTAACCATCAATTTTGAACATCGAAATAAGATTTGGTACCAACATACACCCTTGAGCCCTATATTTACCCTATATTTTTAGGAATTAGTGAGATAACCGAGTTCTTCATGTCAAGCAATTGTTATTTTTAACTAAGCACATATAAAACATAGGATAACACAGCTGTTGTCAGTAGTAATCGGTTGCTGATGAAGCGAAAAGCAAAAGAAACTGTTGTAGATCTAATTGTAGTAGTTGAGCACTGAAACAAGAAAATGAATGGTATATTTGCTGTTTCTTTATTCTACATACCATGCAACCTCTAGCAACTCATAATTTTGGGCAGCATATAACGAACCTCTAACTTGCAAAGAGGCTTTCCCGTATATTTTGTCAATTTGTATTCAATAGGGATGTGTCCAAAGTATCAAAATCAACAAAATCATTAGTCCGTCTTATAGATAACTAGCTTTCCGCCCGCGGCTTCGCCCGCGTGGAGTTCGGTTATATCGCGCTATTTAGATTTCCCTCGGGAACATCAAATTTTTCCGGGATAAAAGGTAGCCTATGTCCTTTCTCAGGGTCTAAAGATTGTCTGTACCAAATTTCATCAAAATCGGCTGAGAGGTTTAAGCGGGAAAGCGTAACAGACAGATAGACAGACAGACAGAGTTACTTTCGCATTTATAATATTAGTATGGATAAAAAAATTAAGACACGTATTTTTTATTTTGAGAAATTACCAAAAACAATGGAGATGATATAGCGTATTAAAGTAACGGAGTGGGGGCTAATTACGTCACGCCGTGGTATATTTTGTACCACGGCGTAACGTCATGCGACATTTCAAATAAATATATCTTCCTAAGTATTTCAATGAAAGAAAAAATAAAAAATACCTGTTCATTATTTTTTTATAAATCTGTCTGATGGACTTTAAATAATTTTTTAGGACACAACCCAATTGCCTAAGTCAGAAAATGACTTAATTGCTACCGTATCTATTGTATATTCGACTTCATTAATCTCTTTACCATTTTCAATGTTTTTAAGTTAATAAACAGTTTATTAAGTGTATGTAGCAGTCCAGACAGACATATATGCAAATACATATATTGAATCAACCTTGAGTGACAAAGGAATTACGAGGTTATCATTAATAAATTTAAATAATCAGCCAGTAATAGAAGAACACAGAGCACTGTAATTTCTAGGGCTGTGGATATGTACAAGATGAACTCAATGTGGGTTGGCACGCCTAGCTGCAAAATATAGTTTAAATGAAATTAATAATATACGATATGTAAAGAAAACCCTGTCAGACCCATAACGATAATAAAGGTTATGTAAACACATGACCAAATATAATATAAAATTTTACGCAATCATCATAGTAACAATGCTAATGAATTTTGAAATAATCTTTTTTTCCCGCGAATCAATTCCAACATCCCCGAAATTTGGTAATTTTTAAAAAAGTGACAACACCGTTTCGGCGGTATTATTCTCTTTGCCCGCGCATTGCCTACCGCACATGTATTAAGTTACCTCTTTTTGCGAAATAATATTTATTTTTTTGGGGGATTTTTTAAGTTTAGCCCGGCTTTATGGGCTAAATAAGATATCGATACCTAACAATACCTTCACGGATCGGACAGGGTTTCTTTACATATTGTATAACATGTAATTAACGCACACCGTCAAAACCTCCATTAGAATATTACCTATGTTATAATCATAATACATACACGGAATTGTTCTGAAATGTTCTTGGAATAAGGTTTATTGTTCTTTGTTTCGTATTGAATGATTAAATTTGTATCATCATTCTCATGCCCTTATCCCAGTTTATTTGGGGTCGGCGCAACATGTCTTTTTCTTCCATACATCCCTATCAGAAGCCATCTCGGCAGTCACCCCCTTCTTAGCCATATCATCCTTCACACATTCCATCCACCGTTTCTTTGGTCTTCCCCTACTCTTATAGCCATCAACATTCATAATTAAAACTCTCCTCACGACATTCTCCTCATTTCTCCGTAACACATGCCCGTACCATGACAACCGATTTCCACACAACTTTTCAGCTACCGGTGCCACTTTCAGACTTCCTCTGTACTCATTTCAATGATTAAATTTGTATGAATATAAGTAAAACTGCGATTTTAAAAGTATGTACAAACAACACAGTTAATATGACAACCATTTAAGTAGTTTTAATTATTTTTGCGATAAAAAATTACCTATATTAAAAATGATATAAATAGAATAGAATACTCTTTATTATGTACATCAAATAGATTACAGAACATAAATTTATAGATGTTACAAAGGGTGACACAATGAGCGGTCTTATCGCTAAGAGTGATCTTTTACAGACAACCTTTGGATGGAATACTAAGGGGAAGGAGAGAGAAATAGTGTATGTAGTCTACAGTGTAATATTTACATAGAATCCATACTAATATTATGAATGCGAAAGTATCTCCGTCTGTCTGTCTGCCCGGCTTTCACTTAACCTTAACTACTTAACCGATTGTAATGAAATTTAGTACACAGATAGTCTAGAGCCTAAGAAAGGGCGCAGGCTATAAAACATCCCGCTATGACTAATAGGAGCAGAGCAGGAACAAAAAATGTTGGGAAAACGGGAGCAAACGCGGACGTACATATTACGAAGCTTACGCGGGTGAAACCGCGGGGCAATAAATATGTACGTTAGGTCGTTAAGTGTATCATACTAGCTTAAATAAATATATACATATAATAAACATCATACAAGAGCAAAATAAACAAATTATGATATGTTTAAAGAGAGAGAAAGATTCAGTAAACGATTCTGAACAAACTGTTTTCAGGAAGTGCGTTAATTAATTAACATGTTGTGTAAAGTGTTAGAAGATCAAGTAGAGAATACTCACCCTATTGTATTCTTCATCAAGGTTCTCTTTGCTGACGCAATAGATTGTATCAACGGATGTCCGGAACTTCTCCACACTAGCTTTGTCTGTAAAGTCCGGTTGCAATTTGAAGCTGTTGGTACGGAATAAGAAGGTATTCGTTATAACGGGCTTTCTTCCTAATTATTTTAGTACTAGCGGCCGCCTGCTGCTTCGTTCGCATGGAGTTAGTTATGCTCCGCTCCTATTGGACACAGCGTGATGTTATATAGCCCAAAGCCTTCCTGAATTAATGGGCTGTCCAACACAAAAATAATTTAGAAAAATTCTTTTTGTGCGCTAATCTCTTCAGCTTATATATTAGTAAAGATGGTTAGTAATAATAATAATAAAGCCCTTTTATTTCTAACAAGTTTGAAGGTTGTCTGGTAAACCGTACGGAGGAAGGGTCTGAGCAGTTGTGTCGGGAGTTTGGACGTGGAGGGTCTCCAGATCAATCTCCCTCTAGCACAGCATCGTTGTTCGTGTTGTTGAGTTTAACATTGCACCACCTCGCTCAACTACCGTCTTCCTTCCTATTCATTAAGTTTTTTAAGTGAATAGGCTTAATAAACTAGCGCGCTTTACCATCAACGCTTTAGCATCTGCATTATGGGTTCGCGTGAAAAAGTATTGTCTCACCACGAATATGCGAGGGCAACTTCATCACGATTCTTAAGCCGGGTGTATTATACAATATGCAGCTAATCTTTTAAAAATCGGAGTAGATCGCATGCCAACTGACAGTAACGGCATGATTAGAGTGAGTAGTGAGTTCTGTCAAATTGTGGATATCTCAGATGACCTATTAAATAATTCTATCCGGATCTTCAAACAAATATGGCCAACCGAGAATGGCTATGCGAAAGGGCAATTTTGGCGCCGACTAATGAAATAGTAAATTATATGAACAAATCATGTTAAAAGTTTAGGGAAATGTTATCGAATACCTCTCAGTGGACAATGTTACGGACACTGAACAAGTTACATCATATCAAGAGTGCCATCCCATAAGTTGATACTAAAAGTTGGTGTTCCAGTCCTATTAATGAGGAATCTTGAAGCTCCAAAGCTGTGTAATGATACTAGGTTACAAATAACACATTTGAGTCACAACATTGTAAAGGCTACAATCATGGCTGGAATGGCAAAAGGATAAAATGTATGTTTTGGCAAAAGACAGCAAAACAAAAAAAAGTTGTTTATAAAACCGTACTTACTTAAATGTGCTCATATTTTATCAAGCGTAATAATTTTTAACCCTTATTTCATAATATCCTAAGCATATCCAAACACCAACCAACCCAAAATAATTTGAAGTATGATATTTGATGTTTCTTCCCTTTGCTTAACCTTCAAACCCGGTAAAATTAACGTTGCTATAGACCATAAGGATCTTTATAATCCTCCTAATAATATAAACGCGAAAATGTGTGAGGATGTTTGAAACCTTGCAGTAATGTAGGCATTTATCTTAGCATTCCCCCGGAAACGGGAACCACCGCGCGCTATAAACTGAAGTCTACCCGGACGAAGTCGCGGGCAATATAATGTTGAATAGCTGAAAATTAGTATTTTGTAATTAAAAAGGTTTAGGAACTTTTCATATCAGCACAATACTGAAAATAATATCGCGTAACTCCTACGACAAAGGTACAAAAACTTCAAACAATAACATTGCTATGAACTTTTATCTAGGCGTTTTAACGTTTCCCAATGTGTTTCCCATTGCTGATTTTGCGCTACTTGAAGTAAATATGTACAAAGAGCTAAATTGCAAAAAAAGAAATTGATAGGTACAACGGATTTACGATAATACCTGATCTTGTCATGTCAAACCAAAATAATGCACAAAAACAATTGGGATTTTTTTTATGTTTAGTAGTTCACGAAAGTTACCTATTAGAAATTTTTAAACACTATACAATTCATGAATGAATATTTCATAATATTACCTGTTGGTGTGAATTTCCTATTCGTTTAACCGAGCTGGGGCAGCTGTTTGCCATCTCTTTTGATCAATGATTGAATAAGCTATCGGTGTTCCTCCTAATATCAAGGTACACCGAGCTATATGTTGCAAAGCACTTCGGGAGTCAGTCAATATTAGTATTGTCTATAGTTTACACTTAGGATTATTTTGAGGTTATGTTATGAACATTTTTTTATATTTTAGCACTTGGAAGATAGTTCGTGCTGCGGGGAGCTGCCCACTGCTCACCACCCGCAAGCCCGCACCTACGGTGACCGGGAGTTCGATGTTGTCTCCCGACCAGGTCGTCTCCTGCGGCGGCTAGAGGCGTGAGGGCGCTTGGATTCCCGCTTCCTCACGCGCTCCGCCTCCTCCTTTTTTTTATAAATATGGCTGGAGTGGGAAATCCTCATGGACGCCCAGACTGCTTCACTGGTAAGCCAGTTTGGGCACTGCCGTACTCTTACCGGCTAAAACCCACTCCTGCCTTTGCTCATTGTCCCTCTGATATGATCAGAGACCTTTTTCTGCGCGTTGTATGTATTGCCATCTTTTAGATGTATAAAGTTTTTGTACAGTCCGCCTCCTCCTTAGCCAGCATCACTGCTTCGCAGAAGAAGGCATTACTGCTTACCATTAGGCGGTCAAGCGCTATTTTGTATCGATTAAAAAAAGAACACGTACATGACAGCACACCAAGCTACTAAAATTTTTCAATTTATTATATTTTCAATTTTATTGCTAAAACATTAACACAGGGCAGGTTTGGTCCCTTCGTGTGTGGAGTACTGCAGCCACATTTGGGCTGGTGCTGCTAAGTGTCACCTGGCCACTTTGGATTCAGTGGAGAGGCGTGCGAAGAGGCTGATTTGTGACCCTGATTGAACTCGAGATGGTCTCCAAAGCCCAGAGCACAGGCGTAGAGTAGCCAGCCTTTCGGTGTTCTATAGGATGCATTTTGGGGAGTGTGCGAGGGAATTGCATGATTGAATTCACACGTTCCACCATCGGACGACCCGTCGTACGGCAAGTTTCCACCATTACGTTGTTAATATCACTACGATCCGGACGAAGCGTTTCGCCTCCTCCTTTATACCGAGTACATCGAGGGACTGGAACAATTTGCCAGCGGTGGTGTTTCCGTCGGACTACAATTTGAGTGTCTTCACGGCTAGATTGATAGGCTCTTAATAAACTAGTGCGCTTTACCATAAACGATTGCGTCGCTGCTTGCCATCAGGCGGGATTGCGGTCAAGCGCTGTCTGTCTGTCTGTCTGTCTGTTATGCTTTCCCGCTTAAACCTCTCAACCGATTTTGATGAAATTTGGCACAGACAATCTTTAGACCCTGAGAAAGAACATAGGCTATCTTTTATCCCGGAAAAATTTGATGTTCCCGAGGGAAATCTAAAAAGCGCGATATAACCGAACTCCACGCGGGCGAAGCTGCGGGCGGAAAGCTAGTAATTTATAAAAAAAAGGCTGTTTCAGAATTTCGGGTAGCTTGCTATCGTCCGTACATTGGTCTCTGAAATGTTCTTCAAAGCAGAAAGAACCACACAGATTGAGAGGACCAGCAGTGTAATTGCCCCACTATCAGTAGCAATGGGTTTCAATTTTGACAGTTCACCAACATTCATTGCGTTATTTACGTTGTTAAGTAGACACATTTTGTAACATATAGATCAACTAGCTGCGCCACACGGTGCACCCGCGTTTTTTTTTATATGCCCGGCTCCTATTAGTCGCAGCGTGATGTTAAATAGCCTAAAGCCTTCCCGGATTAATGCGCTATCCAATGCAAAGATTTTTTCAAATCGGACCAGTAGTTCCTGAGATTAGCGCGCACAAACAAACAAACAAACTCTTCAGCTTTATATATTAGTATAGATGGATTAGCAATATTTTGAAATGACTCCAACTGATAGTAATTATGTGCTAAGCAATCTTTCTGTACCCGGGGCTTTTATTTAGGTAATAAGTTTTTAACCGACTTTAAAAAAAGGTGGCTATCAATTCGACCCGTATGTATGTAAGCCAAATTTCAAGTGTGTGTATCTATGTATGTTTTTATGTTTGTGCGTGTGGAACGACAAGTCCGATTTAAGTAATTCTCTTTTTGTTGTACTAGGTATTGTTCAACTTAGGGAATATTGCATGTTTCATCAAAATCGGTTCAGTAGTTTTTGAGATAGGGATTGTTTCGTATTGATGAGAACTTATTCTAACATGGATGGCTCTAGAAGTCGGTGGCGAGGTAAACAACAGAAACCTCGAGACACCGCCTTCTAGACCATGACAAAAGTTACATTATTTTTTCCTTTTAAGTCTTTTTTTGAAGTCGGTTTCTATGTTTTTTGTAAAAAGTTTTTTTTTTGTTTTTGCTTTGATAGTATTTTGGCGTGGCTAGCTGGCATATGATAAATAATTTCATTGATGTTGTTGTGTACCCATAGTATTGTATAAAGTCATGCTGGGGAGTTTGTTCCGCCACTTCGTCTTCCCAGGGAAAGCACAGGGAAGTGTCGATGGGTGGGCGTTTTAGGCGACTGTCTATATTAGCTTTCCGCCCGCGGGTTCGCCCGCGTGGTAGTCGGTTATATCGCGCTTTTTAGATTTCCTTCGGGAGTATCAAAATTTTCCGGGATAAAAAGTACCCTATTATTTAATCTGGACTTATAACTACGTCTGAAAATTTCAAAGCAATCAATTCAGTAGTTACGGCGTCAAAGCGGAACAAACAAACAAACAAACCCACTTTCTCATTTATAATATAAATTAGGGAAGTAAGGATTGAAGTTCAAATAGTTCTAAATTCTCAGCCTAATTAGACTTTTGATTTTGATTTTGTCAGAAGCAAATTCTTCTAGTCTCTCAAGTGTGTATAAACGCCCGAGGACATATTCTTTTTCCGAATCTTGGTGGAACTGTGATGACGTAATTTGCGTAAGAATAACCAACATTAAAATTAACACAGACGCAACTTGGGTAGGCCCCCGACAAGGTAAACCGACGACCTGGCGAAGGTCGCGGGAAACCGCTGGATGTGGGGCGCGCAGGACCGGTCGTCGTGGAGATCCTTGGGGGAGGCCTATGTCCAGCAGTGGACTTACTCTTGGACTCGTCTTTCCGCTCAAATAATGCTGATGATGATTAAAATCAACTCACTTGCCCGCACTCTGTCTCCCTATAGGCTTATCTTCTGACTCCTCTTCTGATATTTCTTCTTCTACTGTGGCCGCCTCGACAGTAGTTTGAACTTCTTTCGCCCCCTTCTTTTCTTCGGAAGTATCTGTCTTATAGTCTGTTAAGATGCAATGAAGTTTAATTTGTGAATCGGGGACTCAGTCTTTAAATAATAATACTGACGATGGCATGTCAAGCTACCCTAAGCGATTCGTCGTGCTCCGGCATGATGTCCGGTAAAGCCGCACGGAGGACGGGTCTGAGCAGCTGTGTTGACAATGACAAGGTGAAGGAAAACATCTTGATGAAACCTGGACTTTAAGTCTCAAATCGCCAGTTCTTCTCTGTATGAGAGACCTGTGCCCAGCAGTGGGACGATAAAAAGGTTGATAATGATTAGATGAGTCCTGTTAAATTAGTCCGCGCCTGACGTAAATTGACGTAGTTTTTGTAGCCATGTTAAAGCTGAAGAGTTTGTTTGTTTGAACACGCTAATCTCAGGAACTACTGGTCCGATTTGAAAAATTCTTTCTGCGTTGGATAGCCCATTAATCCCAGAAGGCTTTAGGCTATATAACATCACGCTGCGACTAACAGGAGCGGAGCATAAATAACTTAACCCGAACGAAGCCGTTGGCGACCACTAGTCACGTCTAAATTCGTTAGGGAGTATTTAAATTTGACAGAACTAAAGTAATATATTATCTTTTGTCCTTTTCTTATTGAAGTATAAAGACAAAGATGCACTGAACATTAGAACTAAAACTAAACTAAATATTAATTTAGTTTTACTTTCAACTAAAACTAAACTAAATATTAATTTAGTTTCACTTTCAACTAAAACTAAACTAAATATTAATTTAGTTTCACTTTCAACTAAAACTAAACTAAATATTAATTTAGTTTCACTTTCAACTAAAACTAAACTAAATATTAATTTAGTTTTACTTTCAACTAAAACTAAACTAAATATTAATTTAGTTTCACTTTCAACTAAAACTAAACTAAATATTAATTTAGTTTCACTTTCAACTAAAACTAAACTAAATATTAATTTAGTTTCACTTTCAACTAAAACTAAACTAAATATTAATTTAGTTTTACTTTTAACTAAAACTAAGGTAAATATTAATTTAGTCGCCGACGCCGCCGCCGATATGGCGTTCTATTTTATGCTGTTTTACAGATCCTCTAATCGTTGACGATTTAATTTAGTTTTAGAACAAGGAAATCTACGCCACTATAGCGTTTCATTTTACGCTTTTTAACAGATCCTGTAATCGTTGACTACTTACTCACCAGCGGTATCCTTGTATATCTCAGCTAGTTCCTTCTCTATTCTGGCTTCATCATCATCTTGATTCAGTACATCTATTTTTTCGACCTCTTTTACACCAGTCTTCAAACTCCCCAGCTGAAAACATACTTTCATAAATATCATATTATTTGCTACACAGAATGGAATAGAATGCCTCCGTGGCGCAGCGGTCAACAGGCTTATCTGCGACGTGAAGGCCCCGGGTTCCATCCCCGGCCAGGTCATGATGGAAAGCGATCTTTTCCTGATGGCCTGGGTCTTGGATGTATATCTATATATGTATCTATTATAAATATAGTATTGTTGAGTTAGTATCCCATAACACACGTCTCGAACTCACGTTGGGGCTAACTTAATCTTATCTCTGCCTGTCTGTCCAGCTTTCACGCCAAAACTACTGAACCGATTGTAATGAAATTTGGTACACAGATAGTCTAGAGCCTGAGAAAGGACATAGGACAAACATCCCGCTATTACTAATAGGAGCAGAGCAGGAACAAAAAATGTTGCGAAAACGGGAGCAAACGCGGACTTACATATTGCTCCCATTATTTTAGCTTATTTTATATCAATTACAGCTCTTTCGGTTCGAAGCTTACGCGGGTGAAACCACGGGGCACAGCTAGTTTTAAATATTTGTATGCATGTATATGAATATTTGCACTGGTCTGGTCGTGCCTCAGAAAGCACGTTATGCCGTTGGTCCCGGTTGCCATACGAACATGTAATGGCAGTCATTACAGGTTGTTGGAAACCTCAAAGATCTAACAATTGGTCTAACTGCAATGCTTCGATATAACTTTCGGTTTGTGGAGGTCAGACGGCAGTCGCTTCACGGAAAATATTAAAGTTTAGCTAAAATCAGCAGTTAGATTGGTAAAGCGGACCCCAGACTTCAAAGCTGAAAAAGCTTTGGATGCGACTGGGATTAACGCTAATGACAGGCAATTTAATGTTGGCAATTCAAAAGCGCTAATGGTTTAATTGGAATAAATTGTTTTAGATTGGTTTGAGACTAATGTGGTAGGTAGTTTGTAAGTTGAGTTGGAACACACGTTGGAAGTTGAGAGAAATACAAACTGTCGTAGCCATCTTCAGGTCTTTCTTGGTGGCTGATACTGGAGTGCCGCCGGTCGTCTTCAAGGAAACCTTGTCATCATCGTCTTCCTCTGCCGAAGGCTCTTCGTCCAATCCCATAGGGAGTTCTGTAAATATGGCTCAGCATTGTAATAATAATTAAATAATGTTAATAATTTGTTCGGCATGATGTCTGGTGAAACCGTACGGAGGACGGGTCTGAACAGTTGTGTTGCGATGTGTGCCGGGTACGATGCGCCAAATGTTGTGGTGTCGGGAGTTTGGTCATGGAGGGTCTCCTGATCAATCTCTCTCTGGCGCAGCATCGTAGGTCGTGTTGTTGGGTTTAACATTGCATCAACTCGCTCAACTGCCATCTTCGTTCCTATTCACGCAGTTTTATTTCAGTGAATAGGGTCTTAATAAACTAGCGCCCTTTACCATCAATGATTGCATCACTGCTTACCATCAGGAGGGATTGCAGTCTAGCCTTCAGGAGGGATTGCAGTCTAGACCACCGCTACGCTCAGGCCACCACTACTCTCAGGCCACCGCTACTCTCAGGCCACTATTACTCTCAGGCCACTGCTACTGTCAGGCCACTGCTACTCTTAGGCCACCGCTACTCTCAGGCCACCGCTACTCTCAGGCCACTGTTACTCTCAGGCCACCGCTACTCTCAGGCCACCGCTACTCTCAGGCCACCGCTATACTCAGGCCACCGCTACTCTCAGGCCACCAACACTCTCGGGCCACCGCTACTCTCAGGCCACCACTACTCTCAGGCCACTGCTGCTCTCAGGCCACTGCTACTCTCAGGCCATCGCTACCCTCAGGCCACCGCTATACTCAGGCCACCGCTACTCTCAGGCCACCAACACTCTCGGGCCACCGCTACTCTCAGACCACCACTACTCTAAGACCACCGCTACTCTCAGGCCACTATTACTCTCAGGCCACCGCTACACTCAGGCCACCGCTACTCTCAGGCCACCACTACTCTCAGGCCACCGCTGCACTCAGGCCACCGCTACTCTCAGGCTACCACCACTCTCAGGCCACCATTCATCATCATCATCTCAGCGTTATTCCCAGTCGCATCCGAGGCTTTTTCAGCTTAGGAGTCTAGAGTCCGCTTTACCTGTCTAACTGCTGGTTTTGGCGAAACTTCGATATTTTTCCGTGAAGCGACTGCCATCTGACCTCCACAACCCGAAGGCGATATCGAAGCATTGCAGTTAGAACAATTGTTGGACTTATGAGGGCTCCAACAACCCGTAACGACTGCCACTAGATGTTCGTATGGCAACCGGGACCAACGGCTTAACGTGCTTTCCGAGGCACGACCAGACCAGTGCAAATATTCACATTCATGCATACAAATATTTGCATTGCGCGGGGATCGAACCCGCGCCTCCTTACGCAGCGGCCGCGCTCCCGCTACGCCACGGAGGCTGTCAACTCCCAGGCCACCACTGTTCTCTTAAAACGAGCTACGCTTACCTTTAATAGGAGACCGTAATTCGATAACCTCCTGTCCCATGGATTCAGTTAATCTTTTCACGTTACTTTTACCGGTAACCAAGTAAATAAGTGAGAAAATCATTAATATTAGCGTGAAGCGCATTATTTGATTCTTTTTCAGTATTTTTCGGTGTATTTTGATGTAGATGTGGGAAAAAAGACTTCGGCGACCAACGCGATTGAGCGAAGAACGAGCCATCTCGATTTTTCAAAATTAAAATGAAATAAAAAAACATGGCTGTTTTGGCGGGAAAGTCAAGCTGAGTGTCACACCCATTTATATTGGACTTTTTAAATTATTTATAGTGTTATTTACTAAATAAAAGTGCGTGATTTATGTAGTAAAAAGTGCATTCAGTAAATAATTCATAAAGAACAGTGAAATATCGCAGCATAGTGGCCACATCATGACTTTGCCTCAAACCTCTCTCGTAGACAGTTCACGCGGCCGTCTTTTTCGACATGAATATTTCATTACGTGACATTGGCTAAATGCACAAACCGTGCTAAGCCATAAAAGAAATAAAGAAGAACTTTTGAAGATTTTAATTTTACTTGAAATTTTCACAAAGTTATATTAGCTAGTGCCACACTACAAAAAAAGAAAACCGGCCAAGTGCGTGTCGGACTCACGCACAAATTCATTTGTGCATTTCGGGGAGTGTGCGAGGGAATTGCATGATTTAATTCCCCCATCCCCGTTCCACCAGCGGACGACCCGTCGTACGGCTGGTTTCCACCCTTACGTTGTTAACACCACTACGATCCGGACGAAGCGTTTCGCCTCCTCCTTTATACCGCGTACATCGAGGGACTGGAACAATTTGCCAGCGGCGGTGTTTCCGTCGGACTACAATTTGAGTGTCTGCAAGGCTAGAGTAAATAGGCTCTTAATAAACTAGTGCGCTTTACCATCAACGATTGCGTCACTGCTTATACCATCAGGCAGGATGCGGTCAAGCGCTGGTTTATAAAATGTAAAAAAAAGTGTTCCGTACCAGTAACTTTTATGAAATTAAAGGATCATCACTGCTTTTCATCAGGCGGGATTGCGGTCAAGCACGAGTTTATAAATACACTAGCAGCCGCCAGCGACTTCGTTCGCGTGGAGTTAGTTATGCTGCGCTCCTATTGGTCGCAGCGTGATGATGTATAGCCTAAAGCCTTCCTGAATTATTGGGCTACCCAACGCAAAAAGATTTTTTCAAATCGGACCCGTAGTTCCTGAGATTAGCGCCTTCAAACAAACAAACAAGCTCTTCAGCTTTATATATTACTAGCGGCCGCCAGCGATTTCGTTCGCGTGGAGTTAGTTATGCTCCGCTCCTATTGGTCGCAGCGTGATGCTGTATAGCCTAAAGCCTTCCTGAATTATTGGGCTACCCAACGCAAAAAGATTTTTTCAAATCGGACCCGTAGTTCCTGAGATTAGCGCCTTCAAACAAACAAACAAGCTCTTCAGCTTTATATATTACTAGCGGCCGCCAGCGACTTCGTTCGCGTGGAGTTAGTTATGCTCCGCTCCTATTGGTCGCAGCGTGATGCTGTATAGCCTAAAGCCTTCCTGAATTATTGGGCTACCCAACGCAAAAAGATTTTTTCAAATCGGACCCGTAGTTCCTGAGATTAGCGCCTTCAAACAAACAAACAAGCTCTTCAGCTTTATATATTACTAGCGGCCGCCAGCGATTTCGTTCGCGTGGAGTTAGTTATGCTCCGCTCCTATTGGTCGCAGCGTGATGCTGTATAGCCTAAAGCCTTCCTGAATTATTGGGCTACCCAACGCAAAAAGATTTTTTCAAATCGGACCCGTAGTTCCTGAGATTAGCGCCTTCAAACAAACAAACAAGCTCTTCAGCTTTATATATTACTAGCGGCCGCCAGCGACTTCGTTCGCGTGGAGTTAGTTATGCTCCGCTCCTATTGGTCGCAGCGTGATGCTGTATAGCCTAAAGCCTTCCTGAATTAATGGGCTACCCAACGCAAAAAGATTTTTTCAAATCGGACCCGTAGTTCCTGAGATTAGCGCCTTCAAACAAACAAACAAGCTCTTCAGCTTTATATATTACTAGCGATCGCCAGCGACTTCGTTCGCGTGGAGTCAGTTATGCTCCGCTCCTATTGGTCGCAGCGTGATGCTGTATAGCCTAAAGCCTTCCTGAATTAATGGGCTACCCAACGCAAAAATATTTTTAAATCGGACTAGTAGTTCTTGAGATTAGCGCCTTCAAACAAACAAACAAGCTCTTCAGCTTTATATATTACTAGCGGCCGCCAGCGATTTCGTTCGCGTGGAGTTAGTTATGCTCCGCTCCTATTGGTCGCAGCGTGATGCTGTATAGCCTAAAGCCTTCCTGAATTATTGGGCTACCCAACGCAAAAAGATTTTTTCAAATCGGACCCGTAGTTCCTGAGATTAGCGCCTTCAAACAAACAAACAAGCTCTTCAGCTTTATATATTACTAGCGGCCGCCAGCGATTTCGTTCGCGTGGAGTTAGTTATGCTCCGCTCCTATTGGTCGCAGCGTGATGCTGTATAGCCTAAAGCCTTCCTGAATTATTGGGCTACCCAACGCAAAAAGATTTTTTCAAATCGGACCCGTAGTTCCTGAGATTAGCGCCTTCAAACAAACAAACAAGCTCTTCAGCTTTATATATTACTAGCGGCCGCCAGCGACTTCGTTCGCGTGGAGTTAGTTATGCTCCGCTCCTATTGGTCGCAGCGTGATGCTGTATAGCCTAAAGCCTTCCTGAATTATTGGGCTACCCAACGCAAAAAGATTTTTTCAAATCGGACCCGTAGTTCCTGAGATTAGCGCCTTCAAACAAACAAACAAGCTCTTCAGCTTTATATATTACTAGCGGCCGCCAGCGACTTCGTTCGCGTGGAGTTAGTTATGCTCCGCTCCTATTGGTCGCAGCGTGATGCTGTATAGCCTAAAGCCTTCCTGAATTAATGGCTACCCAACGCAAAAGATTTTTTCAAATCGGACCCGTAGTTCCTGAGATTAGCGCCTTCAAACAAACAAAACAAGCTCTTCAGCTTTATATATTACTAGCGGCCGCCAGCGACTTCGTTCGCGTGGAGTTAGTTATGCTCCGCTCCTATTGGTCGCAGCGTGATGCTGTATAGCCTAAAGCCTTCCTGAATTAATGGGCTACCCAACGTAAAAAGATTTTTTCAAATCGGGTCAGTAGTTCTTGAGATTAGCGCCTTCAAACAAACAAACAAGCTCTTCAGCTTTATATATTACTAGCGATCGCCAGCGACTTCGTTCGCGTGGAGTCAGTTATGCTCCGCTCCTATTGGTCGCAGCGTGATGCTGTATAGCCTAAAGCCTTCCTGAATTAATGGGCTACCCAACGCAAAAATATTTTTAAATCGGACTAGTAGTTCTTGAGATTAGCGCCTTCAAACAAACAAACAAGCTCTTCAGCTTTATATATTACTAGCGGCCGCCAGCGACTTCGTTCGCGTGGAGTTAGTTATGCTCCGCTCCTATTGGTCGCAGCGTGATGGTGTATAGCCGAAAGCCTTCCTGAATTAATGGGCTACCCAACGCAAAATTGTTGTTGATTTTTTCAAATCGGACCCGTAGTTCCTGAGATTAGCGCCTTCAAACAAACAAACGAACTCTTCAGCTTTATTTAATAGTATAGATTTTAAAAAAAAATATCGTTACGAGTCGTCCGAAGACCGAAAATCTGATCATCAGATTTACCAGGGGGACTCGTATTACCTACCCAGTTACTGGCTTGTGGAGGTCAGACGGCAGTCGCTTCACGGAAAATATCTAAGTTTAGCTCGGAGTTTCTCTGCGTGATCGAATCAGAAAAGAGGAGATCCGCAGAAGAACCAAAGTCACCGACATAGCTCTTCGAGTCGCTAAAATTAAGTGGCAGTGGGCAGGGCACATTGCTTGTAGAACCGATGGCCGATGCGGCAGTAAGATTCTGGAGTGGCGGCCACGTACCGGAAGACGCAGTGTAGGGAGTTCCCCAACAAGGTGGACCGATGACGCTGATGCGGGCAGCACAAGACCGGTGGAAAGCCTTGGGGGAGGCCTTTGTCCAGCAATGACATCTATAGGCTTAAGAAGAAGAAGCCAAAATCAGCTGTTAGACTGGTAAAGCGGACCCCAGACTCCAAAGCTGAAAAAGCTTCGAATGCGACTGGGATTAACGCTGAGATGATGATGATGAATAAGAACACAGCTAGAGCACAAGCGTAGAGTAGCCAGCGTTTCGGTGTTCTATAGGATTCATTTTGGTGAGTGTACGAGGGAAGTGCATGATTTAGTTCCCCCATCTCCGTCTCACCATCGGACGGCCCGTCGCACGGCGAGTTTCCACCCTTACGTCGTTAACACCACTACGATTCGGACGAAGCGTTTCGCCTTGTCATTCATACCGCGTACATCGAGGGACTACAAAAATTTGCCAGCGGCGGTGTTACGCACTACAATTTGAGTGTCTTCAAGGCTAGAGTGAATAGGCTCTTAATAAACTAGTGCGCTTTATCATCATCGATTGCGTCACTGCTTATCATCAGGCGGGATTGCGGTCAAGCCCTAGCTTATAATTTAAAAAAGGAGTATTCTATTCTGTTCTGACTACACACAAAGCCAGCCTCCGGGCTATTATTGAGAAATAAATCTTACAATGAATCAATTGATGAGTGTGTACACACAATTTAATTCTAGTTCTTCGATGAGCCAGTGAAATGTAGGTCTATAGCCTAGGCGACTAGAAAAATTGGTGTCAACGGAGGCCTTGCCAAAAGAGTTTGTTAGTTAAATTTTAACCGTGGCACAGTACACTTGTTTGGAACTTTAATTAAAGGTAAGCAAACGCTTTCTTCAATTTCTCATCTTCACCAGTCATTTGGACGTTTCAAGGCCATTCTTCAGGATTCTGAGTCCGCGCAGTGGCTGTTGGAAGAGTTAAAAATTAAACGACCGTTGACGAAAACGATGAAAGGTGATTGGAAAGTAATATAATAATTCTTTTGTTCTGAAATTAAACTTATTTTAAGTCCAGTGCTTCCTTCTCTTTCTGTATCAATAAGCAAAGGATAGAAGATAACATATTAATGTCATCATCATCTCAGCGTTTAGTCCCGATCGCATCCGCGGCTTTCGCGTTGGAGCCCGGAGTCCACTTTCTTTTTTTTTTTATATATTTTTTTAACTAGTGCTTGACTGCAATCCGGCCTGAATGTAAGCAGTGATGCAATCGTTGATGGTAAAGCGCACTAGTTTATTAAGCCTATTCACATAAAAAAGCTAAGGAATAGGAAGGATGACGGCAGTTGAGCGAGGTGATGCAATGTTAAACCCAAGACCAACACGACGAAACGAAGCTGCGCTAGAGGGAGATTGATCTGGAGACTCTCCACGACTCCCTACTCCGACGACAAACTCCCTACACAACAACATTTGGCGCATCGTACCCGCCAAACATCTCAACACAACTGCTCAGATCCGTCCTCTGTACGGCTTCACCAGACATCATTCCGGAACACGACGAATCGCTTGCCTACCACCGAGAAATCTCCTCCATTTCGAGCGATCTTTAACATCCTGTGGTGTCAGATTGTTGGCACACATGTCATCTCTTACAAAGATATCTTACAAGATAAAATATTAGTGTGGTCTTGTCAAATTAGTCCGCGCCTGGCGTAAGTCGACATATCACCATGCCACCATGCCGCCATGTTTATAATCGCATCTAAACTATGAAACGTCTTAATTTGAAAGGAATAAACTAATAATTATGTTGACTTCTATTCTGGAGTTTTGGCGGGAAAGCTGAGTGTCACGCACATTTTTCTTTGGACATTTAAAATTATTTATAGAGTCGTTTACTAAATAAAAGCGAGTGATTTATACAGTATGTTAAATAACAGAGGGCGTTCCCTTAAACTCGTTAATATATATCATTAATAGATTATAATAAAAATATCAGCATAGAAAAATAAGCATAAAAAAATCCGAAAAAAAGAAAATTCTAATTGGAAATAAATTTGAAACCTCCTGTTTTAAATCAAAATAGTAGTCGTCATGTATAAATAAATTGCGACGTTGCCGTCTTTCATGTTCGCGTGTACAGTGTGTTTCTTTTACATGTCAATTTAAAATTTTTATTGAATATTTTCATATTGGAAAAAATTTTAAAACATTTTGTTTTCGAATGGAAATATTTTTTTTTAGCATGTATGTATGCTATACTATTTCGGGTTAACGGGAACGCCCTCTGTTAGTTAACATACTGTATAGTAAAAAGTGCATTCAGTAAATCCATACTAATATTATAAATGCAAAAGTAACTCTGACTGTCTGTCTGTCTGTATGTCTGCCTGTTACGCTTTCCCGCTCAAACCTCTTAACCGATTTTGATGAAATTTGGCACAGACAATCTTTGGACCCTGAGAAAGGACATAGGCTACCTTTTATTTAAAAAAAAAAGATGTTCCCGAGGGAAATCTAAAAAGCGCGATAAACCGAATACCACGCGGGCGAAGCCGCGGGTGGAAAGCCAGTAGTTTTATAAAAAATATTCAACACGTATTTTAAATTTGTTCTTTCATTGAAATACTGAAGATATATTGATTTGAAATGTTGCGTGACGTCACGCCGTGGTATAAAATATACCACTTGCCATCAAGTGCCTAGAATAAAAGCGCGTGATTTATGTTGTAAAAAGTGCATTCAGTAAATAATTCATAAAGAACATTGAAATATCGCAGCATAGTAGCATCATCATTAATATGAATATTTGCACTGGTCTGGTCGTGCCTCGGAAAGCACGTGGTCCAGGTTGACATACGAACATCTAGTGGCAGTCGTTACGGGTTGTTGGAGCCCTCAAAAGTCCAACAATTGGTCTAACTGCAATACTTCGATGTCGTCTTCGGGTTGTGGAGGTCAGACGGCAGTCGCTTCACAGAAAATGTCGAAGTTTAGCCATATCAGCAGTTGGACTGGTAAAGCGGACCCCAGACTCCAAAGCTGAAAAGGCTTCGGATGCGACCGGGATTAACGCTGTGATGATGATGAGTAACCACCTCATGGCCTTGCCCCAAACGTCCCTCATAGACGGTTCATGCGGCCATGAAAACTTTTTACGAAACCGAATTTTGGCAACCGTCTTTGTTTCGGCCGGAGCCGAAATTTCCTTACAAAAATCATATTTTTAGGGAAAAATAAATAAACCGTTATTGTAATTAGTCAGTTTATATTATTTTCTCTTTTAATTAAATATGTAGATAAGCAGTGATCGACATTTTCATTTATCAATAATCAATATAGGAACCTAATATTTTTTTCTTAAATCATTCATCATCATTTATTGATTCAACGCGCCGAGCATGACCAATTACAGCGGGAAAACTCCGTGATGCAATTGTTGATGGTAGACCGCGCTAGTTTATTAAGAGTCTATTCACTCAAAAAAACTGAGTAAATAGGAAGGAAGAGGGCAGTTGAGTGAAGCGATGCAATGTTAAACCCAACAACATGACCAACGATGCTGCGTCAGAGCGAGATTGATCTGGAGACCCTCCACGATCAAACACCCGACACAACAACATTTGGTGTATCGTACCCGGCAAACATCGCAACACAACTGCTCAGACCCGTCCTCCGTACGGCTTCACCAGAACGCCGGAACAGAACAAATCGCTTGGCAGCAAGACTTTGTCTGGTGGGTTGTAACTTCTGCCGTCAGCCGTGAGATATGAATCCGTGACACGCAGTGCCTCAGCCGATCCTCAACCACTGGGCCAACCGTGTATGGCTATAAGTAATATAATATATCCATACTAATATTACAAACGTGAAAGTATCTCTGTCTATCTGTCTGCCCGACTTTTACGCCAAAACTACTTCACCGATTGTAATGAAATTTGGTACACAGATAGTCTAGAGCCTGAGAAAGGACATAGGCTATATAACATCCCGCTATGACCAATAGGAGCAGAGCAGTAACAAAATAATTTGCGAAAACGGGAGCGAACGCGGGCGTACATATTGCTCCCGTCAACTGAGCTCTTTTTAATTTTTTTTCGGAATGGACTACGGCTTTGGCAAAAACTACTAAATGGATTTTAAGGAAACCTTGCAGTAATGTAGATATTTATCTTGGCATTCCCACCGCGCGCTGTAAACTGAAGTCCACGCAGGGGAGTTGCGGGCAACAGCTAGTAAGTAATAATTGCATTGATAATTAATATACTTTCTCCCTTGTCCTCTAGATGGCGCTAGATGTTCGTTTATCCCGGGATGTTGATGAGCCCTGGGGCTTCCAGATCTTCGGAGGAGTTGACGACGATATGCCTTTAACCATTGAGAAGGTGACTAAAAATGTTGAACGTAACACACTGTCAGTAGCAATGGGTTTCATTTTAACAGTTGAACAATATTCATTGCGTTATTTACGTCGTTGACCAGACATATTTTTTGAACATATGGAGCAATGGGTTAGCAATTTATTTATTTATTTTATTTTATTGGGGAAAACAAACAATTGTTCATTAAATTACAAATTAAGGTATACATGACTTTAAACTAATGCACAATCCACTACGTTCCCACAGATTACTTAAAGATTAAAATACAAAGTTGGAAAGATAATACAAGAATACAATCTTAATCTAAGACTAAATCTAGGTTTTATTTACGAATTTTGTTTACGTCGACTCTTTGAGACACTTAGAAATATGTTTTTTAAAGTTATTTTTACTTAAGGCGAATATGTCTACCTTGATAAAATGAGTGTTAAGTATAGTTTTCCATTAATCTCCGAAGCGGCGCTTTCTCACCCGCGTTAGTACGACAAGAAGCTACAGCAAAGAGGGGATAAGAGCGCACATCTCGTCTCAAAACAGTTCTGGGTACAACATAGCATAGCTGATTCGAGCAATCAAACCTGTTATGCAATATGCTTCAAAATGATTCGAGCGGATAATATTAGTGGGCTACGTAATTAGGGTGCAGCAGTGGCCTGATGGTATGGGCTGCGACTTACAACTTGTACCTACAGACGACAGCAAGTCAAGCTACTACCAGAAACTGTCAAATATTCCCAATCAACCTTGAGCCTTAATGCTTTAGAGATAAAGTTGAAAATCTAATAAAGAACTTCGACAGATTGTAGTAGCTTGATGTGCAGTCGTTTGTATCTAATTAAAAACTCTGGCGCACAGACCTGGTGTACGGACAAGCGTACATTAGTTTTATATACGTTTTTGTTTTTATATTATAATAGTTTATAATATAAAAACAAAAACGTATATAAAACTAATGTACGTTTGTGCGCTAGTGCGCTTGACCGCAATCCTGCCTGATGGTAAGCAGTGACGCAATCGTTGATGGTAAAGCGCACTAGTTTATTAAGAGCCTATTCACTCTAGCCTTGAAGACACTCAAATTGTAGTCCGATGGAAACACCGCCGCTGGCAAATTATTCCAGTCCCTCGATGTACGCGGTATAAAGGAAGAGGCGAAACGCTTCGTCCGGATCGTAGAGGTGTTAACAACGTAAGGGTGGAAACCAGCCGTACGACGGGTCGTCCGCTGGTGGAACGGAGATGGGGAATTAAATCATGCAATTCCATCGCACACTCCCCGAAATGCATCCTATAGAACACCGAAAGGCTGGCTACTCTACGCCTGTGCTCTAGGCTTTGGAGACCAACTCGAGTTAGATCAGGGTCACCAATCAGCCTCTTCGCACGTCTCTCCACTGAATCGAAAGTGGCCAGGTGACAGTTGGCAGCACCAGCCCAATAATAATATAATAATAATAATACGTAATTAATTTGGATGACACAGCATAGCATCGATCATGCGCGACCTACATTTAATATTTCCTTATTCCATGTAAACCGCGTATGATTAGTGAATTAAAAACATTTTTTTTTTTTTTTTTTAATATGGCATCTCGTAGTTGACCTTGAGAGGTCGGTACTACTTAACCGGACTATCCTGTGGCTGCCTTAAGTGAATTTAAAGCCTCCAGCCAGGGCTACTAAAAGCTAAGCGACTACACGCTGAGGGCACCCCCTGTGGGGTACGAACCTCGGCTTAGGGCGTCGCTAGAAGAACAGCAAGGGACGGCTGGATCGAATTTTTATTTCGGTTTGATGACCGCGGCGTTTCCTAGTACTAGCTCTGAGAAGAAACGTCCGAAACAAACTCAGAGGTCATAGTTGGGAATTTATATTTACTGGCTCAGCTGCGGCGCGGGCTGGCCTACATCGGACAAGGGACGGGGGGGGGATTACTACGTTGAACGCGTCGCGTCGGACCTCGGCGGCGAGGTCGGTAGGTCGGTTTTTTGTGTTTTGTGCTAGTGGCCCTATTGGCCTCTTGGAGGAGGGTAATGGGGTCATCAGGGTCGGTGAGAGCGTGCCTAGGTCGGCGAAGCTTGCTAATTTTGGAGGGGGAGTAATTTACTGCCGCGACAACCAGAGGGTTGTGATGTACAGCGGCTGTGTCAAAGAAACGCTTGGAGAGGCGTTTCATGAAATGCTGGATAGTGGGGATTTTGAGATCTAGATGGAGGATCTCATTTCGGACGAATTAAAAACATTCGCTAGTAAAGGCCGTTTTATCTTGACAACATCCACCACTACCACCAGCTGACACCATTTCATCTCAACATTGACATTGGTCTGGTCTCACTGCATCTGGTCTAACTGCAATGCTTCGATGTCGCCTTCGGGTTGTGGAGGTCAGACGGCAGTCGCTTCACGGAAAATGTCGAAGTTTAGCCATATCAGCAGTTGGACTGGTAAAGCGGACCCCAGACTCCAAAGCTGAAAAGGCTTCGGATGCGACTTTCTGGTCACACAACCCGTGCATATTGACATTTCGTGTATGTGGTCACACATCCCCGTACACCAGATGGATGTACATTGACGTAGGTATTTTTGGTGGCCATGAATTCTTTTTTTTTTGTACTTTGCCCACACTGGTATTTTCTCCTGTATCGTGGGTGCGTTTGCAAACATATAAACTCACATACACAAACATCCAGACCCGGAACAACTAATGTAGGCCATACAAATATCTGTTCCGTGCGGGAATCCAACCCCCGACGCAGCGCAGCAGGCAATAACTTAACCAGTGCTCTAACATATAGGCTAGTGTTTATCCCGCATTAAGACCTAAAGCCGACTGCCAGAGCCGCGGGTTATACCTACGCAAGAGATACCATGCCCTTGGTATAGGCAAGTGAAGGAACACGGGTGGGTTTTAGTCAGTAAAAGTCTGACACGCCTTTCTGCACCAAGCGGGACGTCAGAGCGGGAGAGGTTATTTGATAATTACCCATTCGGATAATAAATATAACCCCAACGTAGAGACCCCGCAATCCCGCCTGATGGTAAGCAGTAGGTAAGTTTCTCAATCGTAGACCATAACATTGACTGCCGGCAGAAGTTACCACCCACCAGACAAAGTCTTGCCGCCAAGCGATTCGTTGTGTTCCGGCATGATGTCTGGTGAAGCCGTACAGAGGACGATGCGCCAAATGTTAAAAAAAAAAGTGAAGCGCTAGTTAATAATTATTAAAATAAGTATCCAGATCAATCTCCCTCTGGTGCAGCATCGTTTTTCATGTTGTTGGGTTTAACATTGCATCACCTCACTCAACTGCCGTCTTCCTTCCTATTCACTCAGTTTTTTTTAGTAAATAGGCTCTTAATAAACTAGCGAGCTTTACCATCAACGATCTGCTTACTACTGCACTAGTTTATAATTATTAAAAAAAAAACAGTAATGCAATCATTAATGGTAAAGCGCGCTAGTTTATTAAGGGCGTGTAGGCCAAGCGAAATAGGTATTAAACGCTACCAAGAGTTGCCCGCGATTACCGCAAAGCGAGCCGTGCGCTAACGTCGCAGCGTCTTCGCGTCGTCGCGGGGAGTGTCACATTACAGATAAGCACGCAGTAGGTCAACTTGTCGCCGGGCTTGTGCAAGCGAGCGTTATTGATTTATTTTAAAAAGAAAATGACAGATTTGATTCATTAAAAACTCTTTTTATTATAATTTGTAGTAATAGCGAATGTGCTCTATTGCCGCTAAAAGTAGAAATACGAAAAATTAAAAAAAAAAATGAACTCGATATTTGAATGGAGACTTCATTCAAAACTCGTATATTATTATCTATACATATAAAAGAAAGTCGTGTTAGTTACACCACTCAAGAACGGCTGAACAGATTTAACTGAAAATTGGCAGGGAGGTAGTTTAGAGCCAGGAGAAGGACATAGGATACTGATAGATTTTTATTAGGGTACTGTAGGGTAGGGTATTGTAGGTTAGTGTAGGGTAGAGTAGGGTAGTGTAGGGTAGAGTAGGGTAGGGTAGTGTAGAGTAGAGTAGGGTAGTGTAGGGTAAGTAGGGTATAGTAGGGTAGTGTAGGGTAGTGTAGGGTAGAGTAGGGTAGTGTAGAGTAGGGTAGCGTAGTGTAGGGTAGTGTAGGGTAGAGTAGGGTAGTGCAGAGTAGAGTAGAATTTAAAGGTAAAACAACGTTTGCCGGGTCAGCTAGCTTTTTAATACAGCAACGCTAATATTATCACATAGTTGATAATATTAGCGTGTGTCAAAATTATTATTCATGTACCACATTAATCATTTTAAAATTCTTCAAAATTTATTTCTCTTGAACTGGTGGCCGGTTGCAATTCTGATTGTGTTTCAGAACATGACAGGGCTATGGACTGTACAGAATTGCCGATGTGTTGCGCAGGTGATGGCATCGTTGGAGAGTCCACATAATAAAAAATGTCATTTTCCTTGTCATCTTGTAAGGTTAACATCCTTATTGGCATTCCACGTGCATGTCTACTGTCCACAATTTCCGGTAATAAACACTTCATGTAAAATTTGACCAGCTTTGACTCCATTTGTGTCTTCCAGAAATTATCGTCCCTTTCGATACGTTCTGTAAGCAAGGGTTCATTTTCTCCACCCCAGATGCCGAGCAGACAGATTCGTCTTTCAGTAACGTGAAGCTGTCCTTGTATTTGATAAAACCAGTTCGATTTTTTATTTATTGTGCTAGTGCAAGTCTTTTTGTCGTATTTTAAAATTTGTATCTTGTTTTGCTGTACTGCACTGTTTAGTCCATTTTTTACAGCAGTTAAAGGACATTTGATTTCAATTAGCATATCATCGCCTACTAATCCGTCAGGAGTGGCTCCAATAAATGGATAAGTCCTATCAATGAACAAACCACAAGGCATAATACTTATATTTTCCTGCTTTTCAAGCTGTTGAAGTGCTTGCCTTTCGTGCTCTATTCCGTGTGCAACAGCAGTTACACATGTCAAATTTTTTTGGTATAATATGTTTTTCACCAAAGGAGCAGTATTTATACTAATTTTTCTTTTACAAATTTGCCCAAAATTTGATGCGGTGATTAGGTTTTTCCTTATTTCCAACCATTCACTGCTATCTCGTTGCAAAACTGTAGCCCTTTCGATAGCCTGCCTATCAGAAGTAAGCATTCTTAAATTATTTAAGAACTCTTCTTCAGCTTTCTTTAATTCATGTGGAGACATATCTGGTGCTGTGCTCGCTGGACCATAGTCATGTTGCTTCTGATTGCCGTCTTTTAATTTCCGTACTTTCTTTACTGGATGCTCGAAGTTTAGCTTTCGTTTTTGAGCTCTCCGTCTTTCAATAATTTTAACCCTGCCTTTAGGACTCTTATTTAGAAAAGCTTTTTGGACGGCTGAAAGTCCCGATTGGCTGTTAAATGAAAGAACAGCTGCTGAGCACCTCCCTTGATAACCTCCTTTTAATGAAAAATTTATTCGTTTTCCACCAATGAATTTAGCGATGACACTATTAAAACACTCAACAGTGTTTGTGTCAACGTCTTCGATTAAGCTGCGTGATTTTGCAGCAACGCTTGAAACAATCGCGTTTATTCGGAAAATGAATGTGGAATTCTGGATCTGTTTGAGCTCATCGTTGTCATTTCTATGTTTATTGCAATAATATTCTTGGCACATTCTATGGTCGCCAAAAGCATGTGCTACACAGTTAATAATATCCCTATGAAGATTTGATATTGCTACATGGCGAGGACCTTCGGAGGTTTTGTGATGTCTAATACATTGTACAATCGATTTCCGCATAGTCAAAATTTTGACATTATTGAGCATTTTACGGTGTGCTAAAACATATTTTGTGTCTGTAATCAGATTACGTAGTTTTTTACAGAAGTTTCTTAGTACGTGGTTCCGACATTCAATTTTTTCGACGGTCACATTTTCGTTCTCATATGGTCTGGCTTTGAGGACTGCAGCATAAGTAGATGCATCTCCATCGCCTATCATTCGCTCATATATGATGCCATACATTGTGATCGACGATTTGAAACCTTCTACAATTATTTCCGTCTCCATGGAGCTTGAAGAACCTTCATAATTTTTAAAACATTTGTGTTGCTTTGGTGAGATATTTTTGTGCTCAGCTCGAGCGCATACCAAGCAATATTTGTTTTTTATTCCAATATAAATAACTTGACCTGTTTTTCTTCCGATTATGACTGCTGTGCCTGATGACGCTTTATAATTAGTGCCATAAGATCTAGCACACCATGAGCCGTCAACGCAAACATCAATCATAGGGTAGCCGTTCTTAATTCGACCTTCTGCGATAGCGATCTCTTTCTCCATTTGAGCTGCAGCTTCCATGGTAGCACTTGCCGTCTTATACCATTTTTCAAACACTTCTTCCTCCAATTTCGAATAGTATTTTGAACTGAAAACTGGAATGTTCATAGCTGAGCAAAGTTCCTCAAATTGGGAAAAGCCGATACCGGAAGCCACAATCCCAGTAGTGGCGGCTATGTTTATATTCACTTGTTCTTTGTCGTTTTGGTCTTCCGAGTTAATCAAGCAAACTTGTTTGCAAATATTGCATTCAAAACGAAATACTGATAACAGTCCTCGTCGTTTTTCACTTATTAAACGGAAGTTACCTAATGTGCAGTTAAATAAACCGTTATGACGAGCTTTTTCTTGTAACTCCTGTAAAACGTAATTTATATCGATAATTCGCCGTCCCGAAATAGGTTGGAATTCATCTTTGAGTACATTTTCTACGATGAGGGAGTCTTCTGTGTCTTCAGTTTCTCTAAAAAAGAGAACATAAATATGGTAAGTCTTATAAGTTTGTCTTACACATCCGAGTAATTAAGCATTGTATGTAAAATGCGGTAAAAGCATAAAATGTGGTACTTACATTAATGTTACAGTTTTTTGTGTATCAACAGGTTCCAATCCAATAAAAGAGGTTCTGGATACATCAGCTGTGTTGCTACATGATGCATTATCCTTGTAGTACCTGAAAACCCATCCATGTTATGTTAGTTAATGTACATTATGAGGATCCAGGACTTTAATACAGCTGAGTATCGACAATCCAAAAGTCGTTCAACCTAATGACCGCTTAATAAGTTCCCCAATTAGTGTGGATAATCGACGCTCTATTATAATAATAAGTTAATGTTTTCCTTACGTGGGATTAGAATGAAAAGTATAAGTATACAGCGTGTTTCTTTTAAATTGGCCAAAAAGCAGAAATCAGCATCATACAATTTGTATGAAAAAATATTTTAGTTTTGACCAACTTCCGCCGTCTGGATTTTGTTTCTTCCAATACAATGAAATTATTCTTATACTAGCTTTTGCCAGCGACTTCGCCCGGGTGGAATGGTTACTTTAACCTGAATTTTGAAGCATTATTCATTGGCGCTTTCATATTCCTGTATTGGATTACACACCCTATGATTGATTATTGGACACGTGACTATTTTTTTCGTATTTCTGACAGCAAACCCTTTTATTTGATACAATATCATGGGGGTGGGTTTCAAACAGCTAGTCCGCCATCTTGGGGAGGCCGCCATATGGGATTTATAATGACGTTTCTTACCTTGTCATGTATTTTCATCAGAACTCAAAGCGTGTGCAAAATTACAGCCTGCTTGTGGGAAAGTGCCCCAAAATTGATTGATTGCAATCCAACCGGGTTCCTTTCACTGCTCTGCTGCTATTAATTATAGCGTGATGAAAGTATACTATAACCTGACCAGGAGTATGAAGAATAATTGTACCAAGTTTCGTTAAAATCCGTCGAGTAGTTTTTGTTTCTATAAGGAACATACAGACAGACAGACAGATGCATTTTTGGCATTAGTATCGATCACTAATCACCCCCTGATAGTTATTTTGAAAATATATTTCATGTACAGAATTGACCTCTCTACATATTTATTATAAGTATAAATAGATGAAACAGAGTAAAATGGCATTAAAAAATCGTCAATTTCACTCATTATTATAGACAACTCACACATGACCAAAAAAATAAAAATCCCAAAATTGTCAACATCAAAAAAGAGTTAAAGTTTCCTAAGAAAGTTTTCCGTATCTCTTATAGATACAAATTTCTCCCTTTGGCCAATTTAAAAGAAACACCTGGTATATAAAGTTGTGTTCCGATTATTTATATATTTCTTGGTCTTCCTGTAATCAAAATGCTGATTTTTTAAAGTTCGACATTTTCTTAAATAATTTCGAAATTATTTATCGTAAGGGCAACCGAAGGAACAGGGCGGATTTAAGTCAGTACAAGTTTGAAAGTCCCTTCTGCTCCATTCAGAGCCGTAGAACTTATTTGATGATTTTACCACCCGAGAAAAAAAAGATATACCTATTTTCGTTTGAATCCTCAAGTATCAGATTTGTTGCTGCGGTAGTGTTTATATTAGTTTCTTCAGGCTGTCCAACTGACCTATAACAAAACAACTGACCTATAATAAAAATAGACAAAATGTAATGTGATTTTATCAAAAATCTTATCGTTCTGTAGTAGTTCTGATATTTTTGTACAGTGGTTCGCCATTCGCCAGGCACGACACAGAAACGAAAAGACAAAATATGAATTAATTATCCAAAATCGTAGTGATCCTCGGTACTAATATTCATAAAATATAGTAAAATAATAAATCGTAAGTTTTACATCAATGAACAGAGACTGAATAAAATAAAATTTAATTTTGCGACCAAATTACATTGCAATACAAATAAAATATTTACGTAGGTACTTACTTGTTCACATATTTTTGGAGTGCATTCTTTCTGTTTGTGTCTTTTATCACTTTACGCGACTTTTTTCGCCTGCGTTTATTGCCCATTATAATTTATAACTGAACTCAACTGAATTGACTCAAAAAGAGATGATTTGGTGCGCGTAGTCGTCGTTGAAGAAACTGACACAGGTCCACCGTCGACAAGCGTCAGCACGCGACTGAACGGACCTCCGCGGAGCCACCGCGACCGCTTTTAATTCTTATTAAAACACAGTAATTAAAAAAATCATTTTATCAATTCAAACTCTGCGAATTTGTCTGTAACTAAATAGTTTCTTTATTATACTACAAAAATTAAATGTAAAAACACGGTAATATAGTTATAAAATTGAAAAAACGTTTTAAAAAGGGGTAACTTTGCGATTTTTTTCTATCGAGAGAAGTTCATCAGGTCTTGCAACTGAATGCGATTTTGACTAGATAAGATCCTTAACTAAAACATACATTTTTTTTTTAATTTAAAACACTACAGTTTTTGTCTCAGATTGTTTTAAAAAACTTAAATTTGGGCCCACCTCGTCTTAAGAGCCTATTCACTCTAGCCTTGAATACACTTTAATTGTAATTGCCCAAGGCATTAAGTCCGCCATTGTGCAGTGTTTCTTTTTGTGCATAAAGTTTTTATAAATAAATAAAAATAAATAAATTGTAATCAGACGTACATAAATACCGCCGCTGGCAAATTGTTTTAGTCCCGCGGAATAAGACGAGGCAAAACGCTTTGTACATCGATATTCGTTGCCCTGTATATGAAATGAAATCTTTTATTATGTTGATTAAGTGTATCATTATTGTTATGTGCGTTCTGTTTGTGCGGAATAAACAATTTTTCTTTCTTTCTTTCTTTCTTTCAAGTAGGATCACTGATCACTTTTACACGTCATTTTCGTTCGTTCGTTCTATATCGTTTTTTTTAAACTAGCTGGAGCCGGCATTTCCTAACTGACTACCTCTGAGAAGAAAAGCCGAAACAAACTCAGGGATCATCGTCTTTTTTCAAGCCCAAAAATATTATAATAACAATAAGTGCTTGCTTTGTACATACCAATCAAATTACATGATTTAAAAAAAAAACAGTGATTAAAATGTCATAATTGGGATGCATCCAAGGTATGAAAATCAAAAAATAATTAAGTAGTCCGTCTTGTAGATAATAAAAAAAAAAATTAAGACCCATATTTTTTATTTTGTCGAAATTACCAAAAACTACTGAGATATAGCGTAATAAGGTTACGGAGTGGGGGCTAATTACGTCATGCGGTATATTTTGTACCACGGTGTGACGTCATGCGACATTTCAAATCAATATATCTTCCTAAGTATTTGAATGAAAGAAAAACTAATAATTACGTGTTCAATATTTTTTGTAAATCTATCTGATGGATATGAAATTATTATTATTATATTATTATTATTTTTTATAATTATAAACTAGCGCTTGACTGCAATCCCGCCCTATGGTAAGCAGATATGCAATCGTTGATGGTAAAGCGCGTTAGTTTATTAAGCCCATTCACTTAAAAAACCTTAGTGGATAGGAAGGAAGACGGCAGTTGAGCGAGGTGGTGCAATGTTAGACCTAATAACACGACCAACGATGCTGCGTCAGAGGGAGATTGATGTGGAAACCCTCCACGACCAAACTCCCGGCACAACAACATTTGGCGCATCGTACCCGGCACACATCGCAACACAACTGCTCAGACCCGTCCTCCGTACGGAATCACCTGACATCATGCTGGAACACGACGAATCGCTTGGCGGCAAGACTTTGTCTGGTAGGTGGAAACTTCTGCCGGCAGCAGTGAGGATCGTACCCGCAACATGCAGCACAGCACTTGATCACTCAACCACTGCGCCAACCGTGTATGGCTATAAGTTTTTTTTTTATTAATTTTTTAGGATACAACCCAATTGTAGCATAATTACGCATAATGCTTAATGACATTTCCCAGCAGAGCGAGCAGCTCAATCCCAAGCTTATATATGAAGGGTGTATCTGACATCGACGCACAAACGGGTACCATGGATCCAGTACATGATTCTGAACCCCCCAGTGGTGGAATTTCGCGTCGGGTTTTTCTCGATTTTTTCGTCCTCCGTGGTGCAGCGGTCAACACGCCTGCCTGCGACGTGGAGGCTCCGGGTTCATGGTCCGGGTCAGGTCATGATGGAAAAACGATCTTTTCCTGATTGGCTTGGGTCTTGGATGTTCATCCATTATAAATATAGTATCGTTGAGTTAGTATCCCATAACGCAAGTCTCGAACTTACTTTGGGGCTAGCTCAATCTGTGTGATTTGTCCGTATATATTTATATTATTTATTTAAAAAAATAATATGCCGTTTTTTTACTTAAGACCGTTCATAATTACTATACTTTTATAACCCAATAAGATTTTAAAGTAAAAATTAATTAATTCGGTGTTTACACAAAAAAGCGCAATGTTAACAATACTAGAAAAACTATCTTATCAGCTGATTTAATAAAGTACGCATCAGGGGTCATCGTTATACAAACGTTATACAAACACGCACGGCGGCACGCTTGCAACGTTCAAAGGCCGAGCCGACACTTTTTTTTAACACTGTTAATTCTGTAACCGCTCATTAACGACCTAAATGACTATCATAATTTTGATAGGTGTGCTTCTGCCTAACACTCCACGAAAGGCAGGCGTGATGTTATGTATGTTATCTAACTTTTTTTTTTGTTGGGATTGGAAATCATCAAATGACTTCTCCCGCTCTGGGCGGAGCGGAAGGGCGTGTCAGACTTTTACTGACTAAAACCCACCCGTGTTTCTTCACTTGCCTGTACGACGGCCAGGGCCACGGTTTCTTGTTTAACCAACCCGTAACCCTGACCCAGGAGGCATCGGTCTTCGTGGACCCCGTCACGATGTTCTGACATCTCTTTGAGGCGCGCGTGAAACACGACGCGCTGTCGACTCGGGCCTGGTCCTTACCGGGCGGCGAGCTGCCCACTGCTCATCGCCCGCAGGCCCGCGCCTACGGTGGCTGGGAGTTAAGTGTCATCTCGTGTGTCATCATATGCGTTTGTCAAAAGTGGCTTTTGTCTACCATTTTGATGAACAATTATGACTTGTATCTGTCACGCTCGTTTCGACGTTCCTTTCCGCATAACAAATAGTGACTTGTCTACCAATTTAGCAGCAGTCACGTGACCTCTGGTAAGCAAACGTCAACTCCATACATTTTGACTTTTGCGTTGACGTTAACGCTTACAGAAAAAGGATTTTGTCTAGGCCCCCAGGGCGTCTCCTGCGGCGGCTAGTGGCGTGAGGTCGCTGGGATTCCCGTTGCCTCACGCGCATGTTATCTAACCTAATACATTAATACATTACCGATTAGCTCTCGCGTGCATCTAGATTAACATTGGTACTAAAATACATCAATCGCTGTCAATACACAATTTGTTGGCAACGTGCCCCGTGCCCTTGTGCCTCATTTCGTAACCACTCAATGTTACTAATGTCATTCAGAAACGATCTGGTCTAACTATAAACTATTTTTTGAGTTAAATAAACCCTATACGTCTAATTTAATCCTAATCCATACTAATATTATAAATGTGAAAGTAACTCTGTCTGTCTGTCTGTAACGCTTTCCCGCTTTAACCTCTCAACCGATTTTGATGAAATTTGGCACAGACAATCTTTGGACCCTGAGAAAGAACATAGGCTACATTTTATCCCGAAAAAATATGTTGTTCCCGAGGGAAATCTAAAAAGCGCGATATAACCGAACTCCACGCGGGCGAAGCCGCGGGCGGAAAGCTAGTTATAAATAAATCTTATATATAAAATTCTCGTGTCACAGTTTTCGTTCCCATGCTCCTTCGAAACGGTTGACCGATTCTCATGAAATTTTGTTAGCGTATTGAGTAGGTCCGAGAATCGGTCAACATCTATTTTTCATCCCTCTAAATGTGAGGGGTAGTCCACCCCCAATTTTTTTTTTAATATTTTTAGACTAAATGTTTAGTTTCCATTTTTTTATTATACAACATACAAAAATACATACAATCATAAATTTTCACCCTTCTACGATCAACCCTTATTTTTTAATAGCCATTTTAGTAATTTAATCATTTTTCATCTCCGGTTGAAAACTGATCAATCGTCATTTAATTAGTTTTATTCCCGAGGGAAATCTAAAAAACGCGATATAACCGAATAATAAAAAAAATAATTTGATATTATTGTAAAACTTCTGTATGTCTATTCAATGTTATTGTTATGTATTTTAATTATTATTTTATTTTATCTTTATTTTCTTTTGGATTTAATAAATCATTTGTTGTAAAAATTTATATTTTATTATTTGATTTCCTTTTTGAATTATTTTAATATGTAATTTGGATTTATGGACTACAATATTGTCTGAAATAAATGAATAAATAAAAAAAAATAAGTCTAGCTACAAAATTATTTATTGGATACATGATTAAACTTCTAGTTTTATTACTAGAAGCTAAATAAATACTTATTTTTTGGTGCAATTTATTAGTATTTTAGAAGTTTACTGTTAGAATGCATGCTACAAATTTAGATGATAAAAATAATCACTATGCTGAGTTGTATCTAAAGTAGTTGTAAAATCGGAAAATCGGAAAGTGAGTTTGTTCCGCTTTCACGCCGGTACTACTGAACCGATTGCTTTGAAATTTTGCAGACGTAAAGTTGGAAGTCCGGATTATAAATAACTAGCTGCGCCACACGGTTTCACCCGTGTTTTATATGTCCCGCTCCTATTGGTCGCAGCGTGATGTTAAATAGCCTAAAGCCTTCCCGGATTAATGCGCTATCCAATGCAAAAATAATTTTTCAAATCGGACCAGTAGTTTCTGAGATTAGCGCGCACAAACAAACATACAAACAAACAAACTCTTCAGCTTTATATATTAGTACAGATAGGGTACTTTTTATACCGGAAAATTTTGATATTCCTGAGGGAAATCTAAAAAGCGCAATTTAACCGAACTCCACGCGGGCGAAGCCGCGGGCGGAAAGCTAGTAGTCTCCCAAAACGGACAGCCTCCGTGGCGTAGCGGTAGCGAACGCGGCCGCTGCGCAAGAAGGCGCGGGTTCAATCCCCGCACAGTGTTGCGAACTCTTCAACCAAACTCCCAACACAACAACATTAGGCACACCTTACTCGGCACACATCGCAACACATCTACTCAGACCCGTCCTCCGTACGGCTTCACCAGACATAATGCCGGAACACGAGTAATCGCTTGGCGGCAAGACTTTGTCTGGTTGGTGGTAACTTCTGCCGGCAGCCGATGTTATGGCCTACTACCTAGAGACGTTTTAAACCCCAAACGGTTTGAACATATAAGTTCTAAAGAGATTTGACTATTTGTGTAGAAATATTGGTTCTAGGATCTTGTAAAATTAGTCCGCGCCTGACATAAATTGACGTCTCGTTAGTCGCCGTGTTTTTAATAAGATCTAAACTAAACTAACAAAAAACTTTTTACAAAAAAATAGAAACCAACTTCAAAAAAAAAAACCCCTAAAAGGAAAAAAAATATTTTACTTTTGTCTTGGCTATGACTAGAAATCTAGTCTATGGCTAGAAGTCTAGCCATAGACTAGACTTCACACAAGCTAATCAACAGAAACCTCGAGACATCGACTTCTAGAGTCAAGGCAAAAGTAAAATTATTTTTTTCTTTTAAGTGTTTTTTAACCGACTTCAAAAAGGAGGAGGTTCGACCGTATATATGCTTTTTTATGTTTGTTCGCGCATAACTTCGTCGTTTATGAACCGATTTTGTTAATTCTTTTTCTGTTGGAAAGAAGACGTTCCCAAGGTGGTCCTTTGATAAGGATATCAGGGTTTGATGGTGGAAGACCAGAGAAAACAAGGGGAACTTTCAAAAATTGCAGGGGCGACTAGTGCATTTCTTAGCATTTTCATTAAGTATTTTAAAGCACTACAATTTAATAAAGGTCTGGAGTAGATCTGATGATGGAGCCGGGAGACAGTCGAAGGAACTCCTCAACAATTCACAGCAGCTATCTTCTGTTTGGGCTCGATTAATTTGTATTGATAAGAACTTTACACCTAGATGGGTTGTGACTGTCATAAGAGAGCTGATGTTGAAGACAAAGGCCAGTTCCGGGAACTCCTCAACGGTTTACAGTAGCTACTTTGTGGTTGGACTTCATTCATTTATAATGATGAGACCTTTGCACCCATTGGGTTAAAATAATAGTCTACAGTAAATTTGATGATAAGGACCATAGACAGTTGAGGGAATATTTACGGGTAAACATTAAAGTAAACAAAATTACGTCGTTTCCCAACTATATTTGCGTCAGCTTCCAGTCTGGCCGGATGCAACTGAATACTTTTAACAACTAAAAAGTGTAAAATAAAAACTTAAAAAAAAAAAAAAACAACCGACTTCCAAAAACCACTACAGAGTGAAAAATAACTAATTTCGGAAGTCGATTTCAAAAAACGAATATACAAAACTAAAGACACCGACTTCCGAAATTAGTTATTTTTCACTTTGTAGTGGTTTTTGGAAGTCGGTTGTTTTATTGTAAAAAAGTTTTTTTTAAAGTCGGTTTCTATTTTTTTGGAAAAAGTTTTTATTTCATGCTTTTCAGTGTCTTGGTCGAAATTCTAAAATTACATTTTTCACCTCATAACAATATTGGCAGCCATAACCCATGTTAGAATAAGTTCTCATTCATCATCATCATCATCAACCTTTTTATCGTCCCACTGCTGGGCACAGGTCTCCTCTCATACAGAGAAGGATTGAGCGTAATCACCACGCTTGCTCAATGCGGGTTGGCGATTTCAGACTTAAAGTCCAGGTTTCCTCAAGATGTTTTTCTTCACCTTCAGTCATTGGTGTCCAAGATATACTTAGAAAGTACATATAACTTTAGAAAAGTTACATTGGTACTTGCCTGACCTGGAATCGAACCCGCGCCCTCATACTTGAGAGGCTGGTGTTTTAACCACTAGGCCACCACGACTTCCTCATTAATACGAAGTTCTCATTAATACGAAAAAAATCCCTATCTCAAAAACCTGAACCGATTTTGATGAAACTTATAGTATTCCCTAAGTTGAACAATACATAGTACCTACAACAAAAAAAGAATTACTTAAATCGGACTTGTAGTTCCGGAAATATGCGCCCACAAACATAAAAACATACATACATACATATTTTACATATAGTTTGATATTTGGCTTACATTTACAGACATACGGGTCGAATTTATAAACTCCTTTTTTTGAAGTCGGTTAAAAACTATCAACGTTTCTGCTTATTTCCAGATCGAAGCAGACTCCCCAGCGAAGCGAGCTGGTCTGTTGAATGGAGATAACATCCTCACTATCAATGGCGTGGAAGCGATTGACCTGTCCATGGAGGCCGCTACTCGAAGAGTTGAAGAATCTGGCCACAGCGTCACTATTGGAGTGCTGCGGTAAGAATTGACTTATTTAACCTTAAAGATCTTTTGTGTTCCGAGAGCTGCATAATTTTTTTCGTCGGTGGTAGGACATAACATTGGCTACCGGCAGAAGTTACCACCCACCAGACAAAGTCTTGCCGCAAAGCGATTCGTCGTGTTCCGGCATGATATCTGGTGAAGCCGTACGGAGGACGGGTCTTAACATTTGTGTTGCGATGTGTGCCGGGTACGATGCGCCAAAAGTTGTTGTGTCGGGAGTTTGGCCGTGGAGGGTCTCCAGATCAATCTCCCTCTGACGCAGCATCGTTGTTCGTTTTGTTGGGTTTAACTTTGCATCACCTCGCTCAAATGCCATCTTCTTCCTATTTACTCAGTTTTTTTTTTTTATGAATAGGCCCTGTCTTTAAAATCAACGATTGCATCTCTGCTTACCATCAAGCGGGGTTGCAGTCAAGCACTAGTTTATAAAAAAAAAAAATAGAGCGTATAGAGACGGGGTTCCCTAGGCCGTGGGTTGTTCCAAAGATAAACCGTGGCCCAGCAGCACAGGCAAGTGCAGGAACACGGGTGGGTTTTAGCCAGCAAACATCTGTCACGCCCTTCCGCTACGCTCAGAACATGGAAACTCATTTGACGATTTCTCTCGAGTAATGAAAAATTTGGACAGAAAATTCACAAATAGCCTCGATATTTAGAGAAATAAGTATTGAGAGTACGTACCTAGGTACTTTATTTTATTCAAATAGGTACTTACAAATTATCTTTTTTTTAATATTTTTGTCTTATTATCCTACGTCCTACACACCTATTACAAATGCGAAACTTACTAACTTGGTGGTAACTATGAACATGGGCGTACTCAGCTTCTGGCCTAGTGGGGGGCAAGTCAGGCCTTGGGAGGGGGGCAAGTGAAATGTTTAGAGTGGATAATCTATATGCGTTATAGTCGCACGCGGTTTTTTTTGGTAACCGTACATTTTGTTATTGTGTACTGCGTGGTTTAGTTAAAAGTTAGAAATAAGTCCTCGTTTACACTCTTTTTAGTAATTAGAGGAGTTCATACATGTTCTCGCCCTTGGGCGAGATAGAGCGACGACATCAAAAAGGTGGCTGGTAGTGGCTGGCGGAGAGCTGCTCAGAATCGAGCTTGTTGGCGTGCCATGGAAGAGGCCTATGTCCAGCAGTAGACGAGTAGAGGCTGATGATGATGATGATACATGTTCTGCAAAATTTTGAGAAGAGAAGGGGGAGGGGGTGGCAGCCGCCTCCCCCTACTCCACCTGGGTACGCCCATATCTATGAATTTATGGATGGACGGATCTTTGTTATTCTTTTATGAAAAATCTACTCAAGATTTACAATTTTGCACACAGATAGTTTTTAACTAGGAATAACACATAAGGTATGTTTTTATCGCGATATTAACGCGAAAACCGCAGCCTTTTTAGAACCAAAAATCACCAGTTTACAAAGAAAAACTCACAAAAAAATGAAAAACAGCTAATTTCAGAAGTCGGTGTCTTTAATTTTTGTATTTTCTTGTGTTTTTTTTTTATTATCCACTAATACAATTTCAAGTTGTGAAAAGTAGCCGCTCTATCTGCATCCATACACATACATACCTACATAGTTGGATTTCTATGATAAATCCTTTACTGTACAAGCAGTTCGGCTATGGAATGACTTGCCCGTGTCTGTAAGGCGTGCTCCAACTCCGTCCACTTTTAAAACCATGGTAAAAAAGCATTTCCTCTCTCTTTAAACATGTCATTATTTTTTATTTGTTTTTGTATGATTTTTATTAATTAGATGTATATAAGTATTTATTGGACTAGTATGATACACTTAACGTGTATATTTATTATATAAACTATGTAAAATTGTAAATAGTACACTGTAGACTACCTACATTATTTCTCTCTCCTTCCCCTTACTATTCCATCCAAAGGTTGTCTGTAAAAGATCGCTCTTAGCGAAAAGACCGCCCATTGTGGCACCCTTTGTAAAATTTTTATATTTATGTTTTTGTAATCTATATGGTGTACATAATAAAGAGTATTCTATTCTATTCTATTTCTGGGTTAGTTTTCATGCGTATATCTCTACGGTATAGAAACTTATGCTGATAAAACCGTGACGCGAAGCTCGAAAAAAATTACCCATTACTCAAGTTATTTTATTGTTGGCAACATCTTGTACGAGGAGGCCCGTAGTTAATGAAATACAAACCTTTGCCAACACCAATTAAACTTCTATTGACAGCTGATGACTAAATTAGTAAATTAATGTCACATAAAAATAGCCATTTGTCCTCAAACATCATTTAACTCGAATATAAGCCTATTTTTAATCTGTATTTGGCTTTTGTTTTTCATTTGACAGTTGAGAACGGCGCGAAAACGATCGAATTTATTTTGTTAGTTAGTTTTTTTTTTTAGTTAAAAATGAGGTTTTACTTGCTCTATAAAGACCAGTGAGTATTTTGTTATATTTTACCATTTTGTAGTGATAATAGTCATCATCATCCCAGCGTTAATCCCAGTCGCATCCGAAGCCTTTTCAGCTTTGGAGTCTGGGGTCCGCTTTACCACTCCAACTACTGATATGGCTAAACTTCGACATTTTCTGTGAAGCGACTGCCGTCTGACCTCCACAACCCGAAGGCGACATCGAAGCATTGCAGTTAGACCAATTGTTGGACTTTTGAGGGCTCCAACAACCCGTAACGACTGCCACTAGATGTTCGTATGGCAACCGGGACCAACGGCTTAACGTGCTTTCCGAGGCACGACCAGACCAGTGCAAATATTCATATTCATGCATACAAATACTTGCACTGTGTGGGGATCGAACCCGCGCCACCTTGCGCAGCGGCCGCGTCCGCTACCGCTACGCCACAGAGGCTGTCTTTGTAGTGATAATAGTGACACATTTTATTTATAACACATGAGCAAAGTGTATTACCGCACTGGGCCAGCGTGGTAGATTACGGCCCACTCCTTATCGCCTAGTGGAGGTCTGTGTCTCAACAGTGGGAGCATTATAGACTGATTTTGTTTGTATGTATGTGTTCATCATCATCAACCTTTTTAGCGTCCCACTGCTGGGCACAGGTCTTCTCTCATACAGAGAAGGATTGAGCGCCACGCTTGCTCAATGCGGGTTGGCGATTTCAGACTCAAAGTCCGGGTTTCCTCAAGATGTGTCCTTCACCTTGTAATTAGTCATTGGTGTCCAAGATAAAATTAGAAAGTACACATAACTTTGGAAAAGTTACTTTGGCACTTACCTGACCTGGAATCAAACCCTAACTGCTATTCGATATTATAAATGCGAAAGTATCTCTGCCTGTCTGTCCGGCTTTCACGCCAAAACTACTGAACTGATTGTAATGAAATTTGATACACAGATAGTCTAGAGCCTGAAAAGGGACATAGGCTACATAACATCCCGCTATGACCAATAGGAGCAGAGCAGTAACAAAAAATGTTGCGAAAACGGGAGCTAACGCGGATGTAGGTACATATTGCTCCCATTACTTTAACAGGTGCTTATTTTATATCAACTGAGCTCTTTCTGAAGTCCACGCGGACGGATTCGCGGGCAACAGCTAGTAACATAATATTAAAGGAATGCAATGGTCGTTTGATTCCTCCAACAAGATTAAAAGATAAAGTTTTTTTTTTTAAATAAAGTTTATTATCCAGTTTTCTCCGAATAGCTTTATTCTTACTGACTGGCCTACCCTGTTGTCACTTCAAAAGAACCTGTAATTGTTTTACTTGAACTGGTTACTTTTTTTTGTAATCGCGTCTAAGCTGTCTAAACAATATGTGAAGAAAACCCTGTCCGATCCGAGAAGGTATTGCTAGGTATCAATAACTGATTCTACTAATGCCTAAAAGCGGGGCTAAACTTAAAATAATCTTATATAAAAAAAAATATTATTTCGCAAAAGGCTTAATACATGTGCGGTAAAGAAAAAAGTGACAACACTAGTTTCGCATATATTGCCATGCGAAACTTGTGTTGTCACTTTTTTAAAAATTACCATAATTTGGTGAAGTTTCAATTCGCGGAAAAATAATATTATTTCAAAATTCATAAGTATTGTTAAGTACTATGATGATTATGTATTTTATTTGGTCATGTGTTTACTTAACCTTTATTATCCTTATGGGTCGGGCGGGGTTTCGTTTACATATTATCAAATCAAATCAAAATCGTTTATTTCAAATTAACCATCACTTGGTACTTTTGAATAGTCAATGTCGGTCAGTTCAAGAAAAGTGAAGCTAAATTGCACGTTCCAAAGCGTAGATCTCTATGGAGAAGAACGTGCAAGAAACTCCATGGACACTCTTTTAAAATCATAATATATGGGTTACATTTCTTCGTTATATATTTATGTTGCTTCTATCATGTGAGCACAATGTAAAATTAATTAAAATATAAAAATGAATTAAGCCCACTGGCAGCTAAGAGATGACCAGTCTCCACTGACGGCCCCCGTTCACGAGCATGACGCGCGCATCAGCCCCACTTAGCTCAACCATTTTGAAGAGAACCAAATGACCCAACAACACGCGCCACCATCAGCAAGACATGTGAGTGAGCATGACAAACTCCCAACTGCCATGCTCGTAATGTCAAACAAGTTATATATATATATATATATATATATATATATATATATATATATATATATATAAAAGAAAAAACTATAGTCCATGGTGCCTCACATTCACAAACTTGAAAAGTGCTTTTACATTATACAATACTATTGCAAAATAATGGTAGCAAAAAACATTTTAAATTGTATGTTATTGTCTGTCCTTTTCTTAATGAAATAGTAAAAAAAAAATGCAATGAACTTAAAATTAGTTGAAGTTTTTGGCGGGAAGCCAAGATGAGTGCCACGCTCGTTTTTCATTGGACTTTTAAATTATTTATAGTGTCGTTTACTAAATAAAAACGCGTGATTTATGTAGTAAAAAGTGCATTCAGTGAATAATTCATAAAGAACAGTGAAATATTGTAGCATAGTGGCCACATCATGGCTTTGTACCAAATCTTCCTCCTAGTGTCTTTACACGCGGGAAACGAAAGGAGATAGGTTTACGTTAGATTAAGTTAGGATAAGAGATAGGATAAGTTTAGGATAAGTTAGGATAAGTTACAAAAGTTGAAAATTAATTACTGAAGACATGGCAGTATGGTCTCTGACCTTAGCCTGTTCAATATTCAATAAAAAAAAAAAAAAAAAAGTTTTATTTGTGAACAAGCTTTTGGCGCGAAAAATATCTACACAAATAAATTGGAATAAGGTTAGGAGAACCATTAGGAAGGTTCAAAGTCATTTTAGTTTTATTTTTAAATACTTGGCTACAGTTCGTTCTAACAAATCAGTATTCGTTTGATAACCAACCTCTTTTGATCATCTCGTTGTCAGGCAGCCATATTTTCTTCGTTTTTTTTTTAATTTAAATAAAAATGAGCAGCGAGAGTATTAGTGAAGTGAGATTGCTCTCGATAGTGATAACCCGATATTATATATATGATAACGAAAATGTTAGTATTTTCATACATTTCATGAATGTCCCAAAATCACCTTTCTCCTACATTATTACCTACATATAAGTGTTCATATGTCGTGGTGGTCTAGTGGTTAAAACACCAGCCTGTCAAGTATGAGTGCGCGAGTTCAATTCCAGGTCAGGCAAGTACCAATGTAACTTTTCTAAAGTTATATGTACTTTCTAAGTATATCTTGGACACCAATGACTGAAGGTGAAGGAAAACATCTTGAGGAAACCTGGACTTTAAGTCTGAAATCGCCAACCCGCATTGAGCAACCGTGGTGATTACGCTCAATCCTTCTCTGTATGAGAGGAGACCTGTGCCCAGTAGTGGGACGATAAAAAAGTTGATGATGATGATAAGTGTTCATAATTTTTTCGCCTTACATAATTTAATCAGCATGTAATGTTCCTTCCGTACGGAGGACGGGTCTGAGCAGTTGTGTTGCGATGTGTGCCGGGTACGCTGCGCCAAATGTTGTTGTGTCGGAGGTTTGGTCGTGGAGAGTCTCCAGATCAATCTCCCTCTAGCGCAGCATCGTTTGGTCGTGTTGGTCTTGGGTTTAGCATTGCATCACCTCGCTCAACTGTCGTCATCCTTCCTATTCCAAAGTTTTTTGAGTGTGGCTTAATAAATTAGTGCGCTTTATCATCAACGATTGCATCACTGCTTACCATGAGGCGGGATTGCAGTGAAGCATAATACTTATTAAAAAAATAAAAATAGGCCTCCTCTCGGTGAGACGGTATGGGCCGTAATCTACCACGAGAGCCCAGTACGGGTTGGTAGATGCCACACGTCGTCAAAGTTATTAGCTCTAGGACATGCGGATTTCCTCACAATATTTTCCTACACTGTTTTGAGCTGTTCTGTCAGCTGCCTCTTAGAGGAATTGATGGAGGTTAGTGATGGCGCGAAACAGATAGCCGATTTTTAAACCGGATCCATTTAGATTGCTTTTGACACGAAGAATTCATGCCTTATATTCAGTAAAAAAAATTCTGTGTGCTAGCTTCTTCTTCAGCCTATAGAGTTCCACTGTTGGACAAAGGCCTCCCCCAAAGTATCGCAATAATCCCTACGCTTGGCAGGCGGGTTGGGGATCGCAGTATTTTGATATTCCACAGGAGAAGCGCTGCTACCCACTTCCCTGGTGAAAGTTCCCTTAGTCGCCTCTTACGACACCCACGGGAGGATATGGCATGATACTATTCTAAGCCCGGTATCATACGGGTGCTAGCTTTCGAGAGAGAACAAATTATATCTACTGCTATCAATAACCTTTATTATTATTTTTTTGTTGGGGTGGGAAATCACCAAATGACTTCTCCCGCTCTGGGCGGAGTGGACGGGCGTGTCAGACTTTTACTGACTAAAACCCACCCGTGTTTCTTCACTTGCCTGTGCGACGGCCAAGGCTACGGTTTCTTGTTTAACCAACCCGCAACCTTGACCCAGGAGACATCGGTTTTCGTGGATCCCGTCACGATGTGCTGACATCTCATTGAGGCGCGCGCGAAACACAACGCGCCGTCAACTCGCGCCTGGTCCTTACCAGGCGACGAGTTGCGCACTGCTCACCGCCAGCAGGCCCGCGCCTACGGTGGCTGGGAGTTGGGTGTCGTCCCGAACAGGGCGTCTCCTGCGGCGGCGGCGCTGCGATTCCCGCTGCCTCACGCGTGCCGCCTCCTGCTATCAACGACCTTGAACCACAATTACGTACCTACTTTAAGCAGTCTTTTAGAATCTAAGTCAAGGGTGGGCTAAATGTGGCCAAAGTCAATCTCAACCTTTTTTTGGATGAGAAATCTTCAAATGACCTCTCCCGCTCTGGGCGGAGCGGAAGGGCAAGTCAGCCTTTTACTGACTGAAACCCACCCGTGTTGCTTCACTTGCCTGTGCGTTAGGGCCAGATCTCTTTCGAACAACCCGCGACCCTGGCAGAAGACAGTGACAAACTCAAATCTTTTATTTTGAATAGGTGTCAAAAATTTACTAAAAAGTAGAATTGAATTCTAGGCGCCTCTTCCAAAATGTGTTTGCGTATGGAGAGGAATGGGCAGGAAACTCCATTTTTTTATTCTCTTATAATGTTTTAGATAAAAGGTACAAACTATCAGCTTATAGTGCTCTCACTCACAGGCCTCGTCTCGGTGAGAGGGAGTGGACCGTAATCTACCACGCGGGCCCAGTGCGGGTTGGTAGATATCCATGTTTTTGATATGTTTGGCTCAAGAACTTACCGGCTGCCTCACAACGTTTTCCTTCACCGTTTGGAGAGCAGTGGTGATGGAATTCCTCATCATCATTATCTCAGCGTTAATCCCAGTCGTATCCGAAGCTCTTTTAGCTTTGGAGTCTGGGGTCCGCTTTACCAGTCCAACTGCTGATCGGGCTAAGCTTCGATATTTTCCGTAAAGCGACTGCCGTCTGACCTCCACAACCCGAAGGCTTTATTGAAACTTTACAGTTAGACCAATTGTTGAACTTTTGAGGGTTCCAACGACCCGTAACGACTGCCATTAGGTGTTCATATGGCAATATGCAGTGGTGATGAAATTATTTACACAAAATAAAGCGTCTGATGAGGTTCTAACCTTCGACCTACAACTTGTAACAAATTGTAAGTCGGGGCCGATACCATTGCACTACAAAAAAGTTGTTTACATGATTGTTTTTTGTGTTCTATGTTTACAATGTCTGCAGATATTAAACCGCACTTTTTCTTTGTTGCAGCGGTCTCTACGACCCGGTTCTGGACGACACAGAGCCCCCTTGTTACGATTACGAGGAAATTTTAGGCCGTCAATCGGAACCGACTGAGGTAGTCTTTCAAATACAACAATTCTTAGAACCCTCGGACATTGGCAGTTACCCCATAGACGCCAGTTCTCCAGGATTGAACCAATCGAGGTCCCTAACTTCCTCGCCCTTTGTGACTCCAACGAAACCCTACCGCCCCTTTTCCACTGAACCTGTAGTAGAAGTCCCTCCTCTAGAAGACCCAATTATTCTCAATCCTAATTACAAAGATGAATTTGGGAAGTTTGCTCTTGATAATGATCCTGATTACTTACTTACTGCCTTTGGTAAATATGAATTGGGTGAGAGCAAGTATAAATTGCCCATTTCTAAGCAATATGATCCAGATGGAACCAGACTTAAGCAGAACCTTGAAGTCACTGAGAAGCTACTTAAGTATGAAAGGCAAGTTGAGTGTTTGAGTAAAAATTTAGAAGTGATTGATGTTACAAAAGAAACGAAAATTATTGAATCTGTGTCTGGAGAAGACTTATCCAAAGATGTACGAAGAGAAAGCATTAAAGGAGATGTCAAAGTTGAAAACAAGGGAGTTAAAATTAGTGAAGAAGTTACAAAGCATGAAGAGAATAAAAGAAAGGATAGTAAATCTATGGAAAAGAAGGAAATGTTTAGAGAGGAAATAGAGGAAGAATCGATAAGACATGAATTGCAATCTATTGAAAAGATGAGGCATGAAATGGACTTGGAGAAAATAGAAGAAACAGCAATGGCAGTTGTCCAAGAGAGTATTGAAAGAGCTGTGTCTGTAGCTGAAGAAGTAAAGAAAGAAATCGATGAAGAGAACAGTTCTTCTGTAGACCAACAAAAATTTGAATCTGAACAAAAGGAAAATTTAGTAATATCTGAAAAAACACAAGAATCATCCAAAATCATTGATAAAACTGAAAACAAAGAATATGCCGACAGAAAAATGAGTAGGGAGGAAAATGTTGAAACCCAAGAAGATGGTTCAAGGAAAATAGAAAGAAAGGATTACAAAGAATCTGAAATATCGGAAATAGTTACCAAAGATGGTAAAAACGTACACAGAACATCTCTAATTTCAGAAGAATATCAACACCAAGATGTTCACGAAGAATCGAGAAAACGAGAATCTTCTGCTCAAGAAGGTAAGCTCGATGTAAAAGCCAAATTCAAGAAGGCTGCAAAAATTGCTGCATCTAGCGTTAAGGCAGAAAAAAGCTCTGCTGAGCAGAGAGCTTACACTATGGGCTTGCAAACAATCCCTAATATAAGAGGCTCCGTGCATTCTTCCTACCATTACGACCTGCTTCTAAGAACATTCTTCTTACACCTAACTGACGTGATGGTAGCTTTATCTAGATTCCTTCTAAGTCAACCTATCTTTAACCAATCAGAAAGGTCTTCTGTAAGTGAAACACATACATATGAAAGCGGGGATTCGAAGGTGAAAAAGAGTTCACAAGAAGTTATCGAGAAAGTAGAAAAAAGACGAGAAGAAATAATGAAAGTAGCAGAAACTCAACAGAATAGAAGACAACTTGTAACTCCTATACCAGTCGAGAAGAAACAAGAAGCGACAAAAGTTTCTCAAAAAATTGAAAAAGATTTGAAACACGAGTCCGTTAAAGAGACTAAGATTGAAAAGAAAGACGAAGTCAGACCTCTACCTGTACAGGAAGTCAAACAGGAATCAAAAGTAGAAAAGTTAAAGGTTACACAAGAACAAAAGATAGAAAAAGTGGTAACAGGAGCTCAGATGGCTCAACGTTCGGATAAGAGGCTTACGCCCGATATGACTCAAAAGCTAGATGCTGTCATATCCGAATTCCAAACCATCGCAGTGGAAGATGTTAAGAGAAGATCCAGAAGCAGAAGCAAAATCGAAGAAGAAGTTATGAAAGAGAGTGATCCTTTAGAATGGTTAGACAAAGTAGACAGCCGAAGAACTTCGGTAGAAAGAAATGAGATATCTAAAAGAGAGTTCTCTTCCTCTGAAACTATGGAAAAGAGTTTTGTTGAAACTGTGCAAGAAACTAAATATAAAAAGCCTAAAACACCAAAGCAAACCTATTTAGCTATAGTTGAATCACATGTTTATACAAACAAGGATGCTATATTTGAAGAATATACAGCTGATTTATCCGAAACATCTTCAGTACACAGTGCTGAAGAAATCAATACAGCAGTGGAAACCATAGAAACTGTAAGCACCGAAAACGTAGCGATTGAAAGAGCTATGCAAGAGTTGGAAACCGCTAAGATTATCGAAGAGTCTCACAAACTAGCTACAGTCACAGCTGAGAGCGTTGCTACTATACAAGAGGTTGAAGAGGACTTATATGATTCTAAAGAATTAGTACAAGAAGAATTTGAAAAAGAAACTGCAATACAATCTACTGATATTCAGGAAGTTGTCGTCCAAGAAACAAAGGATATTTTTGAACCTATTGTAGAATTAAAAGAACAGAAAACCGTAAAAGTTGAAAATGTCGCAGTCGATATTAATCAATCTCTTTCTGTCGCCGAGTCTGAAGAAGTAAGCGTACAAGAATCAAGGGCTGAAGAATTAGTACAGGATGAACTTAAAAAAGAAACTGCAATACAATCTACGGAAATTCAGGAACTTCTCATTCAAGAAACAAAGGAGATTTTTGAACCCATTATAGAAATTGAAGAAAAGGAAATTGAAAAAGTTGAAAAAGTCGCAATCGATATTAATCAATCTCTTTCCGTTGCCGAATCGGCAGAAGTAAATGTACAAGAATCGAGGACTGAAGAATTGACCAATATTGAAACAAAAGAGAAAACTGCTGCTATTATTGAAGAAGTGAGAGAAGTTGAAAAAATTATTGAAATGAAACCTAAAGTCATCGAACCAAAGCCAATAGAAGTAGTGGAAATAACAGAAACTATAAAAGTAAAACCCAAACACGAAAAATCTCAGGAAGAGTGTGCTGCCCTTAAAATAATAAAAACAGTTGAAATCGACGCTAACCCATCACCTGAAATCATTGAAGTTGAAGATATATCGGAATTGATTTCCAAAACCGCTGTTAGCAAAGTCCAAGTTGGAAACCACGTCAAAATTGACGCGTCTAAAGAAATGTCAGAGAAATCATACGTTAGTACGCAGATTGGTCAGTCTGAACCGAAGAAAGAATCTATCGTAGATATCTCTCAAGCTAGCCAGATGTCTGTTACTTCAGAAATTGGTGCATTATCTCAAGCAAATAGAGATTCAGTAGTTGATATTTCCTCTCAAATAATAAATAGAGAATCTATAACCGACGTCTCTCAAACAAGCCAAGCATCTACTCAAATCGCAGCATCTACGGTTAAAAAAGATATGGCTGAATCACAACAAGTTGCGTCACTAAGCCAATCATCTGAATCTGTTCTCCAAGAATCATCGTTTACAGCAAAATCCCGAGATAAGAAATTATCTTTAAAGATAGATTTGGAAAGGCAAGTATCAATGCAAAGTCCACCAAGCGTTATTGATACTCCTTCACCATCTACAGTCCCTCCTACTCCTTTAACTGACGAATATGTATTCAAATTATCCCTTCCTTTACCTAAAAGTAGTAATGCTCCTGTCCCAAGAGATTGTACACTAAGTCCTGATGATGAAGACCCACATATAGTCAAAAAACATCTGGTTCCGTACATAGAAACGACTATCGAGCAGGTCGTATATGAGGTTCCTCTACCCACCCCGACTACAGTGCCTCCTCAGTCTCCAGTCTATAGAAAGCCGGTGTTAAACGGTGGTGCAAGTAAAATTAGGCCGTTTTATTGTAAGCCCGGTTTGAAGGGCGGTGCGGGTAGGATTCGGTTCCCGGTTTATAGAAAACCGGGTTTGTATGGCGGTGCTGATAATCCAGAAGATGCGAAGGTATGTATTATAGAATGAGGATGTGATGCGCTATTGTATGAAATATTACATGTAATTTTCATTGACTTTTGCTTCAGAAACTGTCGAATGGCGAATTATGCATATTAAACTCTCTACTCCTCAAGGGCTTTAGGATACATTGCCTCCATTGTTGCTTCGTTACTATATGCTAGCGACAAGGTTCTGGACTCATTATTGAATGCCCTAGTTAGCCCTGCCATATTGCCCTGAGGACACGGTGGAGCATACGGTGGATGTCTGCCTGGCTTGTATAGAGCACCGCCGTGTCCTCGTCCTCCGATCTCTCGCGCCTGGACTAAGCCATGGTCCGGAGCGAGAGTGCATGGCAGGCCGTCACCTGCTTTTGCGAAGCATTGATGCTAGCAAAGCACGAGGAGAAGCGCGTGAAGGAGCGGGAATCTCACCGCTCAGAGCGCGAGGACACTTGATGTTTTGCCATGCAAAACAAAAAAAAGCCCTGCCATTATATTAGTGTTTTCATTATACAATATGTTAAGAAAACCCTGTCCGACCCGTAAGGATAATAAAGGTTAGGTAAACACATGACCAAATAAAATATGAAATTTTACATAATCATCATAGTAACAATACTAGTGAATTTTGAAATAACCTCTTTTTCCCGCGAATTAATTCCAACTTCCCCAAAATTTGGTAATTTTTAAAAAGTGACAACAATATTTTTGACGGCCTAATTCTGAGCGAATAGCGATGCGTCCGCGTGCCGCGTGCCCTGCCCCTCTTCGCCCGCGTCTGTATGGCATACTGCACATGTTTTAAGTTACCTCTTTTTGCGAAATACTATTTATTTTTTTAGGGGGATATTTTTTTTAAGTTTAGCCCGGCTTTGTAGGCATTAGTAGAATCAGTTATCGCTACCTAACAATACCTTCACGGATCGGACAGGGTTTCCTTTACATATTGTATAAAACATTAATTGGATATGAGACATAATCCTGCAATATTTCTATCTAAACGTTCACTTTAATCATCAACACCCATAGTCCATATTGAATAACTGCTCAGTTCTGTAAAAAAATACATTCCTACATAATGGTGAAGTTTAGAGTCCCTGATATTAGTTAGTATATCAGCTCACTCCACGCTCTCTTGATCTAAGTTCTCACGATGAGGTGGTTACTGAATCATACTGCTGAATACAAGCGCTCAGTCATCACTAAAGCATCATACTGAGATAGAAGCCTCTTGGCCTCTTAGAAGACTATCAGTTTTTTTTTTTTTATATATTTATTATAAACTAGCGCTTGACCGCAATCCTGCCTGATGGTAAGCAGTGACGCAATCGTTGATGGTAAAGCGCACTAGTTTATTAAGAGACTATTCACTCTAGCCTTGTTAGTTCCGACATGATGTTTGATGAAGCCGTATGGAGGACGGGTCTGAGCAGTTGTGTTGCGATGTGTGCCGGGTACGATGCGCCAAATATTGTTGTGTCGGGAGTTTGATCGTGGAGAGTCTCCAGATTAATCTTCCTCTGGCGCAGCATCGTTGGTCGTGATGTTGTGTTTAAAATTGCATCACCTCGCTTAACTGCCCTCTTTATTTCTATTCACTGTTTTTTATTTTTGAGTTAATATATTCTTAATAAACCATTTACCATCAACGATTGCATTTAATTCTTCGATTGTTATCATTACTTTATTTTTTACTATGTTTAGTTTATTTTATGATTTTCCTGTACAATTCGCAATAGTATATATTGCGAATCGTACTATCGTATCTTTCTTTCTTATTTTTTTTATCAAACACTAATTCATTCAATATAATCAGGAGGAGATTAGAGAAATCGAGAGAAAATCCTCACTACTGGCATCCGCGATTGACGAAACTATTAAGAGCATAGAAGAATACAAAGAAGAAGTAGGAATAGACACAAAGAAAGAAGTTAAAATACAGGAATGTAAAGAAGAAACAATAACTAAGAGTTATCAAGAAGAATCCTATAAAAAAGAGGTCAGAAAAGGATCAATGCAAAATGGTTTTACAGAAATTGATACTAAAATTGAAGAGGTTATAGAAAAATGTAATGCCTTAGCGTCTCTTGAGAAGAGCAAAGCAAATAACGTTGATGAATCTGAAAATACAGGTATTTTTAGTGAAGTGGAGGAGAAACCATCTAGAAAAGCAAGTATAGAAATTGAGATCAACCATGAAAATGAACCTATAATTGAAGAAGAATCAAAACCGAAGGAAAAGACAGTAAAATTCGAAAGTAACATCAAAGTTGTTGAAGTTGAACATACAGGAGACACGATCATTGTTGCTGAGCGAAAAGAGACTTTACCTGACGATATCCCTCAAAATGTCGAAGCTACAACAAGAACAAGATCTCCACCTCCGGTAGCAGTTATTCCTGCAACACCTATAGAAGTGAAACCTGCACCAGTAATAATAGATCAAGTAGAGATGAAGGAGGAAAAACCTGATCCTCTGCTTGGTTTTAGACCTGTAGTTTTTGACCCGGAGAATATACAGAAGCGTGGTGCTGGTGAACAGAATTATGATACAAGTAACGTTTATATTCAAGTGAGTATATTCATTGTTATATTTTATCTACACTAATATATAAAGCTGAAAAGTTTGTTTGTTTGTTTGAACACGCTAATCTCAGGAACTACTGGTCCGATTTGAAAAATTATTTTTGCGTTGGATAGCCCATTAATGCAGGAAGGCTTTAGGCTATATAACATTACGCTGCCACCAATAGGAGCGGGGCATATAAAAAAACGCGGGTGAAACCGTGTGGCGCAGCTAGTTTATTCATAAAATAATTTACATTGAGTTGAATATCTACACTTGTGTTTTAAAATAAATACAAGGAATTACAAAAAAAAAAAAAAAAATTGCAGGGCACGCGGCACGCGGTCGTATCGCTCATGGTCAACAAAATGGTGTTGTCACTTTTTTAAAAATTACCAAATTACGGAGAAGTTATTAATTAATTCGCGGAAAAAAAAGCAAAATTCATTTGTATTGTTACTATGATGATTGTGTAAAACTCCATACCCAGAAAACCTGCCGAGCCCACAGTTTTTTCAAGCACCTCTTTATCTAAAACTAGCGACCCACCCCGGCTTCGCACGTGGACAAATGATATAGGTAGGTACCTAAGCCTTCCTTAAGAAACGGTGGCCCTTCAATAAAAATAATGTCTACTGTGCCGCAGCACCTTCAAGCAGAATGAAAGTCTACCGGGGTAGCAAGTTTGTTCGAAATAATGGTACCACGCTCCGGCCTCCCTCCGCGGTTTAGGCAGAGAAACACTCAAGTAGCAGGCGGCCAGCACGGGCGCGAGCGTCACACGGATTTCCTGAATGAAACAACCAATTCCAATAATTCAAAAAGCGATCTGCTTCTACTGAAATTACCTTTGATATGACGTAATATATTCGGATAAGGAATAATAATAAGGAACAAACAGTGGGCTCTGATTTCAACTGGCATTTTAATTAACTTTAAAGTAGTCATAATGAAGAAACTATAGTAGGTAGGCATATGGTGTTGCAGACTTATTTGTAGGTTTTTCTAAGGTCTACAATACTGTAGTACATTATTTTGATTTTGCAATGGAAGCTCAAAAAATGGGTTTATTTTGCGACATGTGTTAGAAACCTCAAAAATTATCTGTGTTCCTCTTATAAAATTCTTATTTCTTAGCTTCATCTTATTGACTGACCGACCTTCTGACAATTCAAAAGTGCCTGTAACTGGTTTATTTGAAATAAATGCTTTGATTTGAATTAAGCATGTCATGTACATAAAAACCTTCCTGTTGAATTACTCTGTGTATTAAAAAACTCTATCAAAATCCGTTGCGTAGTTTTAAAGATTTAATCATACAAAGGGACACAGGGAAAGTAAAAGTGAATTAAAAGTGAAGTGTTTTATAATATGTAGTGATAGTGATGAAGGTGGGTCCTAGATTTCTAACGTTAGGCAAGGCGAACTTTACACATTTTTTTTTCTTGGTGTTTAGAGCTTGGTGTTTAGATTTGATGTAAACCAGTCCGTAACTGTTGAGAGTGCACTGTTTACTTCGTCAAAAAACGAATGCAATTATTACCTAAAAATTACATTACTTGGAGCTACTGATAAAACTACCATTTTTATAAAAAAACTAGCTTTCCGCCCGCGGCTTCGCCCGCGTGGAGTTCGGTTATATCGCGCCTTTTAGATTTCCCTCGGGAACATCAAATTTTTCCGGGATAAAAGGTAGCCTATGTTCTTTCTCAGGGTCTAAAGATTGTCTGTGCCAAATTTTATCAAAATCGGTTGAGGGGTTCAGGCGGGAAAGCGTAACAGACAGACAGACAGACAGACAGACAGACAGACAGACAGACAGACAGACAGACCGACAGACAGACAGACCGACAGACAGACAGACAGAGTTACTTTCGCATTTATAATATTAGTATGGATGACTCAGAACGGACTAAGATTTTGAAATTGGCGATGTAGTAACTTTTATTCGGCTCATAAATACCTATCCAAGGATGTAACACACATAGCTATTGGAGGGTGGGACCAGACCCCTAATCAGCGAACACGTTTTTGTCAAATGATTGCGACTAGTTGGGATCAATTGGGATCGTTTAGACCGCCCATTGGTCCGTTCTGTCCAAACGATCTCAACTAGTCGCAATCATTTGACAAAAATGTGTTCGCCGATTAGGGGGCGGGAATTGCATCCTCGTTTTCACTTCAGAAATATGACCTTGTAACCGTGATTATAGTATAAATCTTCGTACAGAAAATAAATGGTAAATGATTTTTGAACTTGCTTTTTTATTTCAGGAGCCTCCCACTGCCTCCCGTGATCCACGGTTATCTCCATACTTGACTGAAACGGGTGAAAACATTGGAAGTATTCAAGGAATAGTCGATGGCCTTGAAGAACCAGTGATGGACCCAGAGATAGCCAGTGAGTATTCCTTTTTTTTTTTTGTTTTCGATGTGAAATCATCAATTAATGATCTCTCTCTCTCTCTCCCGCTCTGGGCAAAATGGAGGGGTCTTTTACTGACTAAAACCCACCCGTGTTTCTTCATTTGCCTGTGCGCCAGGGCCACGGTTTCTTTTTTAACCAACCCGCAACCCTGACCCAGGAGGCATTGGTCTTCGTGAACCCCGTCACGATGTGCTGACATCTCTTTGAAGCGCGCGTGAAACACGACGCGCCGTCGACTCGGGCCAGGGTCCTTACCGGGCGGCGAGCTGCCCACTGCTCACTACTCGCAAGCCCCCGTACAAATTTTAATCATATGTCTAGATACACAAAGAAAAGCTTTTGCCCGAGGATTCACCTGCGTGATATCGAAAAATATCCTTGAAGAAAAAAGTGTCTGCAGAGGTATGAGGATAAAGGTATAATAAACTTTACACATCCTCCATGGAAAAGGAATAATTGTCTTCTACGATGTCCTTCTCACCGCACTGGTTTTTTGAGTCTTCATTTCTTGTCCAGGCGGTTTTCCTCTGAAATGATCTTCCTCAGAATATCAGGACGTTGACCAGTCGGTACACATTTAAAGTTAAAGCTCGGGAATACTTACGCAAGGAATTCACAGATTCATCCCACGTGTAATTTATTCTTTTTCTCTATCTATATATTTTTTTATTTGTTAATTTATTTGCGCCTGCCATGTTTTGTCTCTTCATCACCTTAAGGTAGATTGGTAGAAAATGCATAAGGCATTAAGTCCGCCATTGTGCAATCTTTGTGCATAAAGTTTTAATCCATACTAATATTATAAATGCGAAAGTAACTCTGTCTGTCTGTCTGTCTGTCTGTTACGCTTTCCCGCCTAAACCTCTCGACCGATTTTGATGAAATTTGGCACAGAGAATCTTTGGACCCTGAGAAAAAACATAGGCTACCTGTTATCCCGGAAAAAATTGATATTCCCGAGGGAAATCTAAAAAGCGCGATATAACCGAACACCACGCGGACGATTACGCGGGCGGAAAGCACACAATCTTTAGACCCTGAGAAAGCACATAGCTTACCTTTTATCCCGGAAAAATTTGATTTTCCCGAGGGAAATCTAAAAAGCGCGATATAACCGCAATTTACGCGGGCGAAGCCGCGGGCGGAAAGCTAGTAAATAAATAAATAAAAGGGAGGATCCTCCGACCAGACGGGCATTTTGTCTGGCGGGCACTTGCCCAACAGTTGAAGTAATGTATGCCAGTTGCTAGGTGAACTCTGCTTGTGAGATGCAGAATTGCGTGACGTCAGTATGATGTATATGGTCAGTATATCTTATGTTTTAGCTAATCCAGGTTATAAATTCATTCAAAGAACCAAAGTCACCGACATAGCTCTTCGAGTCACTAAAATTAAGTGGCAATGGGCAGGGCACATTGCTCGTAGAACCGATGGCCGATGGGGCAGTAAGGTTCAGGTTGTAAGGTTCAGGTTGTTGTAAGGTGGCGGCCACGTACCGGAGTACGTGGCCGCCACTCCAGAATCTTACTGCCCCGGCTCATTGCTCGTCTTCCGAGACGCGGCGTAGGGAGGCCCCCAATAGATGGACCGATGACCTGGTGAAAGTCGCGGGAAGCCGATGGATGCGGGCAGCACAATCGGTCATCGTGGAATGCCTGGGGGGAGGCCTTTGTCCAGCAGTGGACCTCTATACGCTGAAGAAGAAGAAAAAGGTTATGAATTCAAATTAGGAAACATACAAGCTTCCACATAAATAATGCCGTCGTTTTCCGTGTCTGTTTATGTAACCGCGTTAAAAATATTGTGATACTAGCTGTAGCTGTAGCTGTGAGTATGGACTGGTTTAACCATCATAAAGAGAGAGAGAGAGTTTATTATGAAAAGTTTCTGTATATTACATTCATATTGAAGAAACAAACTAACAACAATAGGTATAGAGTAAAAATATTTTTTTTTAATAATTATAAATTAGTGCTTCACCGCATTTATGGTAAAGCGCGCTAGTTTATTAAGAGCCTATTCAGTCAAAAAAACTTAGTGAATAGGAAGGTAGACGGCAGTTGAGCGTGGTGATGCAATGTTAAACCCAACAACATGACCAACGATGCTGAGCCAGAGGGATATTGATCTGGAGACCCTCCACGACCAAACTCCCGACACAACAACATTTAGCGTATCATACCCGGTACACGACAAAGACGACAAAAATCGCTCTTAAAGATAAGACCACCCCACCCACACCCCTTTTGTAAAATCTTCATTTTTATATTCTGTTCTATTCTTTTTCTGCAGAATTGCTTGGTAAGCCTGGGATACCAAAAGAGGAGATAATACCAATCATATCAGGAGAAGATGACATGCTAAGAGAGGCACACGTTATGGGGTGAGTATAACTTACTGCTGCAATTAGTCTGTATACAACTAAATCATCATACGTAAATATGGGCCTCATAAGACAGCTCAAAGTCACATGGACAGCTATGGAGAGGACTATGCTAGGTGTTTCTCTACGTGATCGAATCAGGAATGACGAGATTCGTAGAAGAACTAAAGTCGACATAGCCCAGCTCTCTGAAGTAGCAGTGGGCGGGGCACATGTATAGCACGTAGAGCCGATGGCCGATGGGGCAGAAAAGCTCTTGAATGGTGACCACGTACCGACAAGCGCAGCGTCGGACGACCCCCGACTTAGTAGTCGGATGATCTGATCAAAATAGCAGGAAGCACTGGATGCAGGCCGCGTCCAACCGTTCTTTTAGAAAATCATCGGGGGAGGCCTATGCCCAGCAGTGGACTTCATGACTGACTCACACACATGACATCACTGAGATGGTGATGATGATACATTAACATAATCAGGCTTAAATGTTCCCACTCCTGGAACACAGGCCTCCTCTCAGTTAAAGGGAGTGGGCCATTATCGGAGGCCTCCCTGTGCAGGTTGGTAGATGTCACACGTCTTCGAAGCTTTTTTTGCCTCTAAGACATATCGGTTTCCTCAAAATGTTTTCCTTCACCGTTTTGAGAACAGTGGTGATGAAATAATTTACACAAGTAAAGCGTCTGATTTTGACCGCAACCCGCCTGATGGTAATTCATCATCATCATCAGCCCCTACTCGTCCACTGCTGGACATAGGCCTCCTTCATGGCACGCCAACAAGCTCGATCCCGAGCAGTTCTCTGCCAGCCACTACCAGCCACCTTTTTGATGTCGTCACTCCATCTCGCCCAAGGGCGTCCCACGCTACGTTTGCCGAGACGCGATCTCCACTCGAGGACTCGTTTACCCCAACGGTTGTCGGTCCTGCGGCATATGTGACCAGCCCATTGCCACTTCAGCTTGCTAATCCTCTCAGCTATGTCGGTGACTCTGGTCCTCTGTCGGATCACCTCATTTCTGATGCGGTCCTTCAGAGAGACTCCCAACATAGCCCCCCCATAGCTCGCTGAGCGACTTTAAACTTATGGACTAGTCTGACTGTTAGTGTCCACGTCTCGGCTCCGTAAGTCATGACGGGTAGGACGCACTGGTAGAAGATTTTTGTCTTCAAACATTGGGGTATGGGCGACGAAAATACCCGACGAAGTTTACCAAATGCTGCCCACCCCAGCTGGATCCTTCTATTTGTCTCCTTCTTGAAGTTGTTTTTACCTAATTGCAACGTTTGCCCGAGGTACACATATTCTGAAACCCCTGATGGTAAGCAGTGATGCAATCGTTGACCGTAAAGCCCGCTGGTTTATTAAGAGTCTATCCAATCTACCTTTGAAGACATTTAAATTGTAATCAGACAGAAACACCGTCGCTGGCAAACTGTTGTAGTCCCTCAATATACGCGGTATAAAAGACGAAGCGGAACGCTTCTTCCGGACCGTAATGGTGTCAACAATGCAAGGGTGAATACTCGCCGTACGACGGGTCGTAAGGCATGACATCAGCATTTTCCCTTTTAATTGGGAAAAAGCAGATGACTTACTAAATATGTCACACATCACAAAATAAACAGCACCCTAATTGAATAACACACTATAACCATCAATTTGAATAATTTTAATGCAAACTGCTGATTCATTGCTCCATAAGTTGGAAACTTGTATCTGCTGTACAACGTACATAACGCAATGAATGTTGTTGAACTATCAAAATGAAACCCATTGCTACTGACGCAATCACCCTTCTGCAGACAATACTAATAGAAATTTACTTCTCTTCGACACAGCCTCGCAAGAGTATTAAACTCACATATGCATCGAACTGACGATCCAACTTCTGAAATTCAACCAATAAAACCGATGATCGGCTGCCTCAAGGATTCAGAAGTCATAAAAGCCCTGAACGAAGAAATGCTTAGAAAGATAGAGGAAGACCGGAAAAAGGAGGAGAAGAAATGGACGACCTTCCTGCAGAAGCCGAAGAGACCAGTGCCGAAGGCGAAGTTCGGGTATCCAGGTTGGACAGAGGAGCAACAAGTTGTGGCGGTGAGTTAAATGCTTTAGCTACATCTATTAACATAAATATCATCTCATCTGTTTTGCGGATAGAACAGAATACTCTTTATTATGTACACCATATAGATTACAAAACATAGTGGCCCGGATTCCCTTGTTAATAATTTAAATTAAATTTATTTTCTGTACATCTTTTTCTTTCTATTACAATAAGAAAAGGACAGAAGATAAAATATTTGTTTAGTCCCGTCACTTCACTCATCTTTTTACGATGAGATAGATAATTACAGAATTGATCGACAAATATTTTAACCCTAAAAACAGTTTTGTTTTTCGGACATTCATCATCATCTTCATCATTATCATCAGCCTCTACTCGTCCACTACTGGACATAGGACTCTTCCATAGCACGCCAACAAGCTCGATCCTGAGCAGTTCTCCGCCAGTTTCGGACATTGTCACCGTACGATTATTTCAGGGTCTTCCGCATTAAATTTTGTTGTTCCCGTTTCACTCCGTCGCTTCGCATTAGCTGCCCGCGCTGTCCATTCGTTTTAACTTAGTGATCTTTCTGATTTCTTTTCTTTTTCTTTTTGTTTGTCTCATGAGAGTTTGATAACTGGACTAAGATTTTTAAAATCTGTCTGATAATTCCAGAAATTAGGGCGTTGACACAAACTATTTAGCATTATTATTAATATTTTATTTAGAGAATATAATGATTTCTAATTCTAAGATAGTAACTGTTATACAAAAAAAAAACAGAAACCGACTTCAAAAAAACACTTAAAAGGAAAAAATCATTTTACTTTTGTCATGGCTCTTGAAGTCGGTATCTCGGGGTTTCTGTTGTTTAGGTCGCCACCTTTTTGAAGCGGTTTCTGTTTTTTTGTAAAAAAAAAAATATTTAATGCTTTTTAGTGTCTTAGTGGAAATTCGAAAATTACTTTTTCCCCTTAACAACAATGGCAGCCATAACCCATATTAGAATAAGTTCTCATCAATACGAACAAAATCCCTATCTCAAAAACTACTGAACCGATTTTGATGAACTTGATGCAAGTCAAGTTCATCAAAATCGGTTCAGTAGTTTTTGAGATACAAATATTTTATCTTATATTCCCTAAGTTGAACAATACCTAGTACAACAAAAAAAGAATTACTTAAATCGGACTTGTAGTTCCAGAAATATGCGCGCACAGACATAAAACTATACGAGACGCTGATATATACTAACATATACGAAAACTGAGCAGTTATGATACTGATACATACAGGTCGAATTGACAAGCTCCTTTTTTTTGAAGTCTGTTAAAAATAAAATTATTATTAACCTTACAGACTCAGGTTAATATTATAATGATAAAATAAATGCTATTGAGGACGGATATGATGACAATATTGATACCAAACCCTGAAGATCCAGTCCGCAAAATCACAATCACAATCACCTTTATTCTGGTACCAATAAGGTTGAGCTTAGCTTTCCTGATATCAAAACAAATGTAAATTAACTGTAATGTATTTGATAATATGGCGACAGGTTATTTCGTCCGTCACAAGATTGATATTTTCATCAATATCATGGTCAAATACTGCAGAATTTAGAAATCTATTTATATCAGCTTCCTTATTGTTAGTCAATATATTTCATACGATCTGACATTCAAAATTTCTGGCAGAAACTCAATGATAACTTATTGGCTAGGAGGAAATACTATATTCAGTTTTTGTTCGGATCTCTAGTGGGTGGTTGGTAGCGACATAGATTTTATATAGTGAGTTATTTCATTTACAAATTGAAATAAGTTTTAAGTAATGAGTGCCGTGTACTTTTTAGTTGGTATTGTCCTCGTTATTATACTTTTTATATGGGTATTATAATTTTCTGGCTTAAGTAGAATAGCTGTACTGTTTTTTTTTTGTATCGTCCATGTAACTGGCACTTGATGAAAGGCTTTCGCTACATCCAGTATTTTAAATTGTCATATGGTTCTTTATTTTTATTTTTTTTATTCAAAGCTTAGCAGTGATTTTAATGATTGTTTTTATTTTCAGGACCCTTATAAAGTGAAGATAGTGAAACAGGCAAAGCCAAAAGTTGCACCTGACTATAAGGCGGAGGTATAGATTCATTGTTTGTTATTGATAGTGATTTATCATCAATAGTTACAAATTAATTAACAAATTTATTTGTTTTTCTGATTCATTTAAATTTATTTGTAAATCAGGATTGTTCATAAGCTTTCAAATTGATATTTTATAATCAATGTTTGATTAGAGATGTTTCGACACTATTAATTGATATATATTTTTTAAATCTTGAAATTTTCTTTCTATTATAATGTTTCTGCTTTTAACTTTAATTTTAACTTAATGTTTATGATTTTATCTGGAAAATAAATAAATGAATATTTTCAGTTTTAGTCTCAGCGGTTTATTTTATGTATATATTTTTTACCCTGGTAAAAAATTCATGAGTATTGTTATTTTCTATTAATGTATAATATCAAGCTCATTATCCACTGCAGCATTGAGATATATTCATTTATTTGTTTTACATGCTTCTTTAATTCAAAATACTTGTTTATAACATTTGTGTTTGTCCACGACACGTTGATGACTTTTTATGTCCAACATTATCGCGGGATCATTGTAGATTTCTCGGTTGATATTGATTCACTGTAACATTCTAAAAGATTTTACCTGTCATGGGCAAAATTGTTATTTTGTACCTACCAAATTGTTATTTTTGTAGATGTTCTACAAAAATAACAATTTGGCTTGATAATACGCTACTGCTTGTCAGCTTTAAGCAAATCGAAACTAATGGCAAAAAGCAAGGCTTAGACTTCATAGGTAAAAGATTCTCACTTCTCATGTGGCTTCAATTTATGTAAATTAACATCTTTGTAAAGAGGATATCAATTTTCGAACGTTTTGTATCCAAAGATTTATTATATCATAACTTTTGTATTGAAAATATAGATGTACTTGAAATATTATAGGTGTATTATATGTCCTGCAATAAAATGGCATACATTTTATTAAAACTTTGGATACATAATAAACGATGACTTCAAAACGTTTCCTATTTGAATCTTACATCTATGCATAATATAATCTTTATCAACGTCAACTGTATATTCTCCACCATCAATCACCCCCATTCTTCATCGCTTTTCCACAGGACTTCGAGACAGGTCCCTTACCTTGGGAAGAGAGGGCTGTGATAGAATCTTCTCTACCACCAGTAGAGCCTGAAGAACCTATACTTATACCGGAAGTACCGGAATTTTTGGAAGCCGTTGACCCTTTGAAGGAGAGTGAGGTTCCTGATCTTGAGGATACTGGTGAGTTTATAATATATGGATTCTCATAACACCAAATTATTTTGGGGTTGGTGCAATATATATTCTTCTTCCATAATTCTGTTTTGGACGTCATCTCGGTAAGCAACTTCACTTACGACAGCAGGTCAAGTTATCCTAAGCTGTCAAATATTCTCAATCAATCTTGAGAATTTATGATTTGGAGATAAAGTTGAAAATTTGACGTGCTGACTTCTGTATTCTTCTCATTCGGTGTGTATTATATATATTTATTGTATTTTAAGTTTGTATGCTAATATAGGCCTTGATGACTGAAATAAATGGATAAATAAATAATTATTTTTGACGTAGTCCATCCATAGTTTTTGATCTTTTCCTACTCTCATTCATATTCAAAACATATTGTATTAGCCAGTGACTGGCAGCCACTCCATGTAAGGTACTTGCATTCAGCTACATCCCTGGAAGCTGACCCCTATATAGTTCATATTTTTAATCGTCCCACTGCTGGGCTTAGGTCTCCTCTCATACAGAGAAGGATTGACTTAAAGTGCAGGTTTCCTCTAGATGTTTTCCTTCACCTTATAATCAGTCATTGGTGCCCAAGATATACTTAGAAAGTACATATAACTTTAGAAAAGTTACATTCAGACTTGAGAGGCTGGTGTTTTAACCACTAGGCCACCACTCACTCATATTTAGGATAGGTAGATTATAATGGATTACTAAATATATGATTATTCCTTAGGTATACCATTACCGCCACCAAGAGAACCCACCCCTCCACCAATAACAGAAGAGCAGGCACCCCAATCTGAAACCATACCAGAAGTTGCAGAAGAGCAAGAAGTAGTACAAGAAGAAGATAAGCAACAAACGGAAGAAGATTTGGAGAAGATCATGGCTGAGCAATTAGTTAAAAGCGTACAGAAGATGGTTGGTGAGTGAAAATTCAATTTACACAATAACTTACCCAAGCAGGCCGCAAAGGAACAACTCTGCAAGTGGAGATTCGTGGAAGGTTGTGACCTTCGGTGTTTGCTGTGTCTATCCACAGACAATTACTGCCCTATCGTTTTCCTCTGCAAGTCCTGACACCTGCCCACGCAGTTATTGGCAGCGTTAGCGAATGCTATATGCGTTGCAAATTTTTTGCCCAAACAATAATCAAGAAAGTAATCCTAGAAAACATCATATTATCAATAATCAAGAAAGTAATATCTTGCTTTAAAAGTTTAGAGGTATGAAGATTAGGGTGTAAAGTTCACTCATCTTCTACAGAAAAGTTGGAGGATCCTCCCACCAGAGTGTTGACTTTGCCGGGTATTTGCATAAAGGTTGATCTTGGGAAGTTGTATGTGTGCTTCTTCTCCTTCTTTTTCTCAGCCTATAGTGGTCTTCTGCTGGACAAAAGCCTCCCTCAAGGCTTTCATTCAATTGGGGGCATTGCCATAATCCACACGCTTGGCAGGCGGATTGTGGATCGCAGTAATTTCTCATTCCAGAGGAGTGTGCTAGTTGCACGGTAAACTTTGCTTGCGAGTTACAGAATCTATGTGACGTCAGTAAAACATCTTTTTCGCATGTGGCGCTTGAAGATACTACAAAAGGGTGTCCTTGAAATTTCTCATCCATTCTTCAAAGTAAAGGTTTATTTACGTTTTGGAGCGGGCTTCCTAGCTTCAACTTCTAATTGACCAATTTCTTCATAGTTCAAAAGTGTTCAAATAAGGGGTGTCTCAATAAGAGTGAACTTTTTAAAATTGGATATTTTTTTCATGCATGTGGCAACTTGGATATATTAACAGCTGTCATCTCTGTTTATTCCGATTATTAAAAATGGAGCGGAGTTTCTGGCGGGAAAGCTAAGATGAGTGTCACGCTCATTTTTCATTGGACTTTCAAATTATTTATAGTGTTGTTTACTAAATAAAAGTGCGTGCACAAACACGCACAAACGAAACAAACACGAACACGAACGAAACAGTGACGCAATTGATGTTTCTTCCCAGATCCTAACGCCAGTTTGGATCAGCAGCTGGCTCAGATGCGAGCGCAACTAGCTGCGTTAGCGCAGATCCCAGAGGTCATCCAACAGTCACTTGAGCTGGTCACGCAGCAGCTCAGCAAGATAACTCATCAGGTATCTATACTAATATACGAGTATAATCTATACTAATATATAAAGCTGAAGAGTTTGTTTGAAGCCGCTAATCTCAGGAACTACGGGTCCGAATTGAAAAATTCTTTTTGCGTTGGATAGCCCATTAATTCAGGAAGGATTTAAGCTAAAACATCACGCTACGACCAATAGGAATAGAGCATATAAAAAAAAAACATTTCGAAACCTACGCAGGTGTAACACGCAGCTAGTAATTTAGAAAAGTTGTTTCACAAAAAAATGGTTAATTAATTCTATCTACCATTTTTTTCCAGGAGTCTAACGAGCAAGTGATCCAAGAAAGTTACCAACAAGAAGGTTTGTGTAGTTCCTTCTTAACATTTTAATTAGCTTACATAAAATAAATCTCATTATGAAAACTTTAGTAAAGTCAGCTGTGAAAAGTAACAATCTCAAGAATAGTTTGGACAACTTTTCTTAACTCTTCATTTTGACTTAAGGAGATCAACAGCCTTAGGATCAACTAGACCGACCAAAGAATCAGTAATGGAAAATGCTTGTGCTGACTGGACAAATACACTGAAAATTGTGTGGTTCTTTCCTGAGAAGTCCATTTCAAATATGATCTCCGAATGATTTGAGCAAGTTTACATATATCTGAATTTAAAAAATATATACTATTGCTGCCAATTCCCAAAATACTTAGAACTGGATCTTATTTTTAATACTGAAATCAGAACCAATCCAGACGTTTCGAAGTAATCAAAAAATATAAAGTTTCCAGCATTTAAAAAAAACAAATAATTCTTCCTGAGAAGAAACCAACTCAGTGGGAGGTTGTTGTCCAAACCTGGTGCAGGCTATGGTCCTGAGAGAGAGTGCATGTCAGGCCGTCAACTCTTTTTGCAAAGCAATTATGCTATCAAAAGAGGAGGTGGAGCGCGTGAGGGAGCGGGAGCCTTGGCGCTCTCACACCAGTAGTCGCTGCAGGAGACGCCCTGGTCGGTCGACAACATTGGACTCCCGGTCACCGTAGGCACGGGCTTGCGAGTGGCTAGCATTGTAGTCAGGACCAAGCCCGGGTCGACGCCGCGTTTTCTTCCACGAGCGATGGGACATGTAAAAATAATTCTAATGTTTCCATTACAGAATGATCGATTTAATTTAATTTTAGTAACAAACCTCTTTCTAAATCTCCAGCTCAACAAGAAATGCCTACTATACAAGAAGTTAATGAAGCTTTAGAAGTACCGCAAAACGAAGAGCAGCCGAACGATGTTCAGGAAAGCGAAGAAAATAATGTGACGATAGAAGAGGTACAGAAACAAATGGAGATGGATCAACAGCAGAGACAGGAGAACATGAGAAATACACCTGTCATGACCGAGGAAGAAATGAGGAACGAAAAACAGAGGAAGGTTGGTGATAATTTTTTTTACAGTAAAACATGAACAGCCTAAATGTTGCCGCTGCTAAGACACAGGCTTATAATCCACCACTAGAGTCCATTGCGGGTTGGTAGATATCACATCATCATCATCATCCCAGCGTTAATCCCAGTCGCATCCGAAGCCTTGTCAGCTTTGGAGTCTGGGGTCCGCTTTACCAGTCCAACTACTGATATGGCTAAACTTCGACATTTTCCGTGAAGCGACTGCCGTCTGACCTCCACAACCCGAAGGTGACATCGAAGCATTGCAGTTAGACCAATTGTTGGACTTTTGAGGGCTCCAACAACCCGTAACGACTGCCACTAGATGTTCGTATGGCAACCGGGACCAACGCCTTAATTTGCTTTCCGAGGCACGACCAGACCAGTGCAAATATTCATATTCATGCATACAAATATTTGCACTGTGCGGGGATCAAACCCGCGCCACCTTGCGCAGCGGCCGCGTCCGCTACCGCTACGCCACGAAGGCTGTCTGTTTGTAGATATCACATGTCTTCGAATTTTTGGTACCTGGGATTGAAGGATTTTTTACGATGTCTTCTTTCTTCTTTCCATCTAACCCACGGAGCACATGGCGCTTCTGCGGCCGTTGCTAAGGCATTGCCAGTATTTTCTGCACGTGCCCTTGGCCACAGATGACGCTAATACCGTATTGAAACTGACGGCATTGAGAGTCTCTATATATATTTTCAGCGCACTTAGTTTGTCAAATATCTTTAGCATACTTTCAAATTTATCGGGGAAGTATTATAGTTCAAGATTGATTGTGAAAATGTGACAGTTTTGGGTAGCTTGCCTGCTGGTAAATAATTATTTTGACTGACTATAATATAGGCGGTTCCATGATAAATCAAAAGGGTTCCTCACGGCTGTATGTTGGTACCAAGAACAATTGTGCTAGAGGTTTTAAAAAATTATTTCTACGTAAAATAGGTAAATGACCAGTAGATAGAGGTGGAGTCTTCCACTTTCGGTTGTGGATCTTGGGTCCCAGAAAATAAGCATGACTTAGAACATAAAAATCGAAGACTTGTGTCACTCAAGAACATACAACACGCAAAGGGCTAAGTGTTGTATTTAGATCCACTTTCGTTCCCAAAGTAGGCCTGTATCGCAGCAGTGGCAATGTTTTTGGCAATAGAATCAAGCATATTTTTGCATATACTGAGGATTATAAAAAAAAAACTAGGTACCAAATGCTTTCAAAATAATGAAAAGTTCCCAATGCTTTAAGCAAAAATTGTCCTAGAAACTTATTCACATACTATTGTTGAGTGTATATTATCATTGAATGAAATTTCATGATAATACATTTGGCTGTTTACGATTCCTAAAAACAAATTAAAAAATTAAAAGTGTTTATACACAGAAATATTTTTTGACAACACCTCTGCCAAACTGCACAGCGGTTTGTAAGTAGAGGGAGCTCCTTTTTTGAAAACAGACATATAAACAGGCATTCAAGAATATTTCCATCACCACCTAAGTACAGACAGCAACAAAAATTGCCTATTACTTTAGTTTTCTAAATCTTAATTACTGGACAAAATATTTTATTAAAATAGAAATCAGAAACCAAAGTGATATTTCATTAAAGAACAGCACACTAATTCTTTCTCCGTCTTCTACGACCTTTAAATTTAAGGTTCCATTATAAAATGCTTCAGCATCTATTATAAATTGTTGGCTCAGAGTCACACAAAGGGCGATGGAAAGAGCTATGCTCGGAGTCCGAAGGAATCCGCTGAAGAACCAAAGTCACCGACATAGCTCTTCCAGTCGCTAAAATCAAGTGGCAGTGGGCGGGGCACATTGCTCGTAGAACCGATGGCCGATGGAGCAGTAAGGTTCTGGAGTGGCGGCCACGTACCGGAAGGCGCAGCGTAGGGAGGCCACCAACAAGGTGGATCGTTGACCTGGTGTAGGTCGCGGGAAGCCGATGGACGCGTGAGCACAAGACCGGTCATCATGGAAAGCCTTGGGGGAGGCCTTTGTCCAGCAGTGGCCTTCTAGAGGCTGAAGAAGAAGAAGAAGAAGATAAAATGCCAAAAAATACATTATCAAATACAATCATGTTAATCGACTTGTTTAACAAAACCTAACAAATACGTCAAATCTATCCATAAAAATTTAGGAGCAACAGAGAATAGAGCAGGAGAGCCGTTTAGTGAAACAACATCCAACACCAAGGGTCGCCGTCGCCAAGCCGAAGAAGATGTTCGGACCCCTGGACCCCGAGGAGGCCAGGGCTGTTGTCCTTCCTGGAGGACGTCGGTGGAGGCAACAACAGGACGTGTACGACGAACAGATGATTAAAGAGATGTTCGAAAAACAATCAGAAGTTATCAAGGGAAAAGCGATTGGGTATAGTTTATTTTGTTAATTTTTAAGACTTCGAACACGGCTTGCGTAGCATGACCAATTTTAGCACTCTACCAAGATTAGACAGAATTGTTTCTGTTCAATTTGTTGACGTCTCTTCTGCTCGGGTACGGGGCGACATATGTATCCTTGCGTTTCTATGAAAACTACATAATATACAACGTGTAACATAAAGTGTATATACATAACAAAGGCATGGCATCTTTACATGATATCAAACTATATTGGAAGGGTTTTTTAATCCTATCTCTTTATGTTAGGAAGTTATGAGGAAAAACACCGCCACTATCATACTAGTCGCACAGAGATATTGAAGACATTTGTCGGATTTTGGCAAGTAACGTGACGGGTAACGAGTAGTTATTAACGTATGTAGTGTGCTGCCATGTTTGTTATGATTTGATTTTAAGAAACACCCGAAACCGAAAATTTGGTACCAATTTTTTGAGTATTTTATTTTGAGTTGAAACTCTTCGGATATCGTTTGATATCATCTAAAGATGCCATGCCCTTGGTATGTATATACCCTTTTTGTTACACGTTGTATATTAATGTTCCCATAGCAATGGAGAGCAGATATTTTAATCAATAATGATTCTTTTAAGGACTGATTCTTCCATCGTCAATTTTTATTTCTCAAATAATGGCGCCGATTGTGTTGTTCACAAACTAAAGTAATTTTAAGTTCTGTCCATCTTCTTATTTCTATTTCATTAAGAAAAGAACAGAAGATAAAATGTCAGATTAGACCTGTCAAATTAGTTAATGTTTTTCTCGGTGGTAGGCCATAACATCGGCTGCCGGCGGAAGTTACCACCAACCAGACAAAGTCATGCCGCCAAGCGATTCGTCGTGTTCCGGCATGATGTCTGGTGAAGCCGTACGGATGACGGGTCTGAGCAATTGTGTTGCGATGTGTGGCGGGTACGATGCGCCAAATGTTGTTGTGTCGGGAATTTGATCGTGGACAGTCTCCAGATCAATCTCCCTCTAGCGCAGCATCGTTTGGTCGTGTTGGTCTTGGGTTTAACATTGCATCACCTCGCTCAACTGCCGTCATCCTTCCTATTCCTAAGTTCTTTAAGTGAATAGGCTTAATAAACTAGTGCGCTTTACACTCAACGATTGCATCAGTGCTTACCATCAGGCGGGATTGCAGTCAAGCACTAGTTTATAATTATTAAAAAAAAAAAAAAAAAATAGTGCACTCCTGACGTAAACTGGCTTTTAGTCGCCATGTTTATAATCGCGTCTAAACTGTCTATGGAGTATCTTAATTTGACAGGATTAAATTAAAATGTTATCTTCTATCCTTTTCTTAACGAAATGGAAGAACTGAAAATGGGTTTAATTTGTGAACAACAGAATCGGCGCCATTGTTTGATTTTTGGCAGTTTTCGAATGAGATATTTCATTGAGATATGTCACGATATCATCATGATTCCACAGATAATAATATGTGGCGTTGGAAACATCAGTCCTATTCTACTATGATGTACGACTGTTTGACACTTGTTGAGGAGAAATGATTCTACCCTCAAGTATTGGAAGTAGACGAGTTTGTCGTTATATTTGTCAACTAGCGGCCGCCAGCGATCTCGTACGCATTTTTTTTATTTGCTCCCGTCCTATTAGTCGCAGCGTGGTTTTATACAGCCTTAAGCCTTCCTGGATTAATAGGCTACCCAACGCAAAAATATTTTTTGAAATCGGGCCAGTAATTCCTGAGATTAGGGCATTCAAACAAACAAATTCTTCAGCTTTATAAATCTATACTTGACTTACCTCTTGTTTATTCTTCAGGAAATACACGAATACCTTTCTCGTATGATCGTCCAAAAAAGTTGGGATGTACCTCTTCCCTCCAAGTGAGTTTAACGGCAAAGGCTCACACAAGTCGGTATGGATCAAATCCAACTACTTCGCAGCCACAGACTTCTCAGGATTGCTTGCTTTCCTTTTAAACAAACTTCACAAGCTACATCTTAACAAGGGTCGTCCTGAACACTAATATCATTAGCAAGTCCCTGCAAAGCTGAACAGTTTGCTTGTTTGTTTGAACGCGCTAATCTCAGGAACTACGGGTCCGATTTGAAAAATTGTTTTCGCGTTGGATAGCCCATTAATCCAGGAAGGCTTTAGGCTATATACCATCACGCTGCGACCAATAGGAGCGGAGCATAACAAAACCACGCGAACGAAGTCGCTGGCGGCCGCTAGTTAGTAATAAAGATGGCGCCGAACCGCTTGTTCACAAACCAATCTAAATCTAAGTTCAGTGCATCCATTTCTTTCTATTTCGTTAAAAAAGCACAGAGTATAAATAATAATGTAGTCCTGTCAAATTAGTCAGCGCCTGACGTACATTGACGTACTTTTAATCGCCTTATTTTTAATCACGTTTAAATTGTCTATGGAGCATTTTAATTTGACAGATATCTTTTTTTTTGGCGGGAAGCCAAGATGAGTGAGAGCCACGCTCGTTTTTCAATGGACTTTTAAATTATTTATAGTGTCGTTTACTAAAAACGCGTGATTTATGTAGTAAAAAGTGCATTCAGTGAATAATTCATAAAGAACAGTGAAATATTGTAGCATAGTGGCCACACAAGTGTCTTTTCACACGGGAAACGAAAGGAGATAGGTTTAGGTTAGATTAAGTTAGGATAAGAGATAGGATAAGTTTAGGATAAGTTACAAAAGTTGAAAATTAATTACTGAAGACATGGCAGTATGGTCTCTGACCTTAGCCTGTTCCAAATGGAACAAATAAATAAAAAAAAAAAAAAATTGACAGATATCCTGTCTTTTTCATAATGAAATATAAAAGGGTGCGCTGAACTTAATTTTAATTTAGTTTGTGAACAAAGCTATTCTAGACTCGTTGACTGAAGAATAGGAACATTTGTTCTCTTAATTGCCATGTTTGGGATACTGGAAAGCATTCTAGCATCTCATTTTGTCTATGCTGCCCTCTACAGAACTCGTGCGATGATGGTCATGCTACGCGTGCTGGGAGCTTCTTTCTAAGTCCATCACTGGTTATATGGGCCCACTTGACACATCGAAAATAAGGACATAGACAAAACATTTTTTTTTTCATAGTTATGTTAATCTTGGTCGTACTTAGAAAGAAGACCCGATGAGTCTAAGAAATGATTGCTCATATTCAGTAAAGAAATTCACATATTCATGAATTTATCATTTCAAAGAAGAAAATTTCTAATTTTTAAATATGATAATTATGTTCTATTTTTAAATTTTGATTCTATAAGCTAGGAATACACATGCTGGTAAATCATGCAAGTACCTTGAATGCCATATAACTTCATAAACGAATACGAACACCTACAGTTCGTTCAAATTAAGAATGAATCGAAGGAAGTTTGAATTAAACTTAATTGCTTAAAACTAAAACGGAAAAAAGAATAATTAAAGAAAGAAAGAAAATAAGTTTATGCCGCACAAATAAAACGCACGTTACAAGAAATTAATAATTAAAAAAAAAACCATAAAATACAATAGACTTAAAAGCCTCGTACTCAAACAAATATGTTTTCCTGACATCGTAGCCGATGTATGTTGTTATTAATTCTTTACACACTAATTAAGTTGATAACGTACATAATTTTTTTTTTTACTAAAATTTGTTTGGAAGAATAACCTGTTTTTGTCACATCAATAATTAATACCGACCGATGCTATGTTCATAACCTATCTAATAATGTTGTTAGACGAAGGAAACTAGTCTCCACGACACAGGGAGTCCTAGTATGGAGGTTAGTGCTATTTCAATATTGTAATGTTTTTCTGAACAATAAAGTTTTTAGTATTATTATTAATTGTATACCTATGTTTAAAATACGTAATGTAGAATATGTGCTCGCTCGTTTAAGAATGGATTCTGAGCACGACACAGTTGCTGACAAAAACAGGGAAGTAATGGCATGCAAGTTACTTGTATACTCTATTAGCGTGTGTAGAACAAGCTTAATAGCGATCGTTACTGTTGAAATCGCATAGTGAAAAGTTAGATAAAGTGAGTTCGGAGTGAGCTGACAATAGCCAAGATTCCTTCATTCACAAATTAAATTAAATTCAAAGTCAGTGCATCTATTTCATTAAGAGAATGACAGAGCATAATATGTCACTTTAGACCTGTCAAATTAGTCCGCGCCTGACGTAAATTGATATATTTTGACGTGGCAACGTCTTATAAATTGGTTTGCCGGGTGACACTTCAAGAAACTGCGTTACGCTCCCCGCTCACGTTATGCGCTCACAATGAGAGCGAGTGAGAGGCACGCGTCCCTTCCACTCGGGCATCGTTAGCCCGCCTAAGAGCGAGAGAGACAGACATAAATAAAAAGTGAAAGGCACGCAAGTGCATAAAAAAAAAAGAAGAAACTTCTTGTATGTTTGATTCTATAAGTTTGATGTTATTTACACTTAGTTTAAGTCCATCTCCAATTTTAGTCAGAATTCTCGAAAACAGCTCGTCAGTTTGTCGAATGAATATTCACATTAAAATTATTTTACCACTCAAAGTCGTTGTCACGTAAAACTTTCGCCCGTATACCGACTTTACAGGGAACCAATTTTTTTGGTCGCCATCTTTATAGTCGCGTCTGAACCGTCTATGGAATATCTTAATTTGACAGGATTAAACTAAAATGTTATCTTCTACCATTTTCTTAACAAAATAGAAAAAAAAAATATGTACTTACTTAACTTAAAATTAGTTTTGTTTGTGAACAAGAGAATCGGCGTCACATAGGCTAGTGGCACACAGGCTAGTGGCACACAGGCTTTTGCCACACAGGCTAGTGCCACACAGGCTAGTGGCACACAGACTATTACCACACAGGCTAGTGCCACACAGGCTAGTGCCACGCTAGTGCCACACAGGCTATTGCCACACAGGCTATTGCCACACAGGCTAGTGCCACACAGGCTAGTGCCACACAGGCTAGTGCCACACAGGCTAGTGGCACACAGACTATTACCACACAGGCTAGTGCCACACAGGCTAGTGCCACGCTAGTGCCACACAGGCTATTGCCACACAGGCTATTGCCACACAGGCTAGTGCCACACAGGCTAGTGCCACACAGGCTAGTGCCACACAGGCTAGTGCCACACAGGCTAGTGGCACACAGACTATTACCACACAGGCTAGTGCCACACAGGCTAGTGCCACGCTAGTGCCACACAGGCTATTGATACACAGGCTAGTGCATTGCATTAGTTAGAAACATAGCTCAACTCCACGCACACTTGAGCTAACTTTTCACGACGATGGTTACAGAATGGCACTGCTAAACACTTTCAATGCCGCTAACAAGCCCCCCATCTTTTGAAATATTTAGCAATAAAGCGCAACGTGAATTTGATCGAAAAATATCCACAAAATTTTTCATAGTCAAGTCGCGTCGCGCTGTCATCGCGTACCTTTCTACTTAGAGGTGGCAATGAAAGTGTTTGTTTGTGTGTATGTCATTTATAAACATGTTGTGTATCATTTTAGGTTTCAAAGCGATCGAGTCCATGACACCAGGTTTGATTTGTCATTACATTACATTATTAAGTTGACTCTTAAACTTTTTCTGTGAATTGTGGAAACACTGTCCCTATTACAAAAGGTGGGTTTTATTTAGATATGGTTTTAACTAACTCAATGATTATTATGAACCTAACCATTATAGAAATGTAATTCTTTATATAAAAACTAGCAGTTGCCCGCGACTCCATCCGCGTGGACTTCAGTTTACAGGAGCTCAGTTGATATAAATTATGCGCCTGTTAAAATAATGGGAGCAATATGTACGCCCGCGTTCACTACCGTTTTCGTAACATTTTTTGTTACTGTTCTGCTCTTATTGGTCATAGCGGGTTGTTATAAAGGACATAGGCTAGTCCTTTCTCAGGCTCTAGACTATCTGTACCAAATTTAATTACAATCGGTTCAGCAGCTTTGGCGTGAAAGTCGGACAAACAGACAGAGATACTTTCGCATTTATAATATTAGTATGGATAGTATGGATGACCGCTTAGTTTGGTACTACATAAGATGTCACTTTTGTATTAAGAACTTTCACTTAACCTCAATAAAGTTCAAAATGTAAATACTGACTCAAAGGTTAACTCTCGAATTTAGTAAGATTTCAGTTTGTAATAAGAAGGTGTGACATACACACCCTTATTAGGCCTGTATTTCCCAAAGTCAGAAATTTTTAATATGTGGAATAAAATTGACGTCTGTCAGTTCTAGTATAGAAAAACTATCAAAACCTTAAAATTTATGGGGAATTGCATAAATTTTTGACAGTCTCAATCTTTCAAAAACTATTTATAATTTCCCTGCATTTTGTCACAAGTTTTTGAAATTTGTTTGTTGCCTAAATGAGACTGTGATTAAATTTTCAACGTTCATAAAATTACGGGATTTTCCACTCAGCTTTTGTTTTCGTCAGTTTGTCAATTCACAAAAAATGTTTAAAGGTCCTGTATTATAAGATTTATTTTCTAAGCGACTCCTAGATTATAATTTTTTCAACACTTTTTGTCTATGATTCTGGCCATAGATTATAAAAGTTTCCTTGCAAAAGATGTATAGTCAACCTCGTAATTGCTTTATCTCCCAAACATTCATAGGAAAAGGAAAAATGCTAATTATTATTTACTGTTAGCAGGCTAAGCAACTAAATATCTAAATCTGGATAATGCCTCCTGCGTCTCCTACTGCAGCTAGAGGCATGAGGGCACTGAAATTTCCACTCCCTCACGCTCTTCGCCTCCTCTTTTGTCAGTATCACTGCTTTGCAGAAGAAGGTGTGCGGCCTGCCATGCAATCTCGCTCTGGATCATGACCTGGACTAGAGCCGGACTCAAGCGATTGCCGCCACGAGGACACGGCGGTGCGCTGCACAATATGCTCCACCGTATCCTCAGGGTGATCTCCGAGTGGTGACACCCCGCCATTTCCTCCCACCTTATCCGAAACAGGAACCTCCCGAAACCGCCGCGTCCGGTGAGGACCTGCTTTAGGTAGAAGGTAAAGAAGCCGCGGTGCCTCTCTAGCCAGTCCTGAAAGAGGGGACTTACCTACTCTCTTATAAAAGAGAGTAGGTAATATAAATTTGGAATTAAAAAAACACAATCGGCATTTGTTTTAATCTCTATTTGATTAAGATTTGAAGCAATTACGAGATGTTTTAACAATTTGTAATAGTACTTAAATAGTTTTTCTAGTACTAAAACAATTACGACAATTTGGCAAAGGTTCTCTTCATTTCGCAACGCTTGGCAACGTCGCCCCAAAGAGATATAATGTTTGGCAGCATCGCTAGAGACATTGCGAAGTAGTAGTAGAAATAGTCGCGAATACCTATAGTCGCTTAGCAAATATCGAATTGAAACGATCAATCAACACTTATACACACGGATCAGCGATTTTTCTGCCACTTTGAGCGGCGCACTACGTCTGATCAGAATCCAAAATGTGAATATTCTAAATACTAACGGAGAAATCCAAATGTACGTAAATGACGACCCGTCGTATGGCGAGTATCCTCGTAACAGTCGTAACCCATACGGACGAAAATGAAGAAGAGAAAAAGAAAGACGAAATGAAGGACTAAAACTTCCGGTCTGACTACAATTTCCGTATATTCACAGATAAAGTGAACAGGCTCTTAATAAACTTTACCATCGCGCGCTTTATCATCAACGATTGCATCACGGCTTACCATCAGGCGGGATCGCGGCCAAGCACTAGTTTGAAACGTTGGAAAAATCTTAATTACCCGGATTTGGATCGGACGTAGTTAGAAACCGCTTTTTAAGTGGCTCATTTTCTTTAACGAATTATGGACATTGCCAAAATTCGCTAAAAAAAAAGGAGCCAAAATTCTGAGGGTTAGACTAAAAATGTTGATCCGTGTGTATTAGTGCGATTTCACCCTTATGATGCATGAATTAAGATCCACATTCTGGTTATTATTTCGATTTACCTCCGGTTCTAAATACCTATTGGATTTTCCACTCTAACCGTGTCGCGCAATGTATTTTGTTGAAATGTCAAAATGGAAAGCATTGTACGCAGTTACAATACCTCCCGTTTATTCGAAAAGTACCGTGAACTGCAGAGTTAGACGGCTCGCTGTGAGACTGTCTCCACATGACATTGGCGGAATAAACGACATCGGTTCACTTCCAAAATAACCTCCCGTGCTTAACAGGTGCAGAACCTATAACCCGTGCAGATAAAGAAAAGATCTGTAAATGGCGTCCGCTCGCATGCGTTCTCACTCACTCTCTATCGCTGTCTATACTCACACGGTGAAGTAAGCGCTGCAAAAAAAAAATCATCGATCAGGAATTCAGGATTCGCTTTCCAAACTACTGAAGCTACTTTGACGCACTCCGAGTTATCGTTAATTTCGTTTTCAAACATGCCATTGTTCATTCACAAAACAAAAGCTAAGATAGTAAAATGCCAAATTTACGTCGTACCTAAATATTGTTATTTACAACGTAAATTTATTTTACTTGCAAACTCAACAAAAACTACAATAAAAACAAACACAACAGCAAACAAGTAAAATAAATTTACGTTGTAAATAACAATATTTAGGTACAACGTAAATTTGGCATTTTACTATCTTAGCTTTTGGTTTGTGAATGAACCATGGCATGTTTTGTCAACCGTACCTTATGTATCCGCCGCCATTTTCAGATCTTTTCTTTATCTGCGCGGGTTATAGCTACATACATTTTTCCTTCAAAAATTACAACAATTAACTAACAATTGTGTAAAATATATAAGTTTTTATACAAAAACTAACATATTTTACACAGTTGTTAGTTAAATCGAGTATTCAAATTATCTTTTCGTCGCCACTTTGTGTACAGACGACAACACATCAAGCCACTACAATCTGTCAGATTTCTTTATTACATTCTCAACTTTATCTATAAAACATTAAGACTCGAGGTGGATTGGGTCCTGCACTCCTGCGGCATATGTGACCAGCCCATTGCCACTTCAGCTTGCTAATCCTCTCAGCTATGTCGGTGACTCTGGTCTCTGTCGGATCACCTCATTTCTAATCCGACAACCGATGGGGTAAACGAGTCCTCGAGTGGAGACCGCGTCTCGGCAAACGTAGCGTAGGACGCCCTTGGGCGAGATGGAGCGACGACATCAAAAAGGTGGCTGGTAGTGACTGGCGGAGAACTACTCAGGATCGAGCTTGTTGGCGTGCCATGAAGGAGGCCTATGTCCAGCAGTGGACGGGTAGAGGCTGATGATGATGATGTGGATCGGGAATTTTTGAGAGTTTAGGGTAGCTTGACCTGCTGTCGTCGGTACACAAGTTTAGGTATATAAGCGCTGTAAGTTACGATCTCGTCTTATGTTGTCAAACACAAAATTTTTTCAAATAGGTATATGCAGCAATGGCAATTTCCTTCAAAATTCTTCGGAATGTAAATGAAAATATGTGTGGCCATTGGGGCTAATTTAGCTACTATTTGAGTATCCAAAGTTGAGTCATAAAATAGTTAACATTTAAAAAAATGTGGTCAGCAATATATTAAAGTTAACTATATACGCATTGATAAAATATTAAACTAAGGTAGATATGTCACTAGCGCACTAAAAATGAAGCGTACAAAAGGAAGTAAGTCCTGTATCTCGCTTTAGTCACTCTCGATACACTCGTAAAAACAAACTACAAACACTAACAGCGCAAACGACAAACACTAGCCATCTTTTTCTTCTCTATGCTTTAGATTGCGCCCCATCTCACTCACACTGTACCAATGTATGCCGAATAAAAATATGCATGTGTGCTACTGCTGTGTTCGGCACATTTTTTTTGGTCAGTTTGTTAGAATATATCGTATCTGTTTAATATTTTATCAATGTATATACGTAAATATTTTAGTTAGATTTAGATATCTTTAGATTGGTAGGTAACTTAATTATTTCTATTTTTTAGTTTAACACAGATTCCATAGTTCACTAATTAAACTAAATTAGGTTCAATGCATCTTTTTTTCTATTTAATTAAGAAAGGGACTTAATATAAATTACGGTCCGTGTTCCAGAAGGAAACTCAAATATTGATCTCTGCTTAAACTTTACTTAAAACTAGTTTCAACCAACCAAATGGCTTGATACGAGACTTAAATAGAGCTTGAGTTTTGAGTGGCGTACGGACCTTAGCCCTGTCAAATAAGTAAGTGCCTGATGTAAATTGACGTATTTTTTGTCGCCATACTTTTTTATAATTTGCTATTTAGTAGCACAATTTGACAGGACTAAACTGATATTAGGTTATCTTCTATCCTTCTGTAGGCTCTTTTTATTAATTATCTTGAAGTAGGTTTGTACAAACCATGGACACATACTAATGGACATGTCTTAGAGATGAGAATTGTGGGACTCCAAAAGAAAGAAAGGAAACGAAGTTTCGGTCTATCTTTATCTCTCTCAAAATCATCAATCATCTATGAGCAAAGAGGTATACCGAAAGCATAAGCCATCTCTCTCACCCTTTTCAAACCAAAAAATTAGGTACCTACTGCAGAATAAACGCGTTCGGCATGTCCATTAGTACCTAGATATATGTCGATAGTACAAACATAACACTTCAATCATCTTTTTTTTTAATAATGACTTTCGATCTGACATAGTTTTCTGACTTATATTTATTACATAGGTGTAAAAATAATTTATCATGTGTGAATATGTAAATGTGTATATTATGTAATCCGTAGGTAGGTATGTAGTTATATGTTAGATTTGTATGCGTCCAAGTGGTTGTCCGTTTGATTAGTAGAATTATTGTTGTATGCGCTTTGATATGCACTAAGGGGTCATCCGTATAGTACGTCACACATAAAGGGGGGAGGGGGGTGTCAATAAAGTGTGACAAGGGGTGGGTGGGGTACTAAGTTTCGTGACATCACATTTCAAAATCTAATATACCTAGAGGTAGTAATCGAGTAATTTGAAATATTAATTATAAACTAACAAATATATCCAACTCTATCTTTGGGACAATACGGTTTAAATTGTTTTGTTTGCGATGTTTTAATTTAATAATTTTTCGATGTGAAATTGCAAAATATGTGACGTCACACTAGGAAGGGGGGGTCTCAGAAATGTGAGCACCTGTGACAAGGACAGGGGAGGGCTCAAAAAATCATTAAATTCGTGTGACGTACTTTATGGATGGCCCCTAAGGCACATTTATATTTATTATTTATTAATATTTATTATGTGATTTGTTCAATTAATTTTGCTCTAGTGTCATTTAAGGTAGGTAAAATGAATATTATGTATAATAAGTAGAAAGTATAGTCGACCTTGAAATTGCTTTACCACTCTATTAATGTTTAGCTCTGCGAGTCGCTAAACTTAAGTGGCAGTGGGCAGGGCACATTGCTCGTAGAACCGATGGCCGATGGGGCAGTAAGGTTCTGAAGTGGCGGCCACGTACTGGAAGACGCGGCGTAGGGAGGCCCCCAACAAGGTGGACCCATGACCTGGTGAAGGTCGCGGGAAGCCGATGGATGCGGGCAGCACAAGACCGGTCAGCGTGGAAAGCCTTGGGGGAGGCCTTTGTCCAACAGTGGACATCTATAAGCTGAGGAAGAAGAAGAAGAAAACGCCAAGCATTCTTATCGTATCGAAATTGATACATTTCTATAACTCCCAGGGTAATTACGTAATACACTATCAGTAGCAATTGGTTTCACTTTGACAGTTCAACAACATTCATTGCGTTAATTACATTGTTGAATCGACAAATTTATCGAACTTATGGAGCAATGAATTTACCAATATGCCTAAAAATTATTCCAATTCCAATAGTGTGTTATGCATTTAGGATGCTAATTCTCTCTGCCCCGTATTAGCCTCTATTTTATTTAAACTGACATTTCTGGCTATTGGTTGATTTTCGGTAGACTTCCGAAGTTTATCAACTAGTTGTAAATAGCTACGTTAGTTTATTTTTGCTTTAAAACAAATGTGACGTTTGAAACTACAACCGTAGTGAAATTTAACTAGGATTTTTTTTAAGTGGTAAACTATTTTTGAGTGCGACTATACATTCATTGTATTGTCTATGTAAATCTGCCTCATTTTTGTATTATTGTCAAAAACGATGTGTACGTATTTGTATTGTGTACGTATTATGTATAATGTTGTATCATTAGTATAAATGTGTATTTTTATAGTAGTCATCGCCTTAGACAGTCATAAAATATATCTTTCTCTACACACTGACGGGGTCATTACGTCATAATCAGTCTATAATGTTCCCACTCCTGGGACATAGGTCCTCTCAGTGAGAGGGAGTGGGCCGTAATCTACCACGCGGGCCCAGTGCGGGTGGTAGATGTCACATATCTTCAAAGTTTAGGGCATAAGTTTGAAAAATTCGTATTGCTTAATACCCGAATGAACGAACTGTCAAACTGAAAGAACTGTCAAAATCAGATATTTTGCAATCGGATGTCATAAGAAACAATACGGGTTAATTGGTAAAATATCATCCATAGATAATGAAATAACCTATAGTATCAAATCATACCATGTGGTATTTTACAAGGGGGTTCGTGGCTAAATGAAAACAGTCACACGGTCCGATTGATAGTTGAGCTAGGCTTGCCTCGGTGTGGTTTCGTTCTACGAAACAATGGTATCGCAGAAGGAGGCTGCGGAAAGGGTGTGGGAGATCTCGTCCTCTCACCCGGCCGGCAGCAGACGCACCGGGCGTCGGCGGAGGGCGGATAACGCCCTCTTCCAGCCCCCCTAAATGGGTCCAGGGGCGACAGACTCGGGGACATCTGTCGCCCCCCAAATATCAGGACCCCAGGTGGCAGCGCGAAGTGTTCCACGCGCGCCGCTCTTAGACGTCACAGGGGGAGCTATACACCTCATTCTCCCCCTGACCCGAGGAGGCCCACAGCCGGCACCGATCGGACATCCATGCGAATTTTCCACCCCGGAAAAAAGAAACAAAAATTAAAGCCTTGCCGCGGTCGTTTTTTGTAAATCGGCCATTCATTACATATCGAATCCCTACCGTTCTGTGCGGAGAGCACCATAAGCCGTTTGACTCAGTCATTATTTGTAAATCTTTGATTCGGTTGTTACCGGTTATCAGAAGTCGGAAAGCCTAACAGCCAGTCTTACTACATTTCATTGTATATTTCTGTATATATGTATGTCCACATTAAAGTTGTTGCATTTAATGAGCGTGCGTCATAGACTTTTTTTTATAAAATATAAACTAGCGCTTGACCGCAATCCCGCCTGATGGTAAGTAGTGACGCAATCGGTGATGGAGACTGAATAGGCTCTTAATAAACTAGTGCGCTTTAGCACTAGTTTATTAAGAGCCGACGGAAATACCGCCGCTAGCAAATTGCTCCAGTCCCTCGATGTACGCGGTATAAAGTAGGAGGCGAAACGCTTCGTCCGGATCGTGGTGGTGTTAACAACGTAAGGGTAGAAACACGCCGTACAATGGGTCGTCCGATGGTGGAACGGAGATGGGGGAATTAAATCATGTTACTGACTAGACTCTTAATAAACTAGCGCGCTTTAAGATCCACTATTGCGTCAATGCTTGCCATCAGGTGGGATTGCGGTCAAGCACTTATAATTTATAAAAAGCAAGTAATTTACTGCGATGAGAGCAATCACGCTTGCATTCGCCGCAAGAAGATTCTCTTGTTCACAAACTAGATTATAATTTAACATCGGCTGCCGGCAGGAGTTACCATCCACCAGACAAAGTCTTGCCGCCAAGCGATTCATCGTGTTCCGGCATGATTTCTGGTGAAGCCGTACGGAGGATGGGTCTGAGTCTGAGCCTGTTGCGATGTGTGCCGGGTACGATGCGCCAAATGTAGTTGTGTCGGGAGTTTGGTCGTGGAGGATCTCCAGATCATTCTGCCTCTGGTGTAACATCGTTGGTCGTGTTGTGTGGTTTAACATTCCATCACCTCGCTCAACGGCCGTCTGCCCTCCTATTCACTCATTTCTTTTTTGAGTGAATAACCTCTTAATAAACTGAAGTAGAAAATATCGAAGTTTATCCAAAATCAGTAGATAGACTGGTAAAGCGAACCCCAGACTCCAAAGCTGAAAAAGCTTCGGATGCGACTGGGATTAACGCTGAGATGATGATGAGGCTCTTAATAAACTAGCGAGCTTTACCATCAACGATTGCTACACTGCTTACTTTAGAATTATAAAAACAAAAAATAAAAACAAGCATCATTTCCTTTCTATTACATTAAAAAAAGGACAGAAGATAAAATGCTAGTTTAGGCCTGTCAAATTAGTCCGCTCCTGACGTAAATTGAAGTATTTTAGTCGCCATGTTTATAATCGCGTCTAAACTGTCTACGGAGTATCTTAATTTGACAGGACTTGAACAAAATCTGGGGTCCGTTATGCGAGAAATAATACAATCTTTGTACAACTAGTACAAATGAGCGTTTATTCTATGAAATCGATTCACAAAACAAAAATAATTCTTAAACTACTCATACTAGCAGCGGTAACGAAACCATAGCGCGATCTAATTCGACGCCAACGCCATCTATCGAGCGCACGAGTCAACTTTGGACACTTATTGGATTAATATTAGATCGCGCCGTGGTTTCGCCACATACAATTTTGGACAGGACTAAACTAAAGTTTTATTTTCTATCTCTTTCTTAATGAAATAGAAAGAAAAAGACGCACTTAACTTAAATTTGTTTTTTTTTTTTTTTTCTTATATACCTATTATAAACTAGCGCTTGACCGCAATCCTGCCTGATGGTAAGCAGTGACGCAATCGTTGATGGTAAAGCGCACTAGTTTGTTAAGAGCCTATTCACTCTAGCCTTGAAGACACTCAAATTGTGGTCCGACGGAAACACCGCCGCTGGCAAATTGTTCCAGTCCCTCGATGCACGCGGTATAAAGGAGGAGGCGAAACGCTTCGTCCGGATCGTAGTGGTGTTAACAACGTAAGGGCCAACAACGTAACCAGCCGTACGACGGGTCGTCCGCTGATGGAACGGAGATGGGGGAATTAAATCATGCAATTCCCTCGCACACTCCCCGAAATGCATCCTATAGAACACCGAAAGGCTGGCTACTCTACGCCTGTGCTCTAGGCTTTGGAGACCAACTCGAGTTAGATCAGGGTCACCAATCAGCCTCTTTGCACGTCTCTCCACTGAATCCAAAGTGGCCAGGTGACATTTGGCAGTACCAGCCCAAATGTGGCTGCAGTACTCCACACACGAACGGACCTGTGCTTTGTATAACATTAGAAGCTGCCCAGGTGTGAAGCACTGCCGGACCTTTGCGATAACGCCAAGTTTCCTGGTAGCCACCTTGGCCTTGGACTCAATGAACGCGTTTAGTTTGTGAACAAGTGAATCAGCGCCAGTATCGAGTAAGGCTCAATTAGGGTAAATTTTATTTTAATTCCATCCCCATCAAAGTTTTGGAAAAGACAGGCTAATAAAAAAATTATAGTCATTAAAACATATCAAATATAAATACCACACTGACAGGACTTCACTCGACAGTGGCGCCAACTGGTGAGCAAAAACGATAGCCCCTATTCTAACGTCATAAAATTCACATGACGCGTTCGAATTTTGTAACAACAATTTGTAGTTAGTTTGCTTGCTTACGTGTCTGTTTTTCTGTTTGTTTGCATGTGCGCGCCGCAGATTGACAATTGGAATGAAATCTGGCCGTGGGGTGATACCAAGTCACACTGTAGGCAGTATAGGTACGTAGATAGATGAATTATTTTTATAAATTTTAAATAAATATTGCTTACCTTGCAATTTGCAGCATGTGTATTACGTGCTTAATATTATTTTCTTATTTCAAATAATTCCAGAGAGTCGAACTGTCACCTAGTAGACTTTCATAGACTACGCGTGTCTATGATTGATACTTATGAAAAATTGATTGAAGTGAGTTACACATCGTTTTTGAAGTCTTTTTTTTTTTAATCATGGAAATATCATTCAGAATCAAACTTTTTCATTGAATCACTCCACTTTTAGCCCATGAAATTCAAATTTTCATACGTTTAGGAATGCAATTTGCAAGTTTCACATCACGTTTTATTTATGCTGTTTCTTGAAAGGGTCTAAGGTCCGTATTACAGAACGTCACTCAAGCATTGATCTCTGTTTAAACATTACTTAAAACTAGTTTCAACCAATCAAATGGCTTGAAACGAGACTTAAGTAGAGCTTGAGTTTTGAGTGACGTTCTGTAACACGGACCTAAAAGTCGTATGAGGTCAACTTACTAATATGATGACCAGAAATCGTGAAAAAAAAACCTAAATAATCAAGTCTCCCTTTTTTGTATAACTACATATTTTATTTGTAAGGACTTTTTGATGAAATTTTCTGAAGTAAATGGCTTCAGATCATTTTTAAGCATGAAGGCGCAGTGACTTCGTTGAGTTTAATTATCATAAACAATATACCTAATAAAATGACATGTTATCGTCTGCTAAGGGTATGTATTTATCATTGTATACAAGCGATAGCAGGAGCAGGAGGTCAAGCTATCTCAAACTGTCAAATATTCCCAATCAATCTTGAGCCTTAACGCTTCAGAGATAAAGTTGAAAATCTAATAATAAAATCCGACAGATTGTAGTAGCTTGATGTCATCTGTACATTGGTCAACACAAGCTAAGCATTGTGTTGGTAGTTTATACAATTATACAAAGTGGAGTGGTATATAGTGCACATTTGATTTAATTCAAATTCTGACGAACGAATTTTTTCTTCTCTCACATAGACGTCAGGACACTAAAGTGTTGTCTACTACTAGATTAGTATTTATTTCACTTTTCATTTGAATTCAAATTTCGACCAGAGTTTTTACTTCTCTCTCATAGACGTCATGTCAGACACTAGTATTGTCTACTACATATCACAATGGGAAGGAACCATAAACAATTGTGCGTGTGCCACAGTTTAATTCCTCAGAATTACAGATTTTTTTTTATTCTTTATTGATTAAGGAGGCTTAGATCAAGCATGATCATGCCACCCTCATAGATACATACGTACGTTTAACAAATAACTTACGATCTACGCTTAACTGCTATTTGGACAAGTTTGTACAACATTCTGGCTTTCTTTGACAAGAGCTAAAATGTTGTTGGATATTTCAATATCACTCAGGTCAGGATTCCCGTCTCTAATTTGAATTTGACCTTTTCGGGTTCGTTCCGAACACATTCCACCATCACATGATACCTACACATCTTCTACACACCGCACTCGTCCCAATTTTGCGAATCGGATTTACGCATTAAAAAAAGAAAGCTGTTTAGTGGAATATGTCCGGATCGAAGCCTCATGGTAGAATTACAGGAATTGCAAGCGAAAAAACTATTTAATTTTGGTTCTCAGATTAAATAACATATTTGTTTATCGAGCAATTTTTGTTTGTAACGGCCTGTCATTCACTCTTAAACAAGTAGGTACCTACCCTCAACTTCATACTATCTGTGACTGATGATTTTGCCATATCTAGGTATTGGTCCTGAATTCTTGATGCTTGATTTCATTATAATTTTGTATTTTATTTGAATATAAATGTGTTTAATTTAGGTTATGAGCTTCCTGTAGGTACGGGCCACATAAAATATTTTTACTCTCTTTCTTTCTCATTTGAAGATCACTTAATTGTAAGTTTTCACAGCGATTCCTTTTACAAAACAGATCGTCCGTACATGCAAGTCTTGTCTGGTTATCCTATATATTGCTGACCACAATTACGATAATTCAGTCACCATTATTTGTTATCGTAATCATTACATTATTTATTTATTTAATAGTAACTATTATTCTAAGTATCCTGATTTTGACCCCATCGTGGCCCCCTGTGACCCCCTTTTAAAAGGTTAGCGTGCTTCGAATGTAATGCTAAGAAACACGTGTATAAACACATGTAAAAAAAAATAACCAGTATAAATTGGCTTTCTTTATGAAATCATCATATGCGAACGAAACGAAATCACACACCAAACCAACCAATAACGAAAACGATTAACCACGTAATTTATCGCGTCGCGTGGTCAATCGTTTTCGTTATTGGTAGGTTTGGTATTCGATTTCGTTTCGTTGTGAAGCGATGTTAGATTGGCTAAGGCCCCAGCTCTAGGCGAAGCGGTAGGGCGTGTCAGACTTACCAGCTAAAGCCCACCCGTGTTCATTGATTTGCCCATACGCCAGGGTCCACAATTTCTCTTTCAAGCAACCCGCGGTAGTACAAGCTGCCGAGGAGGCCCATTGTGGCGGGCCAACAACAAATCGGGGGCTGCGGAAGCAGTGTTCGTTATCGCAATCCCCGGTGTAGGTGTGAGATGGAACATCGGGGTGGTTTTTAGTCAGTAAAAGTCTGACAGACCCCGCCGCCCACATCAGGGCCGCGGCCATAGATGAGGATATTCCACCCCGAAAAAAAAAAGCATAGGCTGACATCTGGTTGTACGGAGTACGATATTACATACGAGGTTAGCCAAAATTGGAAATACTAATGTTTCCTGGGTAAAAAAAATTGATTCTGTTTAGTCCGTCATTCAAATTATAGAAAAATATTGGATACGTATATTTTGTTATATCAAATCAATAAAAATTGACATATACAAAAGGCATCAAAGATCAGGAGTGAGCTAAAAAGTGTAGCATGCAGTGACGTCGCACGAGTTTTCAACGCACTGTGTCGTCTTCATTTTTTGTTTATATGAAAAAAGTAAAAATACGTGTCTAGTATTTTTTGGAAATCTGACTGACGGAGTTATTAGTTTTTTTTAGTCAAATACCCTATTATAGCTTGTCGTGTAGTACTCTATTCACCGCGAGCATTCGATTGTGAAGTTACACGAGCTTTTGCCGAATCTTCGTTCGCGAGCACTGTCATGCATGATCTTGTTCACTATATATTCATTGCGTTAACAAAAGCTCGTGCAACGAATGTTTGCCGAGCATATACGAAAAGCCCGCGGCAGCACTCTAATTGCGTCTGCACTTTTACAGTCTACAGAATATTGAAGGAAATTCGTAATTCAATGAAAAAATTACAAATTCCGTATAAATAAGGCAATTTTCTTATTTCGATTTATTTTATTGGCAGGCATTGTAATTAGTGTGTTACATAGTAGATAACCTCAACAATTTTAACCAAAATAAATTAACATGTGACCTGATATTTCAGGATAAATTTCATGAAGTACGAAAAACCTCCGGTGTCATTAGAACACCTAAAGCATTCGGAGGTGTACAAACTAGTGCACAACGAGGACCTGATGCCACCCAGGAAGGTGGAGATGAGACAACCAGTCATGTGTGAAGCTGATTACAGGGAGGTAAGTTCACAAAACTTTGAAGATATGTGGTTTTCTCGGTGGTAGGCCATAACATCGGCTGCCGGCAGAAGTTACCACCCACCAGACAAAGTCTTGCCGCCAAGCGATTCTTCGTGTTTCGGCATGATGTCTGGTGAAGCCGTACGGAGGACGGGTCTGAGCAGTTGCGTTGCGATGTGTGCCGGGTACGATGCGCCAAATATTGTTGTGCCGGGAGTTTTGTCGTGGAGGGTCCCCAAATTAATCTCCCTCTGGGTTAAACATTGCATCACCTCGCTCAACTATCGTCTTCCTTCCTATTCAATCAGTTTTTTAAGTGAATGGGCTTATTAAACTAGCGCGCTTTACCATCAACGATTGCATCACTGCTTACCATCAGGCGGGATTGCGATCAAGCACTAGTTTATAATTATAAAAAAAATGTACCGCAATGGCTCCAATGGGTTCTTACTCGACAGTCTTGTAATGAAAACTCATACTAGGCCTACAGCCTATGCTTCGGCAGTTGCAACATTTTAGGCGGGCCACCAGTAGGCCTAGTATGAGTTTTCATTACGAAACTCGATCGTCGATATCGAGCGCGTTTGACTCATCGATTGGCCCGCTTCAAGGTTGTAAGAACTCTCAACCAACGAGAGCGCTAAACGCGCTCGATATCGACGATAGAGTCTCGTAATGAAAACTCATACTAGGCATACTGCCAAGCGTGGTGAGCATAGCATTTACCCCTCATGTTATTGATGGAGGCCCATGCCCTTGCATGCCTCTGCGAGTCGCTAAACTTAAGTGGCAGTGGTAGAACCGATGGCCGATGGGGCAGCAAGGTTCTGGAGTGGCGGCCACGTACTGGAAGACGCAGCGTAGGGAGACCCCCAACAAGGTGGACCGATGACCTGGTGAAGGTCGCGGGAAGCCGATGGATGCGGGCAGCACAAGACCGGTCATCGTGGAAAGCCTTGGGGGAGACCTTTGTCCAGCAGTGCACCTCTATAGGCTGAGGAAGAAGAAGATGCCCTTGCAGTGGGGATGTAAGTGGGCCAATAAAGAAGTAGTTGACAAGCTAAATCAGCACCGTAATGGCGTAACATATTATGTACACTGTGCTTCGGCAGTTGCAACATTTTAGGCAGGCTTACCACCGGCTCTTTTAGCAAGGCAGAATTTAAATCGCACTTTTATTTAGTCTACTACACACGCCAGCACACCAAGCTCCCACACTCTTTCATATCATAATCAGCATAAAATGTTCCCGCTATTGGGACTCAGGCCTCCTCTCGGTGAGAGGGATTGGGTTGCAATCTTATCAAACTGGACAAGTGCGGTTGGCCCACACTCTGTCAAATTTTGCAAGCATGGAGCAAATATAGGTACCTGACGCCCTGCACGAACTCGAAGGGAAGCACCCACCAGGGTTCGCTCAACCACACGATGTACAGGAAGCGCAGCACGTTGCCCGCCAGTCCCAGGCACAGCACCTGTCACACACATACCATTATAGCTAGGTGTTATCTATAGCGTAGCGGTATAACTAAAAATAACACATAAGGTATGGATTTTTTATCTTGATAATCTTACGGCATCGAAACTTAGGCGGGTGGAACCGCGGGGCGCTTTGCTCCATAGGTTCAAGGCTGATTGGGAATTGGACCGTTTTTATTGACTTAACCTCTTGCCCCTTGTACAAAAAAAGTATTGAATTCAACTGTCAACACTCTATAGTGTCTATACGTAGAATTAATTGGAATGAGAGTTACTCCAGGCTCACTGTACCTATGTTATCTAATAGTAGTTAAACAAATAAGTAAGAAAGTATGTAGGTTTTGCAAAATTTGTTATCGTTTTTTTTTTTTGACGGGATAGCTAAGATGATTGTCACGCGCATTTTTCATTGCTCTTTTAAAATTATTTATAGTGTCGTTGACTAAATAAAAGTGCGTGATTTATGTAGTAAAAAGTGCACTCGGTAAATTATTCATAAAGAACATTGAAATATCGCAGCATAGCTGGCCACATGATGACTTTGCCTCAAACCTTCCGCATAGACGGTTCACGCGGCCGTTTTTTTCAACTGTCATTGGCGATATCCGCCATTATAGTGAAATAAAAGGTTGGTGCAAGTCAGGCCTAAGGGGGGCAAGTCAAATTTTTAGAGTGGGTAATCTTTGTGCGCTATAGTGGCACGCGGTTTTTTGGTAATTACACCGTACATTTTGTTATTGTGTACTGCGTGGTTTATTTAAAAGGTAGAGATAACTCCTCGTTTATACTTTGTTTAGTAATTAGGGGAGTTTATACATATTCTGCGAGATTTCCAGGGGGGGCGCCTGCCTATCCCTTGCCCCCACCTGAGTGGGCCCATGGTTCAGTGTTATTTTGACATTTCCAGAGACCCAACTCACAAGCACCTACCACCGAATGACAGAACGGTAGCCATTAATCATTTTTTTATAATAAATGTAATCGCCTTTTATTTATACCCACAGCGTTGCCGCTCAATGACTCCTGCCGTGGAAAAGAAGCACCTGCAGATACCCCAACAATTCCACCCTTAATCTTAATAACACAAAAGCATAATATCATCATCCTTTTTAAATGTCATGCTTTTTTGGGTATATTTTTCTCACAAGAATTAATTTTTTTGACAAGTAAATATAGAAAAGGATGTTTTTATTTCCTTTCATATTTTTTTAATATCATTCGTTTAACTCTGTCCATTTAGGTTAACCTTTTTTGACAGCTTGGAACGTTTCATTTACCTACATTATGTCAAGGAGCAGTTTTCCGATAGGTTAGTTTTTTTGTACTTAAAAAAATGGAAGTTCTGTTCTCTTAATAAAAAGGTTGTGTTACTGATTTACTTGCGTTTTATTTTATCCTACTCGCTATATGGCGCCAGTTCAATACATCTTTTTGTTTTCATTTTTTTTTTTTTTTAGTGGTATGGCTTCATCGATGACCGATGATTCTGCCAACGTTAAGGTGTAGAGAAATAAAGTAATATAATATTATACGTAGTGGATATCGACTGTTGAAAGGCAGTATTAGCGATGGTTCTTCTTTGGGCTAAAAACCATTTTCTTATTAAAATGACAGAAAATAAACTATTAGCTTAGAACTGTCAATCTAGTCCGCACCTGACGCAAATCGACGTATTTTTAGTCGGAGTTTTGGCGGGAAAGCTAAGATGAGTGTCACGCTCACTTTTGATTTTTCAAAGTGTCGTTTATTAAATAAAAACACGTGATTTATATAGTAAAACGTGCATTCAGTAAATAATTCATAAAGAATACTAAAATATCGCAGCATAGTGGCCACATCATGACTTTGCCTCAAACCTCTCTCGTAGACGGTTCACGCGGCCTTCTTTTTCGACTGTCATTGGCGATATCCGCCATTACAGGAAATAAAATTTTCAAAGAATTTCTACAATTTGTTACACGTGTTATTGTCAAAATTGTGGTATCTATTCCACAGAGGTCATTGATCAAGAGTTGAGGTTGAAGTATTTTTAGTCGCCATATTTTTATTCATGGTCGCTTAAGTATTTCTAGGTTAGATAATTACTATATATTCAAAGAGGAATTTATGAAAATAAGAAATATCTTAAAAATCTCATTGTTTTAATACATATTCATGAGGGTCGACTCACTATTTGCGAAACTTAACGTAACAGTCATAAAAGAATAATAATTTATGTGCAGGTATTTATGGGTATGCAGGTGACAGCACAGTTGTGGAGAGATACATAGAGGAGAGAATCAATCCGGTCCGAAAGAGAGGCTCTAGTAGAGCGAACGAGTGTTGCACTACAGGCAGCCTCCGAATGGGGCAATGCCAATCTTGTAGCATTCAATGCCGCCAAAACGCAGGCGTGTCTTTTCACCGCCAAAAGGAGCCCGTTCACCTTGGCTCCTACTTTTCGAAATGTATCCTTGGAGTGTACCGACCGCCTTTAGCTTTTGGGAGTTGAGATTTCCTCGAACCTAAACTTTGGGCGGTTCATTGAGTTCAAGGCCAAGGTTGTCGTGGCGTCGCCTTTCAGGCCTCGCTTAGAACTTATTAGCAAGGATCCTGGCCCTAAACTACGACTCCGCGAAAGTACTTAATTTGTCTGATGATAGCTTGCATTGACTTACCGAGCTTGTAGTTGTCTCAGCCGGTACTTAGATGATGTAATGATCTGCTTCGCCTTGTTATGAGATGTGTGCCAGCTATGATTATCCCATGTTCTTTGTTAACCTCTCAAGACCTCGATCTGTAGGGATTAAGCAATCATCATTTGCTTGTTTTGGAACTAAGTGCGCAGGGCCAATCTTACTTCTCTAACTTGTGTGACATTTATATTTGTTCGATTGTTTACTCGTATTTACTTTTAACCTCCAAATGAGGGCTTGTGTATTACAGAGCCTCGCGCTCTGGCTTAAGTACTTTGTGCTACTCAACGATTATATTGGATGTCCCTTGTCTGTGACCCTCGCCCTGCGGCTCGGGATTTTCTTTGTTAGGCTAGAATAACTCTACGCCTCTTTTGGAACTTGCACATGCGACACACGCCACATGTGACCTACACCCCACGGGCTAGGATTTATCTTGGAAGCGATAGCAACTCTACCGCTCATGCAGATTCTTGCACATGCGACCCATACCCTGCCAGTATGGGATTTTCTTGTGTGGCTATAGCAACGCTACGGCCCTTCATTCAGAACTTGCACAGATCGACAAGACATACAACTTTTGATACAATTAGCGTTACTCGACTTCAGTAACTTCCTTTAGTTCAAACTACCGTAATACATATACGATTAGATTAACAACAAGTAATTAGATAAATCCTAGGCACTTAGCTTTAATTAACTGGAGACTTCTAGCTTGCTCCGGAACTCACTCAATTCACACTAGACTTTAAATTATTCTTATAAGACTGTACTTGATGCCGGCGACGCTTCGAAAGGGCGCGTCGCCCGGCTTGGCTTTGCTAGGTGAAAATCCACAGACTATAAAGTACCATAGTCATGATATTCTCGCTTACCTTGTGCAGAAATGTCAGTGATCTTGCGAGAATGTCTTCTTATGTATTATTATGAGTGATTTCGCGCTAAGTCGCGACACTCCCGCCGGAAATTTATTTAAACAAAGGTGATCATCAGATTCTGCGTCCACTCCCTTATCTTCTCAAGGGCCCGGACTGCTGCCTCACGCTTGCTCCTCAGTTCTCCGTTTAGTCTATCATGGTTCTCCATGTCCTTTGATGGTTCTCTCGAATCATTATTATCCTCATTGTCATAATCATTTCTGTCAACGATTTCATTTTCAACATCTATTTTGTTACTAGTATCCTTCGTAATTTTTGTCAAATTTTCATCTATTTGTTTCGTTTCATCACCAATTGATGTTTTATTTTGAACAGCTTTCATTTCTGTATCATTAGTAGGATTTATATTTATTGCCTTTTCATGAGTTTTTATCGGCAATCGAAAGGGTTGAGAATCCTTTCTAGTTTCTTGAATAGCTTCATCATGACCTTCGTCATCTTCAACTTCTAAAGGGTATAAATGTGCAATAGAGCGAGTGAAAATTGCATTTCCAACTTTGACTTGTGCTACTCGAACTAGACCATCAGAGCTTTTTACTAAGGACATTATTTTTCCCACCTTCCAGCCTTCTCTGTTCTTATCTCCCTTTATCTGTACTATTTGACCTATTATTGGATTAAGATTTGAAGTAACTCGTGATTGTTTAGGAGAATGACTATGTCTGTCTCTTAAGCTATGTAAGTAGCGGTTTTGAAACATTTCTTTGAATTCCTCTAGTATTATTCTAGACTTCTTCCAGCCTTTAATTAAATTTGTTTTTGTGGAAGATCCTTGTATTATTACGTCAGTTTTTGCACTCTCAAGAGTGGCACATCTGCCCCAATGAAGAAAATCGGATGGTTTCAAAATATGTTCAAGTTCGGTATCAACACAAGTTAGTGGTCTACAATTGACCACCGCTTTTATTTCCTTTATCATTGTTACCAAGTGACTATCTCTTAAAAGATGTTTGTGAAATGTTCTTTTCATACAATGTTTTATCAGTCCAACTAAGCGTTCATAAAAACCTCCGTGCCATGGTGCTAGTTCGGGTATAAAACGCCATCTTATTTTATTTTCAACACAGTATGCTTTTGCTACTATGTCGGAAATCAATTTAAAATGCAAAGCATTGTCGGAGGTTATCCATGTAGGAACTCCTCTAATTGAAATCATTCGTCTTAAAGCAAGTAGTCCTTGTTCAGCTGAAAGATCTTCAACTACTTCGAGATGTACAGCTCTAACAGCAAGACACGTGAATAAGCATATCCATCTCTTACTTGTGCCGCTATCTGTTTTGACTAATATTGGACCTAAATAATCAACACCAGTAAAAGTAAATGGTTGGCTATAGTTCACTCTTTCAGGAGGTAGTGCCGGTGTAGATGGTAATTTGTATGGTCCACCACCATGTTTCATGCACCGGGAACATTTACCCAATATTTTCTTAACCTGGCTTTTGCCTTGAGGTATCCAATACGTTTCACGAATTATACTCAATGTGTGGTTGACACCTACATGATAATTTCTTTCATGTATGTCTCTAATTACTTTAGTGGTAAATTCACAATCTTTCGGTATAATTATTGGATATCTTTTATCGAAAGCCCAACCGGCATATTTCAGTCTGCCTCTGCAGCGAAGTATACCGTCAATATCTTTAAAGAGCCTTAGATTTCGACTTAGATTAGTTTCTTTTCCTTTTAATTCATCTTCAAAATGTTTAGATTGTAAGTTCTTAATTTCTTTTAATATACTGCTTTCATGATGCGTTTCTTCTGACAACTTATTTAACGATTTTTGTAACTGAGGTTCTTCAGTTATATTTTCAGCCATATCTTTATCTTGAGCAATATTTAACTGTAGACTTTCTGCATTCGGCAGATCCTCCCCCGCCAAAAAAGTAACGGTATTTACTGGGACGAGCGGCCATTTGGATTTGTCCAATCTTAAGAATTCTGGTCCCAGTAACCAACGTGACCTTTCCTCTTCCGAAGCGTATGGTCTCGTTGCTGCATCTGCAGGGTTATGTTGTGATGGAACATGTCTAAGTATCAAATCCTTATTCAGTTTTATTTCCTCTAGTCTTCGTGTCACAAATGGTGTAAGTAGTTTGTTGGAATTATACCAGTCTATCACAATCTGGCTGTCTGTCCACAAGGTTTGCTTAGTGACCTGCTTTGTTAAGAATTTCAGAACATATTTAATCAGTCTACTTCCAATAAGTACACCGAGTAACTCTAGTTTGGGTATACTTAAGTTTTGTTGATCTTTGATCGGCACGAGTCGTGATTTTCCTATTATGAAATGTATATTAATTCCTTGCACCAAGTAGACCACCGCAGCGTAGGCCTGCAATGAAGAATCGGAGAAACAATGTAGCTCAATTACCCCCTCGATGGAGGCAATAGTTCTACGAGGTATGCAAATATTTTCTATGTACTTTATATCTTTTAGAATAGTTATCCAACGTTCTTTAGCATCAGTATCTAGTGGACTATCCCACTTTACCTTTTTCTTCCATAGGTCTTGTAAGAAAATCTTTGCGGACAGCATACTAGGTACGCTAAATCCACAAGGATCGTATACAGCTGCTATAGTTTTCAAGACTCCTCTTTTTGTGTGTTTATTATCTTCATTTACTTTTGCTTTCAAGCTTAATGTATCTTGCTCTAAATTCCATTCTATACCGAGTATTTTTATCGTTTTGTCAGGACATACATCTTCGTCTGGAATATGTTTTATAAATTCTTTGGAGTTAGAACTCCATTGTCTTAGATTCATGGAAATTTCCTCAAATGTATTTTTCAAATTGTGGTACAGCATTACCGCTTCATTAACAGTGTTTGATCCAGTCAAAAGGTTATCTACATAAATATCATTGGCTATTTTCTTTATGTATTCGTATTTTGAACATTTCAGATGATGTTTGACTGTGGCATTTAGAATAAATGGTGACGCTGTAAGACCGAATGGAACACGGGTGAATCTGAGATGGATGATATTGTCCTCGGTTACTGGTTTATGAGGGTTCTTCAGCCACAAGAATCTTGTCACATCTCTATCTATGTCTTTAAGTCCGATTTGAAGAAAAGCCTTTTCGACATCCGCTACTATTCCAATAGCGTGACATCTAAATTTAATTAACAGCCCTGTTAAGTCTTCCAATAACAAAGGTCCGCAATAAAGATGCTGATTCAAACTTTTACTGTCCCCAACATGTGCTGATCCATCATAGACTATACGTAGTACCTTTCCTGGTGCCGTGATGCCGTGATGCGGAAGGTAATGCACTATATGGTTAACTTGTCTCTTAGGAACTTCCTCAATTATTCCATTACTCCACTGATCTTTGATTATGTCATCATACGACGTTATTGTAGCTGCATCTAATCTTTTAAGTAAGCCTTTGAGTCGACCAAATGCCAGCCCAAAATTGGATTGCAATCCTGATGGACTATCACTCCATGGCCAGCTGATATAATATCTGTGATCTTTATACTCTGTGGTTTCGTTAAAATGCTTAATAGCTTCCTCATCCCTATTTGCTTTAGGTGAGTCTGTTATACCTATGGACTCCAAATCCCACAAACATTTCAAACTTTCTCTGTGTAGTGGTGGATCTAGTTGATTAAAACTATCGTTGCCAGAATTTTCAAAATATGTGAGTACTGTTAATCGTTGCACGCATTTGGTAGTGTTTATTCTGCCAGAAACTATCCATCCAAATTCAGAATGTATCAAATACAAATCTTGTCCTATTTGTATTTTATCAGTTGCCATTATAGAGTAATAATGATCATTACCTAACAATATATCAACCCGGTCAAGCAATGACCCATCATCAGCTAACTGATATTTGCCAGAATTCTTCCACCCCAGTAAATTTTCCTCTGGATATGGTACCCCTGGAGATATTGATGGTATGACGTTAGCAAATATTGACCTGATTGTATTATTATTTGTCATAAGATCTATCCTTACTAATGAGCTTGTTATCTTTCTAGGTTGTTGAGATCCGAACGTAAATATTGCAAGGTTATTTCGTTCTTCCTCTTGAAGATTCAATTCTTTAGCCATAGCTTCTGTAATATAACTTCTCTCGCTTCCTGTGTCTAACAGTATCCTACAGTTTCTTCTGCTATCACTGTGGCCTAGTACTGCAACAACGGCTGTTTGCAATATTGTGGACTTTTTTCTGCTTACGTGCATTACATTTGTCGATTCCCTTTCATCTCGACTCTTGGGTTGCACTTTAGTAGGACATAATGCTGAGTTATGTATTCCATACTTGCCACAGAAGCGACATTCCCTTTTATTATTGCACCGAGAATGGTGATGTCCCTGCCTAAAACATATAAAACATCTATCTTGAAGTTTTGCTTTTCTTTTCTCTAGAGTCTTAACCTTTTCACAATCGCTATTGTAGTGGTTACCATTACAGAAGATACAATTGTAGAGCTTCTTTCTTTTACCAAAATTCTTGTATTTCTTTTCTTTAGTTATGTTTGGATCAAATCTTCTCTTAAGTCTGTCATTATTAGGTTTGATATTGTGTTGAGGTCTTCCCTTCGGTATTTTAATGTGGGTGAAAATTTTCTTTGACGTTCCAGGTCTCCTTCTTTCTAGATTTGTAGCATCCTTTATATGCAGGGTTTCTGTAGTGTACGGGGTTTCAACAGCACTACCCGTACAAGGTTGTTGTGTTATCCTCATAGCGTCCTCCTTAGTGGATATTATCAAGGATAGATGCTTTAGAATACATTCCACAGTAAAAGTACCTTCAGATCCAAGTCTCATCTTGGTATCGTAGATTAGGTCTGTAGGGAATTTTTCCATTATTAAAAATCTCATCTGATTCGTATCAGTGTTCTCTCCTATGGATTGAAGTATTCTTAAATGTCGTTGAATTTCATCCAATGTGATTCGGCATTCTTCAAGTTCTACTGCTTGTTTTAGATTATTAATAGCTCTATGATGTGCATGAATTACTCAAATTCATTATTTAAATTATTGCAGACCAGCAGTTCCCGAGATCAGCATGTTCAAACAAACAGACAAACAAACTCATCAGCCCTATACACCAGTATAGATATCATAGGCTCATGCAGAAATGGCTTGGATTTCTTCCGCAATTTTAGTCAAACGGTTTTATTAATATGTCTTTCATTTCAGGTTCTTCTGCAAAGTTATCTTTACTATAAACTTATGTACCATTATGTATATTATAAATTCAAATTTTATCCATTTCTATTGATAATAAAAAATTAATTAATCAATTAATTCTTTAACTCATTTGAAAAAAAAAATGTAACTTTGCCTTAACTATTACCTAGTTTCATTTAAAATTCACTTGGCCTTAAGTTTCAATTAATAATTTATTAAAGAATGGATTAGAAAAAAGAAAGAAAAAAAACCAAAATTTGTTTATAAGTAAGTACTCTGTAAGTACATACTAATAGTCAGTCAATTACTAATTATCATTTGCCAACATCTTCATAAATTAAGCATCTTAATTGTCATTTTCCTTGCCATGCCTTCTAATATAATTCTTATTATCATGAAATAACAATGGCTTCCCAATGCTATTTTAAAATTAATATTAAGGCATAATTATCTTACTCTAGACTTTACTCACATATAATCATATCTCTAGCCAGTGTAAATGGTTTTTATGAAAGTAACAATACTTTCATACTTTAATTTTGCTTCTAATTCAACAAGAAAATTAAAAATTTCCCTTGAAATTACTTTGTCATATGTAGGCATGTATTTGTTTATTGTTTTACCCGTTGTTTAATTTAGCTTATTTTATTTCAAGAAAATAGGCAGTACAGCAAATATATAGCTGTTAATGACTGAATTATAATGAAAATTATGGCGAAGTAAGTAGTTAAGAATTGAAGGATTTTAAAACAAGTTAATTGACCATTTTAAAGTCTCTTAGGAAAATCCAAAGTAGTAGAGTACATAGTTAATTTTCTCTTGGGTACTCAGTCAAGGAATGACTATTGTCCTACTATACCTAGGAACTTATAATGTCATAACATGGTTTAAATTTTAACTATAAGTATTTGTTTACTTATGGTACCTATAACACAATGGAACATTCTCTTCCATTTTCTTAGTAGGCAAACCTGATTTTCAACTTAACATAGGAGTAAAGGAATTAAATTATCTTTTCTTGTATGTAAATGGGTACATTAGCATATTGAAGGATATTATTAATTAATAGCAGTTTCTCAATTTGTATTCCCTCCTTTTTGTAATTTGTTCACTGTGGGTATCAATTAAAACTGTTTCCAACCACGTGAGCCGTATGACAGCACAAAAAATTTCAACTTTTTGCGGAACGTGAATTTCTGTACTACAGACGTAAAATATAGAATAATCACTTTTCATACCTTAAATCACAGCCTCAAACACTAAATGAGCGCTTCTGATGTTTATTTCACAGGTTAAACAACTTTGCGGCAAATATTAACAACTTTCTTGAGTAATTGAAAAAGTTTTCATATCGATGGCGTCTAGTAGTGTCGGCTTACAAACTTTGAACGGTAACTTGAATGAATGAACGAAACGTCATTTCCAATAAGGCAGTATACACACGATCACAGCTTTCTTCCAAGCATCAACTTTGATACGTATCTTGTAGGATTTCAATACCTAAAACCGTATGAATTTTCTATTAACTATTTCTTAGTGTAACATGACCTTTGTCTTGAAAGAGTAGAAAAAAAATACGACAATTTTGCCGATGCCAATTAGGCATGTTATTTGTTTGTTTCACAAAACAAAACGAATGTCTGCCTTCTCCATACACTTGTTAGCTTCCAAGCTTCTTTTAAGCTCCAGCAATTAACAGACATTAACACTGAATCACCTTTTCATGATTATAACAACTATCACAAGCCGTGGTAAATTTATACCATTGTCCCGCCATTGAGTACAAATACCATAAAGCAACAACACACGTTATGTCCTTTATAACTTTTTGATGACAAAACGACTTTCAACGTTATTGCTAATAATATTCATATAGCTTAATTATGAATATAAATTTAAACTTTTTATGTATGTAGCTTTACCGGCAAATTGAGTGAATGAGCGAGTGAGTTGCGAACAAGTTTTTAGAATGAACACGAATGGCATCACATATTTTAAATAAACTGAAACCTTTCAGCTTTAAAGAATTTACATCCCTTATAAGTCAAAGCAAGCATCACCAGACCTTAGGATTCATCAAAATTCATCCCAGCATCTCCACCATGTCGTGGCGTCGCCTTTCAGGCCTCGCTTAGAACTTATTAGCAAGGATCCTGGCCCTAAACTACGACTCCGCGAAAGTACTTAATTTGTCTGATGATAACTTGCATTGACTTACCGAGCTTGTAGTTGTCTCAGCCGGTACTTAGATGATGTAATGATCTGCTTCGCCTTGTTATGAGATGTGTGCCAGCTATGATTATCCCATGTTCTTTGTTAACCTCTCAAGACCTCGATCTGTAGGGATTAAGCAATCATCATTTGCTTGTTTTGGAACTAAGTGCGCAGGGTCAACCATACTTTTCTAACTTGGTTACATTTATATTTGTTCGATTGTTTACTCGTATTTACTTTTAACCTCCAAATGAGGGCTTGTGTATTACAGAGCCTCGCGCTCTGGCTTAAGTACTTTGTGCTACTCAACGATTATATTGGATGTCCCTTGTCTGTGACCCTCGCCCTGCGGCTCGGGATTTTCTTTGTTAGGCTAGAATAACTCTACGCCTCTTTTAGAACTTGCACATGCGACACACGCCACATGTGACCTACACCCCACGGGCTAGGATTTATCTTGGAAGCGATAGCAACTCTACCGCTCATGCAGATTCTTGCACATGCGACCCATACCCTGCCTGTATGGGATTTTCTTGTGTGGCTATAGCAACGCTACGGCCCTTCATTCAGAACTTGCACAGATCGACAAGACATACAACTTTTGATACAATTAGCGTTACTCGACTTCAGTAACTTCCTTTAGTTCAAACTACCGTAATACATATACGATTAGATTAACAACAAGTAATTAGATAAACCCTAGGCACTTAGCTTTCAATTAACTGGAGACTTCTAGCTTGCTCCGGAACTCACTCAATTCACACTAGACTTTAAATTATTCTTATAAGACTGTACTTGATGCCGGCGACGCTTCGAAAGGGCGCGTCGCCCGGCTTGGCTTCGCTAGGTGAAAATCCACAGACTATAAAGTACCATAGTCATGATATTCTCGCTTACCTTGTGCAGAAATGTCAGTGATCTTGCGAGAATGTCTTCTTATGTATTATTATGAGTGATTTCGCGCTAAGTCGCGACAAAGGTGGCTGCTAGGAAACTTGGCGTTATCGCAAAGGTCCGGCGGTACTTCACACCAGGGCAGCTTCTAATGATAATATACGAAGTACAAGTCCGTTAGTGTGTGGAGTACTGCAGCCACATCTGGGCTAGTGCTGCTAAGTGTCACCTGGCCACTTTGGATTCAGTGGAGAGGCGGGCGAAGAGGCTAATTGGTGACCCTGATTTAACTTGATATAACATTTACACATTTGATTTAGATTTATCCATAAACAATGAAGTAAAAAAACTGCAGTATGCCGATGATCTACTGTTTTATTGTTCAAGTAATTCCATAGAACAAGCTTGCTCTGTTGTTACTTGTGCTTTATCGTTATTATCGTCATGGTTACATGTGAATGGTTTGGAATTATCCATCTCTAAATGCGCAACTGTTGTGTTTACCCGCAAAAGAAATCTTCCTCAAGTAAACCTTACTTATAAAGACGTCCAAATCCCTATTAAAGACAACTTTAAATACCTGGGTGTTATTTTAGACTCCAAACTGAGTAGTATCCCACATTGCGATTATATAGCTAATAAATGTGAAAAACACCTAAATATGTTGAGGTGTCTCTCAGGTGTTTGGTGGGGCGCACATCCTTCTTCCTTAAAGTTGATTTACAATGCAATTATTAGAAGCCTCTTAGACTACGGTCTATTTATTGTAGAACCTGGTAGGGTCAAGGCCTTCAAAAAATTAGATATAATAGAATCTTTAAAGCGCTACGTGTTATTTCGGGTGCAATGAAGTCCAGTCCAGTGAATGCACTCCAAGTGGAGTGCGGCGAAGCCCCGTTACGTCTTAGGAGACAGTTTCTCTCAGACAAGTATTTCTTCAGAATTCTACAGTTCTCTAGTCATCCTCTCATCCCTAAACTGCAACTTTTACTGTCTGAAATTGAATCTTCATGCTACTGGTCCAATAAATCTCCACCCTGTTTAGTTGTTAGTTATAAGAAGTTCATTTCCCTTTCTTCCCCTACGCACCGTTCAAATAAACTCCCTTTATTTTGCGTCAGTTAGACAGTTTACACTTTTCTCCCAGTATAATATATAATTTTGTTAGTAAATCTGATCCCCGTGTTCAATTAAAATTTAACCGATTAATATCTGAGCAGTTTATTGATTTCCATTGCATTTACACTGATGCTTCTAAACCTGCTGCAATTGACTGTGTAGGTGTAGGGGTTTACCATACACAATATGATATAATTCAAAAAATTAAATTTCCTCCCGAGACTTCTGTTTATACGGGTGAATGCTTCGGAATACTTAGGGCTGTCGAATATGTTCGTATGTGTAAACTTAAAAAAGCTATAATTTTCACAGATTCATTAAGCGCTCTTCAAGCAATTGCCAAATTTCCATTCAAACAAAAATCGCAATTACATATTATTTTTAAAATAAGGGAAATAGCATTCTCGCTTCAGCTGCAGGGGTTTGATTTACAGTTTATTTGGATACCAAGTCACACTGGCATCCATGGTAATAATGTGGCGGATAAACTAGCAAGTGATGCAGTGCAAGGCGGTGATTTGTTTCCATATGAAAACTATTGTCAAGACCTTGTGGCTTTACCAAAATCTTTTTAAAAAACGCCTGGCAGGAGGAATGGGACTCTGGCAGTAAATCAAAGGGGCAACATTATGCCCGTATTCAACCAGAACTTCCTGCAAAGCTGTGGTTCATAAAAGCAAAACTTAGTAAGATTGAGACGTCAACTTTGACGCGCATGAGATTAGGACATGTTTGTTCCCCAGCTCATCTCGCCAGGCTGAAAATTGTTGACGACCCTGTTTGTGTGTGTGTGGAACAGATGTTGGTGAACTAAATCATATCATCCTCTCCTGTCCTCTTTATGATCGCACTTCCTTTATAGATAGTATTTTATCTCTTGATATTCCTTTTCCAACTTCCATTATTGCCTTACTTCACACTAACGACATTAATGTACTTATATAAAAGTATAGCTACATTCATCTCATTAAATAAAATAAAACTGTAAATATCCATCCATTTCATATCCTCATCCTCTTTTGTAATATGTGTAAATATTTTTTCCTACTGATCCTATAACTTACAGATAAATATCCAAATTTTACGTTCCATTTTACCATTATTCCGTTTCCCTACCTTTTACTCGTCATTGGCTAACACAAACCGTGGAGTGCCAGAACAAAAAAAAAAAAAAAAAAAAAAAAACAACAACATCAGAGTTTGGCGGGAATGTCAAGAGTGTCACGCTCATTTTTAATTGGACTTTTAAAATTATTTATAGTGTCGTTTACTAAAATATAAAAACGCGTGATTTATGTAGTAAGAAGTGCATTCAGTGAATAATTCAAAAAGAACAGTGAAATATTGTAGCATAGTGGCCGCATCATGTCTTTACGCTAAACCGCTCCTTATCGTCCAAATGCGGAAACGAAAGGAGTTAGGTTAGGTTAAGTTAAGCTAGGATAAGTTGTCCCCAGGTGGCGGATAGGGGAACGGCCCCCAGATATGGGGGTTACCGGTTTACCGGCGCGGACCAAAACCAGATGCGGGGACCGCTTCGGCGGTCACACGTGCGGCGGGTCGGCCACCACTCGAGGTGGCTGACGTGACTCGAACTCCGGGTCACCGTCGGGCAACCCGGTCTCCTCATTGAGAGGAGCTGGGGGCCCCGTTTGCCTCCGGGCAAACGAGTGGGGCTAAGAGGAAGGACACCTCGCTAAAAAACCCTTGGCTGCTGCGTCTTCTCGCACAAAAAGACGTACCCAGCCCGGCCCCTCCCTGTGGAGTGGAGGGACCACTGTGGGCCCGCCCTAGGCGGAATCGCCGGCGGGGGATTGGTAGTTAGGCTGTGCCATTTTCCCATGACCCCGCCACTCAGGCGATGTCGTTGTGCCGCTGTGGGTTTAGTGGGTATTCCCGGCTTCGGCTGGGCGAGTCCCACACACGCCCTTCGGGGTAAGGTGCGTAAATGCATTCCCACAGCGTAAACAAAAAAAAAAAAAAGGTTAGGTTAGGTTTCCGTGTGCTCCGTGTGCAGTTTTTGGCCTGCCATCGGACGCGTCCCCAGGTGGCGGATAGGGGAACGGCCCCCAGATATGGGGGTTACCGGTTTACCGGCGCGGACCAAAACCAGAAGTGGGGACCACTTCGGCGGTCACATGTGCGGCGGGTCGGCCACCACTCTAGGTGGCTGACGTGACCCGAACTCCGGGTCACCGTCGGGCAACCCGGTCTCCTCATTGAGAGGAGCTGGGGGCCCCGTTTGCCTCCGGGCAAACGAGTGGGGCTAAGAGGAAGGCCACCTCGCTAAAAAACCCTTGGCTGCTGCGTCTTCTCGCACTAGAAGACGTACCCAGTCCGGCCCCTCCTTATGGGGGGACCATTGTGGGCCCGCCTTTTGGCGGAATCGCCGGCGGGGGATTGGTAGTTAGGCTGTGCCATTTCCCATGACCCCGCCACTCAGGCGATGTCGTTGTGCCGCTGTGGGTTTAGTGGGTATTCCCGGCTTCGGCTGGGCGAGTCCCACACACGCCCTTCGGGGTATGGTGCGTAAATGCATTACCACAGCGTCAAAAAAGAAGTTAAGTTAGGATTCCGTGTGCAGTTTCTGGCCTGCCATCGGACGCGTCCCCAGGTGGCGGATAGGGGAACGGCCCCCAGATATGGGGGTTACCGGTTTCCCGGCGCGGACCAAAACCAGATGCGGGGACCGCTTCGGCGGTCACACGTGCGGCGGGTCGGCCACCACTCGAGGTGGCTGACGTGACCCGAACTGTCACCGTCGGGCAACCCGGTCTCCTCATTGAGAGGAGCTGGTGGCCCCGTTTGCTTCCGGGCAAACGAGTGGGGCTAAGAGGAAGGACACCTCGCTAAAAAACCCTTGGCTGCTGCGTCTTCTCGCACAAAAAGACGTACCCAGCCCGGCCCCTCCCTGTGGAGTGGAGGGACCACTGTGGGCCCGCCCTAGGCGGGAATCGCCGGCGGGGGATTGGTAGTTAGGCTGTGCCATTTTCCCATGACCCCGCCACTCAGGCGATGTCGTTGTGCCGCTGTGGGTTTAGTGGGTATTCCCGGCTTCGGCTGGGCGAGTCCCACACACGCCCTTCGGGGTATGGTGCGTAAATGCATTACCACAGCGTCAAGGATAGGTTAGGACTCCGTGTGCAGTTTCTGGCCTGCCATCGGACGCGTCCCCAGGTGGCGGATAGGGGAACGGCCCCCAGATATGGGGGTTACCGGTTTACCGGCGCGGACCAAAACCAGATGCGGGGACCGCTTCGGCGGTCACACGTGCGGCGGGTCGGCCACCACTCGAGGTGGCTGACGTGACCCGAACTCCGTCACCGTCGGGCAACCCGGTCTCCTCATTGAGAGGAGCTGGGGGCCCCGTTTGCCTCCGGGCAAACGAGTGGGGCTAAGAGGAAGGACACCTCGCTAAAAAACCCTTGGCTGCTGCGTCTTCTCGCACAAAAAGACGTACCCAGCCCGGCCCCTCCCTGTGGAGTGGAGGGACCACTGTGGGCCCGCCCTAGGTGGGAATCGCCGGCGGGGGATTGGTAGTTAGGCTGTGCCATTTTCCCATGACCCCGCCACTCAGGCGATGTCGTTGTGCCGCTGTGGGTTTAGTGGGTATTCCCGGCTTCGGCTGGGCGAGTCCCACACACGCCCTTCGGGGTATGGTGCGTAAATGCAATACCACAGCGTCAAAAAAAAAAAAAAAAAAAAAAAAAAAAAAAAAAAAAAAAAAAAAAAAAAAAAAAAAAAAAAAAAAAAAAAAAAAAAAAAAACAAAAAGGTTAGGTTAGGTTAGGTTAGGCGTGGGTGCTCGCCAGAGTGTACGAGTGGACGGCGGGGCGCAGGGCGCTGGGCGAGCGTCCGGCCCCAGAATTGAGGGAGGCCGTCCGGCGGGAGGCGAGGGTCGCTCTTGTCCAGCAGTGGACGCAGGACCTCGCCTCCGCCGTCTTCGGCCGCCGTACCCTTGACGCCATCGGGCCGGTCCTGGAGGACTGGCTCGACAGGCGTCACGGGTTCCTCTCCTTCCGTCTGGTGCAGGTACTCTCCGGTCACGGCTGCTTCGGCAGGTACCTGCACCGGATAGGACGAGAGGAGACACCGCCGTGCCACGGTTGTGGCGCGGCGGAGGACACGGCGGAACACACCCTCGCGGTGTGCCCGTCGTGGGCCGTGCCGCGCCGCGATCTTGTCACGGCGGTTGGAGGGGACCTCTCGCTGCCCGCCATCGTCAGAGAGATGGTGGGGAGCGAGGAGGCTTGGGTGGCGATGGCCTCCTTCTGCGAGGCCGTGATGTCGCAGAAGGAGGCAGCGGAGCGCGAGCGGGAGGAGGATCCCCTCGCTCCGGCGCTCCGCAGGCGGCGTAGGGGGAGGAGAAGGCGGGATTTCGCCCGCTTTCTCCCTCCCTGAGGTGAGCGGCGGGCGTGAGGCCGACGCCCGCCTTACATTGCTCACCATGCGGGAGCCACGGTCCCTCCCTAGGAGGGGCAATTGAGGGCCCGCCTTACTAGGCGGGTTTCGCCGGCGGGGGAGAGGTAGCTCAGGCTGCGCTAGTTTCCCACTCCCCCGCCACTATGGCGATGCCGGAGTGCCGCTGTGGGTTTAGTGGGTATTCCCAGCTTCGGCTGGGCGAGTCCCACACACGCCCTTCGGGGTAAGGGGCGTAAATGCATTCCCACAGCGTAAACAAAAAAAAAAAAAAAAAAAAAAAAAAAAAAAAAAAAAAAAAAAAAAAAAAAAAAAAAAAAAAAAAGGTTAGGTTGGGGTTAGGCGAGGGACGCCATCGTCCAGCATTGGACGCGGGACCTCGCCTCCGCGGTGTTCGGCCGCCGTACCCTCGACGCCGTCGGGCCGGTCCTAAAGGACTGGCTCGACAGGCGTCACGGATTCCTCTCCTTCCGTCTGGTGCAGGTGCTCTCCGGTCACGGCTGCTTCGGCAGGTACCTGCACCGGATAGGACGAGAGGAGACACCGTCGTGCCATGGTTGTGGCGCAGCGGAGGACACGGCGGAACACACCCTCGCGGTGTGCCCGTCGTGGGCCGTGCCGCGCCGCGATCTTGTCGCGGCGGTTGGAGGGGACCTCTCGCTGCCCGTCATCGTCAGAGCGATGGTGGGGAGCGAGGAGGCTTGGGTGGCGATGGCCTCCTTCTGCGAGGTCGTGATGTCGCAGAAGGAGGCCGCGGAGCGCGAGCGGGAGGAGGATCCCCTCGCTCCGGCGCTCCGCAGGCGGCGTAGGGGGAGGAGAAGGCGGGATTTCGCCCGCTTTCTCCCTCCCTGAGGTGAGCGGCGGGCGTGAGGCCGACGCCCGCCTTACATCGCTCATCACGCGGGAGCCACGGCCCCTCCCCAGGAGAGGCAATTGAGGGCCCGCCTTACTAGGCGGGTTTCGCCGGTGGTGGAGAGGTAGCTCAGGCTGCGCTAGTTACTCCCCCGCCACTATGGCGATACCGGAATGTCGCTGTGGGTTTAGTGGGTATTCCTGGCTTCGGCTGGGCGAGTCCCACACACGCCCTTCGGGGTACGGTGCGTAAAGGCATTCCCACAGCGTCAAAAAAAAAAAGAATAAGTTAGGATAGATAATTACTGAAGAAAAAAATTACTGAAGACTAGGCTGTATGGCGTACTACGCGTATGGCGTTCGCCCGAACGGAAAGAAATGAAAAAAAAAAAAAGAACTTTGGAAGAAGTGAACCAAAAAATAATGTCACTGTCAAAGTGTCAACTGTCAAGTTTACCTGTCAAGCATAGCGTACAATCGTTTATTTTTATGTATATTGTTTTTTATTTGACTCTAATTATGGTGTTTTCAATTACAAATTAAACTTGCATAAATTCACGCTCTTAACCTATGATGGTATGCAAAAAATAAGGACACCACCAATATCTTCCAAACATAAACAACCCTTGTTATTTGTAGACAAGCAACAGTAAATCTAAAATAAATATTATCATAATTAAAACTCTTTTAGTTAAAAGATGGAAAGACTACCAATGTGTAGGATATGTTTATCGGAGAATGCCCGCCTGTGTATAGTGGCTAACAGAAACTTGCACAAAATATATGAGAAGCTGACTGATATTCCAGTAAGTTAATATTTTTAGCATTATTTAAGTGTATTTACCTATTAGGTGATAAATGATAGTCCAACTTTAGGATTTAGGCTCGAGTGCTTCCTTAAAACAGCTGAAGGAAACTTGGAACTTTAAATATGCACTTATTTCCTTACATATTATTGCTTTTATTATTTATAACAAGTTTAACTATGCCCTTCTAAACTGTTTGTCTGTGGAATTGGAACAAACATAATAATAATTATTTATTTATTTAAAGACAAGAATGGTCCAATGTTTAGTAACTTACCTACTAAGGGTTAAAAACTAATCATGACTGCCGCACAAGCAATGCTAACCATTACCTAAGCACCGGCGCATCGTACTTGCCCTCCATGGCTTGTAGGATGCTGTTAGCACTGGTGCTAGTTCTACCTAGCAACGAGGCCGCTTTTTTCCTCATGATGGCATGAAAGTCATCAACAATTAAATTTATTAGAATACTAGCTGTGCCCCGCGGTTTCACCCGTAAGCTTCGAACCGAAAGAGCTCAGTTGATATAAAATAAGCGCCTGTTAAAATAATGGGAGCAATATGTATGTCCGCGTTTGCTCCCGTTTTTGCAACAATTTTTGTTCCTGCTCTGCTCCTATTGGTCATAGCGGGATGTTTTATAGCCTATGTTCTTTCTCAGGCTCTAGACTATCTGTGTACCAAATTTCATTACAATCGGTTCAGTACTTTTGGTGTGAAAGCCGGACCGACAGACAGACAGATATCTGAGCCGGTTTCGACTATTCCGCCAGTGTAACGTGGTGAAACCGACAGAGATACTTTCGCATTTATAATATTAGTATGGATATTATATTTATTACTTATAAAGTTGCTGATACCATCCTAGTTGCAGGTTGAGGAAGTGGCTCTCCTAAATATTGTAACTGTTGACCAGAAGAATGCAAATTACACACCCATTTTGTTGCAGTTTGTAACTGAAGACTATAGACCGATTCTTGCTTGTGTCTTCTGCTGCACTAAAATAAAACAATGCTATAGATTTATGCGACAATGTCTAGAAGCCGAAGAGTTGTTTGCTCAGATGGAAAATGAGGATTATAAGGTGAGATATTAAGCAACAGTCATTTATTTGTAAAATTATACATGTATACAACATTATTTTTATTTATGCCAAACCCGAAACACATGTCCAGTGTTTTTAAGTAAAGGATTTATACAATATGTAATGAAAACCCTGTCCAACCCATAAGGATAATAAAGGTTAGGTAAACACTTGACCAAATATAATATAAAATTTTACATAATCATCATAGCATCATAGTAACAATTCTAATGAATTTTGAAATAATCCTTTTTTCCCGGGAATTAATTCCAATTTCCCCGAAATTTGGTAACTTTTAAAAAAGTGACAACACCGGTATTATTATAAGCGAATAGCGACGCGACCACGTCACAGGTGCCGCGTGCCCTGCCCCCCGCCACCCGCGGAAGGGGTTGCTTACCGCACATGTATTAAGTTACCTCTTTTTGCGAAATAATATTTATTTTTATAGGGGGATTTTTTTTGAAGTTTAGCCTGTCTTTGTGGGCATTAGTAGAATCAGTTATCGATACCTAACAATACCTTCACGGATCGGACAGGGTTTTCTTTACATATTGCATAAAAAATTTCAAAAAGATATCATGAAAAACCACAAAGTTTTGAGCTTGTTATCTTACTCGGTTCCTCGGTCCCAACAAAAATATGGTCCTCTCACTGTTTGCCTGCCCGCGTCTGTAGGCGGCGCGACCCGGTGGGGCCTGTCTCACTATGCTAGTACTATGTTCTACCGCCAGCTGAGTAGTGCACTTGCTAACCACACGGCAACAATTTCTAAATGTATTTTGGAAAAAATATAACATGTTGTAATTTTTTTTTTTTATATATTATAAACTAGCACTTGACCGCAATCCTGCCCGATGGTAAGCAGTGACGCAATCGTTGATGGTAAAGCGCACTAGTTTATTAAGAGCCTATTCACTCTAGCCTTGAAGACACTCAAATTGTAGTCCGACGGAAACACCGCCGCTGGCAAATTGTTCCAGTCCCTCGATGCACGCGGTATAAAGGAGGAGGCGAAACGCTTCGTCCGGATCGTAGTGGTGTTAACAACGTAAGGGTGGAATCCAGCCGTACGACGGGTCGTCCGCTGGTGGAACGGAGATGGGGAATTAAATCATGCAATTCCCTCGCACACTCCCCGAAATGCATCCTATAGAACACCGAAAGGCTGGCTACTCTACGCCTGTGCTCTAGGCTTTGGAGACCAACTCGAGTTAGTCCTTTCACTGTTTGCCTGCCCGCGTCTGTATGCGGCGCGACCCGGTGGGGCCTGTCTCACTATGCTAGTACTATGTTCTACCGCCAGCTGAGTAGTGCACTTGGTAACCACACGGCAACAATTTCTAAATGTATTTTGGAAAAATTATAACATGTTGTAAAAATTATTAGAATTGATTCAGTTGCTTATTCTGAACAAACTATATTCAGGTTTTGTATAAAGAAAAAATGATGTTGTTTATGTGTGCCAAGTGCGGGTTGGTAGATGTCACATTTAGGGTTGTAACGGAGCTTCGCCTCCGCTTCCGTTACTGCGGAAGTTCCGCAAGAAATCGTATCTTCGCTTCCGCCTCCGTCTCCGCACAATTTTTGCGGAGTTATAACGGAGGTTTATTTACGTATTTATAAAATAAATAACGCGCAGGCTGCTACGCTCGACAACCGTCCGGCCGCGTTTGAGCGCGAAATGGTCAAGAATCAACTAGTGCGAGGCAGGAATCCGGCAAACACAATTTGTTTCTCCTTAATTTTCATTACAAGAAGGTAATATTTTTATTACCAACTATACTATTATTAATGTACGTATTTAAAATAAAAATTTTGATTATTTAACCATAAATTTCAATTTTTTCTATATGATTGACATTGATTTTTTGATTGGCGACCCAGACTTAACTCGAAACGGTCTCCAAAGCCTGGAGCACAGGCGTAGAGTAGCCAGCCTTTCGGTCTTCTATGGGATGCATTCTGGTGAGCGTGCAAGGGAATTGCATGATTTAATTCCCCCATCTCCGTTCCACCATCGGACGACCCGTCGTACGGCGAGTTTCCACCTTTACGTTGTTGACACCACTGCGACCCGGACGAAGCGTTTCGCTTCCTCTTTTATACCGCGTACATCGAGGGACTGGAACAATTTGCCGGCGACGGTGTTTCCGTCACATTACAATTTGAGCGTCTTCAAGGCTAGAGTGAATAGGCTCTTAATAAACTAGCGCGCTTTACCATCAATGATCGCATCACTGCTTACCATCAGGCGGGATTGCGGTCAAGCGCTAGTTTATAACTAATAAAAAAAAAATGTACTTTCACCTCCGCCTCCGCCTCCGTTACAACCCTAACATTTATCAAATCCTTGACCATGCATGCTATTGATGGCATGTAAGAAATATTTCGGCACAATTTCAGAAATATAGGTAGGGGGAAGTGGGGCACCTTGATACAGTTTTTACTTAGACCCAATAAAAGACGATCTAATGATAGTTACATCCAATTTAATAACCATAATATATTCAATATATATTCAGTTAACTTGTTACAAACAAATTAACCGATAGATTGAATCACAAAACGTGTTATAGCCTATTTACTAAAAAATGAAATTTGTATCAATGTACCCCACATGCGGGGTACACTGGTACTTTGGTTCATAGAAATATTCCTATAAATTAAACAAGTTTTATTGATTTTTCTGACCTTTATTTATTGATTTTTTTAAATTATATTTATTCGCTGCTTTTGCTATTGATAATTTTTCTTCCAACACATCAGATATCGCAGAAGCCACGGATATTTCATTGATGGAACTTCTATTCATCTTGCGTTTAAATGTTCAAACCATTTTTTTATAAAGAAAATAAAATATATTACCTAAGTCTCACATACATGTATATTCAACAAAATATTGGGGTATCAATGTGCCCCAAGAACACTTGTATCTATGTGCCCCTGCCTACTACAATCGAAATCAATCTTTATATATATAATTCTGCTGTACGTGTGTATGTCATTGAACTCCTCCTAAACGGCTTGACCGATTTAAATGAATTTTTCTGTATGCGTTTGAGTGGTGCCGTGGATGGTTTAGATTCACAAATCAACCCGACTGATAGCGCTGATTGCTTGAAAAAGCATGTGATCTCGGAAACGTTGTTTCGACTTCTCAACCAGTTTTCTGCTACCCTGGTACCTTGCACCTCTACAAACTAGGCACAATAAAACTTCTTCCATCTATAATTATTATACAACATTATTTTTCAAGAACGGCTGAACCGATTTGGTTAAAAATTGGTAGGGAGAGGTAGCTAAGAACTAGAAGAAGGACATAGTATACTTTTATCCCGTTCCCGTCGTTCCGGTGGGAATGAATGAGATTCATTGTTTCGACTTCTCCTACAGTTTTGTGCTACCCTGGTACCATGCATCTCCACAAAGTAGAGAAAATGAAATTTCTTCTATGCATTATTGTGATTTAATGATGAGTCACAAGGTGAAGGAAAACATCATATGGAAACCTGGACTTTTAGTCTGATATCGCCAACCCGCATTGAGCAAGCGTGGTCATCATAATCTCAGCGTTAATCCCAGTCGCATCCGAAGCTTTTTCAGCTTTGGAGTCGGGGGTCCGCTTTACCAGTCTAACTTCTGAGTTTGGCTAAACTTTGACATTTTCCGTGAAGCGACTGCCGTCTGCTCCACAACCCGAAGGCGATATCGAAGTATTGCAGTTAGACCAATTTTTGGACTTTTGAGGGCTCCAACAACCCGTAACTACTGCCATTAGATGTTCGTATGGGAACCGGGACCAACGGCTTAACATGCTTTCCGAGGCACGACCAGACCAGTGCAAATATTCATATATTCGCATAGAAATATTTGCACTGCGCGGGGATCGAAACCGCGCCTCCTTGCGCAGCGGCCGCGTTCGCTACCGCTACGCCACGGAGGCTATAATTTTTTTTTTAAATTGAGCAAGCGAGGTGATTACGCTTAATCCTTCTCCTTATGAGAGGAGAGCTATGCCCAGCAAGGGGACGATAAAAAAAGGTTGATGATGATGATGATGAGCTTCATTGTTTCCACTTTTGTGCTATCCTAATTAAAAATTAAGATCATGAGATATTTATTGCCTTTAAGGCGGAACAAAGTTCGCCGGGTCAGCTAGTATTTTATAAAAATTAAAGCAATAAATAATTTAATAATTTAAGTCTATTTAATGTAATGACAGATATGTACTTACCAAATGTCTTAATATAACACAGGTAACACTAAATACATTAGAAGAATTACATCCGAAAGAAAAGTACGAAAATTTTGTTGCGAACATCAGAAACAGTTTTTTACGTGCTAGTCGCTAGTCGTCGAGTGAACGTTGCTCTGCGCTAGTGTGCGTGTAGGCTTTACTATATACCTCCTTATCAGTGGCGTACGGCTCTTCTAACGCGTTTTGTTTTCGACGAATATTGACTGTATCTATGTGCCCCTTGTATCAATGTACCCCGCCTCCCCCTATGCTCGAATCTGGTGGGTAACACATCTTCTTCGCTTCGGCTAAAGTTGGATAAGAAGGAAACACTGAGCAGTTTTTGTCCGCCAAACAAATACGAAGTTTCCCATACTGTTCTTTGTTAAGGTCTAAGTCAATAAATATCCGCAGTGCTTCTTCCTTTGTAAAAGGTATAACATCTTCAGGGTTCTCAGTTATGAATTTAAGAAACTTTTTCTTATCATTTTTTGACGCAGTTCGTATAATATTAACAATTGTGGCCTCCTCCGTCTCACCCATAGACCGCAACTCCTGAGTATATGTATTGAGCACACAGTCCAGTCCGTACTCTTGTATTAATTGCATGTTTTTTCGTTTCTTTGTTTTTTCTGAAGATGCTTCGTATGGTTTCGATGGTCTGCCACCTGCACTGCTTCCAGACGTATTAGGGTCATTAACTGTGACTCGACACTCCAGTGGAACACGAAATTCACCATTTAACCAGTCGACGTTATTACTTTCAAAGCGTTCTCTTTTCCGGGATGCATTTCTCCAGCGTTCGTTACATTTAGATACCAAGTTTCTTTGAATGTAGGAGACCACAGAATTCATATCCTCTGGTGACAAATTGAAATTTTCTTGCAAGTAGTTTTCTATATTATTCCCATTTATCAACAAATTGCACAACTCTCGTTTACTACAAACAAATTCACCCATTATTTTCAAATCAGATAACTTCTGTGAATATTTGAAAATAGGTATTAACTGCTTTTTTAAGGCAACTGAATTTCTGATGAACAACTGTGGATGTTTCAGGGTTCGCCTTTCTTTTATAGGCCAATGAATTAGTGCTATGTGCAAAAAGATAAGAAACTAATATTTGCACTCTTCCCTTAACCAACCTGTTTTTAATTTGACCCTAATTGATATAGTGACCATATTTTATCAAATATGGTGGTCAAAACTATATCAAAACCACAAATAACTATAAATAATAATGACCATTTTATCAATTTGACCTTAATAGATAACAGATGATTATGTGAGCAGTAAAAAGATATTGGAAAAAAATTATCTCGCGATATGTTTTGGTACCGTGTCAGAAAAGGCGCAAGTATGCGCAACTTTTTTTTCTCCTTGTGTAAACTAATGTATAAAGATCGTAATACAACAAATATCTCGACAGCGGCAAACAGCGGTAAACGGGTAAGTCTCGTTAAAAAAAAGTAACCTGAAAATTATACCATCTTAAACTACATTGGTTAATTTTAATTTGTTTATTTATTATATATAATATTATTTAAGAAACGTTATGAGGAGATTATAAGCATTTCAAAAATGTATAATACTTATACATTTATAAGAAAAACTTTCGAGTAATGTCTCGTTGAATTGTAGTAATGTATTGTGCCAAAATCACATCATTGAACATGAGTTAGCTTTGATGCCTTTTTATATACATTATAGTTAGCAAAAAATAATTAAAAAAATATAGAAAAGAAAGCTTATTTATAAGACTAAATTAATTAATTAGTTCTACTCCATAACAACGACTTTCACGTGAAACGGTTTTGAGACGGCCTTGTATGGGGCTTTCCCATAGTGCGACGGGTCGTCCGCTGGTGGAACGGAGATGGGGGAATTAAATCATGCAATTCCCTCGCACACTCCCCGAAATTAGGGTTGCCAGACCGCCGGGAAATCCGGGATTGTCCCGGAATCTTGCCTCTTGTCCCGGAATGAGCGGTAATTGTCCCGGATTTTAAAAAGATTTCGAATGACCTTTTTTTTTTTAGACGTTCTTTTTCCGAGTGTCCCTGTGTTGTGCAGGACTGTCCCGGATTTGATTTCGAATAACCTTTTTTTTTAGACGTTCTTTCCGAGTGTCTTTGTCGACGACTGTCCCGGATTTGGTAACTTCCTATCTGGCAACCCTACCCGAAATGCATCCTATAGAACACCGAAAGGCTGGCTACTCTACGCCTGTGCTCTAGGCTTTGGAGACCAACTCGAGTTAGTCCTTTCACTGTTTGCCTGCCCGCGTTTGTAGGCGGCGCGACCCGGTGGGGCCTGTCTCACTATGCTAGTACTATGTTCTACCGCCAGCTGAGTAGTGCACTTGGTAACCACACGGCAACAATTTCTAAATGTATTTTGGAAAAAATATAACATGTTGTAAAAATTATTAGAATTGATTCAGTTGCTTATTCTGAACAAACTATATTCAGGTTTTGTATAAAGAAAAAATGATGTTGTTTATGTGTGCCAAGTGCGGGTTGGTAGATGTCACATTTAGGGTTGTAACGGAGCTTCGCCTCCGCTTCCGTTACTGCAGAAGTTCCGCAAGAAATCGTATCTTCGCTTCCGCCTCCGTCTCCGCACAATTTTTGCGGAGTTATAATGGAGGTTAATTTACGTATTTATAAAATAAATAACGCGCAGGCTGCGACGCTCGACAACCGTTCGGCCGCGTTTGAGCGCGAAATGGTCAAGAATCAACTAGTGCGAGGCGGGAATGCGGCAAACACAATTTGTTTCTCCTTAATTTTCATTACAAGAAGGTAATAATTTTATTACCAACTATACTACTATTAATGTACGTATTTAAAATAAAAAATTTGTTTTAATTAACCATAAATTTCAAGTTTTTCTATATGATTGACATTGATTTCTCGGTGGTAGGCAACAACATCAGCCGCCGGCATAAGTTACCACCCACCAGACAAAGTCTTGCCGCCAAGCGATTCGTCGTGTTCCGGCATGATGTCTGGTGAAGCCGTACGGAGAACGGGTCTGAGCAGTTGTGTTGCGATGTGTGCCGGGTACGATGTGCCTAATGTTGTTGTGTCGGGAGTTTGGTCGTGAAGGCTCTCCAGATCATCCTCTGGCGCAGCATCGTTGGTCGTGTTGTTGGGTTAAACATTGCATCACCTCGCTCAACTGCCGTCTTCCTTCCTATTCACTCAGTTTTTTTGAGTGAATAGGCTTAATAAGCTAGTGTGCTTTACCATCAACGATTGCATCACTGCTTACCATCAGGCGGGATTGCAGTCAAGCACTAGTTTATAACTATTAAAAAAAAAAAAAGATTTTTTGACTGGCGACCCAGACTTAACTCGAAACGGTCTCCAAAGCCTGGAGCACAGGCGTAGAGTAGCCAACCTTTCGGTCTTCTATGGGATGCATTCAGGTGAATGTGCAAGGGAATTGCATGATTTAATTCCCCCATCTCCGTTCCACCATCGCGTCGGACGACCCGTCGTACGGCGAGTTTCCACCCTTACGTTGTTGACACCACTGCGACCCGGACGAAGCGTTTCGCTTCCTCTTTTATACCGCGTACATCGAGGGACTGGAACAATTTGCCGGCGACGGTGTTTCCGTCACATTACAATTTGAGCGTCTTCAAGGCTAGAGTGAATAGGCTCTTAATAAACTAGCGCGCTTTACCATCAATGATCGCATCACTGCTTACCATCAGGCGGGATTGCGGTCAAGCGCTAGTTTATAAATTATAAAAAAAAAATGTACTTTCACCTCCGCCTCCGCCTCCGTTAACAAGCCTCCGTTACAACCCTAACATTTATCAGATCCTTGACTATGCAATGTATGCATGCTATTGATGGCATGTAAGAAATATTTCGGCACAATTTCAGAAATATGGGTACATACTTTGCTACAGCAGAAGTTGTGCTTATTTATCTTTTCATTGAAATATATAGAATTGTTCCTATGTTCCGCTACCAATAGCTGTTGGAGTTGACATGTTCTTGCATGTCAACTCCAACAGCTATTGGTTCTAGAGCTAATATCGCCAGCCCATTGCCACTTCAGTTTGTTTATTTTGTGGGCTATGTCGAAAATGTGCCATCTTCGCAGGACGGCTGGTAGTAACTGGATGAGAGTTGCCAAAAATCGAGCTGAAAGAAATAAATGGGAGAGACATAGGTCTCTCCCATTAGATTGGGTATAGAAGTGCATAGTCTGCTGGACATAGGTCCAGCAGACTATGCACTTCTATAGGCTGATTGATAATACGGTAGGGCTTCGTTAATCCGGAGCGGCAAAAACAAGACCCTTTTCGGATTATAGAGGTATCCGGATTATAGTATGCCATATTTAATGTTAATAAAACACATGTTTAACCTTAGTTTCTTTATGTCTACAGTTGACCTGTCTATGACAAACTTTCGAGCAATGACAGGGTAGCTGTTACCCTTATTTAACATTTCTATAATCCGCAATTTTTCTTTTAATATCAATGTCGTATGTTTACGTGGCGGCACCTTGATGTTAGCAAGCGCCTCTTACTCGGTGGTAGGCAACAACATCAGCGGCCGGCATAAGTTACCACCCACCAGACAAAGTCTTGCCGCCAAGAGATTCGTCGTGTTCCGGCATGATGTCTGGTGAAGCCGTACGGAGGACGGGTCTGAGCAGTTGTGTTGCGATGTGTGCCGGGTACGGTGTGCCTAATGTTGTTGTCGGGAGTTTGGTCGTGGAGGGTCTCCAGATCATCCTCAGGCGCACCATCGTTGGTCGTGTTGTTAGGTTAAACATTGCATTACCTCGCTCAACTGCCGTCTTCCTTCCTATTCACTCAGATTTTTTGAGTGAATAGGCTTAATAAGCTAGTGCGCTTTACCATCAACGATTGCATCACTGCTTACCATCAGGCGGGATTGCAGTCAAGCACTAGTTTATAACTATTAAAAAAAAAAGGAGCGCGCTAAATTGATACTATACGTATTACACCAAAAGCGATAAACAAAACACTTACGGACGGCGCATTGGTTCATGCATAACAGCCCGCAACTGCCCTCGCCGAATCTCCCCCGCGAATTCCATATCCGGATTACCGAGATTCTACTGTAATGCAAAAGTTTAATTGTAGTTTTTTTTTTCCAGTAATCACTAGTTATATTTACTTTCTAAGTATATCTTGGACACCAATGCCTGATTAAAAGGCGAAGGAAAACATCTTAAGGAAACCTAGACTTTCGCTAACCCGCATTAAGCAAGCGTGGTGATTTCGCTCAATCCTTCTCTGTATGAGATAAGACCTGTTGTGCCTGTGGCCAGCAGTAGGGCGATAAAAAAAAACTGTTGATGATGACTAAAGCAAGATTCTTTGTTAGTATGAAATATTTAGTTGGTGTAACTCACCATTCCTGTTGCAGGATATGCCCGTTTCCTCACGAGTTTTCTTCACTGCTTTGAGAGCAGTAGTGATGAAATAATTTACACAAAGTGTATTTCTGGATTCGAACAACGTTGCTACTTTCTGTTTTTCTATGTTGACCATGATCAGCAGTATATTTCCCTTATTATATAATCATTGTAGCGATATCTATAACGCCATTTTTTCATTTAATTTCCACATGCGAAATACGCACCAAATATGACCGTATGTGTTTTCCGATCCTGACGTGATTTGAACCCTCCTTCTGTTATACAATATGTAAAAAAAACCCTGTCCGATCCGTGAAGGTATTGTTAGGTATCGTTAACTGATTCTAATAACGCATACAAAGCCGATCTAAATAAAAAAAAAAAAACCTAAAAAAATAAATATTATTTCGAAAAAGCGAGTTAACTTAATGCATGTGCGGTGGGCAACGCGTTAGGCATACATGCGCGGGGGAAGGGATGCAGGGAACGCGGCACGTGTCGCATCGCTGTTCGCTCCGTCACAAATGGTGTTGTCACTTTTTTTTTTTTAATTATCTAACTTTGGGGATGTTGGAATTAATTCGCGGAGAAAAAAAGATTATTTCAAAATTCATTAGTAGGTATTGTCACTATGGTGATTACGTAAAATTTCATATGTTATTTGGTCATGTGTATATCTAACATTTATTATCCTTTTGGGGTCGGACGGGGTTTTCTTTACATATTGTATACTTTTTCTTTTTTTAATTAAAATGTTTCTTTTTCTTTTTACAGCCTAATTCTTTAATGAACCAAGTCCGCTTAGAGTTTTGTAGTCGGCTTATTACTTCGCCGATATGGCACATAAGTATAGAAGATGAACATGAAACAGAAAGTACTGCTATCAAAGAAGAATTACCAGCTCTTAGTGATGAACTAGATGATTCTATTGAGCCAAAGGAGGAACATCAAAGTGAGGGTATTGTTAACTTTTGATTTTAATATAATTAAAAGCTTGCGCAGACGAGGGATTTTTGTCCGCGGACTTTTTTGTCCGCTAAAATACATCGCTTACAACTGTATCGAGTAACGCAAACGAGGGATTAAAAGTACCGCGTACAAAAAGTCCCCCGAATAACCGAGGACATGCAGAGAGCGGACCGAACAAAAGTAAGGGGAGTCCCCGAATAAAATAGAACTCCTGTGACTCGGCGAAGCAACGCACATGGCGGACTTTAGTCCGCGTTGTGTGCTCTCACTTCTCTACATTTCTGGGCAACAAATGACCGCACACCGTGTGCGTTGAGTTCGCGGTACTTCCGCGGTAGACTTTTTATTCGCGGAGCGTACTTTATTCTCCGCCTCGGAGAAAACTTCGTCGTCTGCGCAGGCCCTAAATGTTTGTTTACATTTTTTAAGACTTTTTGCAACTGGCTTCCGTTACTCAAAATACTTGTTGCAAACTGGGTTAAAATAATATTTAAGTAAGGGTTTATTTCCAAAATTTGATTGGTGTTGAAGTGAAGTGCAGTCAGATGGCAGTACGTCAAGCTACAAGAATCTGTCATATTTCTTTAGGTATTAGATTTCCAACTTTAACGCTTAAGCTTGAAGGCTCAAGGTTGATTGGGAATATTTGACAGTTTCGTGTAGCTTGACCTGCTGTCGTCCGTACCTACTACTCGCGCGAATTAACTGTGCACCTCGCTGGAATGCGACCCCTCTCCCGCTTCCCCGTGCGGCGCCCCGCATTCGTCGTAAGCGCTGAGTAGCGATAGCATCTCTGTTACAATTGTCTAAATACAGTTTAAATCCCCTGTTGTTATTACTGTTTCTGTGGAGTTGTACAAAGTAAACTTTGTTGAATTCTTTATATTAAGTTTGTTTTTGTTTTTTTTTTACATTTTCGATGTGTTAATGCCAAGCCTATTTTTTGCACCAACATTATATTTCAGTCCATATATGTAAATCAATTTAATTGCAATACGCCATGAGTAAAATGACCTAGTATTATGACGATTTATCATCAAAATGACCTTTTATAACATAAAAAAATGTAATTTATATTTTCTTAACATAATTCTCATTTTTTGCACCGGTGCCGTCCAAATGACGTCACAGAGCGAGGTGCACAGTTAAGAAAGAAAAATATTTTGTTTCGCCATAAAAAATCACTTTATGAATAATAATAATACATATGTATACGACCGAGGGACGACTTGGAGAGGATGGGTAAATGATACTACTGGCCACTACTGTACCAACCCATATAATATTAATTTAGTTACAGTAAATCACAATAGAGGCGTTGCTCTCACTCTAACAAAAATAAAAATCCAAACCCCTTATATTTTTGTTTGTAACGAAACCATAGCGCGATCTAAATCGACGCCAATGCCATCTAGGAAGGTAGGCGGTACTAAATTCCGATCCAATACTAATTTAATAGGCGATCGCGCTAGGGTTTCCTTACTTGCTTGGACAACATAAAATATAGAATACTAGCTTTCCGCCCGCGGCTTCGCCCGCGTGGAGTTCGGTTATATCGCGCTTTTTAGGTTTCCCTCGGGAACATGAAATTTTTCCGGGATAAAAGGTAGCCTATGTTCTTTCTCGGGGTCTAAAGATTGTCTGTGCCAAATTTCATCAAAATCGGTTGAGAGGTTTAAGCGGGAAAGCGTAACAGGCAGACAGACAGACAGACAGAGTTACTTTCGCATTTATAATATTAGTATGGATAACCTATTCGTTTTATATTGTGCTTGTGTGTGTGTGTGTGTGTGTGTGTGTGTGTGTGTGTGTGTGTGTGTGTGTGTGTGTGTGTGTGGCAGTGTTTAGTTTAGCATAGTATTAAGAGTGGACTCCAGTGCCGATAAATTTTTAAAAATAGGTATTTGTAGTAACTATTGCCGTCGCGCCACGTCCAACCTTGTCCCGTAAAGTGCAAAAGGGACAGTTGACGCTCAGGCTGATTTTACATATAAAAACTTTGACCACAAGACGTTTCGTATTCTGCTGTTTTCGCTTCAGAACACGACAGGTCTCAATTATTTTTTAAATTAAAATTTAGAGGAAAAGTATACCTGTGCTTCTATAATTTTTTTTTTTTTTTTTTTTTTTTCAAATCTTATGACATTTGTCTAATAGTCGACTGAACATCGCGGTAAAAATGAGTTATTTTTGAGGATTTTGAAATATCATATTTCTTTTATTAATTAAGCTTTGGAAAAAATCAAGTGATAGGGGCACGTATAATCAAGGTTTAAAATTGTGGAAAAAAATTGCTGTAAAAGTGTTTTCCACGAAGAAAACAGCGGAATACGTTTGTGTAGAGAAAGCACCACTAGAGTTCCCTCTAATCGGCATTATTTAAAATCTTAAATAACAAATCTCCCAGTTATATCATAACTATCGACCCGACCCGCCTTCGCACGTGTGCAATGCTGATACTAAATACACTACAGAAAAACTGTGAACGTTGTATAAAAAACATAGCGGCGCGCCGCCGCGGCGATCCCGATGGTCCGCACCGCCGTAAACGCGACGCCCCGCAATTTTTAAATCCGTAATAACTTCGACAATATTCATTTAAATCATATGCTGTAAAGGGCGATATAGATCTATATTAAATCAACAATGTAGTTATGTATTAAATTGGATAACGATTAATGCTGTATTGGTTCAAATCGCTTCGAAAATTATCAAAGAATTGTCGTAAGAAGTAAATGTGCGGGACAAGATGGCCGCGCATAGTTTGTTTCTAGCGGACTGTATATTTTAGGTGCGGTGCCGGGGAGCCTGCCAGGAGTTGGGAATGTTACTCTTGCTTGTTGTTATGCACACAGTTTATTATTATCACAAGACAGATAGTTTATTATAATCACTTACAGCACTAATCGAATGGACGCGTGCGTTTCGGTTGAAGGTCCGCAGTAAGAGAGCGAAATCATGCAATGTCAAAATGGAACGAGACGGCAACGCAAGTCAAAGACAACATTTTTATACTTTTTAATTTTATATCGGCCTTGGTAGGACGATCCTTTTATGTTGTTCTCAACAGTAAATGACAAAAAAAAATGTTATTCTGGAATATCCGTAAGAGGTCTAATAGGACTATTTTGTAGAGCTTTTCAATGTGTACAATATTTAGTACATTATTTTGATAATTCTCGTAGGCTTCAGCCTGCGTTTGACTGCAAACGCGGAAAAAATATACATAATTATTTTTGACATCACATTAGAAATGTACGAGCCAATAATGCTCATACAGCAAAATACTATTGTATATAGAATGAACTTCAACACAATGTAAAACAGTCGTAAATATACCTCCGTCACGCGGTCAGGTGTAAATAAAACAAGCGCGGCTCAATACTGGGTGTTTTAGTGTTACTCATTAATTACCTACAACAACTCTGGGGTATCGTCAACGGCGAAAAACCCCAACATCTTTTGGTCCTTCGAGCCAGATCACAAGTAATTAGTATTTCTCCACTATTTAATTGATGACATGATACATTTATAAACCTTCCTCTTTAATCACTCTATCTATTAAAAAAAAAAATGCATCGAAATCCGTTGCTGTACATTTTTGTCAAATGATTGCGACTAATTGGTATCAGTTGGGATCGTTCGGACCGTTCGGTCCAAACGATCCCAAATAGTTGCAATCATTTAGGGTCTCGTCGGTTGTTTTGGCGTGAAGAAGTAACAAACACATATACTCACAAACTTTCGTCTTCACCTAATAGGTAGTATATAACAAAGTCGCTTTGTCTTTCCCTATGTCCCTATATACATATGATTAAATCTTCAAAACTGCTCAACGGATTTCGATGCATTTTTTTTTTTAATAGATAGAGTGATTAAAGCGAAAGGTTTATAAATGTATCATATCATCCATTAAATGGTGGAGAAATACTAATTACTTTTGAGGTTTCTAATGTGATGTCAAAAATAATTATGTATATTTTTTCCGCGATTTGGCACACGTAGTTTATAAAATAAGATTCCCACAGGGTTTTCAATTAGGGTTGTAACGGAGCTTCGCCTCCGCTTCCGTTATTGCGGAAGTTCCGCAAGAAATCGTATCTTCGCTTCCGCCTTCGCCTCCGCACAATTTTTGTGGAGTTATAACGGAGGTTTATTTACGTATTTATAAAATAAATAACGCGCAAGCTGCGACGCTTAACAACCGTCTGGCAGCGTTTGAGCGCGAAATGGTCAAGAATCAACTAGTGCGAGGCGGGAATCTGGTAAACACAATTTGTTTCTCCTTAATTTTCATTACAAGAAGGTAATATTTTTTTACAAGTATACTACTATTAATGTACGTATTTAAAATAAATATTTTGTTTTAATTAACCGTAAATTTCAATTTTTTCTATATGTACCCGCCTCCGCCTCTGTTAACCTCCGCATCCGCGGAGGTGAGACTCGTCGCCTCCGCATCCGCCTCCGCCTCCGCTAACAAGCCTCCGTTACAACCCTATTTTCAATTATGCTAAACGTGAAACCAAGCGCAACTAGTAAATAATAATACTCTTGACAGTTTTTGTCTGCTTACAGAACTGGAACCTGAATGTTTAGACAATAGCAGTTCAGATGTAGCAGAATTACGACCACACTATTATGAGTCAGACTTAGAGGATGATATACCTTTAATGGAGCTTACAACCGAAGTTAAAAACGAAGAAGTGTCTCAGGAGAAACGAGGAGCCAGGGGCAAGAAAAGTAAGTTAGTAGTAAACTGGTTAGTTAATATGCAATACAGGGTGTATCTGACATCGTAACGCAAACTTCGCGAAAAGGCTACACCGCATGCCACTAATAAAATTATGATAGTCATTTATGTCGTTAATGAACGGTTACAGAATACACAGTGTTTAAAAAAAGTGTCGGCTCGGCTTTTGAACGTTGCAAGCGTGCCGCCGTGCGAGTTTGTAGGTATGACGTTGATCCCTGATGTGAACTCTATTAAATCAGCTAATAAGATCGTTTTTCGGGTTTTGTTTTCATTGCGTTTTTTTATGTAATTAGCGAATTATTTAATTTTTACTTTAAAATCTTATTGGGTTATAAAAGTATAGCAATTGTAAATGGTCTGAAGTGAAAAAAAACTACATTTATTTTTTTTAAATCATGTAAAAGCCGATAAAAAATTCCACCACTGGGGGGTTCAGAATCATGTACTGGATCCATGGTACTCGTTTGTGCGTCGATGTCAGATACACCCTTTATGTAAAGAAAACCCTGTTCGATCCGTGAAGGTATTGTTAAGAATCCATAACTGATTCTACTAATGCCGACAAAGCCGGACTAAAGTTTAAAAAAAGAATCCCCCTATAAAAATAAATATTATTTTGCAAAAAGAGGTAACCAAATACATGTGCGGTAGCGCACCCTTCCGCGGGTGACGGGGGGCAGGGCACACGACGCGTGGTCGAATCGCATAAGCGTACCGTCAAAATGCTGTTGTCACTTTTTTAAAAATCACCAAATTTCGGGGAAGTTGGAATTAATTCCCGGGAAACAAAGATTATTTTAAAATTCATTAGTATTGATACTATGATGATTACGTAAAATTTTATATCATATTTGGTCATGTGTTTACCTAACCTTTATTATCCTTATGGGTCGTTAATTCCCGGGAAACAAAGATTATTTTAAAATTCATTAGTATTGTTACTGTGATGATTACGTAAAATTTTATATCATATTTGGTCATGTGTTTACCTAACCTTTATTATCCTTATGGGTCGTTAATTCCCGGGAAACAAAGATTATTTTAAAATTCATTAGTATTGTTACTGTGATGATTACGTAAAATTTTATATCATATTTGGTCAAGTGTTTACCTAACCTTTATTATCCTTATGGGTCGTTAATTCTCGGGAAACAAAGATTATTTTAAAATTCATTAGTATTGTTACTGTGATGATTACGTAAAATTTTATATCATATTTGGTCAAGTGTTTACCTAACCTTTATTATCCTTATGGGTCGGACAGGGTTTTCTTTACATATTGTATTAAGAGGAAACTCTAGTGGTGCTTTCTCTATACAAATGTATTCCGCTGTTTTCTTCGCGGATAATGCTTTTAGAGCAACTTTTTTTTTTCTACGTTTTTACACCGTGGTTATACGTGACCCTATCATTTTTTTCCGAACCTCAATTAATAAAAGAAATATGATACTTGAAAATCGCGAAATATAACCTACTAGCTTTCCGCCCGCGGCTTCGCCCGCGTGGAGTTCGGTTATATCGCGCTTTTTAAATTTCCCTCGCGAACATCAAATTTTTCCGGGATAAAAGGTAGCCTGTGTCCTTTCTCAGGGTCTAAAGATTCAGGAAAGCGTAACAGACAGACAGACAGAGTTACTTTCGCATTTATAATATTAGTATGGATTTTTACCGTGATGTTCAGATGACAAGTAGACAAACGTGGTAAATTTTTGACGAAAAAGAAAATAATAGAAGCATAGCGATACATTTCCTCTAAATTTTTGATATGAAAATAATTGAGATCTGTCGTGTTTTGAAAAAGAAAACAGCGGAATTCGTAACGTCTTTTGGATCAACGTTTTTGTAGGTAAAATCAGCCTGAGCTGCAACTGTCCTCTTCGCACTTTACCGGGAGAGGTTGGAATCAGCGTGACGGCAATAGTTTCTTCAAATACCTATTTTCCAAATTCCTCGGCACTAGAGTCCACTCTTAATGGACCTTATAAAGCTCGATGTCACTCAAAGGTCAATGGAGAGGGCTATGCTTATGGCGAATAAATAATATACCCAAATTGACGTATTTTATTTATTAGTTAGGGGCTGGTTTAATGTCTATCGTCAGATAGGTAGGTTTTCTCGGTGTTAGGCCATAACATCGGCTGCCGGCAGAAGTTACCACCCACCAGACAAAGTCTTGCCGCCAAGCGATTCGTTGTGTTCCGGCATGATGTCTGGTGAAGCCGTACGGAGGACGGGTCTGAGCAGTTGTGTTGCGATGTGTGGCGGGTAACATGCGCTAAAAGTTCTTATGTCGGAAGATTGGTCATGGAAGGTCTCCAGATCAATCTCCCAATGGTGCAGCATCGTTGGTCGTCTTGATGGGTTTAACATTGCATCACTTCTCTCAACTGCCGTCTTCATTCCTATTCACTCTTTTTTTTTCTGAATAGGCTGTTAATAAACTAGCGCGCTTTATCGTCAACGATTGCAACACTGCTTACCATCAGGCGGGACTGCGATCAAGAAATAGTTTATAATAAATTTTAAAAAATGCTGCACCCCATAGTTTCACCCGCATTAGTTCTTATCTCATAGAAATATCGAGAAGAAAAGTATTATTTGTGCAATTCCTGGTTAAAAACTGTGTACCAAACTTCATCTCAATACGTTCACTTAATTTTTTCATGAATTAATGCCGTAAAATACTGCAATTGGGTTGTATCTTAAAAAATAATTTAATGTCCATCAGATAGATGTATAAAAAATATTGAACACGTGTTTTTTAATTCATTCAAATACATAGGAAGATATATTGATTTGAAATGTCGCATGACGTCACGCCGTGGTACAAAATATACCACGGCGTGACGTAATTAGGCCCCACTCCGTAACTTTAATACGCTATATCGCAGTAGTTTTTGTTAATTTGCACAAAATTAAAAATACGGGTCTTAATCTTTTTTATTATCTGTAAGACCATATTTTGCCTGGCTTTTGACGTTTTTGCCTGCTAATCTGCTCAACAACGTAAATCGCATCCGAAGCTTCGCGTTAATCCCAGTCACATCCGAAGCTTTTTCAGCTTTGGAGTCTGGGGTCCGCTTTACCAGTCTAACTGCTGATTTTGGCTAAACTTAAGTGCTAAAGTTAGGCCCCACTCCGTAACTTTAATACGCTATATCGCAGTAGTTTTTGTTAATTTGCACTAAATTAAAAATACGGGTCTAATTTTTTTTTCTTATCTGTAAGACCATATTTTGTCTGGCTTTTGACGTTTTTGCCTGCTAATCTGCTCAACAACGTAAATCGCATCCAAAGCTTCGCGTTAATCCCAGTCACATCCGAAGCTTTTTCAGCTTTGGAGTCTGGGGTCCGCTTTACCAGTCTAACTGCTGATTTTGGCTAAACTTCGATATTTTCCGCGAAGCGACTGCCGTCTGACCTTCACAACCCGAAGGCGATATTGAAGCATTGCAGTTAGACCAATTGTTAGATTTTTGAGGGCTCCAACCAACCGTAACGACTGCCATTAGATATTCCTATGGCAACCGGGACCAACAGCTTAACGTGCTTTCCGGGGCACGACCAGACCAGTGCAAATATTCATGTTCATCCATACAAATATTTGCACTGCGCGGGGATCGAACCCGCGCCTCCTTGCGTAGCGGCTGCGTTCGCTACCGCTACGCCATGAAGGCTGTCAACGTGGTCACTAACAATGGGTCACTTAAAGAACAACGGAGAGGGCTATGCTTCGGGTTTCACTGCGTGATGGAATCAGGAATGAAGGGACCCGCAGAAGAACGAGAGTAACCGATATAGCCCGAAGAATTGCAACACTAAAGTGGCGGTGGGCCGGGCACATTGCCCGTAGGACCGATGCCCGATAGGGCCGATGGGTTCTCGAGTGGCGACCACGCACTGGAAGACGCAGCGTGGGCAGACAAGGTGGACCGACGACCTAGTGAAGGTCGCGGGAACCCGCTGAATGCGGGAGACGCAGGACCGGTCGTCATGGATATCTTTGGGGGAGGCCTATGTCCGGCAGTGGACATTTGTCGACTGAAATGATGATGAGGCAAATTTGGGCTTGATTGGTGAAGTTGCAGCATTTTACGGTAACATCCTGCCATACAATCTGTTTGGATGGACGATTCGGTGTTACCCTGTTCTCTCTTCACATTCGTAATATTAGTAGAACATAATCGAGGTAATCATACACGTGTTCAAAATAAGGTCAAATCCGTTAAAGTACGTGCTTTTTTAGATGCAGAGTGCCCTAAATAAATTGGCCATCTCCGTTGGTCAGAGAAACCTAACTGTAAACTTTCTTTTCAGGAAATTGCTCACAAGCAGGTCCGTTTACTGATATAAATGAATATAAACTAATTACATCCCAGCGAGGGAGGAAATCAGTACTACTCCGAGCAGGATATAAATATAACAAAGAGCGACAAAACCAAGATGGCTCCTGTGTTTGGAGGTGTACAAAGAGAGCTATATGCAAAGCGAGACTTGTTTTTGATGGCGATAACTGCATGAAACGAGATGATACGCACAACTGTTCGCCCGATTTTGTGTCAAATGAAATGGACGTCCACTTGGACAAGTACATTGGAACAGTGAAAACAAAGTATAATATTCTTAAACGAAAAGGAGAATTCCGACAGACTTTCAAAACTAAAAGACATAGAAAAGGACCTAGTGTTAAGAATACCAAAATTTTCAAATGTTTGAAGTAGGCTTTATCGATTACGTCATAAGTATTTTTTTTTATTATTTAATAAAGGAGTTGTATTTAAGGAGGGAGATTGCGCCACTGAGCCCACGGATTAAGAAATATGAACGGGTGAAATTCGGCGTAAAAACTTAAGTGCAGTGAAAACGTAAATAAAGTATTTTTTTAAGTATTTATAAATCATAAACTAGCGCTTGACCGCAATCCCGCTTGATGGTAAGCAGTGACGCAATCGTTGATGGTAAAGGGCATTAGTTTATTAACAGCCTATTCACTCTAGCCTTGAAGACATTCAAATTGTAGTCCGGCGGAAACCCCGCCGCTGGCAAATTGGTCCAGTCCCTCGATGTGCGCGGTATAAAAGAGGAGGCGAAAAGCTTCGTCCGGATCGTAGTGTTGTTAACAACGTAAGGGTGAAAACTCGACCGACTCGACTGACTCCGATGCTGGAACGGAGATGGGGAAATTAAATCTAGCAATTCCCTCGCACACTCAAATTGCATCCTATAGAACACCGACAGGCTGGCTGCTCTTCGCCTGTGCTCCAGACTTTGGAGACCGTTTTGAGTTAAATCTGGGTCGCCAATCAGCCTCTTCGCACGCCTCTCCACTGAATCCAAAGTGGCCAGATAACATTTTGCAGCACCAGCCCAAATGTAGCTGCAGTACTCCACACACGAAAAAAACCTGTATAATATTAGAAAATACCGTCTCCGATCAAGTCAATGAAGTCGTTGCCAACTGGATTAAAATAATATTAAAGTAGTGTATTTGGAGCGTCCAAGTGGCTTCTCCGTGGGAAAATATTTTTACCTTCGATCGTGAACTATATTTATTAAAAGAAAAGAAAATGATATTACTGTCGCGGAAAACGCTTAGCCTAGGGCGTCGGTTATGGATTGGCCATGTCATTATAATTTCTATCTTAAATTACTTGGTTGCCGTTAAGAAGTTCACCGAAAGTATTTTTTTATTTTATTTTAAATACGTATTTCGTAAGAAACGTGCAAATAAAAATTCAAAATTCAAATAAGCCGCCGAAACGCTTTATGCAACAATATGGCTTCGCGCATTGTAAGTGACGTCACAAGACGATATAAACGATTTTCGGTTCCGCAGTGGTGTTTGAATTTATCTGTTATTTGTTGTTGTTTATGTAATAAAATGGTTTACAAGTGGTGTGCTGTACCGAGTTGTACAAATACATCGATAAAACACCTGAGAACAGAACAACAATGTGCTCATGCGCGTATGACGTCATCGTGACATTAGCCAATCCGGATCCTTTTACAATGTGTGGCGCGAGATACAAAAAGTCAAACATATTTTTGTGTTTTTGGATATATTAATTGTTATTATTTTTATTAAAACTCATGTAAATGACATAAAGAACCCTCATTTTATGCATTTAAAGCAAATAATCACAAAAAAATTCATACTGTCAAATAGCCTATTGCGGAGCGTTGAAACAGCGGGCAGCGGATTTTACGAGCCTCCACGGGAAAACTCGTTATACGGTGACAGCGGAAAGCCAATATGTATATCACAACACACAGCGATGCGACGCGGTTTAGCGGTGGAGCTGCAACTGGATACTGGCCTGTCTTGGCGGTAGATACATGATGTTAGGCCTGCTCCACTTGTAATTCCGGGACGGGAATAGGGCTTCTTCAATGAACGTTTTAATTTCTTGTGATAGAAATGAATTCATTAACGAACAACGTTTTTATAACATGGCTTTCGAATGAGTGTCGGAATCGAACAGTATACATATTCAAAATTTTAAACGAATGATTGAGTATGACCGAGAGAACGAACAACTCCCACGTTGATCGGTGTGCAGAGTTCACTCGATTGCTAGTTCGCCCCACTCGCCAATAGATGGCGTCCAACCTCCCAAACACATGACATAATGTAGAGTAGGGTAGGAATTGGCTACTAAATTTTGCGCAACAGTTATTTTTTCCTTTCAACAGATTTTCAACTTTATCACTAAAATATTAACGTTTGAAATCCTTATACAACCTGGAAGGGTGAAAACCGTTGGCTCTAAAACTATAGGTAGTTTGCTTAATTATAAAAATATTTATCTGAATTTAAAAATAAACGTTTTTTCTTTCAAAAATTTTAAAAAGTTTCTGTCCGAGACCGGCCGATAACTCATAGATACAATACGCCCGAGGTAGGTATCAGTGCAAAGGGCGCTGACCTCTTGCACTGACTGTCCGTTGTAACTACCGTAAGTTTTAACTAATTAAATTCCAATAAAACATAATACACATAACCTGTGATGTAACTTTACCTTCAAACTTTTCCTGGCTTAGGTATTTAAAAGTTAATCACATTTTTATCTACAGTTTCATTAAAAATTTCTTGTTAAATTTACATCGATTGAATAATGTACACTTACATTGACCCCAAAATACGATGAAAAACGATGGTGGTAACTGTTTTGGCGTATTTTATGTTCGTGCCGTATATGATTTACGCGGCTCCCGTAATGTTCATTATGAACATAGTAAATACGTAAATTCCTCGGGCCTCGTTCAGGTTATCGCCAGTCACGGCGTAAAGTCGAACCATTTCGGTCCACTGTACGTTTGTGTACGACATGATTACCACGCACTACTAACTTAACTACACACGCGAGCGGCGGTCGCGAGTCGTGAGCGCTGCGGCTGTGCTGCGATCTAGCATACACGTGCGATCGATAGCCGACGCCAAAGAGTATAGTAATAATAGGGTAAAAGAGAGCCCTCTCGAGGGAATTTTGTGCATATCGTTTGAAAGCGCCCCCTGGTTTTCTGAACGTACATTAACGTCAATATATATATACCTATACATATAGCTATAGACCCTGTATATTGTGTAATCCTATTGATTAGAGGTTATTAATGTTACTTCCTTAAAAGCTATTTTGTTTCAGCAAGTTATAGAGATTATAAATCATTGAAACAGCGGAAGTAACATTAATGTAATGAATATAATAGAAATAAAACCACTTAATAAAATAACAAAATATTTATTTGTTACTTTTAAACTTGTCTTATGTTCTTACATCCAAGAGCACAGTGATGCGGCATTTTCTCTATTTTAAAAGACACACACGCAGAACACAAGCGTCTTTTCGCAATTATAAGAGTGTATTTCACAATTTCTTATGGAATCACAATTCACAGCGCACAGGTACAATACTGCGAAGACTGAACTGGTTTCCGGGTAAGACTGATTATCAGGACGGAGGAGGTCCCAAGAGATCTCAACTCGACGTTAATAACACAGAAAATCCACACAACAAACCACAGTGCACTGCTTTATCGACAATCTAGTTAGAAAAGTTAAATTTTATTATAGCCGCACCTATCGGCATGCCATGGGTACCAATGTTTATACTTGGGCCAAATTCGATAAAGAATGGAGGTAAATAAACCGTTGCTAGGCAACGAGTAGTTTACGCCTAAAAGACAGATGTTAACAACCTTTTCTACATAGATGATTTTCATAAAAGTAATAATCCTACTTCCTACTAATGTAAACAGTTTATTTGTTTAGATATTTACGATTTGCATAGAACGATTAACCGATTTGAATGAATTATGACAAACCTGTGAGCTAATTTCCTAATAAGTTAAATGTTTTGATTTAATCCATACTTGAAGGTATTACAATGCATGTATTATGTAGTTGATTTGAAAGTAATTGAAATACGCAAAATTGTATTGACAAATGCCTCAACTTTATTCATTGGTTGAATTCCACAAAATGTGTTTAATACCTGGATTTCATCCATCTCTCTTTTTTTGTAGGGCTATCACGTAAAATTAATGTCGACTTTTTAATGGTTTTTCGAAATACCAAGTTATTATGCATGTTATTTTAGTGATTCTATTGAAATATGCTGCAATAAGAATTGTTAATAAATAGCTAGCATGTAAAAGTCGATAATCATGTAAATAACAGGAGATTTAGATATAGAGTAAAACGTGTGTTGTGATAACCCTAAATTGTTTTGTTTACCTCTATTCTTTACGGAGCTAGGCGATGGTATAGGTATGCTGTTCACGTTCAAAGATGTCATTAGTCACTTTGCTTCAGTTGCTGATGTTCTAAGTGAACCCCCCCTGGCGAGACTGAAGGGGCCGGGCGGAGATGTGCGTGTGGGAGCGGCACGCAGCGCGCACCTTATGCTACAATGGCGGGCGAAGATTCGTAACGCGTTGGCGCGCAAAATATCCGTTGTCGGGCATACACGATGTTCTCATCTACGGCGGCCGAAGATTCAGAAAACGGCCTACGGTAAATATTCGTTATTTAATTGTGCGGCCGAGACGATGGAGAAAGTAGTGGCTGTGCATTATTATGTCAGTAAATTATTATTTATTACATGACACATGTAATAAATACGGCAAACGTAGCATAGGACGCCCTTGGGCGAGATGGAGCGACGACATCAAAAAGGTGGCTGGTAGTGGCTGGCGGAGAACTGCTCAGGATCGAGCTTGTTGGCGTGCCATGAAGGAGGCCTATGTCCAGCAGTGGACGAGTGAAGGCTAATGATGATGATGATGATGATGACATGACACATGTGTACAAAACAAAAACAACACTAATGTAGCCCCGGCATTACGCCGCCTCACCGCCTGTTTAATAACACGCTTGGGTGAATTAATTTTGTGGAAAAAATGGAGACTTTGCTAAAAGAAAAATGTTATTATTTTTTCATTGACGTTACGTTCGGCAAGTGAAACCAAACCACTGGTTTCAAGGGAAACGGTGTTTACCCTAACAGCCTGTATAGACAATAATAAATGGCGCCTACAGTATTATTTCCGAAAGTGGTTTGGTGGTGACCGTTATTAAAATGTAAATGTATATAAAATAAAAACACATCAAAATTCACATCATAAATAACTAGCAGCCGCCAGCGACTTCGTTCGCGTGGAATTAATTATGCTCCGCTCCTATTGGTCGCAGCGTGATGTTATATAGCCTAAAGCCTTCCTGGATTAATGCGCTATTCAACGCAAAAAGAATTTTTCAAGTAGTTTCTGAGATTAGCACGCACAAACAAACAAACTCTTCAGATTTATATATTAGTATAGATAATAATGAATACATAAAATAAAATATGGAATATAATAATATATAACCTATTCATTTTATTTTGTGCTTGTGTGTGTAAGTGTTCGGTTTAGTTCAGCATAGTGTCAATCGCATTATTTAAATAACAAATGTCACATTTAGTTATAAATGCGACAGTTTAAAGCCCCCCTTAAATATTTAATTCTTTTAATGTATTTCTGTTGTAAATACATAATCTCTAAAAATTTCAACTGTCTAGCTATTACGGTTCATGAGATACAGCATGGTGACAGACGGATGGACAGACGGTTCCGTTTTACTTTTTAGGTACGGAACCCTAAAAATTGTTAGGTATTTGTCATAATACCCTCAAATAATTAGCTTTCTATCTAGATTGTGTCCGTCGTCGGTCTCCAAAGCCTGGAGCACAGGCGTAGAGTAGCCAGCCTTTCGGTCTTCTATGGGATGCATTCTGGTGAGTGTGCAAGGGAATTGCATGATTTAATTCCCCCATCTCCGTTCCACCATCGGACGACCCGTCGTACGGCGATTTTCCACCCTTACGTTGTTAACACCACTACGATCCGGACGAAGCGTTTCGCTTTCTCTTTTATACCGCGTAAATCGAGGGACTGGAACAATTTGCCAGCGGCGGAACACCGCCGCAACGCCCGACCGCCGACGCCGCGACAGAAACATCCGTCGGACTAAAATTTGAGTGTCTTCAAGGCTAGAGTGAAAAGGTTATTAATGAACCAGCGCGCAAGAGAGTGCGTAAACGATTTTTTAATGCAGATGTAGATAAAGATTTTAATAAAAAGGGATTTTTGGCTCTAGAAAAAAGATTTGCTAAATGTATTGCCCTAAAGGATGAAGAATAAAATAATACCTACTAATATTATAAATCCGAAAGTAACTCTATCTGTATGTCTGCCCGGCTTTCACGCCAAAACTAATGAACCGATTGTAATGAAATTTGGTACACAGATAGTCTAGACTCTCTCTCTCTTTCTCAGGCTCTAGACTCTAGAGCCTGAGAAAGAACATGGCCTATATAACATCCAGCTATGACCTATAGGAGCAGAGCAGTAACAAAAAATGTTGCGAAAACGGGAGCAAATGCGGACGTACAACTTGCTACCGTTATTTTAACAGGCGCTTATTTTATATCATCTGGGCTCTTTCGGCTCCAAGCTTACGCGGGGCACAGCTAGTATGAAATAAATTCATTTCCTAACATAGCTATGCTCATTACTTTTTGAACGTTTCTCGTATGTTTGTCACTTCTGCACGCTAAAACCGACCAGATTTGGCACACATTAGTTTATAGGATGCCGAGAGCCGGAATGATCTATACTAATATAATATTAGTATAGATTAGTATAGATCATTCCGGCTTCAACCGTAGATTTGAACATTTTCGAATCACTCCGTAAGTTTTTTTTGTAGCTGAAGGAGAGAATTTTAACTATTTCGAATAAATGTCAAGTATAAAAGGTTAAGAAAAAAAAAAAAAAAACTCAAGCCAATGACTTTGAAGATACACAATACAAACATCGGCAGAAGAAGGATTTAAGAAAAATAAACCTCCGACCGCAATATCGGAGAGAATCGTGTCTTGGGGCAGGAGTGTGGTTTTAGCCGGTAAGAGTCCGGCACTGCCCAGACTGGCTCACTAGTGAGGCAGCCTGGGCGTCCATGAGGATTTCCCACTCCTGCCAATTAAAAAAAAAAAAAAAAAAAAACTATTTCGAATAAAAAGCCGACATAATGAAGACGACAGAATAGAAATCATAAAGTTGAAATTTCAGAATAAATGTAATAAATATGATTGTAAACTAAACTAAGGGGCGGCAAAAATTTTATAGCCTACTACTAGCGGCAAATTTGTAAATCCGCCACTGCTAATATATAAAGATGAAGAGATTGTTTGTTTGAACGCGCTAATCTCAGGAGTCCGATTTGAAAAATTCTTTTTGCTTTAAATAGCCCCTTAATCCAGGAAGGCTTTAGGCTATATAACATCACGCTGCGACCGATACGAGCAGATCATAACTAACTCTACGCGAACGATTTCGCTGGCGGCCGCTAGTATTAACATAAAATATTTTTATGACGATATTACCGTATGGTCGAATTTTACGCGGGTGTACCCTTTTTTTTTCGGGGTGGATAATCCTTAATGGATGTCCGCTGCCCTGGGGTGGGCGACGGGGTCTGTCAGACTCCTACTGACTAAAAACCAACCCGGTGTCTCTCCGGTCATGTGCGCACGGAGCCGCGGGGGTCCTTGTTTCTGCCGCGGCCCCACCCTCTCGCGCCGGCCTGGTCTGTCCGGGCCTTGCCTCTGAGGCGCGCGCCGACACTCGCGCGCGCCGCCGCCTCGGTGTCCAACGAATAGGGGGCAAGGACTTCCCCATGTCCCTCGCCCCTGGAAGGCGGCCGTTGCGTCTTCTGCGGCCCGGGAATGGAGTTGAGATCTCCCTCTCCCGTTCCGCAGCTTCCTTCTGCGATACACGCGGGTGTAACCAGACCCAACTAATTATAAATAATACTCTTGACGGTTTTTGTTTACTTACAGAGCTAGAACCTGAATATTTAGACAAAAGCAGTTCAGATGTAACAGAAATACGACCACACTATGAGCCAGACTTAGAAGATGATGTACCTTTAATGGAGCGTAGAACCGATGTTGATAACGAAGAAGTGTCTCAGAAGAAACGAAGAGCCAGGGGGAAGAAAAGTAAGTTATAATTCGCGCAGATAAAGAAAAGATCTATAAATGGCGTCCGCACGCATGCGTTCTCACTCACTCTCTATCGCTGTCTCTACTCACACAGTTAAGTAAGCGCTGCAAAAAAAATCATCGATCAGGAATTCACGATTCGCTTTCCAAGCTACTTTGATGCACTCAGGGTTATCGTTAATTTCGTTCCGCTAAAGTTTCTGTTATTTTGTTGTTTGTGTTGATATTGTTGTATTTGTTGAGTTTGAACAATCAAACTCAACAAAAACAATATTAAAAACAAACACAACAACAAACAAGTAAAATTTTTTCATTTTTCTATCTTAGCATTTTGTTTGTGATTGAACAATGGCATGTTTTGTCAACCGTACCATAAGTATTCGCCGCCATTTTCAGATCTTTTCTTTATCTGCGCGGGTTATAGTAGTACTAGTTAGTTAAGGATTGGAGGAGAGGAGAAAAAATAAATGTATATACAATATGTAAAGAAAACCCTGTCCGACCCATAAGGATAATACAGGTTAGGTAAACTCATGACCAAATACAATATAAAATTTTACGTAATCACCATAGTCAAGAAAAGTCATTATTCAAAATTGGTGTCGGCCATCTTGGATTTCAAAAATGACGTCATTTTCGTGATTAGCACCCCCAAAAACCACCTTCACGACACCCATGTCAAAATATCATAAAATTGTTGTCGGCCATCTTGGATTTCAAAAATGACGTCATTTTCGTGATTAGTACCCCCAGAAACCCCTATCACGACACCCATGTCCAAATACCCAAAATACATCAAAGTACCAAATTTTAGGCGAAGTTATCCGCAAATAAACATAAAAAGTACCTATACACCTATATACTTTCTCATAAACAGCTGCTTATGTATTTGTCCGATTTCGGAGCAGCTATCACGCACACAATCGCACGCACACAACGCCGTGTCGAAGACTGCCGAACTGAAACGACGTTAGACGATGCACGGCCTTCAAGCCACACCTCCGTGCCCGTCGGAGGGGAGCGTGAGGTTTTTTCGTTACGTAATTACTGGATTCAGTCCCCGCGCTCAAGGCCCGCGATAGAAGCTATGCAATAGCTTAAAAAGCAAGTACTTCCAAAGATAGCTTTTTTAATAACATCGCCGTTGTTATGCCTATTTTACACCCACCTTCGCCTAAAGTTCGGTTTTTTTTTTTTAATACAGTTTATTTACTTTGGAATTTGAAATTGTGGTGTGTCCGTCTTAGTAGCTACTGACTGATTTTCTAACTAGATTAGATATAAAGATGAATATGAATATTTGCACTGGTCTGGTCGTGCCTCGGAAAGCACGATAAGCCGTTGGTCCCGGTTGCCATACGAACATCTAATAGCAGTCTTTACGTGTTGTTGGAGCCCTCAAAAGTCCAACAACGGGTCTAACTGCAATGCTTCGATATTGCCTTCGGGTTGTGGAAAATATCGAAGTTTAGCCAAAATCAGCAGTTAGACTGATAAAGCGGACCCCAGACTCCAAAGCTGAAAAAGCTTCGGACGCGAATGGGATTAACGCTGAGATGATGATGATGATTAGGTATGAAGATGAATAGTACCATTTTGAAATCGGCTTTAAGCTCGCATTATTTTTAAATTACTGGTCACCTGTCTTTCCATATTTTTTTTTATGCTACGGGCGCTTAAACATTGTCACAATGAAGGATGGGTTTTGCTCTGTTCTCTGTTCACGTTCAGAATATTAGTAGAACATAATAGAGTTAAACGTACAGGAATTTTTAGATGCAAAGAGTCCTAAATAAATTGGCCATCTCCTTTAGTCAAGAGAAACCTACCTAACTGTAAACTTTCTTTTCAGGAAATTTCTCACAAGCAGGTCCGTTTACTGATATAAATGAATATGAAATAATTGCATCCCGGCGAGGGAGGAAATCAATACTACTCCGAGCAGGATATAAATATAACAAAGAACGAGAAAACCAAGATGGCTCCTGTGTTTGGAGGTGCACAAAGAGAGCTGTATGCAAAGCGAGACTTGTTATTGATGGCGAAAACTGCATGAAACGAGATGATACGCACGACTGTTTGCCCGAGTTTGTGTGTTAGGTGAAATGAATCGGAGGTTCACTTTGACAAGTGAATTAAAACAGTGAAAACTTTCTATAATTATAATTACCCTATACAAAAAGCATTTGGACAGTGATAGGGTTCAATCTGTAAAATAAAATACGTGGACTGTATTAAAATATGTAGGTGTAATAGCATAATTTACATCATTATATTTATTTTATTTATTTGGGACAAAAAACAGTTACATGTTACAATATTAACCCTTAACCACCTGACATACGTCTCTCAGACGCAAAGAAATTAAAATCGTTAATATTTTGGCGCGCAAAACACGTATCAACTTGCACGTCCCTGTACCTTCCCGCCGCGTCCCATAGTGCCGCTCAAGAACTCGTCGTGGTCCGAGGTGCTCGTGTTTGTCACTGGTAAGTAAAAAATGGTCGTGTTCCGTCTATGAGACGTATGGTAGGTGGCTGCGTAACTTTTTTGAAATTGTGATTTGTTATGTTTTTATTTTATTTTCAGTTTAAAATAGCTGCTCGTGATAGTGTTTTTGAGCGTTGGTTAGAACAGGATCAATCTTTGGGTTTGCAAAAGATATAACTATATCATCTTACGTCCGTAAGCAAAATAAGGCAGTGATCACCGTGGCAAGTATGCATCATATGCCAGACGTAGATGAGGTCACCAAGATACCAGAAATTATACTTTTCTACAGTCGAACCAATATCGGGGTGGATCTACCTGACCAAAGGTGTTCCTATTGTAGCACAGGTCGTCGAACACAAGGGTGGCCATTGGCAGTATTTTATAGGCTGCTCGATATTTGCCTTAAACTGCTACATTGTCAGTTTATCTGTTCAAGCCCAATGACAAAAAACTGAGAGCAGGTTGAAATTTAGAGGCTAGTTGAACAGCTCACCAGACCGCATATGGAGCGTCGAGAAAACGTTGTGAAGAATCAACGAAATGTTCGAACCACACTTCAGCGCATACTTCACTGCGCCAATGACTAGACTGCACCAGCTCTACCAGGTGGTAGCAGTTCCGAAGACAGATTGGCTTCTAGAAAAAACTGCTCAACCTGCGATTCTAAAATGAAACGCAGAACGCAGTACATGTATTTTGAGTATAAAAACCCGATTTGTATCGAGAGCTCCCACAAAAATGAGCATTCATTGTCGAGAAAATCTATAAGATTTATGCCCTGCAATTTTGCAAAAGATATGATTATAACGAGAAGGTTTTGATTTTATATTATACACTGATTATTATATTTCTATAAACATAAAGGAATAAGTTCCTACGTCTTCTGATTATTTTTGTAGATCTCGTTTTTCGAATATGATTTTGTTTACGTAAGAATTAAGAGTTGTTCCAAATATATTTAGAACTAAAGAAAATATGTTGTTATAAATGCTTGCAAACAACTTTAATAAAGACGTTGATTTGTATTTTCAATTAAGCGAATTAAAAATTAAACTTTTTATCCTTAGGTTCTATATACGAAAGGTTTTTCTCTCGCCCATCTGTGAGACGTATGGTAGGCGGTTGTATAACGAGATTAGGTGGTAGGTGGTTAAGGGTTAACACCACCATCTTCATTGTCATTATCACTGAAACCTGTTTCTACAATATCTTGACTTTCACGTTAAATTGGCTCGGAAGACAATGCACTTGGGCTAATGCTTTTCTCCAAGGTTGAAGCAGTTTGACAACCAAGACTTGAAGATTTATTTATTTTCAACTCGGTGAAACAATCTTCATAAAATACAACGTCTCTAGAATTTATCATCTGCCTTGGATTGAATGCATTAGGATTATCTGAATATCCTACAGATATGTGTTCATTAGCCTTACTATCTAACTTACTTCTCTGATAGGATGGAATATTTACAAGTGCTCTACAACCAAAATCATTTAAATTCCTTGAGTCAGGTTTATTTCCAAACCATTTTTCAAAAGGTGTTTGACAACTTAAAGACCTATCAAAGGTCATTTATTTTTAAGATACAGTGCAACAGAAAAAGCATCTTCCCAGTATGCTTTGGGAGAGAACTCTCAGCTAACATCGAACGTGCCTTTTTCACAATAGACCTATTTGTGCGTTCCTCAACACTGTGCTGTTGTGGACTAAAGGGTGGGTACAGTTATCTGATGAATTCTACCTTGTGCAGTTAAATAATCAGAAAAATGATTATTTACATATTCTATAGCGTTATCTGTCGTCAAAACTTTGATATGAGCACCAGTTTGTCTTTCCACTAATGATTGAAAAGAACGAAATTTTTCCAAAACCTCTGTTTTTGAAGAAACAAAGTAAGGAAAAACAAAACGTGTAAAATCATCAATCCATACTAATATTATAAATGCGAAAGTAACTCTGTCTGTCTGTACGCTTTCCCGCTTAAACCTCTCAACCGATTTTGGTAAAATTTAACAGAGACAATCTTTAGACCCTGAGAAAGGACATAGGCTACTTTTTATCCCGGAAAATTTGATATTCCCGAGGGAAATCTAAAAAGCGCGGTATAACCGAATTCCACGCGGGCGGAAAGCTAGTAAATAATAAAACGTATTTATTACCTTAGAATGACGATACTGACATAGGTCCGAATGAATCAACTCCAAAATCTTTGTTGCCTCTTCATACTTAACTTTCTTAAAAGGTTTTCAGGCTTGCTTACTTTCAACACAAGCTGTGCAGCTTCCTTTGTCTATGACCGTATAATCTATGCCAACATTTCTATTTTTCAATTGGTCCATTCCGATGCGACACAAATGATCCAATCTTTGGTGCTAGAGTAAAATATCTAGAACATGAGTTAGAGTGCACATTAAAAGCATTAACTTTGTGATTATTAATAGTACAGTCTAGCGCATACAGACCACCATATTGGAGAATAATAAGAAATAGAAAAAATAAAATAGAATTTCCGCTATAAGAAAAAGTTTTAGTCTCAATGATTTTTTTTTTTTTATATATAAGTTAGGTACAAACTAGCGCTTGAATCCCGCCTGATGATAAGCAGTGGTGCAATCGTTGATGGTAAGGCGCGCTAGTTTATTAAACCTACTCACTCAAAGGAACTGAGTAAATAGGAAGGAAGACGGCAGTTCAGCGCGTTAATGCAATGTTAAACCCAACAACACGACCAACGATGCTGCGCCAGAGGGAGATTGATCTGGAGGCCCGACACAACAACATTTCGCGCATCGTACCCGGCACGTACATCGCAAAACAACTGCCCAGACCCGTCCTCCGTACGGCTTCATCAGACGCACGCTTTTATCAAATAATACAGAAAAACCCTTATCAACTAGGTACCCTTTTTACAGAAAGTAAATTTGTATTAAGATTTGGCACGAGTTTTACATCAGAGATACTATTGACACTGCCCTCAGTATTAATACTTACATCGCCAATACCCTGACAAACAAGTTCGTCATTGGCAACTTTTAGGATACAAGGTGTTAGCCACCCTAGAGGGCCGAAGATACGTGCGATGCTAGATAAGATTGACCGCTTGGTACATTCAACGTCCTCTTTAAGGCACTGTGAGTAACCGAAACTGTCACTCACAGGGTCATATTGGACTCCTAAGATTTTGAAAGTTGACTTAGGTATCACTTTCTTCGGAGAAAAGTTTTGGTGTTTGACAATGATCTACAGGCAAGGTTTTAAGCAGAGATTGTGAATTGCTCCTCCATTTTCGGAGCTCAAGTTGAACACAACCTAACAAGTTTATAAGTTGATCTTTTAGTTCTATGGCTTCACATACATAGGGAGCGCCGGTCGTGATATCATCGACGTATGTCTGGTGAAGGAGAGCTTCGGCTGCGCGGAGATACGCGGCACCATGATCGGCAGCTAATTGGTGGAGGGTGCGGATAGTCAGATAAGGCGAACTAGTAACTCCGTAGGTGACAGTCGCAAGTTCGTACTATTTAACTGGATCACTGGGAGATTCTCACCATAGTACCTATTGTGTTGGAAAAACCGATCCTCTGGTGTAACCAGGATTCCTCTCTACATTTTTGAGATGTCACAAGTTAAAACTACTGTGTGTAATCTGAAGCCGGTTATGATGTCCACAATATCGACCTGGAGCTTGGGGCCAGTACATACAATGTCATTTAAAGATAGACCGTTAGTAGTTTTGGCACTCGCGTTCAACACTACTCTCAGTTTAGTAGTCGTGCTTTTTGGGCTAACGACGCAACTGTACGGGATAAGATAAGGCTTGAGAGAAGGTACCACAGAGTTAGGTGCGGGATACATGTGGTTTCAATTCTCGTACTCGCGCATAAAATTAACATAGTCGGACTTGAGTCTGGCGACTAAGTTTCCTTTCAAGATGAGTCAACCGCGATAAAGTACTTTTGTAAGATTCACCCAAAGAGCACTTGTCATCCTTTAAAAGAATGGGTGCGACGTATCGCCCGTTAGTTTCGCGATAGGTTAGATCCGTGTACAATTGTTCGTAGAAATCATTCTCGGGTACAGTGATAACAACGCGTGGTGGTTCCTCCACTTCCCAATTATTTTTTTTTTTTTAATTTGTTCATCTAAGTTAAATGTCATGCCACCAAACAGCACGCAGTGTTTAATGGTACAGAATTAGAGTTTACTGTCCCCGTGAGAATCCACCCGAAAACGCTATGCATGGCCGTTGGTAAGCCCGGCCCCAGATTGATACGTTGACCGTCATAAATTTCGTGGAATAACTCCGCCCCAATTAATAAATCAATTTTAGCGGGAACGTCGTAGCGTAGTCGCGATCAGCTAACACTAGATGGTTGCACCGTTCTCGAACAGTCGACGGAATTTTCACGCTAGGTATAAGGGCAGTGATGTTGTCTAATACGACTGGCTTGATATCAAAATGCGTAGCATCACCGTGCACAGGTCGTATAGTGCATTCCGCCACCCCCTTTATTTGTGTGACCGAGTTCTGTCTTAGTCCGGCTATGCTGAGATTACACCGGCGGAGTTTTAACCCGAAAGTGCGAGCGCATGCCGCGGTGTTAGAACAATCCTGCGCCCCACTGTCCACTAGTGCGCGTACGGTACGTTGAGTGCCGGCGGCGGTGTTGACCCCGCGCACCTGACAGGTTCCTGGCAGCACTAGATCGCGTTTGGGAACAGTGGCATGAGCATGGGCAGTAACGTTCGTTCCAGTGGGTGCGCCGGCGCTGGATGGCGCGAGGTCAATATGCAATAGGGTGTGATGGCGTAATCCACACGTCGTACACGAGATTTTAGATATGCATTTGTCTATGACGTGATTTGTACACATGTTATTATTACCTTGTACTAACGCGAGTCGAGTACGAGAATCCAAAGAATGAAAGGTAGGGCACCTATAAATGAAGTGCGCTTGGCTGCAATGAGCACAAGTGACATTTGCAGGTAGGTTGGAATTTGTTAGATAAGATGAGCGTTTTGATCCGCTGCTATTTTGCCTACTAGTCGTGGGCGAAGATTTTTTCCCTTCAAGGTTACGAGGGTTAGAATTGTTATTGAGATTTATGATTTAGAAGATAAATAACTAGTTTCTAAGATTTTTACATAACCTTGAAGAAACTTTAACAATTCACAAAAGGTAGGTACTTGTGAAATGTTTTGAGATTCGAAACCATTCGCGTGTCCAAATCCAACGCGCGCGAAGTCAAACAAAATAAAATAAAATCACCTAAATTGTCAATGTTTAAAGCTTGGAGCGCATAGTATGCCTCATAAATTTCGATTGTCAATTTTTGTAAATCTTATAAATCTTCGACAGCCTCCGTGGCGTAGCAGTAGCGGACGCGGCCGCTGCGCAAGGTGGCGCGGGGTCGATCCCCGCACAGTGCAAGTATTTGTATGCATGAATATGAATATTTGCACTGGTCTGGTCGTGCCTCGGAAAGCACGTTAAGCCGTTGGTCCCGGTTGCCATAGGAATATCAAGTGTCAGTCGTTACGGATTGTTGGAGCCCTCAAAAGTCCAAAAATTGATCTAACTGCAATTCTTCGATGTCGCGTTCGGGTTGTGGAGGTCAGACGGCAGTCGCTGAATGGAAAAGACTCCAAAGCTGAAAAGGCTTCGGATGCGACTGGGATTAACGCTGGGATGATGATGATATTTGAAAATCTTGGAGGTTACCTGATTTTAAAACTGGCTTGATGAATTTATCTCAATATGTTAAAGCTATAATTCGTTTGTTTTGATAACGCTCGATCAAACCATTAAAAACAACTTCATAGTTATCAGCGGTCATAGGGATCTCTTTGACAATAGACGAGGCCGGGCCTTGTAAACAAGACGCTAAATAGTGGAATTTTTCTATTTGCGAAATCGAATTTTTGTCGTGAATTAAAGTTTTATGAATATCATAAAATGCCTGCCAGTTCTCAATTTTACTGTCGAACTTTGGTAACTCAAGTTTTGGTAGCCGTGCATTACCTCCCGTTTGCACTACGGTCGCAAGCGACAGCGATGGCGACGTCCCGTTGACGTTGTCGCTCTTATCAGCGATCTGCAATTCAGCCGCTGCGCCTATGACAGCGTAGTACAAATCGTCAAACGAACTCAAAGACGTTTTACACACTCTTGCATCAGGTTTAATGCCAAATCAGTCAAGCCAAGTCAGGTTTAATGGTTCCAAACTTTGTATGCGCGAATTTAATGTATAGTAATCGTTTATTAACCAAAAAGTGTTTTTACATTTCCTTATAAATAAGTACAAGCTATTTCTAAAATTAATGTTTCGGGGGAAACGTAATTCTATATTTTAACTTGTGGACTCCACACTAGGTCGAGCCTGTCTCGTGGAGTCCTTGAGAGTTGTTAACAATTAGAAATACATGTCAAGTTCGGTACTGTGTTATGAATCCTGTGGCTTTTTATTTTAATAAAGTAGACATAAAGCAAAGTTGATTAGCCTAAACAAAATCAAAAATGTAGACTAAAGAAGTGAAATAAATTAATCCTAAAAAGTACAATGTGTCCAGGAGAATGATGAAATAAAAGTTTTTGTGTATGAAGTGGTTGGGGTGTATGGAAGTGAGTGCAATCTAATGGTTACGGTAAAATGTTTTATACCAGTATTCTAATGAAGGCTTCGGTTTCTGCGTAGGATTGGGCTAGCAGACATTGTTTAGTCACCTTTTTAACTTGATTTAACCTACATACCTATTTTAATATCGTTGATCTTTGCAATTTATTAAATTATTATATATTATTAAATTATAAATAAAACTGAGCATGAATTCTTGCATATGCTGAGCAAAAGCGGTTTTTACTACAGTAAGTGGACACTTATAAATGCGCTGTTTAAGTACCTAGTTCTTGATATTCTGTGGATTGTGTGGATTGAACTATTATTTTGTGTTGTTGTAGTACTAATTTAACTGACGGACATTTAATAATGATGCTTCTTTATACAGATGATCTGTAGGAAAGCGAAAGTGTTTTTTATACATCACTTTTAGCACTGATCTTTGGGCTCTTTCCAATTGAAGCATTAAGGTTATGCCGACTGCGCCCCATACTGTAATGCAGTATTTAAGGACTGACTCACATAATGCCACATATACCAGGTGTAAGGTATTTTTGTTAGCGGAGTTACGTAGTAGTTTCATTACGTGAGTCAGCTTTCTGATTCGCTTGGCTACCAGGTCGATATGAGGTCTGAATGAGAGACGATGATCTATCAGGACTTCTAAGTATTTTAGAGACTCGACCATTTTAATTTCCTCGCAAGTGCAAGAGGCAGTTGTGCAAGTTGCAGAGTGAATTTTAATTTGTATAGGAAGTTTTGGTGCCGATGTAAAAATTTTATGGAAACACATGTAGTTCGTTTTTTTAATGTTGAGTGACAGAAGGTTCAGATCGAGCCATTTTTTTATATTAGTTAAGCCGTTTTGAGCTTTTTTGAAGACTTTTTCCCAGGAATTGCTATGAAAAATGATAGCCGTGTCATCTGCGTAGCTGATGACTTCAGTGTTTTCGATGACAGCGTGGTGAATATCATTAATATAGATTATAAATAATGTCGGGCCCAGGACACTACCTTGAGGCACTCCAAATTCTATGCTGTTGTGACGACTGATTTCATCTCCAATTTCCACGTATTGCCTTCTGTTCGAAAGGTAAGACTCAAACCATTTGAGAGGCAATCCTCTTATACCGATCGACTCAAGTTTTTTTAGGAGGATAGGAATGGCAACGGTGTCGAAGGCTTTTGCAAGGTCTAGAAATATGCCTATGCAATTTTGATTTTTATCTAAATAAGATGTTACAAGATTGGATAAGAGACTTACTGCATCTTCTGTGGATTTTCCCTGTCTGAAGCCAAACTGCTTGTTAGATAATATGTTGTTAGAATTTAGGTAAGAGGTGAGCCGCTTATTGACTATTTTTTCGAGAATTTTTGAGAAAATTGGTAACAGTGAAATGGGTCTGTAATTAGTTGGATTTAGTTTTGAACCACTCTTATGTACAGGAGTGACGTGTGCCTCTTTCCATTTGTCAGGAAATATACCTGATTCTAAACTAAGATTGATAATATGTGTTAACGGGATTGTAATTCCGCTTTTTATTTGTTTAATGAGAGTAGGTGTAAAATTATCTGGACCTGGGGCACTGTCGTTTCTTAGATTTGTTATTTTTTGATTTATTTCAAAAACGGTAAATGGTTGCTTATAGAAATTCGTGTTTTGAGGAATTCCAAGGTGTATTTTGTTTAAAACTGATGCTTGGGTTTCATTAATGTCTGCAAGAATTTTATGAGCTAGGTTTTTACCTACAGAGGAGAAGTAATCATTACAGCTATTTATCGAGGTTTGTGCTGAGGATTCACATGTAAGCAGTTCATTAGAAGCACTCCTATTGTTGGAGTGTTCAGTAATATTTCTGATAGCTTTCCATAACCCTTTAATGTTGTTTTTGTTATCTTGTAATTTTTGATTGTCGTGTTCTCGTTTAAGCCTGTGTACGATATTTGTGAAGTAGTTTCTGTCACGATTGTATATTAGTTTTTTTGTTTGGCCTTCAGGGTGTTTCTTTGAATCACGATGGAGTTTGTCCCTGTAGTTCATGCATCTAATAAGTCCGGGAGTAATCCAGGGTTTTTTGATATATTTAGAGCGGCTAATTGTCTTTATTTCCTTGTGTTATTGTTGAATTCGTTGGTAGCATTATTTACATCTACTTCGGCGATCACTCTAGACCAGTCTGCAATTTTAAGGTCTCTTATCAGTGCAGGACAATTTATTTTATTTATTTTTCGTTGTTGATATTTTAAACTGGTAGTCGTGAGCATATTGTAACCCATCATTACCATGCGGTGATCAGTAATATCAATATCACAAACTAGTCCTATAACAGTATGAAATCTAGATTTAAGGAATATGTGATCTAAGCATGAGTTTTCACGAGTTGGTTTTGAGATAACTTGTTTTAGACCGTGTTCGGACTTCAGACATAAATAATCCGACTTTGAGACGTCTGTCGTCGATAAAAGATTAATATTAATATCACCGGTCACAATAACTGTTTGATGTCTATTTGTTGAGGAAAGTACTTGATCTAGAGAGGAAATAAAGCTATCAGATTTGCGTGATGGGGATCGGTAGATGGCAATTAAAGAAATGTTATTGCAAAGTTCGATTAAAAGACATTCAGCGTCTTGAAGCGGGGGTTCTGAAACTGTTGGATTCCAGCATTCCCTAACATACGTTACAACTCCTCCGCTTTGGTTTAGGGTATTTAGGTACTGTGTAATATGAGTTGTAACCTTCAATCTGACCAATTAGACAGCCACCTGATAACATCACACACGATATTAAGCCGCCTTAATGTGATACAAAAGGTATTAAAGTTACGCTGTATACCTACTTCGTATATTGAAAGACAAAATCTTGAAGTTGTAATTCGCAGCCAATATATTTTGACTCAAGGACTCATTTACCCCAACGGTTGTCGGTCCTGCGGCATATGTGACCAGCCCATTGCCACTTCAGCTTGCTAATCCTCTCAGCTATGTCGGTAACTCTGGTCCTCTGTCGGATCACCTCATTTCTGATGCGGTCCTTCAGAGAGACGCCCAACATAGCCCGCTCCATAGCTCGCTGAGCGACTTTAAACTTATGGACTAGTCTGACCGTTAGTGTCCGCGTCTCGGCAAACGTAGCGTGGGACGCCCTTGGGCGAGATGGAGCGACGACATCAAAAAGGTGGCTGGTAGTGGCTGGCGGAGAACTGCTCAGGATCGAGCTTGTTGGCGTGCCATGAAAGAGGCCTATGTCCAGCAGTGGACGAGTAAAGGCTGATGATGATGATGATGATATTTTGACAGTTTTCAGCTCTGTCAAGTTCCAGACACTCAAAATCATTGGATATAAAGATCGTCATTTTTGTGCATTATATTGAGTAGAATATAATTAGAAGCTAGGTTAGTGTCAGGAACTTGATGGGTAGTGTTGAAAATATCTGACAGAGTTTTGAAGTTAATTGTCGTGAGGCTGTAATGAATTTTTAGTACGCGTGTTTTTCTTGGAAAGATTTCGTAAAATGTAGTTTCATTATGTTTAAAGCAAGCCATTGTGTTAGTGTTGGGTATGTGTGTGTATGTATAAGCGATTTTTGAACTAAGTACCTGAACCACGTATATGTGCTGATAGAGTATTAGGTCCGTATTACAGAACGTTACTCAAGCATTGATCTCTGCTTAAGCATTACTTAAAACTAGTTTCAACCAATCAAAAGGCTTGAAACGAGACTTAAGTTGAGCTTGAGTTTGAGTGACGTTCTGTAATACGGACCTTAGACTCTGTGACTATAGTGTAAGAAGATGACATAATATTGAACATGTTAATTTATTTAAAATAGTTATATAACGTTATCTGAGTTAAGTAAGTGTTAAATACTACAAGAAAAGTAAGTAATGCGTGGAAAATTATAAAACTTATGAAATATTATACTAAGCTGTAAATGCACCCGTGGTATGTAATGATCCTTCGTTACCACCCATGCAGACGGAGTCCGCAGTTTGGAGAAGACCAATTTTTTCATCCAAGTCAAGCGTGGTCCGAATAGGGATGGAGGCCTGTTTTTCTGCTTTCCGCACGTAAATAGTTCCATTTCGTACCCAGCAGAATTGAAATCTGTGTTGTTGCGCGCGCAAACGAGCTTCACGAAATAATATCCGGTAGTTATTGAGACAGGTCCTCGTTAACATAAACTCTTGATGAGGTTCCTTTAATGATATCTTCAGAGATGAGAGGTAGTATCCGTGTATCATCATCATCATCAACCTTTTATCGTGCCACTGCTGGGCACAGGTCTCCTCTCATACAGAGAAGGATTGAGCGTAATCACCACGCTTGCTCAATGCGGGTTGGCGATTTCAGACTTATGAAGTCCAGGTTTCCTCAAGATGTTTTCCTTCACCTTCAGTCATTGGTGTCCAAGATATTCTTAGAAAGTACATAATACCTTAAGAAAAGTTACATTGGTACTTGCCTGACCTGGAATCGAACCCGCACACTCATACTTGTGTCGCGCTACCGGTCGCGGCCGACCGAACGAGCCAGTCGAGCGATTATCGTCCTCTCTTACGCACACTTGTGCGTTTCGTTTCGCTTTATCGGTACCTACGTAATATATTACGACGTGATTTGGAATAACTTTTTTTTCTTGTTCATGCAATGTTTTTTGCCTTATCCGCCGCCTCCTTTCATATGCCGCCTGGGGCCATGGCCCCGCTGCCCCATAAGCTACGCCACTAATCGTCCTTCTCCCCACCAGATTGTGACTCACGTGGTGAACGGCGAATGTGGCGATACAAGTCAGCAGATTGCGATGAGATGCGCCACTTCTTTGCGTCTTATCTTTGGCAGCAGGTCTGCTTCTCTTCTGACAATCCGTCGAACTGTGCGGATGCTATAACCGATGTGGTGCGTCAAGCTATGGAGTATTTTATCCCCTTCAGCGACGTGCCCGTCGGTGGCTCAGCTCGCCCATGGTTCAATGCCGATAGTGTCCAAGCTGAACAGCGTAAGCACACGGCATTTCTAACCTGGGTTGATGCTCGTGACCGCAGAGCTCCGGATCTAAGCTCAAAGAAGAGAGCCTTTAACCGAGCTGCCAAGTCCTACAAAAAGGCGCTTAAAAAGGCTCGCTTCGACCGTATTACCCATATTGGCAACAAGTTATCTGCGCAGCAGCTCTTTAGCAGATCTTTTTGGTCACTTGCCAAATCGAGGCGAACTTCTGCCGGCCCACACTGCCTCCGCTGGTCAGGCCTGATGGAGCACTGGCTCATGCGGCGAGAGAGAAAGCTGGTCTCTTTGCTTCTCTCTTTGCCTGTAATTCGCATCTTGACACTGGCAGTACTACTCCACCTAATTTGCCTCATTGCGGAACTTCAATGCCCGAGGTTCACATTAGGAACAGGGAGGTTCTGAGAGTGTTGTGTCGTCTGGACGTGAATAAGGCTAGTGGTCCGGATGCTATACCAGCGATTGTTCTTATGGCATGTGCGCCCGAGTTGTCTCCAGTATTGACACGCTTGTATCGCCTCTCGTTTAGGACTGGTATAGTGCCCAAGACCTGGAAGCTTGCCAACGTCCAGCCCGTGCCCAAAAAGGGTAGTCGTGCCGATCCTACAAACTATCGGCCGATTTCGATAACCTCCATAATTTCCAAAATTATGGAGCATGTGTTGAACTCGCGCCTCTTGGCATACCAAGAAGGTAACGATCTTCTGAGTGACCGACAGTACGGGTTTCGCCGCAATCGGTCAACTGGGGACCTACTAGTGTATGCCACTCACTTGTGGGGCGAAGCCTTCGAGAAGAATGGAGAAGCGATTACTGTCTCCCTTGATGTCTCTAAGGCTTTCGACCGGGTATGGCACGCTGGCCTTCTGAGTAAGCTTCCAGTGTACGGCATTTCCCCTGGCTTGACTGGCTGGGTAAAAGACTTCCTGACTGAACGGTTCTCCGAGTTGTTGTCGACGTTTGCTCATCTCAGCCCATGTCGACTAATGCCGGTGTTCTTCAGGAGTCTGTTCTCTCTGCAACTCTGTTCCTGCTGCACATTAACAATCTGCTGATGCCCGGTATCTATGGGTATGCAGATGACAGCACAGTTGTAGAGAGATACCTGCCGGATGCTCGGGCTAGTAGGGAATCAATCCGGTCCGAAAGGTGTTGCACTGCAGGCAGTCTCCGAATGGGGCAATGCCAACCTTGTAGCATTCAATGCCGCCAAAACACAGGCGTGTCTTTTTACCGCCAAAAGGAGCCCGTTCACCTTGGCTCCTACTTTTCGAAATGTGTCCTTGGAGTGTTCCGACCGCCTTCAACTTTTTGGAGTTGAGATTTCCTTAACTTTGGGCGGTTCTTTGAGTCCAAGGCCAAGGTGGCTGCCAGGAAGCTTGGCAGCTTCTAATGCTGTACAAAGCACAGGTCCGTTGGTGTGTGGAGTACTGCAGCCACATTTGGGCTGGTGCTGCGAATTGTCACCTGGCCACTTTGGATTCGGTTGAGAGGCGTGCGAAGAGGCTGATTGGCGACCCAGACCCAAAACGGTCTCCAAAGCCTAGAGCACAGGCGTAGAGTATTCAGTATTTTATAGGATTCATTTTGGTGAGTGTGCGAAGGAATTGATTGATTTAGTTCCCCCATCTCCGTTCCACCATCGGACGATCCGTCGCACGGCGAGTTTCCACTCTTACGTCGGTAACACCACTACGATTCGGACGAAGCGTTTCGCCTCCTCTTTCATACCACGTACATCGAGGGACTAGAACAATTTGCCAGCAGCGGTGTTGACAATTTGAGTGTTTTGAAGGCTAGAGTGAATAGGCTCTTAATAAACTAGTGTACTTTACCATCATTGATTGCGTCACTGCTTACCATCAGGCGGGATTGCGGTCAAGCGCTAGTATAGTATAAAATTTATAAAAAAAGAAATAAGCCAATATTTCTTATATTTTTGTACTGACGTAAAATAAAAAGACTCATATTTTATTCACTTTTTATTTACATTTTGCACATTATTATAAATAATATCAATACCAACTAGTGTTGTAAAAAAAGTTTTTTTTCTAATGTGAAAAAAGCCTTAAAAAAAAGCCTTTTAAAAAAAAGACTTTTTTTTCTGGACCATGATTTTTCAAGAGCATGAAATCTGTAACTGTTACGGCATTTGCCGTTAAATAATTAATACTTAAGAGTACATAATAGAGTATTAGGTTTATTCTTGAACCTGCGGTACTTTTCTGATAAAATAGTAAGTACCAAAATTTAATAAAAATATTGGCAACATTGATTGATATACAAAACAATTGAAAAAAAAAAGAGTTGTGATTTGTGATTTATAGTTGGAAGTAGGGTTGTAACGGAGCTTCGCCTCCGCTTCCGTTACTGCGGAAGTTCCGCAAGAAATCGTATCTTCGCTTCCGCCTCCGCATCCGCACAATTTTGTGCGGAGTTATAACGGAGGTTACGTATTTAAAAAATATATAACGCGCAAGCTGCGACGCTCGACAACCGTCCGGCCGCGTTTGAGCGCGAAATGGTCGAGAATCAACTAGTGCGAGGCGGGAATGCGGCAAACACAATTTGTTTCTCCTTAATTTTCATTTCAAGAAGGTAATATTTTTTTACCAAGTATACTACTATTAATGCACGTATTTAAAATAAAAAAAAATGTTTTAATTAACCATAAATTTCAATTTTTTCTATATGTACTTGCACCTCCGCCTCCGTTAACCTCCGCATCCGCGGAGGTGAGACTCGTCGCCTCCGCATCCGCCTCCGCCTCCGCTAACAAGCCTCCGTTACAACCCTAGTTGGAAGTAGTGAATTATAAATAAATAATATGTTGATTTATTATACAAATTAAATTTATAATTAAACCAAAACGTATGCTAGAAAAAAAAAAAAAAATTTAGAAAAAACAACGACGCTAAGTTTTTTTCATGTTTTTTCAAGAAAGTGAAAAAACAAATTGTTTTTTTTTCATTTTACATCACTAATACCAAACCACTTTCGTTCAGCGATTTTGAAATATTCAAATAATTTGTCCGGGTCCGCAAGAACCGGTAGCGAGTGATTGCAATTTCAAGAGGGAGTCCCTAAGTAATAAGTCTAAAATTAAGTAGCAAACATCACACTTAAAAAGGTTTTTCACCATGTGTGCGAATATGTTTTAAAGTGCCTTTGCAACTAAAACTACACTGACAAACAACAAACTTAAAAGGTTTTTCACCAATGTGTGCGAATATGTGTTTCTAAATTGCCCTTGCGACTAAAACTACACTGACAAACATCACACTTAAAAACGTTTTTCACCAGTGTGTGTGCGAATATGTATTCTTAAACTATTTTGTAAATATAACTACGCTGGCAAACACCACACGTAAAAGGTTTTCACCAGTGTGTGTGCGAATATGTCTGTTTAAAGTACCCTTAACTCCAAAACTACACTGGCAAATATTACACTTAAAGGTTTTTCACCAGTGTGTGTGAATATGTTTTGTAAAGTTCACTTGACTAAAACTACACTCGCAAATATCACACTTAAAAGGTTTTTCACCAGTGTGTGTGCCAATATGTTTATTTAAATTGCCCTTGCGACTAAAACTACACTGGCAAACATCACACTTAAAGGTTTTTTACCTGTGTGTGTGCGAATATGTTTATTTAAATTGCCCTTGCGACTAAAACTACACTGGCAAACATCACACGTAAAAGGTTTTTCACCAGTGTGTGCGAATATGTGTTCTTAGAGTATTCTTGTGACTAAAACTACACTGGCAAACATGACACTTAAAAAGGTTTTTCACCAGTGTGTGCGAATATGTATTCTTAGAGTATTCTTGTGACTAAAACTACACTGGCAAACATCACACGTGAAAGGTTTTTCACCAGTGTGTGCGAATATGTTTATTTAAATTGCCCTTGCGACTAAAACTACACTGGCAAACATCACACGTAAAAGGTTTTTCACCAGTGTGTGTGAATATGTATTCTTAGATTACTCGTTTCACTAAAACTACACTGGCAAATATCACATTTAAAAGGTTTTTCACCAGTGTGTGTGCGAATATGTATTCTTAAACTATTTTTGTAAATATAACTACGCTGGCAAACACCACACGTAAAGGTTTTTCACCAGTGTGTACGAATATGTATTCTTAAACTATTTTTGTAAATATAACTACGCTGGCAAACATCACACTTATACCGTTTCTCAGCAGTATGTATACGCAAATGCCTTATTAAATTATACGATTGATTAAAATTACGTTGACAAACATCACAAGTGAAAGGTTTTTCACCAGTGTGTGCGAATATGTTTATTTAAATTGCCCTTGCGACTAAAACTACACTGGCAAACATCACACGTAAAAGGTTTTTCACCAGTGTGTGTGCGAATATGTGTTCTTAGATTACTCGTTTGACTAAAACTACGCTGACAAATATGACACTTATACTCTTTTTTTACTTTCCGATCACATGTGTTAGGCTCTTTGAAAAATGTGCCAGAATTGGACATCCATTTCTCAGATTTCCGGAAAACGATCGAGTCTGATTGATGTTTCGTAGATTGCTCGGCTGTTATTGCATCTTTTTCGTTTGTTCTTCGTATGTCCTGTTCCGGATTCCTCACAACGGTCGCCCCTGTAAGTAAATCTAGTAAGTACATATGGGAAGAACATTGACATGTGTACAAATCAAAATAATTTACACAAGCGCTTTGTAGATTTTATACTAGGACCGAAAATCGAAAATTACTGATTGAACAATACATGCCACAAACAGCACTAAGTTGGACAGCCAACTGATGTGGAGAATCACCCAGAGCACAAAGTCTAGATATTAGGTACAATTTTTTTTCTTTTTTTTTTTTTTTTGTTTGTTCATACTAAGACTAACCATATAAATGTAATGGACCATTGGTTTTATTGAATTTTTTACTTTTTTTAGTCATTGACGACTAAAAAAAGGAGGTTATCTGGTTGTTGTTGGTTATTATTTCAAATTCTGTTTTATATACAATACATTTTCGATCTCACTCTCGGTTTTCGCACCCTCAAAGCTTAAAAAATGGCACCCAGGCAAAAATACAACATTTGAGTAGCCTCCCCCATCTTGGATTTTCTTTTTAACTATCGGCGTTAACACCATGGAAAGACACACTTGAAAAATTGCAACCGACATGTTGGATTTATATTATAACCAAAGAAAATCGGAGGGGGCATGACACTATCATCATCATATCAGCCACATGAAGTCTACAGCTGGACATAGGCCTCCCCCAAGGATTTCCAAAAAGGATGGTTGGACGCGGCCTGCATCCAGCGCTTCCCTGCGATTTTGGTCAGATCATCCGACCACCTAGTCGGTGGGCGTCCGACGCTGCGCATCGTACGTGGTCGCCATTCAAGAGCCTTTCTGCCCCATCGGCCATCGGCTCTACAAGCTATATACCTCGCCCACTGCCACTTCAGAAAGCTAATCCGCTGGGCTTTGTCGGCGACTTTAGTTCGTTTATGGATCTCCTCATTCCTGATTTGATCACGTAGAGAAACACCTAGCATAGCCCTCTCCATAGCTCTCTGTGTGACTTTCAGCTTTCTTATGAGGCCCATAGTGAGGGACTACGTTTCTGATCCACATGTAACCCGTAACACACATTGGTTAAAGACTTTTGTCTTTAGGCACTAAGGTATTTTGGACGAGAAGACACTACGGAGCTTCCCGAACGCTGCCCAGCCGAGTCGGATCCGTCGAAATACCTCGTCCTTGAAGGCGGAACTATCGATCTGGATCAGCTGATTAGCTGGATTTATATACTGATCTACAGCTTTAAGGCATAAAATGTTTGAACGATTTTCGTGTGACAATCTCTACCAGTCAACTTACCGCAAGCCACGTCAAAGACTTCATAACATCCAGCTGTGAAGGGTGTTGAGTAGACGAAGATGAGCAACATGTTTTGATGGAATGTGTGTGGCAGGGTCTCTGAGATTTAATTTACTTGACCCATGAAATATTAAGTTTTAATTTCAGTTTCTGTCTCAATGTCAATGATATTGACCGTTAAAATGCTTTACATCGTTTACAATACTCTACAAAAAGAGTATTTCTTAAGACCTTCTTTCTGGTTTCTGTTTACTTGTGTTATAATTGTTGAGAACTCATACTACAAAGTTCACACAAATCGACTGACGGCGACATCTCGTGGCAGAGAACGACACCATACGCTATGTAATAGCAAATCTTCACCGTGATTGGTTTACCAAAAATATTGTTCCCTTTCCCCTATCCTCGAACATTGTATATAAGATGGCGAATACATAATTTAAAAAGTCAATAACCCAACACATCGTTTTAATCAACACTATAAAACCTAAGGTTTCACAAACCTCACCGCTGCCGTTAAATTTTGGACCTTCGAACCGGACATTTTGGACCTTCGAACTGAACATTGGGATATTGATACCATCGCCGATCGACTTTTGGTTGAACTCCTAGCACGTGGCGGATCGAGAAGAAAACCCCGCACAAGGTTTTATTGGACATCATACGCAATCGGTGGGGCCAATCTTTACTCCTTTCCATCTATTCTGAGTTCTATTTGGTACTATAGTGTGCTTGTGCTCTTATTTCAGTGAAATTGCCGCATTGTATTCTCGGATTATCAGATTTCCAGTCAATTACAACCTGGTGACATTGCTAGTATCAGTGGCGTGTGTGACTGATCTGACGACTGTAAACCGTGAGTACTCCACTTTTCACTGACCACCAAAATGCCTTTTGATTCTGCTAGATCCCGTGACAAATCTCCTATTTTACTAAGTGTAGAAAGTAGTGAGTTAGTTCGCGATTTGCTTAGAGAACGTGGTATTATTAAGGGCAGGCTTACCAAATTTAACAGATACTTAGAGTCTATAAAAGACTGCGATCATGACATTCTAAATCAAAAATGAATTGATTTAAAATTGAGGGTTCAAGGATCATCATCATCATCATCATCTCAGCGTTTATCCCGGTTGCATCCGCGGGTTTCGCGTTGGAGCCCGGAGTCCGCTTTCCTGCACATTCTCCTCCATTTCGCATGATCTTTAGCATCCTGTGGTAAGAGCTTGTTGGCACGCATGTCATCTCTTACAACGTCAAGCCAGCACTTCTTTGGTCTACCCCGGTTCAAGGATGTACTACGTTATTTTCAGAATTTAACGACATTGAAACTAAAATAGAAGAAATAGTATCAGATAGTGAATTAGACGAACAATTAAACCAAAGAGAACAATATGAAGATAGTCACTATAGTTTAATATCATTAGCTGAATTGATGATTTACATTGATGAGGTTGTTGACTGCTCCAGATCATATCACACGACCCGTCAATACATGCTGTCAAGTTACCCACTATCTCCATGCCTACATTTGAAGGTTCCTAAGAGCACTGGCTGGAATTCCGAGACACATTTACCTACATACATACATAAAACCTATAAACTTCTACTAAAAGGTAATCTTAAATCATTACCTACTATTAAATTTAATAACGTTCCCGTTAAAAAACAGCAATCCGTATGCTACCTTGGTATGGTCTTAGAAAGGAATTTTTCATTTATCGAACATATAAAAATAGTTGGCGAAAAGCTAAAAGGAACTTTTATGCCCTAACTAGAATATCCAAAGCAACTTGGGGTCTATCATTCCTAACTTTAAAAACTATATATGGAGCTACCTACTTAGGATGTATGTGCTACGGTGCACCTGTTTGGGCCGATAGGGCCAGCATAGGGGCGGCGCGACGTAAACTGCTTCAAAGCCAACGTTTGGCATTGATATTTTTATGCAAGGCGTATAGAACAGTCAGTACTGAAGCCTTACCCGTTCTGGCAGGTGTACTTCCAGTCGATCTTGAAGTACAGCGACGTGCTTCAATGTACTACTCTGCGAGGGGGGAGGCCATGGACACTAACTTTGTTACACAACGCGACCTCAATAGAATTTCTAGATTATTTAAACCTCAGACTGACGTCTGGGAGGACTTCTTATCCAAATGGCAAAGTAGGTGGGATAATTCCATCAAGGGCGGCACCTCCATCTGTTCTTTCCATCCGTTGGCGATCGGCTGGCTAAGACATGGCTGGAGGTTGCCCACTGCGTTGCGCAATTTCTCACAGGTCATGGCAACTTTAAAAGTAAACTGTATTCTTTTAAACTTGTTCCTTCGCCTTTGTGTCAGTGTTCTACATCGAACTGTGAATTTGAACAGTCCGCACATCACATCTTGTGGGAGTGTATTCTTTGGCAGAATGAACGCAATATTATGTTGGATAGTGTACAAGTTACATCCGGAGTTGTTATATTATACGGACCTTGTAGAAACTAGAACTAATTTCCGTGCGTTCAGGTGCTTTTGCCATACCTATTATTGGAATCAATTGTAACAGCACATACCTACTTAGGACCCATTAACTTAATCAAATTTTATTCCGTGGTGCTTGGCAATCTGGGCTTCTCCCAGTTCCAATAATGTCCCTTTGTGCCGATTGGCCTAGTTCTGTTCTGTCCCCTGCTTATTATGGAGGGAAGTGGAAAAAATAACCTTTTTCTTACTCCTCCGCTATTCTTTTCTGATTAATTTCGTTGCGGGACCCAAGACAGTTGAATCGTTTCTCCGGGACTCGTCGAGCTTCATTGCTCGGCGTTTTTCCGGCGGTCTCCACTGTTGACTCTGGCTTTCAGGAGTTGCAGGGGGTTGGGAACAGGGTGGCGGGTTTTGATGGAAAAGAAGATATCTTTTAGAAGTTTTGTGCAATCCAAATTGATCGAACAATATTGGGGGTAATTTTTCAAGTACCCTCGCCTCGAAAGCTGGAATCACGTCCAGATTTGTTCTTTTGAGCAATCTAACGATGTCTTCTAAGTCTCTTCCTTCCTTGCCTTTCCCTATTCTTGTGATTTCACGTTGCTCCATTGGCAGCGATTCAAATAACAACGATTTTGATTTGCTGATTTCTTCATCAATTACTGATATTTTATTCTGCAGATAGGCTAATAATAAGTCGATGGCGATATTACAAACGTTACATTTTAACATTTGAGACATGCTTATTAAGTACTTCGTCGCACTAAGCGCGTCACACGAACAATACACAACCGACCTAGACAGCGGCGCGCACGTGACTAGTAATGCGTGTGTAATAGTTATAATGATGATTGAAAGTTATTTTCGCGGAGGAGCGGTTTTTTTGACGCCGAGTGTTACTACACTCGGCGTCAAAAAAAAAGCTCCGTTACAACCCTACTAGAGATGTACTATCTCTAGTAGGGTTGTAACGGAGCTTAACCTTCGCTTCCGTTACTGCGGAAGTTCCACAAGAAATCGTATCTTCTCTTCCGCCTCCGCCTCCGTACAATTTTTGCGGAGTTATAACGGAGGTTTATTTACGTATTTATAAAATAGATAACGCGCAAGCTGCGCGCTCGATAACCGTCCGGCCGCGTTTGAGCGCGAAATGGTCAAGAATCAACTAGTGCAAGGCGGGAATGCGGCAAACAAAATTTGTTTCTCCTTAATTTTCATTACAAGAAGGTAATATTTTTTTACCAAATGAAAACCCCACTCTCCTGCCATCTTGTTTTGTTTACTTTGAATAAAATACTATAACGTATAGATGGCAGGAGAGTGGGTTTTCAAACAGGTTTAAAATTATTTCGATTAGACGCAATTGCCCCCAAAGACGCAATTGCCCCGGTTGACTATATACTACTATTAATGTGCGTATATAAAATAAAAATTTTGCTTTAATTAACCATAAATTTCAATTTTTTTCTATATGTACTTTCACCTTCGCCTGCGCCTCCGTTAACCTCCGCACCCGCGGAGGTGAGTCTCGTCGCATCCGCCTCCGTCTCCGCTAACAAGCCTCCGTTACAACCCCAATCTCTAGTTATTACTTTGAGGTCACCGAAAAAGATCGCCCTAGCTGGTCGGCGGCTTCACAAACGGATGCCGCCCATAATACCGTCGAAAATGATGTTGTCAACTGCCCCAAATTCCCCAAAATTTGGTATTTTAAAAAAATTACAACACCATTTTAGGCAGTATAACTGTCGGCTTTCCTTTCATTCTTTTATTAGATTCTTTATTTCTTCAGCGGTGTCGTGCGATGAGGATTGTCGGCGACGTAAAAGATAACGTTTTTTTTTATAGTTATTAATCGAAACTTGTATAGTTGAATGATTTGTTGTAAAAACACATATTACCTAAAGGTAAAAGTACTTTTGTTTGTTTATCGATTAATTACTAATAACATTATTATAACACAAGTAAACAGAAATGAGAAGGCCTTATGGAACACAATTTTAGTAAAGTTTTACAAATATTTTAACGGTCAATATCATCGATGTTGAGACAGAAACTGAAATTAAAACTTTGGCATGATTGAATTTGCGTTTTGTAAAAGTTCCAAACAATTCCATGCGATGTTGAATCGAAAATGAGAATGAAAAACTACAATCACAGTAAACAGAACAGTAGGTTATCTAAGACCACCCGCAGATGTATTAGCCTACTCTTGCGTTGATCCCCAGGGTTGACTATTTAGCGTTATGTCCCATTTAGCTAAAAGTAAAAGTGGTGGGAACCTTAAGCGTTAATCGGTCACATCTTACTATAATTTTATTGAGTTAATATTATGATTAAGACGCCATATTTGGATCAAACAATACATTAGACAATAGAACAAAAAAGTAATTCGCAGTAGTAATTATTGTGAAATTGCCCTTATTACACTATACGCGACCAATACGTTTACTTAAACGATATTTCGTACTCAATCGTCTGTTTTATAGAAAAAATAGGCTTCTTACAATAAACTTCAGCTCTAAACATAGTATTCAGGAAGTAAATTTGGGAATACATTTATATGGAAAAATGCGACTCGGTTACGCTCTTAATAAAGCAAATAAACTGTGAAGTAAACAATACAAATATTTTCTAATAAGATTTAAGGATAAGTAGGTACTTATATTTCTGGTTCAGTAGGAATTATGAAGAATGATAGCGGGTTTGCGAAATCGTTATTGCGGCACCCGAAAACACGACAATATTTTTTTCTTCTTTTTGTAGTCATGATACTCGTAGTAATTAATATTATGGTAAGTGGCCGGCGAGAGTTGACGAACGTGAGCGGTCATGTAACTTACGCGCGTGCTCACAGTCACGCGGTACAGCCCGTACTGCCCCCTCGTTATTTCCCAGTTGTATTAATTATGCCAGCGTGTGCGTGAAATCGCGTGCCGACACGGCGCGCGGCGCGCACACATACATTCAAGCCGAGAGTGGCACGTTTGTATGAAGATGTTTTACTGTTCTGTTTACTGTGCTACAATACTAAATCGATACCAAAAATAGACGAATAAATCGTATCGATCGAACAATAAATATTTTGATTATTTACACATCTCTATTTACTCAAACCACGCCACGAGGCCAGCCGCGTAGGTACCTATTTTCATAAAATAAAAATCATTTTTACTTTAAATTATCAGTTGCGCGTAAACATTGCTTCCGTGTAGACTATTCGTGTATTGTGTGATCATGTCGTTTTCTAACGTAGAGTCATTACTCTACATGTTACATTTAACATGCTAATGGAAGGTAGTAACTACAATTAGCTGTGTTGTCTTATCGGTTAATGTGGTTCCAGTATGACGGTGCCCCACCAGATTTTTGCCGACCAGTACGCGAGTACCTCCATTATCAGTTCGGCGAGCAGTGGATTGGTAGGGGTGGACCAATTTTGTGGCCAGCCCGAATTTGATACCACTTGATTTTTATTTGTGGGGACCGTCAAACAATTAATATTCCCAAAGGTTTTAAGTACCATTGTTTCTTTCGAGAGTCGATTAACGTGGATATACTACCGATACCTACATGCATGAGGTCAACTGAGGTCATGACCTGTGCATGTGTTGCCATGAAATTACCTATTTATTTTATTTAAATTATTTATTTTTAGCGGCTATTTTTGTTAAGCTTAGCCAGGCTTTGTAGGCATTAGTAGAATCAGTTATCGATACCTAACAATACCTTCACGGGTCAGACAGGGTTTTATTTACATAATTGTATAATTAACTAATACTAGCCCCGCACGATGATATTGCGATCGGCGGCCATCTTGGTGACGTAGTCGACCTCGCACCGTCAGTACCGTTCGCAAGTTCAGTCCGCGCTTACCCACTTACGCACATCGAATATTTTTGTTAGTTTTTTGTTTTTGTTATCCTGTTTTATTGTTGTTCTTGAGTTTTTTTGTTTAGTTTTGTTAGCTGTTACTCGTTAAAATGAGTAAGAAATTAATTCACAATCGTGCTCGTGAAATTATAATTAAAGTGGACAATTATTTTGTTAAAGAAAAAGAGGACTGTAAGTTAGTTCTTGAAAGTATAAACCGTCCTTTAAAAAGTACTTCGGACACTACTGAGGACATTTTAATACCGAAGCAACAGCTAAACCAAAGTCACGGAGCGTGTGGCATGTGCCACAGGCGTTGCAAAAAATACTGTGACTAAATTGCGACGAGAGCATGAGTCGGCAACAGCCAGTGGCAGCAAAATGAGAACTCCTACTAAAGGAAAAAGACAAAAGAAGGAATATTTCGACGGGTTTTCCTTAACAGCTTTAAGAAATATTATACATTCAATGTATACGATGAGGAGAGAAATACCCACAATGCGCAAAATCTTGGCGGCTTCAAAATTAGACCTTAATTATACCAATAGTGAAACTACATTAAGAAAAATAATTAAATGTGATTTAGGCTACCAATTTAAACAATGCTACCAAAAAAGACTGGCTCTAATTGAAAGACCCCAAATTCAAGCGTGGAGGGCTAAATATTTACGACGTATGAAAGAAAATGACTCGCTTGATAATAACAAAAGACCCGTTATTTATCTCGACGAAACGTGGATACACGCACACTACACGGTAAAAAAATGTTGGCAAACAGCAACCGATGTCGGAGTGAGACAGAACGACAGCCCCGGCCGCCGATAGATAATAGTTCACGCGGGAAGTGAAAGCGGTTTTGTTGACAATGCCCCTTTGATGTTTAAAGCAGACACCAAAACGGGGGATTACCATGATCAAATGAATGCTGAGAATTTCACCAAGTGGCTTACAGAAAAATTAGTACCCAACATACCACGCAACTCCATAATTGTGATGGACAACGCCCCTTATCACAGTAGGGAAGAGAATAGGCCACCAAATATGAACAATAAAAAACAGTTGATGGTTGATTGGCTACAAGCTCACAACATCGACTTTTCCAACGACAGTACAAAACCTGAACTGTATTTATTAATTAAACGGCATAGACCGCCGAAAAATTATAAAATTGACAATTTATTAGCTGCCAATGGCCATGAGATCGTTAGATTACCACCCTACAACTGCGACCTCAACCCCATTGAGTACATCTGGAACCTGGTAAAGATGAGGGTGTCAGAAAAAAATGTGGAGCAGTTGGAAAGTCGCATTGAAGCTCTGACATTGGAGGCGTTGGCGTCAATAACTCCAGATGACTGGCGAAAGGAAGTCAATCATGTTAAACGGCTTGAAGAGGAATATTGGAAAAAAGATCGAATAACTGACGAGTTATTTATCATAAATACGGCAGACGACAGTGAATCGGAAACGACAGACACAGAAAGCAGTTCTAATTCGGAAGACTGTATGAGTGGAATTGAATAAATAGGGTAAGATTATATTGAATTATATAAAAAAAAAAAATTACATACTATCCTGGTGTTATTTGGTACTCTGGTTTAATTCCCGCTCACAAATTAACAGAAATGTAGTTAGCAAAAGTTAATAAACATGTAAGAAAGATATACGAATAAGTATATTTTTCTTACGTCTACAAGAATTATTTCCTTGAAATTTTTAATAATGAAAGTTTATTTGTCAGAATATGGATGAGTAGGTATGTGTATGTATAATAAAATTATAAAATACAAATAAATCCTTAACCCGAAAGAATGTTAAATGCAAAATTAATAAACTATAATTTTGCATTTAACATTCTTTTGCTAGCTGTCCTTTCGTGTGACAGATGACGTCACAAAGCTGTTATTGTGACAAGGTTCCATCGCAATATCATCGTGCGGGGCTTATACTTACTTGTAGTCTCCGTGGCTTTTATATTTTTCTGTGATACTCCTTCGTCTTCCACTTCAAATTTACAAATTATTAAAGGGGCATCATCTTCTAAATCTGACTCAGAACAGTGCGGTGGTATATCTGCTAAATCTAGACAGCTATTGTCTAATTTTTCGAGTTCTAGGTCTGTAAGTAAAAAAAAAAACAGTCAAAAGTATTATTTGTTATTTCACAACTCCGTTGGGTTACCATTATGTTGATTTTTTAACTTAATACTGGCAAAAGTTTAAAATAACTTCAACACATTTTCTATTCAATATAAAGTGAACAGATCATATATTTTTGTTTAATATATCATTTTTAAGACAAATTTATTTTTGTTTTTTAAACATACCATCACTTTGACATTCCTCCTTTGGCTCAATAACATCATCTGATCCCTCAGAAACTGCTGGTAATTCCTCTCCGACAGCAATACAACCAACAATATTTATCTGCTCTACTGGAGTTTTAATAAGCCCTCCAAATACCTCAAAGTGGTTTTCGTTTATTAAAGTATTGGGCTGGAAGAAGATGATTATATTATTAGGAAAATATGCTGCTAATTAGTGTCAGAAGCACAAACTTCATATGTTACTAAAATCACTTAAAAGCGAGTCAGTCAGGTTACCAATTTAACGAACCACTGCAAAAGCTATTGTGGCATAGAATCATACATACATATTACAATGCAACACGCAATGTATACTCAACTTAAAATCCAGACACAATTATTATGAGCTTGAGAGAAATCAGTTCCACATTATACTGAAATTAGAAATTATAACAATATCTTACCTCATATTTCTCATTCATCCTTTGAACAAAAAGCTCTTCGCTTTTCAGACATTGTTGCAGTAATCTGTAGCATTGCTTTAATTTAGCAAAGCAGAAGACACAAGCAAGAATCGGTCTTCTGTCTTTAGTTATAAACTGCAACAACATTTGTGATGTACTACTATGCTTTTATAATTTATACAAAAGAATAAATATTACTCATATTATATAGCCACAAAACACTGTTAATGTATTAACTTGTGCTATCATGAGTCTATCTCAATACCAAACTATACAGTGAAGCATTTTATATGTATGCATTATTATCTATACAATTTATAACGTCTTTAGATCTTTAAATAGTTTTCTACCACTCCCACACAATACTTTAGTAATCTTTCTTAAGTTTACATTAGATATTATATTCTTTTGGAATCACACATTATATTTACTTAATTAATATGTTGGTTTGATTCTGAGGATAGACTATTAATAAGTCAGGCTATTAACAACTGCTAGGTTGCTCACCATTCAAATTTAAACACAATCTTTTATACAAATTTCCCTATGAATCAGCACATTTTGAGCGTCAATATTCATAGGACAGTCCCCAAAACCAAATTTCGAATCTCAATAATAATAATGTCATTACCGAACAATTACCGGAGATTCATGAACAATTACCGGAGATTCATTGTGAAAGACAGCACAGTTGACATCAGTCGGGCATGTCACCAGCCGGGCGAATCAATTAGACACATTATTTCCGGGTGTTCTCGTCTAGCTAACGGAGAGTACTTGCATAGACACAACCTTGTAGCCAGGATAATTCATCAGCAACTTGCTCTTAAATACAACCTTGTGGAATCGGAGGTGCCGTACTACAGGTATATGCCCGACCCAGTTCTCGAAAATGGCCATATCACATTGTACTGGGATGGATCCATCATCACTGACAGGACTATTGTTGCCAATAAGCCTGATATAGTGCTGGTGGATCGATCAGAGTGGAGTGCAATGATTGTTGACATAACCATGAACCTCGTGAAAGCTGAGAAAGATAAACAATTCAAGTATATTGACTTGGCTCACGAGGTTGTCAACATGTGGGAAGTGGATTCAGCAATCATTGTACCGATAGTCGTGACTGCCAATGGCTTATTAGCCAAGAGCCTCGACCAACACCTCAGGAGGCTCTCGTTAGGCAGCTGGATCAAGGGCTTGATTCAGAAAGCGGTACTGCTGGACAAGGCTCGCATCGTCAGGAAGTTCCTCTCCCTGGAGCCCTGACCGCCGGTAGCTTGGACCCTGTTCCCGATACCGGTGGGCTACTATTTTGTATATTATTAAATGTTTTTATGTGTTTATATAAATATTTAAAAATATCAATCATATGTATGATAAATGAATAAACGAAATAATGTCATAATCAATACCTACAAATGGAGTAAAGAGATTATATAAGATAACTATCCAAAAAAAGACTGAGCTAAAGGCAGTCCTAAGTTAAAACAATGGTGCAAAAGAAGTGATCAATAATGGTACTTAAGAAATTGAATAACTTAAAATATCAACTTACTGGAATATCAGTCAGCATCATAAATAGTTCGTGCAAGTTTTTGCTTGCTACTATACTCAGGCGGACATTCTCCGCTAAACACATCCTACACATTGGTAGTCTATCCATTTTTTTGGTCAAAAAGTATAGATACGGGTTTATTTTATCTTCTTTATCAACTCGGCCGATGTCGATTATTCTACCAGCATCTGGTTAATAAATCAACTAAGTATTTATTATGAGAGAAACACTATTGTTTTGAAAGAAAGATAAAAGAAAAATGTTGCGTACTAATAACACCCGGCTTGTGTTTTATTCGTTTAGAATTTAGATCGATATATAATTTTAAAGGTCCAATTCCAATGAAATAAGAGCGTGACACTCAGCTTGACTTTACCGCCAAAACTCCAGTCTCCAAGTCAAGTGTCAACTCAACTGTCAACTTGATTGACGGATACCCATAGACTTATACTAATGGACATGCCGTCTAATCTGATGTAATTTTTGGTTCGAAAAGTGAGAGAGATGACCTATGCTTTCGGTCTAGCACTCTCTATGATTTTGAGAGAGTCAAAGATAGAGGAAACTTCGTTTCCTCTCTTTCTGTCGATGCGAATACCAGGCGTACTGACTTGGACATACATGTCGCGACTAAAGATGGGCGGGTGGGTAAAAAATGGGTGGGTAAAAATTGGTAAAAAAGGGTAGAATAGGTAAAAATTAAAAAATACCCATTTTTACCGGGTATTTATAATAAATACCGGGTATAAAATGAGTTGTTATTTAATTGGCTTCGTCATCAATACTACGATCAGGTACTGGAGTGCTTTGGGGTCCTACCACCATCTTTGGGACCCAAGTTAACCCCACCTGCCTGACGGTGCACCCGCTGACTTACGGATGGGGTGCTGACGCCAGTTTTCCCTTCGGAGCTGAGTGGTCTGACAACAGTCGCACTCGTAAAAGCAAAACAAGCCAAACTATTATGAATAGGAAAGGAAGAAATGCACGTGACACAGTTAGGGCGCCGCCGCAAACGGCGCGCGGGAGCTACGCCTGACTCCTGTGACCTGTGGGCTAGATCTAACGTGTCAGAGACGGACACGGCTGAAGAAGCGAGCCAAAACCAGGAAAATCCGTTGTGCTTTTCCTGGTGTGGTGACGCCGAAAGTATGTTGTTCTGGATCCAGCTCGAAGGACAGTTTCACGGGATACCGTTATCGTAATGTACGGCGGCCGCACCGCAGAAGGAAACAACATTCTCCAAACGTGTGCAGCCGCTAACCTTGCAATCGTGAACACCTACTTCAAAAAGAAGCAGGAGCACATTGTCACCTTTCGCAGCGGGCGAAGCGCTACCCGAATAGACTTTCTACCAACTAGGAGACACCATATCGGCAAAGCAGCCAACTGCAAAGTCATAGCCGGTGAGAGTCTCACTGGACAATACCGCCTCCTTGTCATAGATCTCTGCGTAACGGCCCATCGTAGACCACCAGATTTGGTGGCGGCTGCTTGATGAAATAAGTCCTAGGAGTTCGCATCGGTTATTAGAGATAAGTGCGCTGGACCGATGAAGAATATGTCCAAGACCATTGACCAGAGTCTCTAAGGGCGGCCGCAAACGTGAAAAGGAGACCTGGTGGTGGGACGACACAGTCCAGAGGAAGACTAGGGTGAAGAAAGCCCTCTTTAAAACGTGGCATCCAGATCGCGACGCATATAAGATTGTCAAACGTGCCACTAAAAGAGTTGTAGCCAGAGCCAGAGCCAGACCACTTGCAAGCGCTTTACGAGAAGTAGGAATCATCTGAGGGGCAAAAGATCTTTTCCAAATTGGCATGTTCCAGGGTCAAAGCAGCATAGGATATATCCAAGTGCCGTTGTGTAAAAGACCCTACTGGCAACCTGCTATGCAAAGACCTCACGGTGAAGGAGAGATGGCGCTTGTACTTCCACGAGCTGCTGAATAAGCAGCACCAAGAGATGCAGACACGGAAATTCATTCCAAATCTTGAATTAGTGCCCCCGATAACGCCCCAGGAAGTCCAAACGACTTTTCGTCGCATGGCAAATCGGAAAGCTGTCGGAACTGACGGAGTCCCCATTGAGGCCTGGAAGGCGATGGGTCCTCGCGATGCGGGCATGTTAACTAACCTTCTGAACCGCGTGTTCCTGATCGGCAAAATTTCAAGCCAATGGGGACTGAGTATTATTACTCCAGTCTTCAAAGGCAGGGGCTCGGTACATACCCTGAAGAATTTTGAGAGGATTATAGACTCTCAGATTCGGCAGGAGTATGCTGTCTAGGGATTGTCAATATGGGTTTCGTCCAGGGTACGGAACCATGGATTCTATATTAACACTAAGGTTCACCATGGAGAGATACAGATTGAAGAACACGCCTCTACATAATGCTCTCTATGTAGAAAGAGCATATGCAGTCCCCATACAGGCCTCAGCATCCATGATCCACCTCCCTGGTTGCTCATGTATGCTGAGGCGATATCCTCACTGTGACTGTCCCCTGTCCGCATTGCGCTGGCTGACCCGGACAGTTGGAGCGGCGTGTGAATTAGGCGGCTGACATGTCCCACCGGACCGGAACCACAGTGGCGGGCCAGCATCAATGGAGGATTGCGGAAGCAGTTTTCGTTCTCGCAACCCCCTGGTATAGGTGTGAGATGAAACACTGGGGTGGTTTTCAATCATTAAGAGTCCGACAGACCCGTCGCCCGCCCCAGGGCTGCGGACATCGCATGAGGATGTTCCACACCGGAAACAAAAAAAAAAGAGGATTTCGGGGCGGCGCCGGCAGCGGCGCGGGAGCCGGGCGGGCATCGAAGACCCGTTCTCGAAACTAGCGGGCAGATCGCGCGTCACTATAGCCGCGTAGTATTGTGTTCACGATTGTGTCGACGAGATATTTGTTTTTATTCGCGAAAGAAATGTTTGAACAATGGCGGCAACAACTTTTTGATTCAAATTTATTCCTAACGCTCGATCACCGCTTGACTTTAAGTACACCGCTCGCTGCCCGCAAGATTCGAGCGCGAGAAGTACACCGCTCGCTGCCCGCCACCGCCCCGTTGTGCCGCGCCGCTGTTTTCGAGAACCGGTCCGTTTGATTTAACGCATAAGATCCTGCCGCTCACTCGCCGCCGCCGCCGCCGCAACGCTGCCTGCAAGATTCGAGGCAGAGGCCTAAAAAGAAACCGTGGCCCTGGCGCACAGGCACACACAGGCACAGGCCTAGAGCGGGAGAGGTCATTTGACGATTTCTCATCCAGAACAAAAAAATGGTAGTAGGCTATTTGACAGTATTCATTTTTTTGGGATTTTTTGCTTTAATTGCATAAAATGAGGGTTCTTTATGTCATTTACACGAGTTTTAATAAAAAATGCAATAAATGAGTTTGAGTTTGAAAATAATAACAATTAATACATACAAAACACAAAAATATGTTTAGCTTTTTGTTTCTCGCGCCACACATTGTGAAACGATCCGGATTGGCTAATGTCGCGATGGCGTCATACGCGCATCAACGCTTGTTTTCGGCAAACTTATAAACTGTTTTTTGGGGGTTTTTATCGATTTATTTGTACAACCCGGTACAGCACACCACTTGTAAACCATTTTATTAGATAACAACAACAAATAATAAATAAAAACAAACACCACTGAGAACCGAAAACCGCTTGTGACGTCAATTACAAAGCTCGACGCCATATTGCTGAATAAATCGTTTTCGCGGCTTATTTGAATTTTGAATTTTTATTTGCATATTTCTTACGAAATACGTATTTAAAATTAAAAAAAAAAAATACTTTCGGTGAACTTCTTAACCGCAACCAAGTAATTCGAGATAAAAATTATAAATCTGTCAAATAGCCTGTTCCGTGGTGGCAGCCCGTGTAATTCAGATTTTGTCGAATTTTTTGCAATTTACTGGTCAGTGTCAGGTTGTAACTTGATCAAAATATGATCTGCGTTAATAATAACGATGTAACTACGGATCTACCCTAAATTTAACTGATTATAATTTTTACCCGGTAAAAATTAAAATTGGGTGGGTAAAAATAGGTATAAATGGGTATTTACCCATAGTTCGGGTTTTTACCGGGTAAATGCCCATCTCTAGTCGCGACTAATCGCGGAATCACTCATAATATTGTAAGAGGAGACATTCTCGCCAGATCACTGATAATTTGTAAGGGGAGACATTCTCGCGAGATCACTGACAATTTTATCCGAGGTGGGTAATTATACCATAACTCGGTCGTTCTATATAGTCTATGAATCTTTTACCTAGCGGACAGACGCCATGCGTTTTCGTCCAGTACAATTCCTGCCGCCATCGAGTACAGTCTTATAAGAATATTTTAAAGTCTAGTGTGAATTGTGTGAGTTCCGGAACAAGCGAGAAGCCTCCAGTTAATGAAAGCTAAGTGCCTAGGGTTTATCTAATTACTTGTTGTTAATCCAATCGTATATGTATTACGGTAGTTTGAACTAAAGGAAGTTACTCAAGTCGAGTAACGCTAATTGAGTCAAAGTTTGTATGTCCTGTCGATCTGTGCAAGTTCTGAAAAAGGGGGCCGTAGAATTGCTATAGCCTTATAAGAAATCCTATACTGCAGGGTATGGGTCACATGTGCAAGAATCTGCATGGGCGGTAGAGTTGCTATCGCCTTTATGAGAAATCCTATGCCGTAGGGTGTAGGTCACATGTGGCGTAGGTCACATGTGCAAGTTCTAAAGGGGTCGTAGAGTTACTCTAGCCTAACAAAGAAATCCCAAGCAGCAGGGCGAGGGTCACAGACAAGGGACATCCAATATAATCGCTGAGTAGCACAAAGTACTTAAGCCGGAGCACGAGGCTCTGTAACACACAAGCCCTCATTTGCAGGTTTTTTTTTTTGATATGGCATCTCGTAGGTGGCTACTAAGAGACCGTAACTAGCTCTGAGAAGAAACACCGAAACAAACTCAAAGGTCATTGTTGGGACATTATGATAATTACTGACTCAGCTGCGGCGCGGGCTGGCCTTCATCGGACAGGGGACGGAGGAGAGGGTTGCTACGGGGAGCGCGTCGCGATGGACCTCTATGATGTCGCGATGGCGGCGAGGTCGGTAGGTCGGTATGTTTTTGTGTACTGTGCTGGTGGCCCTATTGGCCTCTTGGAGGAGGGTAATGGGGTCATCGGGGTCTGTGAGGGCATGCCGAGGACGGCGAAGTCGGGAGATGGTGGAGGTAGTGTAATTTGCGGCCGCCGCTATAAGAGGATTGTGGTGCTTGGTGGCAGTATCAAAGAAGCGTTTGGAGAGACGTTTCATGAACTGCTGAATGGTGGGGATTTTGAGATCAAGGTGGAGGATCTCATTACGGACGAACCAAGGGGCGTTTGTGGCTTTACGGAGGAATCGGTTTTGGACTACTTGCATCCTATGGATATGACGTGGCTTGGCATGTACGAAGACTAGACAAGCGTAGGTCATTATCGAGCGTATGCAAGCTGTGTACAAGCGCATTTTGCACCTGAGCGATAACTTGCTACGCGGGTTGAGGAGGGGGTGGAGTCGACCTAGAGCGAAGGCGGCGCGAGCGCGGACCGTCTCAATGTGCTCTGAGAAGTTGAGGTTTTGGTCGAGAATCACACAGTACTTGGCTTGCTTCTCCCAAGGGATCGGCTTGCCGTCCATGGTGAGGGGTCGTGGAAGGGTGACACTGACCCGCGGTTTCCTGTAGAGTACCGCTTGGCTTTTTAGGGGGTTGACTTCAATTCTCCATTTTCTAAACCAGTCAGCGAGCTTGTTGACCGCGGATTGAAGATGGAGGCGAATCCAGTCTGGACTGCGTCCCGAGCAGTAGATGGCTGTGTCGTCTGCGAACAGAGCGAGTTGAGCCTTACTGCTTTTCGGGATATCGCTAGTGAAGAGCGTAAAAATGAGTGGGGCTAGTACAGAGCCCTGGGGAACACCTGCACGGATGGGGCGGGGGGAGGAGAGCGCTCCTTCGATTTTATAGCGAAAGGTGCGGTTTGACAGAAAGTCCCGTAAGATGAGGACGAGACGATCAGGCACACCGAGTTGGTACAGCTTATAGATTAAGCCGTTGTGCCAGACTTTGTCAAACGCCTTCGCTATATCGAAGTAAACTACGCCTGTGTACAGTCAAGACCAAAAGTCGAGTTACAATCTCACAAAACTATGGCCAAGCAATACTAGTTGTAGTTACGACCTTCTTCTATAATAAAGTTTGATACACACTTATACAACTTGCTGCCCGCTTATGATTGTTAGGTACTACTTACTAATTTCAACGCTCACAGTAAGTGTTTAAATAGCCTAGAGGTTCTCGTCTTGATTGGCGTTCAAAGGTGGTTCGAGTTCAAATCTAATAACTTACAAAATATTTTTGAAATGTTTATTGGTGAGTTATGAATGCTGACAACAAAAATATGTAAAAATACCGATCCGCAACTTAACGATGATACTTTATTTTAAGATTTTTTCTATATTAGAGTCATTATAAAAAGATGACGGTAGATTGGAAACAAACTGAACAAAAATATTCCACTACCTACAATAACTATTATTAACTACAATAACTCAAATAATATTACTTAGCTGTTGTTGGTTGGTGAACATATAGTTACGAGTTCGTGTTATTAGTTTTACTTTTTTAATCAATATGAAACCGGCTTTTGTGTAAGTTGTTTTTATTATTATTTGGGTAAGGTGCAAACCACCTCTTCTTGAAAGTGTGTAATAAATTTGTTATTGTTTTAGAGAACTACTGTAAGCCAAAGTCAAGAGGTTGGGGGACGAAGGTGGCTTATGTGTCGAGACAAGTGGAACGAAACAACAATATTTACCGTTGAATAAACCTTTGAATCTAGCGAAGAAGAGAGGTTGCATTTGTGGTTTAAAAATAAACTGGCGATACTGGTGGAGACTTATCGAGCTAAACAAAAAAAAACAATTTATAACAATCACAGTGCAGGAGTGTCCTACAAAGTGTTTTAAATATATGTCATTATATATCGTAATAACGGACTCTAAACCAACTCGTAAAGTAATTTAGCTAAGTGACAGTAATATGTTCGGTTGGCTTAATGGCTAACAGAAGTCGCCTTTTGCAATTTCAATACAAATTACTTTTGGTAAATTATAAAAACAATAATTTCGGAATTCGATAAGAAATAAGTTCGTTTACTTTTGAACTAAGAAAGTGCTTGAAGATTATAATCTCATGCCTTCAAACTCCGAAAAAAGGCACTGCAGGATGGCATGCTATACACGCAAAAAAATTGTAAATGTAATAAGCACTGTTTTGTGTTCTAAGTATAGATTATTTTATGATTGTAATAATATTCAGGTTAAGCTTCAATCCTCTTTTCTTTAAGAAAATGAATAATTAAGCTATAACCTCTTTAATGATAACATGTAATACTATAACTTTCATATCTAAAAACCAAAAATGTTTTTTATATTTTTTACCATAATAATATCATAAGTTTGTCAAGGATTACTTTTATATAAAATATTACAATGCTGCCATTTCAACGTTTGTTTCATTTATTAGTATAAGTATATCTATACCGAATAATATATAACTTTATAATATATTGCATTATATTATTTATTATATTACATCTATAGTAAACTAAAACATATAATAAAAACCTATTTTGGTATAAATATTCAGTAAATTTTCCTATTCGTTTAAATATTATTTGCAAAAATTTTTATCAGTTATCATAATTTTAAATTATATGAAACAACAAAAAGATTTGCCGTTAGTTATCATAATTTTAAACGAAACTTTGCCGTTAGTAAGGATCGAACCCACAATCGTTCGCTTATGATAGACCATTGTTAAGTGCGGCCGCTAACTTAACTTCAAATGAAGTAACGAAATTTTGCATTACTTTAAAGAAAGATGAAGACTGCGATAATAAAAATAATGCGTTAGTGTGCGTGGCCAGTTTAGCGCAGGCGACAGTAGTCTTTAAGGTGGGAATGGACTTCTACAGCTGATTGTACATACCACGCAGGAAGCCTGCGTGAATATGTTCAGTGATGCGTAGGATCTGTTGCGGATAGGAGTGTTGGGTACGGAACCCGAATTGTTCTAATGGGATAAGGCTCTTGTTCTCGGCGTAGGCTCTGAGACGCTTATATACAGTATGTTAACTAACAGAGGGCGTTTCCGTTAACCCGAAATAGTATAGCATACATACATGCTAAAAAAAATATTTCATATTATTTAAATCTTACCGAGAACTTTGAGTAAGCTGATGGGACGGTAACTGGACGGTTCGGCTTTAGGCTTACCGGGCTTGGGAATGCCTATAACTGTGGCTTCTTTCCACGTTTGTGGGAGAAAGGAGTGATATGGAAATGGAATAGTGAATGTGAGAATGCTTTTAAAAGGGTAAAATCCATTTTGATTGGTGCCGACGTCTTAGCTCATTACGAACCTAATAAACCGTTGTTTTTAACGTGTGACGCGAGTGCTAGAGGCATAGGCGGCGTGCTCACACAGATGCACGAGGCGGCTGACGATGGCGTAGTCACAGTGCGGGAGCGACCCGTGGTGTATATTTCACGCGCTCTTAACGACGCGGAGAAGCATTATTCACAAATTGAGCGGGAGGCCTTGGCCATTGTGTTTTGTTTTGAAAAATTACACCAATACTTATATGGTAGGCGTTTTACCTTACGGACAGACCACAAGCCTTTGGTCACAATTTTTGGGCCCAAACAGGGCATACCGTCGATGACTGCCAGTCGGATTCAAAGGTGGGCCTGCCAGTCGGATTCAAAGGTGGGCTATCAAGTTATCCGCCTACACATATGACATTGAATATGTCACGTCAAAGCAAAACGGGGCTGACGGCCTGTCGCGACTGCCCGCTCTTACGTCGAGCGCACAGAATATTAGAATTCCGGAACAAACACATTTACACTTTGCTCAAAATTCCATGTTATTGGATCATAATGAGATTAAAAAACAAACTAGTAGGGATCAATTCTTAAGCAGAGTTTTAAGTTATTTACGAGACTATTGGCCGGCCAATGTGGAAATAGTATCACTTAACCCTTATTTTAATCGTAAAACAGAACTATATGAAGAATTAGGTTGTGTGATGTGGGGGCACAGGGTAGTAATACCGGCAGCATGCAGGCGAAAGGTTTTATCAGACTTGCATGAGGCTCATATGGGCATAGTAAAAACTAAAGCTTTTGCCCGAAGCTACGTTTGGTGGCCAGGCATGGGCTCCAATATAGGGGACAGGATAGATGGGTACCGGGGAAAGTGATAGAGAGAATGGGAGCCACGGATTATAGGGTGGTAGATACTTCTGGTAGGGAATTCCATAGGCATGTAGATCAGCTCAAGCAACGGAAACGGAGTTCATTAATCTGTCCTTCCAGCCCGGTATGTGAAAGGTCGAACATAGTGGAAGTAGCTCAGGATCGGGGAGAGTCCAGTACGGGTATCCCACGAGCCGAAGCTCCGGCCGTCGGAGACGTGGATAATGAACAGTTTGAGGATTGCCTTGATTATCCAGTTCAGGGTGAATTACCGCCTGCCTTGTCTTCTCCGGAGCCGGCCCAGTCTCGTCCCGTTCGTCAATGCCGAGTAAACAACCCGGTAAATTATAAAATATAATGCGAGTTAAGTTTGGTTTGTGTACTTCGTTATTTTACATTTGTATGGTGTTTTGTTTTGGTATTTCTGTTTTGTTAGTTTAGATTTCCTAACTTATAACAATAAAATGAAGGGTCTTAGATTAAGGGTGAGGGTGTGATGTATTGTCTATGTTTAGGTTTATCTATGACGTCTATGGAATTGACAGTGGTCTTCAAATAAAAACCGCATAGCAGGATAAACGTGTTTTCTCTGAATACCTCAGAGTCCAAGAAGCCCAAGGAGTCCATGAAGTCCAAGGAGTCCAAGTAGTCCAAGGAGTCCAAGGAGTCCAGGTGGTCCAGGTAGTCCAAGGTGTCCAAAGAGTCCAAGGAGACCAGGAAGTCCAAAGAGTCCAGGTAGTCCAAGGTGACCAAGGACTCCAAGGAGTCCAAGGTGTTCAGAGTCCAGGGAGTCCAAGAAGTCCAAGGAGTCCAAGGTGTCCAAAGAGTCCAAAAAGACCAGGTGGCCCAATGTGTCCAAAGAGTCCAGGGAGTCCCAAGAGTCCAGAGAGTCCAATTAGTCCAGACAGTCCCAGGAGTCCAGAGACTCCAAAGAGTCCAAGGAGTCCAAGCAGTCCAGGTAGTCCAAGGTGACCAAGGAGTCCAAGGTGTCCAAAGCGTCCAAGGAATCCAGGGAGTCCAAAGAGTCCAGGAAGTCCAAGGAGTCCAAGGAGTCCAGGGAGTCCAAGTAGTCCAAGGAGTCCAAGGAGTCCAGGTAGTCCAAGGTGTCCAAAGAGTCCAAGGAGTCCAGGAAGTCCAAAGAGTCCAGAGAGTCCAAGTAGTCCAGGGAGTCCAAGGAGTCCAGAGAGTCCAAAGAGTCCAAGGAGTCCAAGAAGTCCAGGAAGTCCAAGAAGTCCAAGAAGTCCAAGGTATCCAAGGAGTCCAGAGACCATGGAGTCCAAGAAGCCCAAGGAGTCCAGAGTCCATGGAGACAAGAAGCCCAAGGAGTCCAAGAAGTCCAAGGAATCCAGGGAGTCCAGAGAGTCTCAAGTAGTCCAGGGAGTCCAAGGAGTCCAGGGAGTTCAAGGTGTCCAAGGATTCCAGGGAGTCCAAAGAGTCAAGAGAGTCCAAGTAGTCCAGGGAGTCCAAGGAGTCCAGAGAGTCCAAAAAGTACAAGGAGTCCGAGAAGTCCAGAGAGTCCAAGGAGTCCAGGGAGTCCAAGTAGTCCAAGGAGTCCAAGGAGTCCAGGTAGTCCAAGGTGTCCAAAGAGTCCAAGGAGTCCAGGAAGTCCAAAGAGTCCAGAGAGTCCAAGTAGTCTAAGGAGTCTAGAGAGTCCAAGGAGTCCAGGGAGTCCAAGGAGTCCAAGGTGTTCAAGGAGTCCAAGGAATCCAGGGAGTCCAAAGAGTCCAGAGAGTCCAAGTAATCCAGGGAGTCCAAATAGTCCAAAGAGTCCAAGGAATCCAAGGAGTCCAAAGAGTCTAGAGAGTCCAAGGAGTCCAGGGAGTCCAAGGAGTTCAAGAAGTCCAAGGAGTCCAAGGTTTCCAAAGCGTCCAAGGAATCCAGTGAGTCCAAAGAGTCCAGAGAGTCCAAGTAGTCCAGGTTGTCCAAAGAGTCCAAGGAGTCCAAGATGTCCAAGGAGTCCAGAGACCATGGAGTCCAAGAAGCCCAAGGAGTCCAGAGTCCATGGAGTCCAAGAAGCTCAAGGAGTCCAAGTAGTCCAAGTAGTCCAAGGAGTCCAGGTGGTCCAGGTAGTCCAAGGTGTCCAAAGAGTCCAAGGAGACCAGGAAGTCCAAAGAGTCCAGGTAGTCCAAGGTGACCAAGGACTCCAAGGAGTCCAAGGTGTCCAGAGTCCAGGGAGTCCAAAAAGTCCAAGGAGTCCAAGGTGTCCAAAGAGTCCAAAAAGACCAGGTGGCCCAATGTGTCCAAAGAGTCCAGGGAGTCCCAAGAGTCCAGAGAGTCCAAGTAGTCCAGGGAGTCCAAGGAGTCCAGGGAGTCCAAAGAGTCAAGAGAGTCCAAGGAGTCCAGAGAGTCCAAAAAGTCCAAGGAGTCCAAGAAGTCCAGAGAGTCCAAGGAGTCCAGGGAGTCCAAGTAGTCCAAGGAGTCCAAGGAGTCCAGGTAGTCCAAGGTGTCCAAAGAGTCCAAGGAGTCCAGGAAGTCCAAAGAGTCCAGAGAGTCCAAGTAGTCTAAGGAGTCTAGAGAGTCCAAGGAGTCCAGGGAGTCCAAGGAGTCCAAGGTGTTCAAGGAGTCCAAGGTGTTCAAGGAGTCCAAGGTGTAAAAGGAGTCCAAGGAATCCAAGGAGTCCAAAGAGTCTAGAGAGTCCAAGGAGTCCAGGGAGTCCAAGGAGTTCAAGAAGTCCAAGGAGTCCAAGGTTTCCAAAGCGTCCAAGGAATCCAGGGAGTCCAAAGAGTCCAGAGAGTCCAAGTAGTCCAGGTTGTCCAAAGAGCCCAAGGAGTCCAAGATGTCCAAGGAGTCCAGAGGCCATGGAGTCCAAGAAGCCCAAGGAGTCCAGAGTCCATGGAGTCCAAGAAGCCCAAGGAGTCCAAGTAGTCCAAGGAGTCCAGGTGGTCCAGGTAGTCCAAGGTGTCCAAAGAGTCCAAGGAGACCAGGAAGTCCAAAGAGTCCAGGTAGTCCAAGGTGACCAAGGACTCGAAGGAGTCCAAGGTGTCCAGAGTCCAGGGAGTCCAAGAAGTCCAAGGAGTCCAAGGTATCCAAAGAGTCCAAAAAGACCAGGTGGCCCAATGTGTCCAAAGAGTCCAGGGAGTCCCAAGAGTCCAGAGAGTTCAAGTAGTCCAGGGAGTCCAAGGAGTCCAGAGAGTCCAAATAGTCCAAGGAGTACAATTAGTCCAGAGAGTCCCAGGAGTCCAGAGAGTCCAAAGAGTCCAAGGAGTCCAAGAAGTCCAGGTAGTCCAAGGTGACCAAGGAGTCCAAGGTGTCCAAAGCGTCCAAGGAATCCAGGGAGTCCAAAGAGACCAGGAAGTCCAAGGAGTCCAAGAAGTCCAAGGAGTCCAGGGAGTCCAGAGAGTCCAAAAAGTCCAAGGAGTCCAAGAAGTCCAGGTAGTAAAAGGTGACTAGGAGTCCAAGGTGTCCAACGCGTCCAAGGAATCCAGGGAGTCCAAAGAGTCCAGGAAGTCCAAGGAGTCCAAGGTGTCCAAAGAGTCCAAAGAGACCAGGTAGTCCAATGTGTCCAAAGAGTCCAGGGAGCCCAAAGAGTCCAAGTAGTCCAGGGAGTCCAAAGAGTCCAAGAAGTCCAGAGAGTCCAGAGAGTCCAAAGAATCCAAGGAGTCCAAGGAATCCAGGGAGTCCAAAGAGTCTAGAGATTCCAAGAAGTCCAGGGAGTCCAAGGAGTCCAAGGAGTCCAAGGTGTCCAGAGTCCAGGGAGTCCAAGAAGTCCATGGAGTCCAAGGTGTCCAAAGAGTCCAAAGAGACCAGGTAGTCCAATGTGTCCAAGGAATCCAGGGAGTCCAAAGAGTCCAGAGAGTCCAAGTAGTCCAGGGAGTCCAAGGTATCCATGGAGTCCAGAGACCATGGAGTCCAAGAAGCCCAAGGAGTCCAGAGTCCATAGAGACAAGAAGCCCAAGGAGTCCAAGAAGTTCAAGGAATCCAGGAAGTCCAAGGAGTCCAAGAATTCCAAGGAGTCCAAGAATTCCAAGGAGTCCAGGGAGTCCAAGTAGTCCAAGGAGTCCAGGTAGTCCAAGGTGTCCAAAGAGTCCAAGGAGTCCAGGAAGTCCAAAGAGTCCAGGTAGTCCAAGGTGACCAAGGAGTCCAAGGAGTCCCAGGAGTCCAAGGTGTCCAGAGCCCAGGGAGTCCAAGAAGTCCATGGAGTCCAAGGTGTCCAAAGAGTCCAAAGAGACCAGGTAGTCCAATGTGTCCAAGTAATCCAGGGAGTCCAAATAGTCCAAAGAGTCCAAGGAATCCAAGGAGTCCAAAGAGTCTAGAGAGTCCAAGGAGTCCAGGGAGTCCAAAGAGTCCAGAGAGTCCAAGGAGTCCAGGTTGTCCAAAGAGTCCAAGGAGTCCAAGATGTCCAAGGAGTCCAGAGACCATGGAGTCCAAGAAGCCCAAGGAGTCCAGAGTCCATGGAGTCCAAGAAGCCCAAGGAGTCCAAGAAGTCCAAGGAGTCCAAGCAGTCCAAGGAGTCCAAGGAGTCCAGGTGGTCCAGGTAGTCCAAGGTGTCCAAAGAGTCCAAGGAGACCAGGAAGTCCTAAGAGTCCAGGTAGTCCAAGGTGACCAAGGACTCCAAGGAGTCCAAGGTGTCCAGAGTCCAGGGAGTCCAAGAAGTCCAAGGAGTCCAAGGTGTCCAAAAAGTCCAAAAAGACCAGGTGGCCCAATGTGTCCAAAGAGTTCAGGGAGTCCCAAGAGTCCCGAGAGTCCAAGTAGTCCAGGGTGTCCAAGGAGTCCAAGGTGTTCAAGGAGTCCAAGGAATCCAGGGAGTCCAAAGAGTCCAGAGAGTCCAAGTAATCCAGGGAGTCCAAATAGTCTATAGAGTCCAAGGAATCCAAGGAGTCCAAAGAGTCTAGAGAGTCCAAGGAGTCCAGGGAGTCCAAGGAGTTCAAGAAGTCCAAGGAGTCCAAGGTTTCCAAAGCGTCCAAGGAATCCAGGGAGTCCAAAGAGTCCAGAGAGTCCAAGTAGTCCATGTTGTCCAAAGAGTCCAAGGAGTCCAAGATGTCCAAGGAGTCCAGAGACCATGGAGTCCAAGAAGCCCAAGGAGTCCAGAGTCCATGGAGTCCAAGAAGCCCAAGGAGTCCAAGAAGTCCAAGGAGTCCAAGTAGTCCAAGTAGTCCAAGGAGTCCAAGGAGTCCAAGGAGTCCAAGGAGTCCAAGGAGTCCAGGTGGTCCAGGTAGTCCAAGGTGTCCAAAGAGTCCAAGGAGACCAGGAAGTCCAAAGAGTCCAGGTAGTCCAAGGTGACCAAGGACTCCAAGGAGTCCAAGGTGTCCAGAGTCCAGGGAGTCCAAGAAGTCCAAGGAGTCCAAGGTGTCCAAAGAGTCCAAAAAGACCAGGTGGCCCAATGTGTCTAAAGAGTCCAGGGAGTCCCAAGAGTCCAGAGAGTCCAAGTAGTCCAGGGAGTCCAAGGAGTCCAGAGAGTCCAAATAGTCCAAGGAGTCCAATTAGTCCAGAGAGTCCCAGGAGTCCAGAGAGTCCAAAGAGTCCAAGGAGTCCAAGAAGTCCAGGTAGTCCAAGGTGACCAAGGAGTCCAAGGAGTCCAAGGTGTCCAAAGCGTCCAAGGAATCCAGGGAGTCCAAAGAGTCAGGAAGTCCAAGGAGTCCAAGAAGTCCAAGGAGTCCAGGGAGTCCAAGTAGTCCAAGGAGTCCAAGGAGTCCAGGTAGTCCAAGGTGTCCAAAGAGTCCAAGGAGTCCAGGAAGTCCAAAGAGTCCAAGTAGTCCAGGGAGTCCAAGGAGTCCAGAGAGTCCAAAGAGTCCAAGGAGTCCAAGAAGTCCAGAGAGTCCAGAGAGTCCAAAGAGTCCAAGAAGTCCAGGTAGTCCAAAGAGTTCAGGAAGTCCAAGGAGTGCCAGAAGTCCAAGGAGTCCAAAGAGTCCAAGGAGTCCACGAAGTCCATGGAGTCCAAAGAGTCCAGAGAGTCCAAGGAGTCTAAGGAGTCCAGAGAGTCCAAGGAGTCCAGGGAGTCCAAGAAGTCCAAGTAGTCCAAGGAGTCCAGAGACCATGGAGTTCAAGAAGCCTAAGGAGTCCAGAGTCCATGGAGTCCAAGAAGCCCAAGGAGTCCAAGAAGCCCAAGGAGTCCTAGAATTCCAAGGAGTCCAAGAAGTCCAGAGAGTCCAAGTAGTCCAAGGAGTCCAGGAAGTCCAAGGAGTCCAAGAGGCCCAAGGAATACAAGAAGCCCAAGGAGTCCAGGGAGTCCAAGTAGTCCAAGGAGTACAGGGAGGAATCCAAGGAATCAGGGATAGGCCTTTTTGCCGAGAATACCTCGGTGTCCATAGACACCTCGGTTTCAGCGGGGACGGGCTGGGGTGTTTACATTACACTAGCTAATTTGTGTTTGGACTTAATTCATTTATATTGATGAGAACTTTGCACCCATTGGGTTAAAATAATGGTCTGTAGTAAATCTGATGATGAAGACCATAGGCACTCGTGGGAATTCTTCAAAATTACGGGTAGTAAACAAAAATTACGTCGTTTCCCAACTACATTTGCGTCAGCTTCCAGTCCGATCGGATGCAACTGAAACTATTTTTGTACATATTCGCTACCCATACATAATCTTAGCTTTACTAATGTCTACTTTTTCATAAGAACTATCTATTGTTTACTTTGTGGAGGTAGGTAAGGTACGTTACCGGATTCCTAATCCTTCCTCCAACGTAGCAGCATCCACGGTGGCAAAAATGAGAAGCAGCAGCGGATAGCGAAGTCAAGCAGAAGAGGTGAAATGGTGAAGAGTAAAGATGATAGGATAAGGTAGGTAGTGGTTGTAGAAATAGCAGTTTTAATAAACTGCTATTTCCCTAATACTTACTAGACTTACTTGCTAGATCCCTAATAAACAGTGTTGCTAATTAATATTAGCAACACTGTGTGAACATTAACTCTCCTAATAATTTATCCATACATTTCCATTATCCATCCTTGTTGCGTCAACGACGATAAAAATAAACTTGGCTGTATGGCGTGCTATGCCTTCGCCTGGTCCATTTGGGCGAACGGAAGAAAAAGAAGTAGTACGGAAGAAGATGGCGATCTCAGCGCATCGACACCGCGTGTACTCTAAATAAAATCGAATATCTGACTTCCTAAGAGCTTCGCTGGCCTAATAAACCCTCAGTGTTCATATTGGTGATGTGTCTGTGCTTGACGAGTGTAGGCAGTGAGCGAACAGCATCAAGTCCACGTGAAGGAGTAAACTAACCGACTGGCGCCTGACTCGTCGTTAGTAACTTCGTTCCTGTCCAACTGAGTCCAGGTTAGTGTTTTGCATGTTTGTTTCCCTGCTTTGAGACCCTGGGGTTGATAGGAGAATGCAGCGACTCTTCCAGGAAGCGTCAACATTAATTATGGTGCCTCCTGTGAGGAATCTTTCTCGCGTAATTATTTCAAAATTACCTACTATCGGAAATTAAATCTTTCCATTCTCGCTATTACGTTAAATACGTAATCCCAATTCTAATTTATTCGTATACTTACCTACTTAAGGCAATTTCAATTTGCCTTTCAAGTTTCTAAATAAAACCTAGGTCATCCCATGATACCTAGTTATTGTTTCTTATTTGAGACCGATTGACTATTCAATCGTACATTCATACCTCGTTAATTCCCGTTTTTCGTTTATTTGTATTAAATAACAAATTGCATAAATTACTTTTAAAAACGTGAGTTCGAAGTTTCTCGAATTTAGTACCGAGGTACCTACACTCGTCGTACTTATCTCCGGCGGGAGAAATTAGCTTTGACCTACCTCAAAGTCAAAACTTATATTCTAACAAATAACCTTGAGACGTGTGTATTTCATTCAATACGTTCGCGCGTGCATAGCTGCCTACCTACCGGCTGACGTTTTTTCCGTTTTACCTACTTTTATAACTTTTATCTTTTTGAGTTAACTATGAGCGAAGTGGAATTAATAACCGCTATTAAAAGGCGGGAATATGAGTTTACAAGTATGCAGGTACTTTACGATTTAGCCAATACAGTTAAAGAAACTAAAACTAAATTTGCAGCTTTTCGAGCTAGGTACAAAAAGATTGATGAAATTCGTAATAGATTTTTAGAATGCAACGAGGATGTTAACCGGTTGCAATTAAAGCTTAAACCTTCGTTTGTTATCGATCATAAAGTGTTACTGTCATTCGATGAATTGTATTACTGTGTTATCGAGTTTGCGGATTCTCTCGATGCGAGCGCGGGTAGCGACTGTCGCCCGGAATTAGGTCAAGGTCACGTGCGTTCGCAGGTGAAGCTACCGAAACTAGAACTCCCAAAGTTTGATGGTAATATAGAAAAGTGGCAAACATTTAAAGATAGTTATACAGCACTTGTTCATAATAATAGTTCATTGTCCGACACTGAGAAATTTCACTATTTGCTGTCATGTTTATCTGGCTATGCACTGACATTAGCCAAGGGCGTGCCTGTGACATCGGCAAATTATTCAGTGGTTTTTGCAACTTTACTGGACAGATATGACAACAAGCGTATTCTTGCAACAGCTTATTTAGATAAAATAATTAAAATTAATCCCATACAAAAACCATCATTATCTAACTTATCTGAGTTATCTAACACACTTTATGAATGCGTTAGTGCCTTGCGCGGTTTGTGTATTGATGATTTATGCGAATTTATTTTATTCTACATTGCGTCTAGACCTCTAGATACAGAAACAAAAAAAAGGTTTGAATTACAAAACACTGAAGAAATTCCTAAATTTAATAACTTCATTACTTATTTACAAAATTACCTAAAAGTATTAGAAGTTAGCCAACCAGTTAATATTCCATCATCAAATTCTACAAGTAAACAAAATCGGCCTAATACAAATAAAGATTATTTATCGCGTCAACCAAATTCATCTCTAATTTCTTCCAACAATAATAATAAAGTTAATCAGTTTGTTTGTGTGTGTTGTAATGAAAATCATTCAATCTACCGTTGTAGTAAATTGCATTCTATGAATATGACACAGCGACAACAATTAGTTAAAGATTTAAAATTATGTCAAAACTGCTTAAGGCCGGGTCACACTGTTACCGATTGTAAATCTAAGTCAATATGTTTCATTTGTAATGCAAAGCATAATACTTTGTTACATGAAGAGCATCAGAGTTTACTGTCTCATACTAGTGAACTGGATTCATCCCAGCATCCCGATATGAACACTACTCTAACTGGTGCTACCCAGTCAAACATTTCGAATCAACCTATTAGCAAAAAAATCCTGGGTACAGCAGTAGTTCGGGTGAAGCGAGCGGATGGTTCGTGGCAGTATGTCCGCGCAATTATTGACAGTGGCTCGATGGATTCATTCATTACAAGTAACTGTGCGCGACAATTAGGTTTACATATCAAGAAATGTAAATTAAATGTAAGTGGCATCGGTCAAAATTATGGGTGTAGCATTAAAGGTCACACCTTCGGTTCCATAAGACCTCGATTGAGTGACACTCCTCAGTTTGACATTCAATTAGTGGTTCTACCTAAAATCACATCCATGATTCCTTCGATGTCGTTGCCGACAATCGTCAAGGATAAGTTTACACATCTAGATCTCGCCGACCAGGACTTTGATAAATCCGGTCCGATCGATCTGTTGTTAGGAGTAGACTGTTTTGACCAGATATATACTGGCTCACGTTTCAGTCCAGGCCCGGGCTTTCCATGCGCACTCTCTAGTGTATTCGGCTGGGTGATAAGTGGTCAGTTTCTTCAAAACGTGGTAGCTAAAACTCCGGCTACACCCGTTACGCTCCTCGTCGCGCCTTCTAGTGCGCTCGACGGGATCGTTCAACGGTTTCGGGAGTCCGAGGAGCCGCCGAAATGTAAAATTTCCGGCCCCGAGGATGAAAAATGCGAACAAAAATATAAAGAAGGCACGCATCGCACCTCCGATGGGCGTTATGTTGTCCCAATTATGCTTAAAGATGATGCTCCAGCCTTAGGAAAATCATATCAACAAGCGTTTAATCGTTTTCTAAATTGGAAAAAAAGACTTGCTAGTCAAGATAGGTCAATTTTAACTTATTGAGAAATAATATTTTAAAACCAAAGCATATTTTAAGAGGATAATAACCTTTTATTTATTATATATTCTGAAATTGTGATAATAGGACAAAATTATTTAACAATTATTATTATACAATTATTGAATTAAATTCATAAAAATTTTATGACGGAAGACAATTATTTACTTAATGTTTTATGTCATGTTATAAGTACGAGATCTATCAGTAATAAAATAATAATCAATGTAACCATGACCAGTTGGTTAATAGGGAAATCGATCGCGACTGCTAGTCCAGTCGATCGCGACTGCTAGTCCAGTCGATCGCGACTGCTAGTCCGATCGTGCTAGTCCAGTCGATCGACTGCTAGTCCAGTCGATCGCGACTGCTAGTCCAGTCGATGCGCGATCTGCTAGTCCAGTCGATCGCGACTGCTAGTCCAGTCGATCGCGACTGCTAGTCCAGTCGATCGCGACTGCTAGTCCAGTCGATCGCGACTGCTAGTCCAGTCGATCGCGACTGCTAGTCCAGTCGCGACTGCTAGTCCAGTCGATCGCGACTGCTAGTCCAGTCGATCGCGACTGCTAGTCCAGTCGATCGCGACTGCTAGTCCAGTCGATCGCGACTGCTAGTCCAGTCGATCGCGACTGCTAGTCCAGTCGATCGCGACTGCTAGTCCAGTCGATCGCGACTGCTAGTCCAGTCGATCGCGACTGCTAGTCCAGTCGATCGCGACTGCTAGTCCAGTCGATCGCGACTGCTAGTCCAGTCGATCGCGACTGCTAGTCCAGTCGATCGCGACTGCTAGTCCAGTCGATCGCGACTGCTAGTCCAGTCGATTGCGACTGCTAGTCCAGTCGATCTTAAAACTACACTGTTGAACTTAATGTCTAAACATTATTCATTTACATAAATTCAAAGAATGATAGCATGGTGTAATCGTTCTGTTTCTAACTCTAAAACGGCCAGGCAAGACCGAAATCTCTCTCCTCTTAGTGATGCTGAGCTTGAAAAAGCAACGAAAGTGCTGGTTAAATTCCGTCAAGATAATTACATGACTTCGGAAGTTGACCGGGTGCGTAAAAACGAACCTAATACTCCGCCGATGTTTTGGAAAATGGCTCGTATCGTGCAAGTGCATGCAGGTTCAGACCAGGTAGTTAGAGTCGTTACTCTCCAAACTGCTAACGGAAAGACGTTTCGTAGGCCGGTGGTAAAGGTTTGTCCCTTACCAATTAATTAGTTTTTTTTCCTTTTATATACCTAACTAGAGTATAAGTGCACACTGTCTTTAGGTTATTTAAAATAAACCACCAATTATTTACCCTTATTAACTAGAATTCTATGCATTTTTTCGGCAGTAGCTCATAGTCCAGCTATTGCTGATTTCACTCTTAATTTTTCGCATTCTTCTTGAAACCCTTGTGGATTTCAGGTGGGGGGAAATGTGTGAACATTAACTCTCCTAATAATTTATCCATACATTTCCATTATCCATCCTTGTTGCGTCAACGACGATAAAAATAAACTTGGCTGTATGGCGTGCTATGCCTTCGCCTGGTCCATTTGGGCGAACGGAAGAAAAAGAAGTAGTACGAAAAAGATGGCGATCTCAGCGCATCGACACCGCGTGTACTCTAAATAAAATCGAATATCTGACTTCCTAAGAGCTTCGCTGGCCTAATAAACCCTCAGTGTTCATATTGGTGATGTGTCTGTGCTTGACGAGTGTAGGCAGTGAGCGAACAGCATCAAGTCCACGTGAAGGAGTAAACTAACCGACTGGCGCCTGACTCGTCGTTAGTAACTTCGTTCCTGTCCAACTGAGTCCAGGTTAGTGTTTTGCATGTTTGTTTCCCTGCTTTGAGACCCTGGGGTTGATAGGAGAATGCAGCGACTCTTCCAGGAAGCGTCAACAAACACTGTTTATTAGGGATCACTTTTATAACAGAGTTCTTAGTTCTCACAGTTTATTAAGTCTACTAGACGAACACACAAGAAACAGTTTGTATTAAGCCGAAATTATAGCTAGGTAGCCGGAGGAAAGCAACGAGCGCGCGCGGCATAGACTATTCGTAAGGAAGATATTTTTCGACTGCCGGGGCGCTGCCGCTGCGGTAGGCGATCGCGCGGAGCCAGCGCGCACGCAGACATTGCGTCACACCGATGAGGCACGGTGCTACCGCCATAAGCGGAGCGGATGAAAGTGGCGGGCGACGATGGACAAGATATCCGCCACAACTTTCTCATGTTTTACATCATTTAAGTATTAGTTATAGGCTTGTGAATATTATTAAGTGTTACGTTTAAGTACTCATAATCTCAGGTGTGTTTACCAGTTATATCGATTTCTCATGTCACAAATCACTTAACATTTGCCATTATGCATTTACGAGCTTTCGAATACAGTTTAGCGTTATACGTAACTTACTTAAGTACTCTTCACTCCTAATTGATGGCCTGTTGATGTTCCCTTACTAATGGGAATCACTTATCGACAATCGTCTCACGACTCACCTCACTTGACTAATCATTATTTATGACCCACCACTTATAATAATAATAAGCTGGCAACACCAGCGTCAACTAATCATATTCGTCAAGCTCCAAATTATATATTCATTTAAAATACATTTTACAATCAGTTTTATCAACATTTATAGAAAAACAACAAGGAAAATATCCCAACATCAGTTATATCCATTTTTTTTAAATAAATATGAAATAATGTGCAACAATGTCTAAAAAAAACTGCGTAACCGGAGGTGACATGACAGCTGTCACCTCCGATAAAACTGTAAAATTCAGACGAGGGCGATAATGACAAGATCTGCCGCAAGGAAACATGCACGCCCACCATCCCCGGACTCGTTGCTTAGCTCCGCCTCGCCGCCGTCGGTCTAGTTGCGTCGAGCTCGAGCGACGAGTACTTCTCTCCGCCGACGACGCCACCACCTGCTCGCCGACGGGGAGGACGCCGGCCGCCGGACCGCTTAGGACCTCGAGGCCCATCGGCTTCTGAGAGGGTCCCAGCTCCCGGCGGAAGTGTGCAGCGCATGAGATGGACACAATCCATCAACGAAAACGTCATGCGCTCATACTATGGGGCTACAGAGGGAGGAAACAACCTGACCGCGTGCCGTGTTCGAATGCTCTTTCTGTTTCAGGTGCATAAGCCAGCTGTCAACGTGCCGGCGCAACGACTGTCGGATCAGGTACGAGTCATCCAGCGTAACCACATGCTGGATGATGTGGTGCTTGATCGCTTACGCCTCGAGTCACGGAATAGTCATGTTACGCCTGCTTCGTCATTGGTCACGGTACAACTTAACAGTGTTTCACCGCGACCCAACCACGTTGATGAAGAGGATGATGATAATCTCTGATTAGCCCAAAGTACTAAATCTAGAGCATATGGCTCTGGAACACACAAACCCTCATTTGGAGGTTAAGAGTAAACAAGAGTAAACAATCGAACAATATAAATGTAATCCATGTTATAAAAGCATGATTGACCCTGCGCACTTAGTTCCAAAACAAGCAAATGATGATTGCTTAATCCCTACAGATTGAGGACTGGAGAGGTTAACAACGAGCATGGGATAATCATAGTTGGCAGGTTGGCACACATAACAAGGCGAAGCAGATCATTACATCACCTACACACCGGCTGAGACAACTACAAACTCGGTAAGTCAATGCAAGTCATCATCAGACAATTAAGTACTTTCGCGGAGTCGCAATTTAGGGCCAGGATCCTCGCTAATAAGTTCTATGCGAGGCCACAAAGGCGACTTCACGACAATCAAGTACGACTGGGTGCTGCGCGCCGGCCTCCCTATCGGCGTCAGCGTAGTTTGTTACGCTGACGTCACGCTAGTTCTGGCATATAGGAGGTCGCACCAGGCGGCGGCAGATGCAGCGACACTCGGAGTTGCGACAATCGTCGAAAGGATCCGGCAATTGGCACTCGAGGAGGCCCTGCACAAATCCGAGGTCATGTGCTTTAATGGCCAGTGTCAGTGTCACTGTCCTAGTGTCTGTAGTGGCCGGCAGGATGGACAGCCCGATAGTGTGGCACTGGATGACGGTGCATCGAGCGTCACACTGTTATGTGGACTGATTAGTCTTAAGTTTAATTTTATTTATTTTGACTGTGTTTGTTTTGATTTAAATGCATGCCTAAATTTTTTCCAATTTTAATTTAAATTAAATTTATAATTCATAATTCTTTGACATTTTATTAAATTTTATAAATTGAATTTTATTGTATAATCATAAGTAGTTACATTTTATTTTAATTTTATTGTTAAATTTAAATATTGTAATTCTGTTTTATGCTATTTCTATGGACCATGGTCTGAAAATAAAAATTTATTATTATTATTATTATTTTTAATAGTCCTCGGAACGCACCACCGTCAGATTCCCACATAATTATAGGAGGGGTTCACCTCGGCGTCGGGTCGATGATAAAGTACCTGGGACTCGTCCTCGACAACAGGTGGAACTTCGAGGAGGACTTCCGACGTTCATAATTCTTTGACATTTTATTAAATTTTATAAATTGAATTTTATTGTATAATCATAAGTAGTTACATTTTATTTTAATTTTATTGTTAAATTTAAATATTGTAATTCTGTTTTTTGACATTGCCTGGTGGGTGGTAACTTCCGCCGGCAGCCTTGAATTTGTGCTTGATTAATTTGTATTGATAAGAGCTTTACACCTAGATGCATTGTGATTGTCATTAGGGGTCATATGATAAAGAACAAGGACAGTTAAGAGACCTTACATAAGCAACTTTGTGCTTAGACTTCATTTAAATTCATTTAAATTGATGAGAACTTTGCACCTATATGGGTAAATATTATGATGGTTTGCAGTAAATCTGATGATAACCTAATTTCATAAACGAATATACAAAAACCAAAGACACCGACTTCCTAAATTAGTTATTTTTCACTTTGTAGTGTTTTTTTGGAAGTCGGTTGTTATTTTCCACCCTTTTTCTACCCAAACGACTCAAGTCACAAAAAAATACCTAGGGGATAGGTTGACTGCTGCCCCACCGTGAGCTCAAGGCTGGCTACGCCCATGTAGCAGGCTGATGACAGCAGTAGCGGAGACGTTATTAGTGAAACAGCTGACAATGAAAATACTTTTTAACGAAGAAAACATTATTTTATTTTCAATGAATCTGTATTATACAAAGACTAATAAATGAATACATAATATTGATTGAATAAAACGTAAAATAATGTATGAAACGTAGAAACAGCAATGGATTTATGTGATGGTAGTTAAAATGGAACGTTGTAGAAAAATGTATTTGAAGTGCGTTCAAAACATTGTAATAAAGTAACAATAAAGTTATTGTAAATTTTAAAAATATTTTTATCCTGAGTTTCTTTTAAAATTGTGATAAGCTTAATTGATACATAATAAAATTAGCAAAATTTTAACATTTACTTAATTAATATACATTTTCAGGTGAAAAATGGTCATCCTTCTTTGCCTTTTATTGCATATTAAAAAAATTGCACTCAACAGCTTATCATCATGAGATTCTTAGCGGTTTGGAAAATACACATAAGGTTATCTTAGGATTCAATGTGTGGGGCCGGAAGAGGGCGTTGTCCGCCCTTCCCGGGCCGCAGAAGACGCGCCGGTCGCCGAGGAACGGCGGACAACGCCCTCTTCCGGCCCCCATGAATGAGTCCAGGGACGAGGGACATGGGCACGTCTCCGCCCCCCTATCTGATGGACCCCAAGGCGGAGGCGCGCGCGACTGTCGGCGCGCGCCTCAGAGGCGATGCACGGGGTAGTTTAACACCCCACTACCCCGTGCAGGAGACGAGGCCCGGACAGACCGGGCCAGCACGAGGGTGTGGGGCCGTGGAAGAATTTAGACTCCCGCGGCCCCACGCGCGCTGGTGATAGAAGAGACACCGGGGTGGTTTTATTCAGTAAAAGTCTGACAGACGCCGCCCCCGTCGCCCACCCCAGGGCGGCGGAGATCCATTGAGGATTTCCAACCAGGAAAAAAAAAAGTGTGTGTGTCAGCTCCGACGCACGACTGGAGTTTACTCCTTAGGTACGAGAAAAAAAAAATAAAAAAAAAATTATTTTAATAATTATTTATAAAATAAATCATAAAACATTAAAAAATATATAAATGCATATTCATGAAAATTTTAACCATTTTTAAGAAAGTTGATAATAAAAAAAAATTATAAACATTTTTTTAAAATTATTATAATTTTTTTTTAAATATAACATTATCTTAATAACTAACAAAATATAGTTGTAAAAAGATAATTATGCCACTTTTTTAGATTAGAAAGTTGCGCACCTAAGGTGCGCACTAAAATAGTAACGCTTAAAATTCGTTATTCGTTAATAGGTTTTACCCCTCGGATTTTTCTCATACCGGGCGCCTTATATATGAAAATCGATTCTTAAGGAGTAAACTCCAAAAAACAAAAGAGTAGTAATATATTATTATAAATAATAATTTACCATCTAACATAGAACGTTATAAAGGGTGTATCGACGCACAAACGAGTACCATGGATCCAGGTTATAATTCTGAACCCGCAGTGGTAGAATTCTTCGTAAGCTTTTTCATGAAAAAAATATGCGGAATACTATGTCAGATACACTCTGTGTAATCCTGAAGAAACAATTTGCTATTTAATAAAAAAAAGCCTACGGGTCATTCCATGTAACGAGTGTTACAGGTCGTACACTTTTACTTGACAATTAATTCATGATGCAATAAGAAAATAATTAAGTTTTATGGGCTTAACACCTTCCATCTAGGACAATTTACTGGTATCTGTAATAAATTGGACAGTTACAAACAGCAGTAAAGAAATTAAAGGCAAGATATGTGCGTAACGGGCGTTACACGATTTTGTCTAAGCTTTCGGGCTTAACCGAAATGAAAGCAAAACTCTGCGAATTTCTTTTCTTTACGTTAGTGAAAAAATTGGAACTACGTAGCTAAATAAATTCTTAACTTCATAGTCCACTTGTTTTAAAACAAAAATACAAATATAATTTTTTATCGAAGTTTAAAACTGTAACGGGTGTTACAGCTGAATGTAACGGGTGTTACGAAATTAAAAAAATATGTGTACCAATAAAGGTATTTTAATAACAATAGCAGTGAAATAATCATGTTTACTGCTAATTTGCATTAATATTTTTGGGAAAATAATAATATCTGCTCCTTCGCATGGACATATTGGCATATCCCTGCACCACTGTATCCTTTTTTTTTTGCTTTCAGAGAGAGCATTTTGACTAAAAGATTACAATATTTTTAATAAAAATATTGTAATGTTTTAGTCGAAATACTCTCTACGCGATTTCTAGTTTTTTGTCTGGTTTAAGCTTTTAAGTTTGGATCTTGTACAATTTTTTCTTTATCTTTTTTTCTTCGTTTTCTGTCCCTCTCTCTTTCTTTTTGCACGGTGTTCTGCATGTTTTGCAGATTTTTTTTCAGGCTTTGTCTATATTTTTCTTCATTCTATTTTTCGCTGAAGACATCGTCAGTATAAAAGGAAAGCTAGCTCAACCTAAGCAAAGTACACCATACTGCATTCGGCATCAGGCATAATTATTATTTTGGGGCCCGCCAATAAATCACGCAACTAAATTAAATTGTCGGCGTTTTTGCTGAATTGCAACATTTAGTGTCAGAGATCTGTCGAGTTGTCAAAGGCTGCTTGAAAACAGCTAACTATAATTTATCTAAGTGTCTTTTTCTTAATTAAATAGAAAGAATAGCATGCAACTTAAATTTAGTCTAGTTTTTGAACAAGGGATTCGGGGCTACTGAATGGGTCAACCAACTCAAGACATTAGAGGTCACCCATTTACCAACAAGATAAGAAGTAAGAATAAAATGCAAATATTTTATTCAACACAGCAAAATGAAAATGTTGTCAACTGTTGACGAAAACATTTTTTATTAGCGAAAGACATAAAAAACGTGTCATTACAATATTTGGAGGACCCCTGAACGTAAAACCTTTAAAAAATCACTAAACTACCGCCATTACGTTTTTATTAGTTCTTATCAAGGCATGTCAAAATTTGGTAACACCCGTTGCGTAACGGGTGTTACACACTGTTACCCGCCAAAATTTCACAAACAAAAAGGCCAATCTTCATATAAATGCAAACTTAAGTGGTTATCAATCATATCCTTACTTTCTTAAAAGCATTTTATAATGCGTGCACTAACTTAATCGCCAAACAAACAAATGCACTTTTTTTGTAACGGGTGTTACAGGTAGGAGGCATAATTTAAAAGTTAAATGAATGGAAAGAATAATAAAACTTACGAAATAATATTACACGCAACAACTGTTGAAAACTTTTCTGTTCGAATGGCGGGAAGCGTAATGCCAATTTAACAATAGTTTTCTTTTTTCAGTGAATCCAATTTTGATTAAATTTATCAACCATCAATCGTTCATACTAACCTAACTGAAATATGTAAAAAAAATCGAAAAATTAAATACTTATCGAAAAAATAATGATATATTATTAAAATATGGGGTTTTAAGATTATCCTAAGATACATTTTAATTTAAAAACAGTAATTTAAAAATTTATGTTGCCGTAGCGTTTTTCATGGAATTACCCCTACATAATTCGTAGAAATAAAAAAGTTTTTGACTTAAAGTATTATATTGGGTTTAGTTTTATTGGATTTTTGTTAATAAGGTATACAGGGTGTATCTGACATCGTAACGCAAACTTCGCGAAAGGGCTACACGGTCAGTTAGACCGTGTAGCAAAATTATGAAAGTCCTTTACGTCGTTAATGAGCGGTTACAGAAATCACAATTTTCGAGCACGCAATGTATTGTAGACAACGCGAAATCAATGCAACATTATCAATTTAGCCCGCGCGAGCGTCTCAGTACGTAGGCACCTACGCGACTTACACCAACACGGCCGGCCATAAAGGCATAGAATAAAGAGGGGAAGTAGGTTATCTGCGACCCAATCCGCGATTTAATTGCCTACTGTCTTAGGGTTGACGACTGTCCGCGCTTCGTCGGTTACGGTTGTCGCCCAAACCGCTAACAAATATTTATAGACTAAGGCTTATGTTTAAATTATTTGCTTAGTATTTAGTTTACATATACTAGTCAGTTTTTTTTTTGTAATTTTTATTTTTAGTTTTGTACACATAAAGAACCATATTTATTTTTATTTTTAATTAATACAAATATAAATAATACAAACATAACATCTATTGAATCACACATTTAATACAAAATTACAAATTAGCTACAGAAAAATACCTACTTTCTTCGGTTTCGACTATTACGAAACGCGTTGTTATTAAACTTTAATGTGTAATATATCCGTATCCTTGTAAATAACTTTTAGAAATATAATTTGAAAAATATAAGTCTTTTATTTGTTATACCAACTTTGCAGTTTATGTGATCATTTTTTAAAAGCTAATGTGCCGAAAAGCCGTGACGCGCGAACCTCGTTCCGTGCTAGCCGCGACTAGCGCAGTCATAGGCACTCTAATATTGTCTTTAGGTGTGCGTGCGGCGACGCATAGATACTATGGCGCACACATACAAGCCGCGCGCGGTCCGTTTGTATGAAGATAACGTACTTCCCTCTCTTTATTCTATGATAAAGGCGCAGGTCGCCATGTTGCGTTTGTGTGAATGTACCTACAATGTCGAACAAAAGAGCGGGGATGCCCCGCTACCACCGGTTGCGTCATCCTGCTGATAACAGCATAATAAAATAACCTTGAAAATGTTCCGAACGGCGGATCTTATTCTAACTGCTTCGACAACGGTAATGATCCATACTAATATTATAAATACGAAAGTAACTCTGTCTGTCTGTCTGTCGGTCTGTCTGTCTGTCTGTCTGTCTGTCTGTCTGTCTGTCTGTTACGCTTTCCCACTTAAACCTCTCAACCGATTTTGATGAAATTTGGCACAGATAATCTTTAGACCCCGAGAAAGAACATAGGCTACCTTTTATCCCGGAAAAATTTGATGTTCCCGAGGGAAATCTAAAAAGCGCGATATAACCGAACTCCACGCGGGCGAAGCCGCGGGCGGAAAGCTAGTATTACATAAAGTCATTAGTATTGACTCAAGAAGTTCGTATTATCAGAAATAGGTTTATGCTATGATATCGATTCCGATAAGGATTGATGGAACAAAGAAGCTTGTGAGTACACAGCTGTTGGTATAAATTAGTGAACTTACCTTAAGCTCGCTCACTCCTTACCAAATAGGGTTCGAAGTGGCCGCCACCAGCTTGCTCACAGATCTGAGTGCCGCGCAGGGTTTCAGCATGGACACGGGACAAGAAAGTAGGGACCTGGATACACTCTGCACGCACGCGTTCTCGATGCGATTCCTCATCTCTGCTGCTGAATTGCACTCGGACACAAACACCTTATCTTTGACCATGGCTGCGGCCCGAATCTTCCAATCCACCGACTTCCAAAAGCTTCGGTGAGGCAGCGTCTGACAGGAAGAATCACATGTGGGGGAGCGCCGTCGTGTTGAAACCACATCACCGTACTCTGGGCTAGAGGCAAAGACATTAAAATTATATTTACAATAGACAGGACATCAAGAGCAAAATCGTAATCCAATACTTCTGGCAAACTGGTTAAATGTCACTTAGTCTAGTGTGGTACCCCTGCGCATCAAGACGTAATTTGTGTCCACTAAGAATAAACATTTTCTAAGGAAATATGCCCGGTTGCGCTTTGCGTTACTATACATCTCGTTATGGTAAAACGACTGGACCTAACTTCGGATTATTTTCGTATGAATTGTTTATATTTTCTCTGTAATTAAAATTTAAAAAATTTCGTAGATAGATCTAGAAAGTTTTCTATTATTGTAATAAGCGCCCTCTATTGTTGAATAGTTTTAGGTACTATTTACTTGTAGAGATGTAGTAATGTTGTTTATCGATGTAGTTATCGATAATATTTATTAAGTTGAAAACTTATTGCTATATTTTATTGACATTTAAAATAAAGCTAAATAAACTTAAATATTTCTATATTTCAAGTTTATTTGTTTTTAACTCTATTTGAACATAATCATGTCATATTGATGAACAAAATTTAATGAAGAAGTACTATTCATTTACCTAGGTTTTTGTTATTTTTGGACTACCATTTTTGTCCTGATTTGGACAATTATCTACGTGGCAAGAAATTTTCTTCCCAGGAGGCAGTTCAGTTTCTGCAGTCTAGAACCTCAAAGTTCTATCGCAAAGGCATAAATGACCTTCATATTAGAAGGCAGCAATGTATACATAATAATGGTAACTATTTTGATAAAATAAATTAGTTGAAAATTAAAAAATAAACAATTCAGATTTTTAGTACAAATCGGCAACTTTAAACTTTAGCGCCTATTATATTAAAATAATTATATAAATAAAAAACTGTAAACAAAAAATATGAAATTACCTATAAACTTTCTGCTTCCTAATTTTTTTGTTTCAAACTATCAAAATTCGAAAACTTCTTTAAATATTATCGATAACTTTATGTCGAAATGATACAAACCCTACTAAAGTTTTTAGTATTGCCATTTAAAAACATTTGCAAACAAACATGTAAAAAGAATAATTTTGTTAGAAACAAAAAGCAAACAAAAATTGCAAAACAAAATGCGCTTTATGGCCTAAAAGGTTTATTATACTCAAAAATTGCAATAAAATGAGTATTATAATAATTCGTAAGCAAAACATATCTAAAATACCAATAGACGGTGTCACGGAAAATGAATAGTAGCGAACAAAATACTAAAACAGTTTTTGATGTTTGTACAAGACAAGTTTCACATAATTTTTTTACTTTTCAATATTTATTTACCCGATTTGAATTATACTAGGGTATTAAATCGGATCTGGCAACATAGACCACACTGGCCACCTACCGGGCAATAGCTGAATATATTTTGTCTCCAAATGTCGATCTAATTTAGCTATATTGTACTAGATGGCGGAACTGAGACATGGGATCACAGTTTTTCTACGCCATTATGACACATGCCCCCTCTATTCATCTTAAATCTCTTTGGCTAGAGGCAACTCGTCGATTATATCCAAGAGGGTTGTACGTAGGAATTCGTGTTAACGAGCCCCGTTTAATCTCTCCGGAAGAAAAATGGGTCCAACAACGAGATCTTTGAAAATTGCAGCCCAAACATTCAGCGACCATCGATTTTGGTGCCCCGTCTGCTGCAATGCGAACGGATTGGTATGGGCCCAAATGTGACAATTACGCCGGTTCCACATTCCGTTTCTGGTAAATGTGGATTCATCAGTCCACATTACATTGGTAGTAAAATTGGAAATTTCGACGTACTGTTGTTGCAGCCACTGGCAATACCTGACGCGGGATTCTCTGTCTGCGGGTAATAACGCTTGCACCTTGTGGATGTGATACGCGCGCTGTCGATCTTTGGGTAAAATGCGATGAAAAGTGTTGTGCGAAACGCGGGTCCTATACCGGTTGCGAACTACTCTAGCTGCCGTGAGTACTCCCAATCGTGGGTTCTGCTGCACGACATCAGTACGTGGTTCGCCACACTGGGTCTAATGGGCCTCCCAGAACCCTCGCGCTGTGACACGATCGGCTGGTTGTCCAAAACACGCTGATACGTTCTTGTAATAACTCTACTATCTATTGGATGACGAGCTTCTGGGTATAGCATATTCCCGTATTCTTGGGCACTGAAATACTGGTTAGGTCCAGCAGACATTTTTAAAATCACACACACTCAACATTCAACAAACACAGAAATCACAAACACACAGAAATTCCTATAATACACTTCGAATATCGACACAAAAAATCGCAAAAAAAAAAATGCGCATCCGTTCGCGACCAACATTGACAATTAACTGACAATTTGACAAAATCAAAAATCCTTTAAAATCGGGGAATTACAAAGGGAAAGTACCTAGGTACTCTGGATGATCGTAGGCCAAAATAAAGGCCACATCAAAATAAAAATCAGAAGGTTAAACAAGACATTTTATTATTTACTAGCTATCCGCCCGCGTGGAGTTCGGTTTTTAGATTTCTCAGTGTTTCTCTACTATATTATGCATTTATTATACATACAAACCTTCCTTAAGAATCACTCTATCTATTAAAAAAAACCGCGTCAAAATCCGTTGCGTAGTTTTAAAGATCTAAGCATACATACGGACATACAGCGAAAGCGACTTTGTTTTATACTATGTATTGATTTAAAATACTTACTATGTAATTATTACTAATAAATTATAAAAAAAATTGAATTAAGACCATTATCTTGTTGAAAAAAAAAACCAATTTCAATCAAATTAAACCAGACAGAACGGCATTTTGCAGTTGTATTCATTTTTAACTGCTCCTTTTTCTTGATTCCACTTTGACCTTCTGATTTCTCTTTGAGATCCAATCCTTTGACAATACCGCAATTCGCGACAAAGAGACCGACCCTTTGGCGGTAAGTACTAATAACTGTCGGCTCGGCCTTAGGATATGCCGCCCTCGCCGCGTGTTTTTTGTAGGTATGACGTTAATCCCTGAAGTGAACTTATCGAATGAGCTGATAGGATAGTTTTTCGAGTTTTGTTCACATTGCGCTTTTTTGTGTAATTAGCGAATTAATAAATTTTTACTTTAAAATCTTATTGGGTTGTAAAAGTGTAGCAATTACGAACTGTCTAAAGTGAAAAAAACTGCATATTTTTTTCAAAAAATCATGAAAAAGCCGACGAAAAATTCCACCACTGAGGGGTTCAGAATCATGTACTGGATCCATGGTACTCGTTTGTGCGTCGATGTCAGAGACACCCGGTATAGGTATGTACTTTTATAATAGTTTGTGTTAATATAGTTTAAGAAAAAAAAATATATAGTGAGATGTGCTCATATTCTCCCCTCCACTTGCCTATAAAAGGCGGGGCATTTCGTCGAGCGGCGCATCCTGGACGACGAGCTGAAGTCCGACCACCAGCCAGTGCTCGTCCGCCTGACTGACCACACCACCAGAGTTGCCCATCCGGCGCCACGTCGACACACGGATTGGGACAAATTCAGGAAGGTAATGGAGGCCACCACGCCCACTCGGCCCGTCGCCGACGCCTTGGACGTGAACGAGTTGGCTGAGGGGCTCACCGCCTGCATCAAGAGCGCCTTGGAAGCGGCGACATGCACATCCACCGCATCACAGGGGCGCTACCAGAAGCTCCCCGCACACATCGCAAACATGATCGCCGACAAGAGGCGTCTGCGCAGGCGGTGGCAACAAACAAGATGCCCCACCATTAAGAACCAGCTCAACCGTGTCACGGACAAGGTTAAGGCCGAGCTACACGCGCACGCATCGGAGAGCTGGGAGTACATTATAGACTCGGCAGACGGCGACTGGGCGTCGGTACACCGGCTGTGCCGACGCCTAAAGAATACCCCAGCCCCGGTGCGCCCGCTACGCAACAGCGACGGGGCGCTACGCTACACGGCGACCGACCGGGCCGAAATATTCGCCGAACATCTGGAGCGTCAGTTCACGCCGAACCCGACAGACGCCCTGGACCATGTCGCAGCAGTGGAGCAACACCTTGGAGAGTACTTCAAGACGCCGGTAGCTCCAGATGAAGACCCCATATTCTTCTCCCCGGGCCAAGTACTGGGGGCAATAAGGAGCACCAAGCCCAGAAAGGCATCCGGTGCGGACGGAATCACAAACACCGCCCTCCGACACCTGCCACCGAAATCGGTGGCGGCAATAGCGCGCCTATACAACGGAATACTCCGCACCGGGACCTTCCCCAACTGCTGAAAGCAGGGGAAGGTGATCATGTTGCCCAAGCCCGGGAAGAACGTGTCAAAGCCGGAAAGCTACCGGCCGATCACGCTCCTCTCCACAACCTCCAAGGTGTTCGAGGCACTCCTGCTGCAACACCTGCTGCCGCACACCACGCCCCGCCCGGAACAATTTGGCTTCCGGGCGGAACACAGTACGACGCTCCAGTTGTCGAGGGTACTGCACACACTCACCGCGGCCATGAACAAGAGGGAGTACGCCGCTGCAGTATTCCTCGACATGGAAAAGGCATTCGACCGGGTCTGGCACGCCGGCCTTATTTACAAGCTGACCAAGACCACCGCGCCTCGTCGCTTGATACAGGTGGTCTCCTCCTTCCTGCAGGACAGGACATTCAAGGTTTCGGTGGAGAACGTGTCATCGAGCGCGCGCCCCATCGGAGCGGGCGTGCCGCAGGGAAGCTGCGTCTCGCCTGCGTTGTACTCGGTATACACCGACGACATCCCCGCCACGCACACTGCAACCCTCGCGCTGTACGCAGATGACGCCGCGTATATCACCACGTCGCTGTCGGCCGACCACGCGGCCATCAAAATGCAGCGCGTTCTGGACGACCTCCCCGACTGGCTCAGCAAGTGGAGACTGTCGGTGAACGCAGGTAAGACGCAGGCTATGATTGTCACGGCACGAGGCGCACTTCATCCACCGAACCTTCAGCTCATGGGGACCGAGGTCGAGTGGACCAGGACCGCCAAATCACACTAAAAAAAGTCATACTCGACAGCCGGCTCACCATGGGCCCGCACGTCTGCGACACCGTCGCGCGGGTTAAGGTAAGCAGAAACCTTCTACGCCCGGTGCTCTCGTCACGCCTCTCCACGCGAGTCAAGCTGGGGATCTACAAGACCTACGTGCGGCCGCAGCTTACATACGCTGCCCCGGCTTGGCTCGCCCTCACGGCCGAGACACACAGAGAGAAGCTCCGGACGCAGCAGAACATCACGCTGCGTCAGATCGTCCAAGCCCCTCGGTACGTGAGGAACTCGGTCATTAGCAGGGACCTGCGTGTCGAGAGCATCGATGACTTCGTTATCCGCCTGGCGAAGGGGATGTTCTCGCGTGCCAGCACCTCCGAGCTCCACCACATTAAAGACATTGCGCCCTGGCACGCGAGGCCTCCCGATAAGAAGAGATTCCCGCGCGACCTCATAGCAGACGTCGCGCTACCGGACTTGACACCCGGGTAGGCCACAAACACAAATACACGTGACCTACTCAGACAAGGATAGACACTATTCATTCGCAACACGACGCCGCCGTGCGCATTTGCGGACTGTATTTATATAGGCGCTATGCGCGCGACGAACACACATGCACTACTCCACATGCAGGCACACACTCAGAATACCGTACGAGCGGTGAACACACACCTACAAACCGCTCGTAACACACACTACCCCCCGTACCCTCGCAGCCTACTGTACATAGCTGGTTGAGCTGTTAGGGGGTCGGGGTAATCACCCGCTGTAGCGGAGCGCCAACCAAAGCCGACGCCCGGTCGCTGATCGACTCTTGCTGGGCCTTCACGGGGGCAACCCGTGATCCAACCTGGTAGGGGTCTGATCGCACGGGCGTCGTGAAACACTTCAGGCGCTCCTACAGCCACACACAACAATGCATACCGTCCACCGCCGGAGGGAAGGCACACCCTCGCGGCGTCGACCTAGGTGTGCGAAGAATGAGTTACAGCACCCCTAGGGTGCAATCCAATGACGGGTCTCCATTTTTGGAGGCCGAGAGACCGACTCCACGGTCATGGGGCCATAAAGGAGCCCCCAAACCGTCTCCTCGCGCCCCCAACTCGGGGTCGCAGAGAGAACCACGAAGCGAGCGGCGCATCCGCGCGCTGTTGTCCTCGCCGGCGACTTTAACTGTAAACTGTAAGCACCCGGCGTGGAACTCGGTGCGGACCAACACGGGTGGCAGACGGCTCTTCGCAGACGCGGAAGCCTCCGACTACAGGGTGTCCGGCCCGGAGACGCCCACCCACTACCCGGACAACCCGGCGTATATGCCGGACGTGCTGGACATCGTGATTCATCGGGGGCTGTGCAGCCAGATCACCCAACTGGTGATCGACGACGAGTTACAGTCGGACCATCAACCTGTACTCGTCGTCCTATCGGGGACGCTGACCCACCTGAAACCGCTAGCGCCACGTCGACGCATAGACTGGACGAAGTTCGCAGAGGAAGTAGAGGCCGCCACGCCGGCTCGGCCAGTAACAACCACATTTTGAAGCCGGAGAGCTATCGGCCGATTACACTGCTGCCGACAGTCTCCAAGGTGTTCGAAGCACTCCTACTGCGACACCTCCAGCCTCACATCGTGCCGCGGCCCGAGCAATTCGGGTTTCGGGCGGAGCACAGCACGACGCTCCAGCTGTCGAGGGTGCTGCACCACGTCACGGCCGCTCTAAATAAGAAGGAGAGCGCCGTTGCAGTATTCCTCGACATGGAGAAGGCCTTCGACGGTGTAGGCGCGCCCCGTCGCGTTGTAAAGGTGGTCTCCACTTTCCTCTCCGACAGGACCTTCCGGGTGGTAGTCGACGGGACGCTATCCGCCCCCCGCCGTGCTCGCGGGTGTACCGCAGGGCAGCTGCCTGTCGCCTGCGTGCTACTCACGTTACACCGACGACATCCCCACTACCTCGGAAGCGATGCTCGCGCTTTACGCTGACGACACCGCGTACATCACTACATCGCTTAATGCGAAGTACGCGGATGCAACGTGTGCTCGAGCTCCTTCCCGAGTGGCTCTCGAAGTGGCGGCTGTCGGTGAACGTGGGAAAAACGCAGGCGATACTATTCGGATACGCGTAAGAAGATCTTCCAATAAACTTTGTGAAGTAAAGCCACAATGTTTCGTTAATTTTTTTAACTCTGCAAGGTATTCTGCAATACCTACTTTCTTCTTTACGTTGCAAACGTTGGCGAAAAATATAACGTTCTGCTAGTATGCTGGGTTTGGGCTGTAAATGACCTTTCATTATTGATACAAGTTCATTATAAGTTTTGCTTGAAGGTTTCGCCGGCGTACACAAATTCAGAAGTAGTTCATAAGCTTCACCGCCTATCACAGTTATGAGGGTTGCTACTTTCAACGCCTCCTTGACGTCGTTGACCACAAAATACTGCTCCAGTCTATCAATGTACAGGTCCCAACTGTCTCGGGCCAGGTCAAACATTTCCAACTTGCCGATCGACATTTCAACAAAATTGCTTCACTATCACAATATAGCACTCGTGAGTTCTGTAAATCCTCGTCGCCACTGAGAAATCCCGTAGGACTAGGGAGCACTGTCTAGCGGGTTTGCAATTGAAACACGTCCGTTCTTAATCACTTGTATTCGAAGACAAAGTTACTACCTACCCGAAAATCTAAAGGCAAAATATAAATCTTAATCTACCCTCAATACATACATCACAGTTGACTTGGACAGTTCTCTTTTATTTTGCATACGTCACTTCAATACTCTACCCTCCGCAGACCTGCTGTAATATTTGCTGCATCGTGTTGTCAACATGGGCTCCGCTGTGTGGCGCATATCTTGGCGTATCCATAAACATGGGAACGGCATATCATGTAAATTCCGTCTATAAATTCGTGAAAATGGCTGTTTCTTGAACTAAACATTTTAAAAGCAGGGCAACACTAAATCTTACTAAGTACAAGTACATCGGATGTCATCGGCAGTCATCGATTTGTTTTGTGACTTTTACTGAAATTTGTATTAAGTTTTGTTAGAAATTACATATTATTATTTTTAATCTTTCAGGAAAATGTGAGAGTAAACCCTTTATCAAGATATGTATGAGTTAGTTATTCGCTTATGTGAAGATAACAGGCTGATGACAGCAGTGGCGGTGACGTTGTCAGTGACGCAGCTGACAATGAAAATACTTTTTAACGAAGAATATTTGGAATCAGATGATGAAAGCAATTATTATGTTTTGTAATACTTTTCATTGGTAAAAACACGTTAAAAAATATAATAATAAATATGCATGTTTTTTTTTTGTTTTACTCACTTTAATTAAACGCCAGAGACCATAGATTTGTGTTTTAATTAAAACCAGTTTTGCTTCTATTACAAAATAATATGCTAGTATCAACATTATTTCAGACAACAGGATTGCTATATGCACGACCGCAGCGCCCTCATTTATTTTCACGACTTTATAGACTGATTATATAAGGATACATATACAATACAAATTTGCAATAATATAAATACTCATGCTCCATTATAAACCACAGTATGCATACAAATAACTAGTATAAATACGATGAAAATTGAAAGAAATCCATGTGAATGATTAATACTATCAATTAATTTTATATTTAAGCCGTACGGAGGACGGGTCTGAGCAGTTGTGTTGCGATGTGTGCCGAGTACGATGCGTCAAATGTTGTTGTGCCGGGAGTTTGGTCGTGGAGGGTCTCCACATCAATCTCCCTCTGGCGCAGCATCGTTGGTCGTGTTATTGGGTCTAACATTGCACCACCTCGCTCAACTGCCGTCTTCCTTCCTATTCACTAAGGGTTTTTAAGCGAATGGGCCTAATAAATTAGCGCGCTTTACCATCAACGATTGCATCACTGCTTACCATCAGTCAGGATTACAGTCAAACGCTAGTTTATAATTCATTTGCAGCAATGGGTGGAGTAACTAAATACTAAAACTTAAATTATTATTTTTTACTACTTTAATCCTTACTAACATTATAAATCGGAAAGTGAGTTAGTTTGTTCCGCTTTCACGCAATTTCAATTTCAAAGCAATAGGTTCAGTAGTTACGCTACTGAACCTATTGCTTTGAAATTTTGCAGACGTAAAGTTAGAAGTCAAAATCAAAATTGATATTCCTGATGGAAATCTAAAAAGCGCGATATAACCGAATTCCACGCGGGCGAAGCCGCGGGCGGAAGCTAGTTTATAGTGATCGTACGGAGAAAACAAAGTGTTGTATATTTTTTGAAGTTTTTGTAATCCAAATAGAACATATGCAACATTATTTTTATGTTTATGCGAACCCGAAACACGTGTCCTGTATTTTTAAGTAATGAATTCAACGAATGAATGAACAGTTTTTTAAAATTATTACATAGATATGTACATAATTTGAAAAAGATATAATGAAAAACCACCAAGTTATGAGCTTGCTATTCTACTTGGTTGTCCCAACAAAAATATGGTTAAAGGTCCGTACGGGCGGGCGAGCGCGGGCGTTGACCTCTGGCGTCGGCTGTAATCTATCGTAACCGCTCGGTAACCACTCTGCGGTCTCACTCTAAATGTACTTGGGAAAAAATATAACAAGGTGTAAAAATGATTGGAATCGATTCAGATGCTTAATCTGAACAAACCATATTCAGGTTACGCATAAACAAAAAATAACGTTATATATGTAAAAAAAAAATCAATAATAGACCTACAATGAATTATTTGTCATTTAAATTCAATTTAACTCTAAAATTCAAAAATCGCTACATTGTCCCTATTAAGTTGGCCACCTATGGTAAATGCAAGATAAAAAAAAAAAAAAAAAAAAACTAGTATACACTTAACGTATATATTTATTGTATAATCTATGTAAATAGTACACTGTAGACTACCTACATTATTTCTTTATCCTTCCCTTAGAATTTCATCCAAAGGTTGTCTGTAAAGATCGCTCTTAGCGAACGCCCATTGTGTCACCCTTTGTAAAATATTTTATTTATGTTCTGTAGTCTATATGGTGTACATAATAAAGAGTATTCTATTCTATTAAAATATACACAGAAAAAATACTAAAAATCTATACATTACTAATATAAAGGTGTCTCTGACATCGACGCACAAACGAATACGACGAGGTGGAATTTTTCATCGTTTTTATCTCGATTTAAAAAATAACATGCCGTTTTTTCACTTTAAACCGTTCATAATTGCTATATTTTTATAATTCAATAAGATTTTAAAGAAAAAATTAGTTAAATCGCTAATTACACAAAAAAGCACCATGTGAACAATACTCGAAAAACTATCCTATCAGCTGATTTAATAGAGTTCACAACAGGGGTCAACGTCATACCCACAGACACGAGCGGCGGCACGCTTGCAACGTTCAAAGGCCGAGCCGACGCATTTTTTAAACACTGTTATCTCTGTAACCGCTCATTAACGACATAAATGATTATCATAATTTTATTAGTGGCATGCGGTGTAGCCTTTTCGCGAAGTTTGTGTTACGATGTCAGATACCCTGTATAAAGCTGAAGAGTTTGTTTGTTCGCGCTAATCTCGGGAACTACTGGTCCTATTTGAAAAATTATTTTTGCGTTGGATTGCCCAATAATCCAGGAAGGCTTTAGGCTATATAACATCACGCTGCGACCAATAGGAGCGGAGCAGAACTAAACCACGCGAACGAAGTCGCTGGCGGCCGCTAGTAATACTATAAATATAAAAGCGCGTCGTGGATGGAATTATTAAGTACGTAGGATTGATGCTTAAAAGTTAGCGATCGCTGTGTTTGCGACTATTGTATATTGTAACGCAAGAGCGATTAGACCCAGTGGCGGGCCTACCATATAAGCCCAGATGCCCGGCTTGCCTTCCCTCAAGCCTCACCCCCAAAAATAAAAAAAAAACAGTAAACAGAAGAAAATAGTTTTCAAACTAAATTTACGTAGACGTAATTAAAAATACAACGCATAGCGCCACTCAGTAAACGCGCCCACGGTCGCACAAGGTCACGGCTCAATATCTATCTCACTCGCACTTGCGGGCTCTTACCTAGTGCAAGCCAGGTTTAACCTCGCTTGCAATGCACTCTTCTTTCGTTCCGTAATATGAAGTATCTAGTAACATAAGTATACATATAACTATTGACATTTTATATGGCTGGATTTTGCTCAATAAAGCACGGCTTGCATATGACGTTGTACACAACGCACTGTTGGATCAGTGTTGCCGTTTTAGTTTGTTGATTTTTTAGTAGTTAAGTACGATAATTTTCATTTATTTTAAGTTTGTGGGCTGATGTCACCGAAATAGAATATATTACACGAGGGAGTCCCAGGTATAATAGATTATTAAATTGGCTCATTCATGGACTGAATATAAGTAGTTTTCTTCGTCTTTCACGTTCGTTGATATTAAATATGAATGAGTGATAAAGTTATAGTTAAATACATCGAGTATATACTATACTTACTTAGTATGTATTATACTTTTTCAATAACATTCGCTTTTTGACTCATTCAAGTGAAAAAAAGGGTTAAGAAATTTCTGTGACAAAAAAAAAATATTTCTTTCATTGTAATTCAAGCGTTTATAAAAAATACCTAGTATAAAACAAAAACTGGCCGTGTTACACATGTGAAATAGTTTAGCACTTTCTTGCGGGTTTTATTTTTTGTTATATTTTTTTCATATCTGGTAGAATTTTCAGATAATTAAGCGCTTTTAAAATTCATGGAACGGCAACACTGGGTTTGATTTGTATGAACATAGCTACGATTTGAATAGTTTCTTTGTTGTCATTGAGTTGAGCGGAGTAATTTTTTCGAAGTTTAATTTTGAATTGATTGTGTAAAATGAGTGCAAATCCGTCGGATACCGATAATATTTATGTCCCTTGTGACGATTTCAAGTGTACTTATAGTTTGCTAGGCGGGGGAAAGGTAAATTCTTTAAGTTTTTCAGAGAAAAATAACCTCATATCTTCGCTAAAACCTACGCCGGATTTAAGTATATCTCAAACAAGTAAGTCTCATAAAAGGAAATTCAATAGATCCGTTTATAAAACTAATTGGATTGCGGGCTGTTCCCATTCGAACAAACTTTATTGTTGGTATTGCTTATTTTTTTCAAACGAGAAAAATGCCTGGAATTTTTCTGGCTATGACGATCTTAATAACTTATCTCAAGCCATAAAAAGACATCAAAATTCACAAAAACACTTGAGTGCCGTTATTTCATTTTGTAATTTTGGTAAACAGCGTATCGAAACTTCGCTATCACGTCAATTATCTGACGAAATTTCAAAACATAATTCGCGAGTTGAACATAACCGTAGCGTTTTTCAAAGACTTGTTGATGTCGTTTGTCATTTAGCACAACAAGAATTATCTTTTAGAGGACATGATGAGTCCACATCTTCATTAAATAGAGGAAACTTCTTAGAACTTCTTTGTTTACTCTCGAAATATGACCTTGTTTTAGAAAAACATATGCAGCCCCAAGACACCGGCAAACCGGGCCCGAGCTACTTGTCTAATAAAATTCAAAATGATATTATTCATTCTGTTTCTGAAGTAATGAAATCCCACATTGAGTTGCAATTAAAAAATACTGAATTTGTTTCTGTAATTATTGATGAAACACCCGATGTTAGTAACAAAGAACAGCTTTGCTTTATTTTAAGATATTATTTTGGAAATAACATTTATGATCGGTTTTTAGGATTTATAAATGTGTCAGACAGCCGCACAGCAAATACTCTTTCTAATATAATTTTAACTTTATTAAATGAACTCGGTTGCACCGAAAAACTCATAGCACAAAGCTATGACGGTGCCAGTGTTATGTCAGGCGTCCGAAACGGAGTTCAACAGAAAATCAAGGATATATGTCCCCAAGCAATATTTATTTGGTGTAATGCACATATTCTCAATTTAGTATTGTCTAAATCTTGTGGCAGAATTGGCGAAGTGAGCTCTTTTTTCTCAGCCCTTCAGGCATTAGTAAATTTTTTTAGTAACAGTACAAAACGGACTTCTTTTTATGACAATTACTGTCAAAAAAGATTGCCTCATATTTCAACGACACGTTGGTCGTATACCTCTCGCATTGTTAATACAGTTTTTGAACAAAAAGTCCATCTCATTGAATTGTTCATGGACATGTCCGACAATCCGCAGGATTGGGACGGCGACACTATTTTGTCCGCAGATAACTTTTTAAATATATTGCGATCTTTTAATTTTGTCTTTTTTCTTTCGGTGTTTCACCCTATTTTTGAAAAAACCGACTGTCTCTACAATATAATTCAAAAATCTCAAGTTGATGTCGGTTATTGTGCAAATAAAATAAAAGAGTTTGAATCTTGGTTGCGTTCTGAATTTCATGCAAAATTCGATACTATTTACGAGAACGCTGTGCATAACAACACCCCTCCTCGTTTAAGACGCAACGTTGCCTGCGCGCGGACGGAATACAAGCGAATTTTTGTCGAAATAATAGATAACATTTCTACCGAAATTAATTCTCGTTACTCCGAAATTTTTAAACTAAAATTTTTCCAATTATTAAACAATAAATTATTTGAGCAATACTCATCTAATTTTCCGATAGACGCTTATGAGTCTTTATTAAGCATTTACGAAAACAGATTTGACAGGCAAACCTTAAAAAACCAACTGATTTGTTTGTATTCATCTCCTGAATTGAGGGACCGCGACGTTTTCACATTAATTGATTTCATTAATGAAAATGGCTTAAAAGACGCCTTTCCCCAGCTTTTAAAACTTGCCCATTTGATTGTAACAATTCCCGCTACGTCAGCTTCCGCAGAACGCGCATTTTCTTCGCTAAAGCGTATTCACACATACTTACGGAACTCACAGGGCCAAGAGCGACTTTCTGATCTTTCGATGATCGCGATCGAAAAGCAACTTTTAGTAGAAATCAAACGTTCACCAACTTTTTATTCTGACGTAATAAAATCATTTTTAAAGAAAGATAGACGCATTGATTTAGAATATAAGTAAAAGCTTTTTTTATTTTTTTATTTCTATGTTTTCGAAATCCCATAACTTTGTAGCATATTTAGATCGTTTGCAATTGGACACGCGCCGTTATGAATATATGTAGGGATTGTAGGTAGGTATCTTCGCTCAACACAATGAAAAGAGAAAGGCTTTTTTCGAAGCCGCCGAGGGTATGTCTTTGCTGGTACGTGTTATTCTTCTGCCTAGCAATATCATGCCTTCAGTGTGCTTTGATTAGCTCGCCGTCGTTAGACCACCGGCTTCTTGAAGCGAAGAATATGGTGATGTGGATCACAAAATCTTGTTTTGTAAAGAACGGTAAGAAAACGTATCATGGGCTTGCGTTATCGGTGGACCCTAGGCACGCCACTGATTAGACCGTTGCACACTGGTGAGAAACCGTATAAATGTGATGTTTGTCAGCGTAGTTTTAGGCGCAAGGTTTATTTAACAATGCATATTCACACACATTCTGGTGAAAAACCTTAAAAGTGCGGTGTATTTCAACGCAGTTATAGTTGCAATGTACAATTAAGAAAACATATTCGAATAAATAAACATGAAAACACACCGGTGAAAAACCTTAGGAGGTTTAATATACCTTTCCTATATTAAATCAACGCGGCGTTTATATCGTCAAACATGATTTTTAATTAGAATATGTTTCCTTAATTGTGCATTGCAACTATAACTACGTTGGCATACATCACACTTATAAGGTTTTTCACCAGAGTGTGTGAGAATATGCAATGTTAAATTAAACTTTTGACTAAACTTACGTTGACATAAATCACACTCATAAGGTTTCTCACCAGTGTGTGTACGCATATGTTGTCTTAAATAACTCATGCGACTGAAACTACGCTGGCAAACATTACACGTATGAGGTTTCTCACCAGTGTGTGTACGCATATGCCTTGTTAAATCACTCATGTAACTAAAACTACACTGGCAAATATTACATTTATGAGGTTTCACACCAGTGTGTGTAAGCATATGTACTTTTAAATGACTATTGCAAGTAAAACTACGCTCGCAATCATTGCACTTATAAGGTTTATCACCAGTGTGTGTATGCATATGTACTTTTAAATGATTCTTGCGACTAAAACTACGCTGACAAACATTACACTTATGAGGTTTCTCACCAGTGTGTGTACGCATGTGGATTATTAAATTACTCTTAAGACCAAAATTACGTTGACATACATTACACTCATAAGGTTTTTCTCCAGTGTGTACACGCATATGAACTGTTAGGTAACGCTTATCAATAAAACTACGCTGACAAACAGGACACTTATAGTCTGTTTTTAGTACATTAGAATTAAGTCGATCACATGAGTAAGGCTCTTCAAAACATGTGCCAGGATTGTACGTCCCTTTCAGAGAAGTCGGGTTAACATTCGAATCTGATTTGTCATTTTTAGTTTGCTCAGCTGTTGTTGCATCTTTTTCTTTTGTTCTTCGTACGTTCTGTTTCGGTTTCCTCACTACGGTCGCCCCTGTAAGTAAATATAGTAACTACATATGGAAAGAATATTGACATGCATATGAATCAAAATAATTTACACAAGCGCTTTTTACATTTTATACTAGGATCGAAAATCGGAAATTACTGATTGAACACACCACAGACAGCAGTAAGTTAGACAGCCAACTGATGTGGATCCTCACCCAGAGCACCAAGTCTCTAGAGATTAGGTTGTTTTTTTTTTGCTTAGTTCATACTAACCTTATAAATGTAATGGACCATTGGTTTTATTGAATACTAGCTTTCCTTTTTTAGTGGAATTCGGTTATATCGCGCTTTTTAGATTTCCCTCAGGAATATCAATTTTATTTTCAATAAAAGGTAGCCTATGTCCTTTCTCAGGGTCTACAGATTGTCTGTGCTAAATTTCATCAAAATCTCGAACGTTGCTCGGCCATGGAGTTTCGTACCCCGAGCCAGGCAAAAGGGTCTAACAGACCACGAATGGCGGTGTAAATCGAAAACCAAACTATGGATTTTTTTCGAGCGAGTTCCCAGAGCCTTGTGGTTAAAACACCAGCCTCTCAAGTATGACTGTGCAGGTTCGAGTCCAGGTCAGGCAAGTACCAATGTAGCTTTTCTGTGTTATATGTACTTTCTAAGTATATCTTGGACACCAATGACTGCTTAAAAGGTGAAGGAAAAAATCTTGAGGAAATCTGGACTTTAAGTTTGAAATTGCCAACCCGTAGGAGAGGAGACCTGTGCCCAGCAGTGGGACGGTAAAAAGGTTAATGATGATGCGTTACCAGAGCCGGTACTTTCAATGCGGCATATCGCTTTGGTGTCAGTAAGTCAAACGTCGGAAATTACTCTTTAAATAACAGCTAATACGAACCTGATAAAAACAGTATTCTGGTGAATGAAAAATAAAGAAGCGGACGGCTTTCAATGACTGTATTCGCTATGACCACAGTATCGATTCCAAATAAACATCTTTGGTTTATCAAGAACTATTTTTGTCTTCTGACAACGTTTACACACTGAATAGAACTTTTTCCTGTATACTAGGAACTCAACCGCGGTGGCGCATCCCGACAGCCATGAAAGCACATGGCCTCGGACATTTACAGGTAAGGGTCAAAAGCGCATTACCACTTTTGAACTCTATTGCAATAACAATAAGTGGCAAAAGTGGTACTGCACTTTTGACCCTTACTGTACAGGGCCACTTGTGGGAACATTACATAAAGGCTAATTGATTATATGTATTATGTGATGTATAATCGTTTTCATTTAAAAAAAAAAAACTGAAATAAAATTGAAAACCGTAGCTATGAATATGATTCAAATCAAACAAAGTAGATTTCTTTGTTTTTGTGAGTCCTAATTGCCGGATCTTCCTCTACTACACCAGGACCAACGTGCCGTCAGCGTAACAAACTACACTGAGGTCGATAGGGAGATCGGCGCAAAGCATCTATTCGTACCGGATATCCCACAGACGCGTCATAAGAAGCGATACCTGTGAGATATCGCTCGAGTCATCCATAGATTTTATCTGTTTTTAGGTTTTTTACTGTGGATCAGTAATGGCTGATCTTACACGTGACACCATCTTTTACGTGACAGCCTCCGTGGCGTAGCGGTAGCGAACGCGGCCGTTGCGCAAGAAGGCGCGGGTTCGATCCCCGCACAGTGCAAATATTTGTATGCTTGAATATGAATATTTGCACTGGTCTGGTCGTGCCTCGGAAAGCACGTTAAGCCGTCGGTCCCGGTTGCCATGAGAACATCTAGTGGCAGTCGTTACGGGTTGTTGGAGCCCTCAAAAGTCTAACAATTGGTCTAACTGCAATGCTTAGATATCGCCTTCGGGTTGTGGAGGTCAGACGACAGTCGCTTCACGGAAAATATCGAAGTTTAGCCAAAATCAGCAGTTAGACTGTTAAAGCAGACCCCGGACTCCAAAGCTAAAAAGCTACGGATGCGACTGGGATTACCGCTGAGATGATGATGAGTAATGGCTGATCTTAGCGTTATACTCGTGAATGAGTGCAGATTGTAGGTATCTTGCTTTAAAAAGTGTTGGAATACCCTACGTGTCCAGTACAAGAACTCTTTAGGTCCGTTAGGTAACGCTAGCCTCATTTTATTAGGTGAACCATTGGCCTGTTTGCTTAGCTATATAACTATCTGATAGGTACTTACTTATCGTCTCCATGGCTCTGTCTTTTTTCTTTAGCACTTCTTCGTCTTCCACTTCAGTTTTACAATTAATTACAGGTACATCATCTTTTAAGTCCGCATCGTAATAGTGTGGTGGTAGACCTGCTACATTTAGACATTTATTGTCAAAATTTTCAGGTTCCACCTCTATAAGCAAACAAAAACGATGAAAAGTATTATTTCTAATATAAATATTTCACAACACAATGTCGCTAAGCTTAAGTGGCAGTGGACAGGGCACATTGCTCGTAGAACCGATGGCCGATGGGGCAGTAAGGTTCTGGAGTGGCGGCCACGTACTGGATGACGCAGCGTAGGGAGGCCCCCAACAAGGTGGACCGATGATCTGGTTAAGGTCGCCGGAAGCCGATGAGTGCGGGCAGCACAAGACCGGTCGGCCTGGAAAGCCTTGGGGGAGGCCTTTGTCCAGCAGTGGACATCTATAGGCTGAAGATGATGAACACTGGCAAAGGCTTGAAAGAACTCAAAACATTTTCAAATCAATATGACATGAACAGATCATATTTTTTGTGACGATCTCTACTAGTGATGTGCCGGATCGTCTAAAATGTAGATCCGCGGATACGGATCTGAATACGGATATTTGGTGTCAAGATCCGCAAATACGGATACGGATCTTAACTTTCTTACACAATCGGTGTCGGTGCGCACAATCTAGACTAGAGTTGAGTTTCGACTAGCATTGCGCGGCGGGTCTTCCTTTTCTTGGCGAAGAGTAAAGGTCATAGCACACTTAAACGACTCTGCTCGAACACCGCCCTAAAATAAGGCGACTGCTCGCAGTCCGCGCGGCGACAGATAGCAGACACCCAGCAGTCCACGCGGAGACTGCTAGCAGACGCCCAGCTGTCCACCCGTCGCCCGCTCTAGCTATTCGTGATTGACACAGTTCGCAATCGATTTCTAATGAAGCAACTCGGCTTTTTTACAATGTCCCGATTCACAACGCGTGAAAGAATGAGGAATCGGATTATTTGGTAGATATTGACTAACTGAGCCACAGAGTACTTGAACTGAGCTCCAAGCGGCGACCAGCGGCGAAGCCGCGGGTGCGGCGACTGCTAGCAGTCTCCTCGTGGACACCGCGCCTACCGCTCGGTTACAACCAGCCGCCAGCGAAGCGTCAACTACCGAGCAGTCTGACGGCGGTAAGCTCGCTGACAGCGCGCTGTCTCCTAATTTATGATGTCAATGTAAAATATATCTAATATTTAAAGCCCATATTTGAATAATATTCTTTTTGTCAGGTGGGAGCAGAGTCGTTTAAGTGTGCTATGACCTTAAGGCGCTCTAGCGATAACAATTGCTTAAAATTGTTAGATACTAAACCAGATCTATTTTAAATAATTGTGAACCATCAGAATCTCGGCATTAGCGTCGCCAGTGCGCCTTACCCTTCGCCATAAAGAATTTTATCTAAAAATGTAATATTAATAAGGTAAACAGATCCGTAAAAGATCCGCCAAAAAGTAATGGATATGGACACGGATACGGATTTTTTCTTCTACCTCAGATATCCGCGGATACGGGGATCCGGCACATCACGAATGCCTACTAGTCAACTAATACCGCAAGCCACGTCAAAAAACTTTTTTATTAATATAATTATAAACTAGTGCTTGACTGCAATCCCGCCTGATGGTAAGCAGTGATGCAATCGTTGATGGTAAAGCGCACTAGTTTATTAATCCTATTCACTTAATAAACTTAGGAATAGGAAGGATGACGGCAGTTGAGCGAGGTGATGCAATGTTAAACCCAAGACCTACACGACCAACGATGCTGCGCCAGAGGGAGATTGATCTGGAGACTCTCCGCGACCAAACTCCCGGCACAACAACATTTGGCGCAACATACCCGGCACACATCGCAACACAACTGCGCATCACAACGAATCGCTTGGCGGCAAGACCTTGTCTGGTGGGTGGTAACTTCTGCCGGCAGCCGATGTTATGGCCTACCACCGAGAAATCACAAACAACTTCATATCATCCAATTGTGATGGGTGTTGAGTAGACGAACCCCGCAGGGGGTGCCCTTAGTGCGTAGTCGCCTAATTTTAACGTAGTTTTAAGTGCCCCTGGCTGGAGGCTTTAATTTTAATTAAGGCATCCACAGGAAAGTCCGGTTAAGTAGTTACGGCCTCTAATGGCCACCAACGAGATGCCATATCAAAAAAAAAAAAGTGTTGAGTAGACGAAGATGTGCTACATTTTTTGATGGGGCGGGTACTTTGAGATTTAATTTACTTGACCCATGAAGTAAGAGAATGTAGAGTGTAACGTTATACTATCATGTCCATTGTCAGAAAAAGCTAGAAAACTGTACATACTGGCATTTTATATTTTAAAGTACGTGTTTAGGATAAAAAGGCCGGTATCCCAATCGGACAAAACGGAAGCGGGGGCTGGCGATACAGAGTTGACAACTGAAATGGTAGTCGGAAAAAAAAGATGGCGGATCCATGGGTGCGTACGGGCACGTCGTCGCTCTGGGTGCGATGTAATAAGTAAAAATTCTCGCGACAGCGCGTGCGGTATACGGTATAAGGTGTAATTACATGCTTTTTATTAGCTTCACTTGTATGTTTGTTTGTTTGTCCGTCTCTAACTTTTTGGAGTACGAGTGAGCGGCTCATTACTGTAAAAGTCCCACCGTTTTCAATACGTTCGTTCGTCTTTTTTTAAAGAAAACCCTGTCCGATCCGTGAAGGTATTGTTAGGTATCGATAACTGATACTACTAATGCCCACAAAGACAGGCTAACCTTAAAAAAAAAAAATCCCCCTAAAAAATAACTATTATTTCGCAAAAAGAGGTAACTTAATACATGTGCGGTAAGCAACCCCTTTCCGCGGGCGGCAGGGGGCAGGGCACGCGGCACCTGTGACGTGTCGCGTCCCTATTCGCTTATAATAATACCGGTGTTTTCACTTTAATTAAAATTACCAAATTTCGGGGAAATTGGAATTAATTCAAGGGAAAAAAGGATTATTTCAAAATTCATTAGTATTGTTACTATGATGATTATGTAAAATTTTATATTATATTTGGTCAAGTGTTTACCTAACCTTTAATAACCTTATGGGTCGGACAGGGTTTTCTTTACATATTGTATAGAGGGCACGTAACCTCTATGACAATCATCGATCAACCAACATCATCATGCCGGTCGACCGCTTGAAACATAAAATCATCTAAATTCAGCATAAACCCGTGCATCCGACAACAAAAGTGAATAGTGTCCATCGTGGGGGCACCCCACGCACCAGACGGAGAGAGAACAGCTGGATACTGCCGTAAGTCCCATTCTTACTTCCTATTCATACATTTCGGACGTGCTTAACTATAAGTTTCCCAGAAAGTCGCGCCTCGTGACGCAGTTCAATGTATCGAAGGGAATAATCAACCATAATATCAAACATTTTTTGTTCCTACGAGACGGATTTCGAAACAGAAATGAAACATATTTTTTATGACGATCTCTGCCAGTCAACTCCTACCGCTAGCCAAGCCCTGGGATTGGGGTAATTTATTATAGAGGTTGTCTTCCTCGCGGCCCGGGCCTCAGTGGTTCGGACCCCCGGTCCTGAACTCAAGATTACGGGTTGGCCGACGCCGCCCCGGCGTCCCCACGCTGCCGCCGGCTATGGGAGACGCAGCGCGAGCATGGAAACCTTCCACCACCCACAATTGGATTGTATCCTAAAAAATAATTTAATTTCCATCACATAGATTTATAAAAAATATTGAACACGGATTTTTTATTTTTTCTTTCATTCAAATACTTAGGAAGATATATTGATTTGAAATGTCGCATGACGTCACGCCGTGATACAAAATATACCACGCCGTGACGTAATTAGCCCCCACGCCGTAACTTTAATACGCTATATCTCAGTAGTTTTTGGTAATTTCGACAAAATAAAAATACGGGTCTTAATTTTTTTTTATTATCTACCAGCTTTCCGCCCGCGGCTTCGTCCGCGTGGAGTTCGGTTATATCGCGCTTTTTAGATTTCCCTCGGGAATAACAAACTTTTCCGGGATAAAAGGTAGCCTATGTTCTTTCTCAGGGTCTAAAGATTGTCTGTGCCAAATTTCATCAAAATCGGTTGAGAGGTTTAAGCGGGAAAGCGTCACAGACAGACAGAAAGAGTTACTTTCGCATTTATAATATTAGTATGGATAAGACGGACTAATTGTTTTTTTTTTTTTTTAAACCTTGGATACATCCCTATAGTGGGTGCAGCGGTGAGTACAGCCCCTCCCCAGTATACGTTCACTCACCTTCCTCTGTAAGCAGGGGGGTGGTAGACGTAAAGACCCATATAGCCAGGTTCCCTTCAATTTCAAGGTTCCTTTCTAAGTGTGTTAAAAATTAGTCACCAGCTCAGGGTGCGCCACGAGGAGGCTCTTCAACATGCACCCCTGGAATGCTTCCCTGATGCAACTCCAAGGTAGGGTGTTGAAGGCGTTGATGATGTCTACAAACACTGCCATGACCACACCCGGAGCCACAGCATCCCGTGTCGTAAGAGCTCGCATGCGCATGATGGCGTCCACCGTAGAGCGCCCCCTGCGGAAGCCAAACTAGCTGTGCGCCATATCCGGCCCCGCCAGTTTTGCTACACTTGGCTGAGTATTATGCTACTTCTCCCGGATGGTCTGGATGCATTTTATTTAAATGATCTGGTAGTTTTGAAGACTTCGTCGTTTCATTCAAAAATGGTTTTTAAGGTCTGTTTTTAGACTCTAAAGCAGTCTGAAACTGAGATGCCAAGCGAGCATGCGACCTTGAACACCATCTAATTTAAAAGTTATGCAGCGCCTTGGAGCCCTGGAGACTCTTCCAGTTAGGCAACGGACGGAGTGCATGAGTTACATTTTGGGGGCAGATGGTAATAGCCCCAATTTCTGATATTGGATCGCTTCAGTGGCACTGAAAGGAATCGACTAAATACTGGGCCAGAATGAATACATGTCATCATCATCCGGTAGGCACGTGCCAGCCACACCTTCGTCTGGTCGTTCCCATCCCCTATAAACCCACCTTTCATTGCTCTGGAAGGTGCAAACCACCTAGCCTTCTGGGACCTTCAAAGGAAACTCAAATCCAGAGAAGAAGTCACCATTCCCCCCTTAATCCGACCGGATAAAACCATCGCCTTTGACGATGACGACAAGGCTGAATGTCTAGCCATCAGCCTAGAAGCCCAATGCTCCCCTAGCGCTCAACCAGTAGACCCAGCTCACCTCCTGAAGGTTGACGCAGAGGTCGAACGCAGAGCTTCCCTCCCACCCGTCGAAGACCCTGAAGATCCTCTGCCTCCCGTCACTCCAGACGAAGTGCAGGATATAATCAGAGGCCTCAAACCCAAAAAAGCTCCCGGTTCTGACGGCATCACCAACAAAGTGATCCGACTCCTCCCCGCCCACCTGATCATCCTACTGGCCACCATCTTCAATGGAGCCATGGGCAACAATATCTTCCCACAAACGTGGAAGGAAGCGACCGTTATAGGCATTCCTAAGCCCGGCAAGCCAAGATCTGAGCCTTCGAGCTATCGCCCCATCAGCTTGCTAAAAGTCCTCGGCAAGGTATATGAAAGGCTTATTTATAAGCGTCTCAGAGCCTTTGCCGAGAACAAGGGCCTCATCCCCGACGAACAATTCGGGTTCCGCTCTCGGCACTCCAGTGTCCAACAAGTCCTCCGCATCACCGAGCATATTCACGCAGGATTCCTACGTGGTATGAAGACAGGTGTTATTTACTTCGATATAGCGAAAGCCTTTGACAAAGTCTGGCACAACGGCTTAATATACAAGCTGTACCAACTCGGCGTGCCTGACCGTCTCGTGCTCATCCTGCGAGACTTCCTGTCAAACCGAACTTTCCGCTACAAGACCGAAGGAGCTGTCTCCCCCTCCCACCTCATCCGGGCCGGAGTCCCCCAGGGCTCCGTACTGGCCCCTCTGATCTTCACGCTATTCACCAGCGACATCCCCAAAAGTAAAAAGGCTCACCTCGCTCTCTTCGCAGACGACACAGCCATTTACTGCTCAGGAACCAACCCCAATCAAATAAAACTAAATCTCCAGACCGCTGTCAACGCTCTTGCTGACTGGTTTAAAAAATGGAGAATAGAAGTCAATCCCGAAAAGAGCCAAGCGGTACTCTACTCGAGACCGCCGCGCAAACCCACCCTTCCCCGACCAATCATCATGTCTGACAAGCCGATCCTTTGGGAAAAGCGAGCCAAATACTTAGGTGTTATCCTAGACGAACACCTCACCTTCGGAGAGCATATAAGGACGGTACGCTTGCGCGCCGCCTACGCTCTCTCTCGTCTCCACTCTCTCCTCAATCCGCGCAGCAAGCTGTCCCTCAAGTGCAAAATGCGCCTGTACACAGCCTGCATACGCCCCATCATGACATACGCCTGTGCAGTCTTCGCACACGCCAAGCCCAGTCATATCCATAGGATGCAGACACTCCAAAACCGCTTTCTTCGCAGAGCAACAAACGCCCCTTGGTTCGTCCGAAATGAGATCCTCCATCTAGATCTCAAAATCCCCACTATCCAGCATTTCATGAAACGCCTCTCCAAGCGTTTCTTTGACACAGCCGCTGTACATCACAACCCTCTGGTTGTCGCGGCAGTAAATTACTCCCCCTCCAAAATTAGCAAGCTTCGCCGACCTAGGCATGCTCTCACCGACCCTGATGACCCCATTACCCTCCTCCAAGAGGCCAATAGGGCCACTAGTACAAAACACAAAAAACCGACCTACCGACCTCGCCGCCGAGGTCCGACGCGACGCGTTCAACGTAGTAATCGCCCCCCCCGTCCCTTGTCCGATGTAGGCCAGCCCGCGCCGCAGCTGAGCCAGTAAATATAAATTCCCAACTATGACCTCTGAGTTTGTTTCGGACGTTTCTTCTCAGAGCTAGTACTAGGAAACGCCGCGGTCATCAAACCGAAATAAAAATAAAAATTCGATCCAGCCGTCCCTTGCTGTTCTTCTAGCGACACCCTAAGCCGAGGTTCGTACCCCACAGGGGGTGCCCTTAGCGTGTAGTCGTTTAGCTTTTAGTAGCCCTGGCTGGAGGCTTTAAATTCACTTAAGGCAGCCACAGGATAGTCCGGTTAACTAGTACCGGCCTCTCAAGGTCAACTAGGAGATGCCATATTAAAAATAAAAAAAAATAAAAAAAAAAAAAAATCTGGAAGGTGCGAGTCCGGGTGTACCGTTGTGCTTGCCGTTTATAACATACGAATACGGTTCACCCATGCATTCGCTCCGTGACGTGGGCCATATAATCCTGAGGGTTGGTATTTGTACCTGAGCACGCTCGCCTTATGAAGCGCATTACTTTAGGACGAGTATTACCCTCCTTGAAGCAGATTAGTTTACCGATGAGTGTTTTGGCCCCACCAATACGGCGTTCAATCCTGTGCTGCCAAACTGGTACGACTGGTTTCTATCGTGTAGCTCTAGAGTGACTGGATAAATTGTTGTACAGTAAGTACAACGACAGTCGAACTCATGTCAATTTTTAAATGAATGGAACTAATGATTGAAACGAAATGTCACAAACACTAACGTCAAAGCTACTGTCAAGTATCAACCATTACACATGGTGGAAAGTTTGACGTATGCGTTAATGATTGAACAGTGTTGCCCAAAAAGCTGAAAAGCTACGGATGCGACTGGGATTAACGCTGAGATGATGATGATGATGAGTGTTGCCCAAAAACATAAAACCGGTAAATAATCACTTTTACATTTTTTTACTGGTAGTTTCATTATCGGGAAAATTGGCGGTTTACCGGTAAAAATGAAAACCGGAATTGCATGCCCTAGTCGACAACTCATGCAGTCGGAGTCTAAGTCTTCCTAGCTAAATAAAAATACAAATTACCTCCCAAGCCTCTCTCTACATAACGCCCCCATTTTTTTAGTCTCTTACAAACCGCACCGCCTCTTTGTGGGCGTTGCCGCCCACTTTGAGAAAGTCTGGTTGGTTTAATCTACGCGACGATCTGGTAACGTTCACAGGGTTGGCCCTGTTGGCATGATCGCACAAGACAGGGAGGTTTGGAAGGAAAAAGCAGAAGCTTTTGCCTAGCAGTGGGACACAATGTAAGATAATAAAAAACAACTTAACAGTCATATTGATAGAACTCAAAATTGCCCATTTAACCAGTTACGTTCTTTAGGCCCGTTAGGTAATGCTAGCCATCAGTGTGCAGTTTGTGGCCTGCCATCGGACGCGCCCCAAAACCAGACGTGGGAACCGCTTCGGCGGTCATGCGTGCGGCGCACTATGGGAAAATCGCGTATGTTTCGTCTCAAAACTCCGTATCTCAGTTATTTCAAAACTAAATGATCTGTAATTTTGCATACATATACGTGAATGTATAAGGTTTAAAAGAAAAAATAATAATTTTGAAAATTATGTTTATTAATTTATTTAAAAAATAAAAAATAAAAAAAATACATGCATTTATAAGAAAATATACTTTTTTTAAATTTACTTACATAAAATAGAATTAAATATCATTGTATAAACAGTGTCTAACGAGAAAAAAATAATGTACAAAATTCAACAATCTCCTACAGATTTTCGTTGACAGCAAGAAGGGACTTGGCTTCATCGAAAAGTTCTTTCGATATTGTTTCTGAGGTATTTCTCAAACTTGATATATATGGATCAGAAGTGTACAATAAGGTATGGAACACGTCTGTATTGGTAGCCGCTCTTGAACATTTTCTAGAATGATGAAGTCTAAACTTTTTGTAATCCTTGTTGCGGGATTCTTGAGCGTCTTCGGACAATTGTCCGATAGGTAATATAGCATAGTACTCAATGATTTTTTCTCCGTGAATAAGTACGAGTATTTTATGTACGGAGGAAGGCATATAATACCAATTATAATTATTTACGTACAGTTGGGCGGTACTTTATGCGTATTCACCGAACTTTTTTGAATCAATAGCCATTCCAGATGACATAGTTTGTAGTATAATGTACATTCGTTTTATAAGTTCTACGTCTACACCTGTAATGTCTGCAGAGCAAGAGTAATTCTGAAAAAATCTCCGAGCTGTGTTGCCGTCATTACTATTTCCAGTGCCTTGTCGAGGTTTATCGATATGCAGTCCCATTTCCTCCCTCAACCGCTTTTGTACCAGTTTTTTTCTTTTCGTCTTTGTTTTTTTTATTTTCTGGTGTAGTGGCTGACCACTTTTGGAAAGACAAGTTATATGAAATGTGTAAAATCATCTCCATACTTCTAATCCAAGCGTGTAGTGTTGACAGTCCATATTGAAATGAACTTTCATTCACATCTCGTGTCCTAACTGCCTCTAAGTTATTCATTTGCCGAGGAGTAGCACCACAAATTGTACAAGAAGCGCTCGAAGGAGTTTCAGTTAAAACTTGTGCTACTTTACCATCAATCATGGTTAAAAATAGGTTATGAGTAATTTCAATTACTTCACCATTCTTATTTATCATGGAAGGAGACAGGTTTTCAATTTGATTTTTGATATCAGCCACAACAGAAGCGGTTTTTTCAGGAGTTTCTTTGGCAAATTCTATCAATATAGGTCATTTTTCCAAATAACAATATTAGTTGTCTCATCTATGAGTCTAATGGGTACAACTGAAGCAATAAAAAGGTTCGCATCTGATGTGAAATCGCTTTCTTCGGGCAAAACTTGCTTGTATTCACTTTGCCCTGATGACCCGTCACAACCCCATTTGCAGAATAGTTTCAACTGTCTTAAACCGTTTTTGTAAACTGAACCAATTAGTAATATACGTGCCACAGTATGATCCAATAAGTCTTGCAGATTGACTTTTGCACTTATGTTAGTAATGGTTATGCTCGAATCTGGTGGGTAACACATCTTCTTCGCTTCGGCTAAAGTTGGATAAGAAGGAAACACTGAGCAGTTTTTGTCCGCCAAACAAATACGAAGTTTCCCATACTGTTCTTTGTTAAGGTCTAAGTCAATAAATATCCGCAGTGCTTCTTCCTTTGTAAAAGGTATAACATCTTCAGGGTTCTCAGTTATGAATTTAAGAAACTTTTTCTTATCATTTTTTGACGCAGTTCGTATAATATTAACAATTGTGGCCTCCTCCGTCTCACCCATAGACCGCAACTCCTGAGTATATGCATTGAGCACACAGTCCAGTCCGTACTCTTGTATTAATTGCATGTTTTTTCGTTTCTTTGTTTTTTCTGAAGATGCTTCGTATGGTTTCGATGGTCTGCCACCTGCACTGCTTCCAGACGTATTAGGGTCATTAACTGTGACTCGACACTCCAGTGGAACACGAAATTCACCATTTAACCAGTCGACGTTAATACTTTCAAAGCGTTCTCTTTTCCGGGATGCATTTCTCCAGCGTTCGTTACATTTAGATACCAAGTTTCTTTGAATGTAGGAGACCACAGTATTCATATTCTCTGGTGACAAATTGAAATTTTCTTGCAAGTAGTTTTCTATATTATTCCCATTTATCAACAAATTGCACAACTCTCGTTTACTACAAACAAATTCACCCATTATTTTCAAATCAGATAACTTCTGTGAATATTTGAAAATAGGTATTAACTGCTTTTTTAAGGCAACTGAATTTCTGATGAACAACTGTGGATGTTTCAGGGTTCGCCTTTCTTTTATAGGCCAATGAATTAGTGCTATGTGCAAAAAGATAAGAAACTAATATTTGCACTCTTCCCATAACCAACCTGTTTTTAATTTGACCCTAATTGATATAGTGACCATATTTTATCAAATATGGTGGTCAAAACTATATCAAAACCACAAATAACTATAAATAATAATGACCATTTTATCAATTTGACCTTAATAGATAACAGATGATTATGTGAGCAGTAAAAAGATATTGGAAAAAAATTATCTCGCGATATGTTTTGGTACCGTGTCAGAAAAGGCGCAAGTATGCGCAACTTTTTTTTTTCTCCTTGTGTAAACTAATGTATAAAGATCGTAATACAACAAATATCTCGACAGCGGCAAACAGCGGTAAACGGGTAAGTCTCGTTAAAAAAAAAAGTAACCTGAAAATTATACCATCTTAAACTACATTGGTTAATTTTAATTTATTTATTTATTATATATTATATTATTTAAGAAACGTTATAAGGAGATTATAAGCATTTCAAAAATGTATAATACTTATACATTTATAAGAAAAACTTTCGAGTAATGTCTCGTTGAATTGTAGTAATGTATTGTGCCAAAATCACATCATTGAACATGAGTTAGCTTTGATGCCTTTTTATATACATTATGGTTAGCAAAAAATAATTAAAAAAATATAGAAAAGAAAGCTTATTTATAAGACTAAATTAATTAATTAGTTCTACTCCATAACAACGACTTTCACGTGAAACGGTTTTGAGACGGCCTTGTATGGGGCTTTCCCATAGTGCGGCGGGTCGGCAGCTGACACGACCCGAACTCCGGGTCGCCGTCGGACATCCCAGGTTCCTCACTGAGAGGAGCTGGGGCTCCGCTTGCCTGCGTGCAAGCGAGTGGGGCTAAGAGAAAGGACACCTTGCTAAAAAACCCTTTGATGCTGCGTCTTCTCGCACAAGAAGACGTACCCAGCCCGGCCCCTCACTATGGAGGGACCACTGTGGGCCCGCCTTCTAGGCGGGGGATAGTAGCGCAGGCTCTGCTATTTCCCAAGACTTCGCCACTAAGGCTAAGTCGATGTGCCGCTGTGGTTTTAGTGGGTATTCCCGGCTTCGGCTGGGCGAGACCCACACACGCCCGTCGCCTAGCTCGCGGCGGGTATGGTGCGTAAAGGCATTTCACCAGTGTCAAACAAAAAAAAAAGTAATGCTAGCCACATTCTATCAAGTGAACCATTTTCCTTTTTGCTTAGCTAGATAAGTGACAAATACTTACTTATTATCATCCTGGCTCGTACTTTTTCGTCTTCTACTTCAGTTTTAAATTTCATTAAAGGTACATCATCTTCAAAGTCTGACTCAGAACAGTGCGGTGGTATATCTGATACATCTAGACAGCTATTGTCTAAATCTTCGGGTTCTAGCTCTGTAAGTAAACAAAAACAGTGAAAAGTATTATTTGTTACCAACCGCCAATGTCGTGTGTTAGTCGTGGCGTCCTTGTGGTTAAAACACCAGCCTCTCAATTATGAGTGCGCGGGTTCGATTCCAGGTCAGGCAAGTACCAATGTAACTTTTCTAAAGTTATATGTACTTTCTAAGTATATTTTGGACACCAATTACTGAAGGTGAAGGAAAACATCTTGAGGAAACCTGGACTTTAAGTCTGAAATCGCCAACCCGCATTGAGCAAGCGTGGTGATTACGCTCAATCCTTCTCTGTACGAGAGGAAACCTGTACCCAGCAGTGGGACGATAAAAAAGGTGGATGATGATGAACCACCAATGTACCACCAATAGTATACAGAAACAAACATATCATGTTTATACATTTTTCTCAGTATTTAATTTATTTAGATTAGATAGTACTTATACCTACACCCACTAATGTCACCGATGTTCTCCGTATGGATTTTATTTTCTTCACATACCCTCACATACCCAACCGGCTTGACATATGTCCTAGTTTGTTAATCTAGTATTTGGTAACGTCTCAAAGGAGATGTTTCATTTTGGGCCACCACTATGTACGCTATACACCGTGTAACATAAAGGGTATATACATAACAAAGGCATGGCATCTTTACATAATATCAAACGATATTGCAAGGGTTTTTTATTCCTATCTGTTTATGTTAGGAAGTTATGAGGAAAAACACCGCCTGTGATAGGCGATTATCATACTAGTCGCACAGAGATATTGAAGACATTTATCGGATTTTGGCAAGTAACGTGACGGGTAAAGAGTAGTTATTAACGTATGAAGTGTGCTGCCACGTTTGTTATGATTTGATTTTAAGAAACACACGAAACCGAAAATTTGGTACCAATTTTTTGAGTATTTTATTTTGAGTTGAAACCCTTCCGATATCGTTTGATATCATCTAAAGATGCTATGCTCTTGGTATGTATATACCCTTTTTGTTACACGTTGTATAGATAAAAAGGAAAAAAATAAAAGATTTTCATAAAAATACTACTAAATTAAGTTGTATAAAAATACAAGTATATAATATTATTTATTTGAAACGTTTTTAGTGAGATAACCCTTTATTAAGGTAGCCATGACAGTGGTTATGACGTTTTATTGGCTACTTTGACAGTTCTATTTTCCCGTTGTGTTCGTGTCGAATGCTGATTTGAGTTGATTGTGTTTATTGAATGGGCCGTATGTTCGGAATTCGTGTTTTGTGTTTTTCGCAGTCATATGGTAGATAATATAGATACGACAGCCTTAGATACATGACACGTAAATCAAATTTCACTGTCAAAATCTTATTTTGCTTATTGCTGACCACCATATTTATTAGTAGTTGTGTTGCACTCCTTGGCCGAGTTAAATTGAATCTGTATAAAAACTAAGCCAAATTATAGGAAATTAACATTAAAAACAGTTAACTATAGCGTAGCTATACCTAGCATTAAGTGTACAATGTGCTGGCCCAGGCTGTGCTGGTCCTTTACAATGAAAATAATCAAGTAAGGTGTGTAGTATCTAGTAACTAGTGATGTACCGAGTCGCCGTTTTGGTGGACCGAGTCGACTCGAGTCAGTTTATACGGTATTCGAATCATGACTCGATTCCCTCTACTCGAATTTTATTTACCAACTATACTGTCACTTCACTACTTTCGACAGCATCCGTGGCGTAGCGGTAGCAAACGCGGCCGTTGCGCAAGGAGGCGCGGGTTCGATCCCGGCACAGTGCAAATGTTTGTATGCATGAATATGAATATTTGCACTGGTCTGGTCGTGCCTTGGAAAGCACGTTAAGCCGTTGGTCCCGGTTGCCATACGAACATCTAGTTTTGAGCAGTCGTTACGGGTTGTTGGAGCCCTCAAAAGTCTAACAATTGGTCTAACTGCGATGCCTAGATAGCACCTTCGGGTTGTAGAGGTCAGACGGCAGTCGCTTCACAGAAAATATCGAAGTTTAGCCAAAATCAGCAGTTAGACTGGTAAAGCGGATCCCAGACTCCGAAGCTGAAAAGCTGCGGATGCGACTGGGATTAACGCTGAGATGATGATGACTGTCAGTTCACTACTTTTGATAAACACAACTAGACACTTTTGACGGCTAAATCTTTACACAAGTAATTTATTTGCTTTGATTTGCCAGCTCGCTACTATGAGGGTAAAAGTTTTTTATAACATTAATATATAACCAGGCAACCACTAGGCACCTGTCCTTTATAAAACATGTCCTGTTCACTGTTGCAATAAATCCATCTATACCATCGCCTAGCTCCATAAAGAATAGAGGTAAACAAACTAATTTAGGGTTATCACAACTCACGTTTTACAAATCTCCTGTTATATACATTCTAGCTATTTATTAGCAATTCCTATTGCAGCATATTTCAATAGAATCACTAAAATAACATGCATAATAACTTGGTATTTCGAAAAACCATTAAAAAGGCGACATTAATTTTACGTGATAGCCCTACAAAAAAAGAAAGATGGATGAAATCCAGGTATTAGACACATTTTGTGGAATTCAACCAATGAATAAAGTTGAGGCATTTGTCAATACAATTTTGCGTATTTTAATTACTTTCAAATCAACTACATAATACATGCATTGTAATACTTTCAAGTATGGATTAATTATAATACATATGTATCAAAAATTTAACCTATTAGGAAATTAGCTTACATGTTTGTCATATTTCATTCAAATCGGTTAAGCATTCTATGCAAATCATAAATATCTAAACGTAAATAAACTGTTTAGATTAGTAGGAAGTAGGATTATTACTTTTATGAAAATCATCTATGTAGAAAAGGTTGTTAACATCTGCCTTTTAGGCGTAAACTACTCGTTGTCTAGCAACGGTTTGTTTACCTCTATTCTTTACCGAATTTGGCTCAAATATGGGTAGTTACATAAGTTTATGATGATGATGATGTTCCCGACCGATTTCGGCCATGGCGACCACTTCGACTCCTAGCCGATAATTTGGCGCTCATGCGCCCGAAGATGGCTTATGTAGCCTTTCTTTGCGGCGATACTTCGTGCACACTGAGGGCACGTAAGCACGCCGTCGACGTACTTGTATGTGATGGCAGCAGGTGGGCGGGCCTTTAATTGGTCGCGTTTGGCATCGAGGTCAGCTTTGCGCTGCTCCTCAAACTCGCGTACTTGCTCGTACACCATTCTGCGCCATTCTGACCGTTTTGCTGCCAAATGCTCATATTCAGAGGGTTTTATATTGCATCTCTTCATGTGTCGTTTTAAGACATCCTTGGACCGGAGGAGTTGTCCGCCATGCTTTCGCTTGCCCTCCTCCAGCTCAGAGAAGAAGATGATTTATTACTGATTTTATTTTGAAAATTAATATTTTATTGGTGTGATATTGAGTTTATAGGGGAGTCATAAACATTTTTTATAGGGGAGTCATAAACATTCTTTTTTTTTAACTTCATTAGGTAGCATCGTAATGATGACCTTGAAAACTAACATGCCCAATGTCACGATTATGCATTGTGGGATATATGGATAAGAATTTACTAATTTGTATTACTGTTATCAACTTGATTGCTTTAAATACATTTTTCACAACGCAAGTTACACTATATCATCAATAAATATAATGTATGACAATAAAAATTTATAATAAACTAGCTATCCGCCCGCGGCATCGCCCGCGTGGAGTTCGGTTATATCGCGCTTTTTAGATTTCCCTCGGGAACATCAAATTTTTCCAGGATAAAAAGTAGCCTATGTTCTTTCTCAGGGTCTAAAGATTGTCTGTGCCAAATTTCATCAAAATCGGTTGAGAGGTTTAAGCGGGAAAGCGTAACAGACAGACAGACAGACAGACAGACAGACAGACAGACAGATAGACAGACAGATAGACAGACAGACAGAGTTACTTTCGCATTTATAATATTAGTATGGATTACCACCTGCGTTCAGAATGTTACCAATTGATAAATTTAAATATAAAATGTTTGCTTGGCTTTTAGACATGTGTTTTTATTCTGTTAAGGGTCCGTCCTGTTAATCTGCTCATTTTGATCAATTTTGTTCCATGATTGTGAGAATATGTTACATAATATTAGTAAAATTATGTATGATATGGATAGTGCAACTCTTCATCTAGCTGCTAGCTTGACTACTTTTTTCAAGAAACTTCATAATTAGTAGTAAATCTACAATTTCCGATACTCTTTTTCTCAAATTTCACGTTCGAGTGAAGTTTGACCATAGTTTCTGAAAAAACTACAAGCGATTTTGCCTATAAAAAAAGTACTATTCACATCAGCATATAACTATCTTGCTGCTAGCTTGACCACTTTTTCGAGTATATTTCATAATTCAGCCAAAAAAGAAGACAGAAATTAAGAAATTCAAGGGAAAACTGCAGCCAAACAAGTATGTTTTTTCTATAAAAAAGCAACTTTTTTTAAGAATTAAAAATGCCTCATTAATTTTAAGGTATTTTTATAATAGAAACAAAAGTTTATTTTCTAAAAAAAAATTTTTTTCGTCATGAAAATCAATGTCAAAATCTACTATATTTACGAGCGCGCTAACGCAGCCGGCTCAGTGGTAACTCGGCTAGCGCAACGAGAGGACGTATCACTTTGTGTCGCAAGAGCTCGCGAGTTTTACGTAGGTTTATGTAAAAAATATACTGCGACTACCACAACTTGGTCCTTTAATTATTTTTCTTTCTTACTAATATTATATTAGTTGTGAATTATATTAGGATATTTACGACTTATCCCTTGGATTGCTTTAACTAATTTTTAACCGACTTTAAAAATGAAGGAGTATATTTTTTGTGAGTTCGTAGATTTTTCCATTATTTGTGAACCAATTTAAAAATATCTTGGGTTTTTTAGTTTTCTATTAAAGTCAATTCACATAATGCTTTTGTTATACCTAAACTCATTTTTTCTTTTTAAGAAAATGGGGCGAAACAAGGGCGCACATTACCAATGTATCAATAAAAGAAAGAGGAATAGAGAGGGAATGGCAAGAGCCAGACAAGTGCTTAAAGAACGTACTTTTAATCAACTGGATACCACTTTGTGATCTACTATGAGTGTCGAAGTTGATGTAGGCACAGTACGTTTCTGCTATCTTATTTTTTTTAATAGCCTACTTTGTCTCCCTCTGCTGGGCAAAGGCCTCCCCTTTTTACTTCCAAACCTCGCTGACCTGTGTTATCTCATGAATAACCTACAATTATTTATTAATTTTATTTCACAAGTCTTTCAATCAAATACAGCATGTTACTGTTTTCTTTATATAATCATATGCTATTTATTGCACAGTAAAGAAAATAATCCAAAGCTTCCATAGATTTGCCACTTATGAATAAATCCATTTATGAAAAATGTCACGTCAATTTATTTAACTGGTGGAAAACTACAGCCGAAGCCACAATGATAGAAGCTGGTAAGGAAGAGGCTTCTATAGCTCTCGAAAGTGGCAATGTAAGTCCATCAGGTATACCAACTATAGCCGTAACAGCTGATGCTGCTTGGGGAAAACGTTCATATAAAACAAATTTTTCTTCCGCAGCAGGCGTTGGAGCTATAATAGGGGTGAAAAGTGGCAAATTATTACATGTTGGTATTAAAAATAAATACTGTGTTACATGTTCCCGTGCAGCTAATAAAAATATTACACCCCTGAAACACCGGTGTAATAAAAATCATACTGGCTCTTCCACTAGTATGGAGAAATCAATAATCGTTGAGGGATTCAGAGAATCTGTGAAAACACATAATTTGGTGTATGCAAAACTTATTGCTGATGGTGACTCAAGTGTGTATAAAAACATATTGGAAAGCAGGCCATATTCAAACGTTACGGTTGAAAAAGTGGAGTATACCAATCACTTAATGCGCAATTATAATGGGAAAAATTTAAGTTTGATGAAAGATACGTCTATCCCATTAAACTAACGCAAGCTACTACATTCTGATCGAGTGAACCGATTACGCATTGCTGTGAAAGCAGCAGTAAGATTCCGAGGAGCTCAAAATGTTCCATTTACTGAGCAAATCAAAAACTTACAAAAAGACATTATCAACAGCCCAAAACATATTTTTGGAGACCATTCACAATGTGAAAACTATTACTGCACAGACGAAAAACCAACTTTTGCCTATTGCCCGAAATTGTCGATCCAAGAAAATCTCGTTCAATGCCTCTACGAGACACTTCATTTTAAAATAATAAGAGGCTAATGCCGGCAGCTAGGTCCTGAAGTTCATCTAAGAGATTTCTTTAAGGAATTCTTACGGTTGCTTTACAATTCTTTGATAAATAATATTTTAAACATATTTTTGTTTTATATATCGTTTACCTAAATACTGGAAATCTGTCTAACTGGAGGTATCTATCGTATTCCTAAATGCTGCATCCGGTTAGACTGGAAGCCGGTCCGAACATAGTTGGGAAAAAGGCTAGGCAGATGATTATGATATTGTATAAGTAGGTACTTACACTACACTTTAATATTAGTATCCATAAACTAATTATTTAGTTATTGCAAAAACTCAAAAGGAAAATTAATACTTACTAGAGTAGGTAGGACATAGATATCGACGCTTGAAAGGCAATCATATCTTCTTCTTCTTCAGCCCATAGATGTCCACTGCTGGACCTGGTGAACCAGGTCATCGGTCCACCTTGTTGGGGGCCTCCCTACGCTGCGTCTTCCAGTACGTGGCCGCCACTCCAGAACCTTACTGCCCCATCGGCCATCAGTTCTACGAGCAATGTGCCCTGCCCACTGCCACTTAAGTTTAGCGACTCGCAGAGCTATGTCGGTGACTTTGGTTCTTCTGCGGATCTCCTCATTTCTGATTCGATCACGCAGAGAAACTCCTAGCATAGCTCTTTCCATTGCCCTTTGTGTGACTCTGAGCCTTCGTATGAGGCCCATTGTGAGCGACCACGTTTCAGTTCCGTAAGTCATCACTGGCAAAACACACTGGTCAAAGACTTTAGTCTTGAGACACTGTGGTATCTTGGACGACGAGAAGATGTAGCGTAGCTTCCCGAACGCTGCCCAACCGAGCTGGATTGGCCGAGACACCTCTTTCTCGAAGTTGGACCTACCTAGTTGGACTGTTTGTCCCAGGTATACATACTCGTCAACAACTTCAAGTGCAGAGCAACCAACTATAATTGGAGTAGGTGCGACATGAGAGTTCGACATGATCTTCGTCTTATCCATGTTCATTTTTAGACCCACTTGTTGGGAAGCTCTGCTGAGGTCATTGAGCATTTTGCCCAAGTCTTCCAGGGTCTCAGCCATGACCACGATATCATCTGCGAAACGGAGATTAGTGATGTACTCGCCGTTGATGTTGATGCCAAGTCCTTTCCAGTCCAGGAGCTTGAAGACATCTTCCAACGCAGCAGTGAATAATTTAGGAGATATATATCTCCTTGTCTCACTCCACGCTGCAGTTGGATCGGTTTCGAGTCCTGATCCTGGAGACGGACTGACATGGTGGCGTTTTTGTACAAACACTTTATCACCTCAATGTATCGATGGTCAATTTGGCACCGCCCAAGTCTCAATCGAATCGAAGGCCTTCTCATAGTCCACAAACGCCAGCATAGTGGTTTGTTATATGTATGAATTATACTATAATAATACGTATGAATGTGGTCTATGGTGCTAAAGCCTTTCCGGAAGCCTGCTTGTTCGGGAGGCTGGAAGTCGTCGAACCTGCGAGCGAGACGATTCGTGATGACCCTAGAAATCATATCTAAGCGACAAAAATTCGTAAATTGAGTTATATACACCATTCGAACCGCCAGATTTTTCTGCGTCGGTTGGTGTATAATTGTATATAACTCAATTTACGAATTTTTGTCGCTTAGATATGATTGCCTTTCAAGCGCAAACCCTAAAATTTTGTTAATAGATTTCTAAATGTGAGGAATATTAAATTAAACTGATTACTTATTCTAATGTTTCATTTTACCGTATATGTTTTTATTTCTTAAATTGCCTATGGAATAAACTATCATTACACCATATTTTTTTTATGTCAAAATGTATCAATATTCATCTAAATTGTGATAAATATACTCGTTTCCGACTATTCACAAATCATACTTTATATAATTTAGAATAATATCTTCTAAAGGATCAAAAATGTTTAAGCGTTCACTAAGCTCGATATTTACGCGCGTGTGCGTCTAGCTGCTAGAACGATGCACACAAAGATAGCATCGCAACGATTTTACCTAAATTGTAGCGAGAGAATTTTGTGCACGGACTCTTAATGAATTTTTAAATCATACTTTTTGAAATTAATAATAGTGACAGTAATAATGTATATGTTATGGTTATTTGGGCAATATTAGTTTGTATAATTATGTTTTTCTTCATTTATTTGACTTTTTAATACATGTATAATTAATTAATTATTTAATTTTTAATCAATTTAAGTTTACTGCTCGAAAATGTTTGTACGCTGAAAGACAGCAGAATATTTTGGACGTGAATTATAGAACGTGTAACATAAAGGGTATATACATAACAAAGGCATGGCATCTTTACATGATATCAAACGATATTGGAAGGGTTTTTTAATCCTATCTCTTTATGTTAGGAAGTTATGAGGAAAAACACCGCCTGTGATAGGCTACTATCATACTAATCGCACAGAGATATTGAAGACATTTATCGGATTTTGGCATGTAACGTGACGGGTAACGAGTAGTTATTAACGTATGTAGTGTGCTGCCACGTTTATTATGATTTTATTTTAAGAAACATACGAAACCGAAAATTTGGTACCAATTTTTTGAGTATTTTATTTTGAGTTGAAACTCTACGATATCGTTTGATATCATCTAAAGATGCCATGCCCCTGGTATGTATATACCCTTTTTGTTACACGTTGTATATAACAACTTGTAACAACAATATTCTTACAAATAAATAAATTCTAATATATTCGGAAAAGTTCGTCACTTAAACAAGTTGGTTATGTACTTACTCACCAGTCCCCTTTTCTAGTTTTTATTTTTTTTCTGGTGATTACCCACCTCCTCGTCGCCAGTTGTTACGTCCCCTTGTCACAAGGGCAAGCATTTGGTGTAATAAAACCACTATAGTCACAAGTACTGTTTCGTAATAGTCGTGCTACACGTCTAGCCGGCTAGGTGATCCGTTTGGCGCGCCCTTACTTATACCATTGATTTATACATAGTTATACATTAATCATCACACCTCTCTCTACACAACACCCCCATTTTATTAGTCTCTTTCAAACCGCACCGCCGCGCCGCGCCTCTTTGTGGGCGTTACCGCCCACTTTGAGAAAGTCTGGTTTAATCTATTCGACGATCTGGTAACGTTCACTGGGCCAACACGGCCAGAGATCGCACAAGACGGGAGGTTTGGAAGGAAAAAGCAGAATCTTTTGCCTAAAAGTGGGACATAATATAAGATAATAAAAAAAAAACTTAGTCCTAATGAGACAACTCAAAATTGCCCATTTAACCAGTTACGTTCTTTAGGCCCGTTAGGTAACGCTAGCCACATTCCATCAAGTGAACCATTTGCCTTTTTGCTTAGCCAAATAAGTGACAAATACTTACTTTTTGTCTTCCTGGCTCGTACTTTTTCGTCTTCTACTTCAGTTTTATATTTCATTAAAGGCACATCATCTTCTAAGCCTGACTCAGAACAGTGCGGTGGTATATCTGATACATCTAGACAGCTATTGTCTAAATTTTCGGGTTCTAGCTCTGTAAGTAAAAAAAAAAAACAAAGACAAGTATTATATGTTTTATTTCACAACCCCATTTAACATTCACGTTAATTTAAACTTAACATTGGCAAAAGTTTAATATAATTTCAACACATTTTCTGATCAATATAAAATTAACACATGATATTTTTTGTTTAAGGTATTCATCATCATCATCATCGTCAGCCCCCACTCGTCCACTGCTGGACATAGGCCTCTTTCATGGCACGCCAACAAGCTCGATCCTGAGCAGTTCTCCGCCAGCCACTACCAGCCACCTTTTTGATGTCGTCGCTCCATCTCGCCCAAGGGCGTCCACGCTACGTTTGCCGAGACGCGGTCTCCACTCAAGGACTCGTTTACCCCAACGGTGCGTCCTACCCGTCATGAGTTACGGAGCCGAGACGTGTATACTAACGGTCAGACTAGTCCATAAGTTTAAAGTCGCTCAGCGAGCTATGGAGCGGGCTATGTTGGGCGTCTCTCTGAAGGACCACATCAGAAATCAGGTGATCCGACAGAGGACCAGAGTTACCGACATAGCTGAGAGGATTAGCAAGCTGAAGTGGCAATGGGCTGATCACATATGCCGCAGGACCGACAACCGTTGGGGTAAACGGGTTCTTTAAGGTATTATTAACTGACAATTTTATTTTTGTTTTTAATAACATACCATCACTTTGATATTCCTCCTTTGTATCAATAAAATCATCTGGTCCCTCACAAACTGCAGATAACTCCTCTCTGACAGCAATGTGACCAACAATATCTAGATGCTCTACTGGAGATTTAATAAGCCCTCCAAATACCTCAAAGCGGTTTTCGTTTATTAAGGTATTGGGCTGGAAGAAGATGATTATATCATTAGGAAAATTTGCTGATGATTAGTGTCAGAAGCATAACTTCTTATATTACAAAAACCACTTAAAAACCTTAAGTGAGGACACTCAATTAGTTCCAATCATCCATGTATACTGAAAATGGATTGCTAGGCGTATGGTGACCTATCGTACAGGTTTCATCAATACAGTAATACCCCGACTTACGCTATTATTATTACTTTTAGACAGGTCTGGAATGTTCGATGAGCTTGCATATACTTTCATATAAAGCGATGTGACTTAGCAGATGAGTCAGTATGAATTTGACTATCGAAGTGAAACAAGCGATAAATCATCATCATCATCGTCATCATCATTATCAACCTTTTTATCGTCCCACTGCTGGGCACAGATCTCCTCTGATACAGAGAAGGATTGAGCGTAATCACAATCAACTTGCGATTGGGTGGCGATTTCAGACTTAAAGTCCAGGTTTCCTCAAGATGTTTTCCTTCACCTTCAGTCATTGGTGTCCAATATATGTATACTTAGAAAGTACATATAACTTTAGAAAAGTTACATTGGTACTTGCCTGACCTGGAATCGAACCCGCGCACTCATACTTCAGAGGCTGGTGTTTTAACCACTAGGCCACCACGACATTTTAAAGCGCGCAAGCGTTAAATAAGAAGCGATAATCGAGAAGATCTACAGCGACAACTGCAACGAGCACTTCGAGGACTACGTGAAGAAATTTCTGTGTTGTTGTTGTGTCTTTATGACACAGAGTTCGTGGACATAAGGGAAGACTTCAGTGCGTCAGCTACGTTCTACTTGTCATTGCTTACTATCGACTGTACCATCCTTGTCAACTTCGTAACCCTTAACCAGCATTTTAATACCCGTAGCCCACAAACTAAGGGTGCCTGGTACTATACCATGCAGGACACACCCGGATCATTGCCTTGGTTTGAATGTGCCAGCCTCTCCAGGGAGACATTGGTTGCTGCTCTCAGGTTGCGGGCTGGTCATGTTCCACTGAACAAGTTTTATCATCTCATGGGATTTAAGTCATCGCCACTGTGTGATGCGTGTCAGGTGCCCGAAGATTTTATTCATGTGTTGGTGGAATGTGACCAGTATCGCGAACTGATCTCCATAATGGTGGAATCAATGTAGTTCTGAGCCGGCCAATGTCCGAGGAGGCCCAGTATATATATGGGTTCCTAAAGAGATGTATGAGAGAGAGAAATGATAGAGAGGGGCGGAGAGTTGTGAGTGTGAGATTTGAAGATGTTATGTCTGAGATGTGTGGTGTGTGATGTGTGAGTCTGAGAAGTGTGGTGTGTGATGTGTGAGTGTGTGATGTGTATGTGTGTGTGGATACACTGGCATTGATTCAATGAGGTTGGCACAGTCACCCTGAGTGCACTGAAGCCTCTAAACACAAGATAAAAAAAAATAATAATAATACCCGTAGCCCGCTACAATGCATATTACTATGCAATACGGAATGGTATACTTTGCTTAAAACCCAGACACAATAGGTATGAGCTTGAGAGGTAACACTTCTACATTATACTGAAATTAGAAACTAAAAGAATAAAAGGCTGTTAAGGAATATCTTACCTCATATTTCATCATCTGAACGAAAAGCTCTTCGGCTTTCAGACATTGTCGCAGTAGTCGGTAGCATTGCTTTAATTTAGCACAGCAGAAGATACAAGCATGAATCGGTCTACTGTCATCAGTTACAAACTGCAACAATATTTGTCATGGTACTATTTTGCTTCTATTATTCATGCTAATCTCAGACCGAACCAGTGCCGAACACCCCTGTCAGCAATGCAATTCCGTAATGTACAATATGCTTGGCTACATAGTGTGTACTGGCTTTGGAGTAAAAAAATTATAAACAATTACAAATATAAACTAGCTGCGCTCCAAGGTTTCACCCACGTAGGATTCAATGTTTTTTTTATATGCTCTGCTCCTATTGGTTGCTGCGTGATGTTATACAGAGTGGTGCTGACAATACGACAATAAATTAAACATCGTGTACCTCAACACATTCTCAGACTACCCATAAAAAAAAATTAAATATATCCATTAGTTTAGTCACAGGAAATTATTTTTCTATTTTCACATTTTCTACATGATGTACATGTTGATGACCGCCGCATTCAGCAGTACTAAACTTTAATAATAATGGCGCGAAAAAGCAAGTCGATACAGGAACCCGCTGTCGCCCGCTGATCGGAGGCCATTGAACCAATATTTTAAAAGATGTTCTATTCCATTTGCAATTTTATGCGATTTAGTTTGTTTGAAATTTTCATTTTTTTATTTTTGGTGCTAGGTTTTTTTCTATGGTTCAGGATTATTCCTGAGAACCAACATGGTCTGTGCTTTCATTTATTGTCGTATTGTCAGCACCACTCTGTATATAGTTTGATAGAGATTCTGCTAAATGTCCTTTTAAAAAATTACAAAGATAATAGTTATCTTTGGTCGTAAAATAATTTTAACTAATGAGTGCATTAGAGTCAATAAATTATAACAATTATAAACTAGCTGCACACCGCGGTTTAACCTGCGTAGGATTCTTTTTTTTTTATATGCTCTGTTCCTATTGGTTGCAGTGTGATGTTATATAGCCTAAAGCCTTCCTGGATTAATGGGGAATCCAATGCAAAAATATTTTTTTTACTCATACCAATAGTTCCTGAGATTAGCATGTTCAGACAAACAAACTCTTCAGTTTTATATAGTAAGTATAGATTAAAATAATAATCAATAATAGACACTATAATACAGATACCTTAAGAAATATATAATACAGATCGGAAATTAAATATCCATTGTCACATTCACGCAAGGTGCACAGTTAACTTGCATGAGTAGTGACTTAGTAACTTGGTTTTTGCCTACATTTAGTTTATGACCTAAGTCCTAAATAAAGGGAGTAGATAAATTACCTATCCAAGAAAAAGACTGTGCTAAAAGCAGTCTTAAAATTGATACACTGGTGCAAAAGAATTCATCATTAATGAGTTTTTCAGTCTAATTTTATTTTATTTTGGAATGTTATACTTATGTATATTTAAAATCCATACTAATATCATAAATGCGAAAGTAACTCTGTCTGTCTGTTACGCTTTCCCGCTCAAACCTCTCAACCGATTTTGATGAAATTTGGCACAGACAATCTTTAGATCCTGAGAAAGAACATAGGCTACCTTTTGTCTCGGAAAAATTTGATGTTCCCGAGGGAACTCTAAAAAGCGCAATATAACCGAACACCATGCGGGCGAAGCCGCGGGCGGAAAGCTAGTAGTTCATAAGTAATGTAAATGTATTTGGTGTATGTGTTTTTTTTTATGAAAAACTATGGACAATTGTCTGATGTAAATAAAAATTATTATTATTAAGGTACAGACACCAGCACATACTACAATTTGTCATATTTCTCTATTAGATTTTCAACTTTATCATTAAAGAATTGAGGCTCAAGGTTGATTGGGAATATTTGTCAGTTTCAGATAGCTTAACCTGCTGTCGTTGGTACCTAGGAACATAACTAACTCGGAACATAACTAACATCAAATATCAACTTACTGGAATATCAGTCAGCTTCTCATAAAGTTCGAGCAAGTTTCTGCTGGCCACTATACACAGGCGGACATTCTCCGCTAAACACATCCTACACATTGGTAGTCTTTTCATGTTTTATGTCACAAAGTATGAGATGAGATATGTTGTTTTTTCTTCTTTGACAACCAGGGGGGGCACACTTAGTACTTCATCAATTTTTACAGTCGACAGCGACACCTGAACTCTTGCGAGTGAACAATTTGGCAGCCATCTTGTCCCTAGGGTCAAATAAAGGTCAATGACAAAGCCATATTTTTTCATTTTAATTTCATGAAAGAAGTAAGATGGCGGAGAGAGAATCAAACAATTTTATTTTATTTAGACTTGTGTTGAATTAATGTAACAAGTGCACGTGTTAATGCCAAAATTGTGGTGTCTCTTCATGACGACAGGATGCAGATGGATAAATTACCATGGTTATGTGTTATTACAAAATAATAGGTATACTTATAAGTAATCCATACAAACTTTCAACCCCAAACTGTTAATTTGTGACACTTTCGGCTAATTTGTAATATTATTTCTGTGTGTGTCAGCTGTGAAGTTTCCACTCATAAAATAAATGAATTACTGAATACTTTTTTTTATTCATCTGAAAACCCAGACCTTTAATATACATAGCTACGTACGCATAGGTACGTAGCAATAATATACATAGCTACATATGCATAGCTACCTATATCACTCACTAGTAGTTGTTCACGCACAAAATGTAAGGGGGCAGCACTTTCCATACATGCAAATTTTACCACAGAGTTGTCACTCTTTATTATATACTTACTATACTCTTTGTTGACAACTCAGCCGATGTCGATTATTCTGTCAGCGTCAAGTGGTGAAATCAAGCATGTATTTATATTAAAGAGAAACACTATTGTTTTCAAAGAAAGTTGGAATAAAAACGTTGAGTAGTAATAAAATGTCCGGCTTGTGTTTTAATCACGTTTGGAACGTAGCAAATGGAGTTGATTGAGTCGACGATGGTAGGAAGAAAGCGTCGGTCGGCGCGAAGTTTAGTTTAATTTATTCATTTAGTCTAATTTAATTTTATTCATCACCGCAAAGCACAAAAAGGAACTAATCATAAACGATTACCACAAAGATAAATTAACAAAATGTGTCAACTGTTTACCACAGAGCAAGTAATCACTACCATAATAAAAAGTACTCTGTGATCACTACGTTATACTGTTTACTGTCGGTTTGATTTGATTGACAGAGATTCTTTTTTTTTTTTTGGTTCATTTTTTTTTTTGTTCAATTTTTTCCGTTCTTCTGAACGGAAAAGGCAAAGGCATAGTACGCCATACAGCCTAGTCTTCAGTATATATATTCTTGAGTAAACTTCTATCCTAACTTATCCTAATTAATCCTAGCTTATCCTAAACTTATCCTAACTAATCTAACTCCTTTCGTTTCCCGCGTTTGGACGATAAGGAGCGGTTTAGCGTAAAGACATGATGCGGCCATTACGCTACAATATTTCACTGTTCTTTTTGAATTATTCACTGAATGCACTTTTTACTACATAAATCACGCGTTTTTATTTAGTAAACGACACTATAAATAATTTTAAAAGTCCAATGAAAAATGAGCGTGACACTCATCTTGACATTCCCGCCAAACCATCCCATACATTTTTTTTTTGGTTCGTTTCTTTCCGTTCGGGCGAATGGAAAAGGCAAAGGCATAGTACGCCATACAGCCAAGTCTTCAGTAATTTTTTTTCATTAAACAACTACCCTAACTTATCCTAATTTATCCTAACTTATCCTAACATAACTTAACCTAAACTAACTCCTTTCGTTTTACGCGTTTGGACGATAAGGAGCGGCTCAGCGTAAAGACACGATGAGGCCACCATGCTACAACATTTCACTGTTCCCCCTGAACCACTCACTGAATGCACCCCTCACTACATAAATCACGCGTTTTTATTTAGTAAACGACACTATAAATAATTTTAAAAGTCTAATGAAAAATGAGCGTGGCACCCATCTTGACATTCCCGCCAAACTCCGTGCATAGACATTTTTTTTTGTTGGTTCGTTTCTTACCGTTCGCGCGAATGGAAAAGGCAAAGGCATAGTACGCCATACAGCCAAGTCTTCAGTAATTTTTTTTTCATTAAATATCTATCCTAACTTATCCTAATTTATCCTAACTTATCCTAACATAACTTAACCTAAACTAACTCCTTTCGTTTTACGCGTTTGGACGATAAGGAGCGGTTTAGCGTAAAGACATGATGAGGCCACTATGCTACAATATTTCACTGTTCTTTTTGAATTATTCACTGAATGCACTTTTTACTACATAAATCACGCGTTTTTATTTAGTAAACGACACTATAAATAATTTTAAAAGTCCAATGAAAAATGAGCGTGACACTCATCTTGACATTCCCGCCAAACCCCCTGACCCTGACAGAGATTCTATTTATTGTTTATACATTATACTCAAGAGTACAGTGACCCCAGCTAGAGACACGAAAAAAGTATCGATACTTTATGGTATCGAGTACATTTCTTATATCGATACCAATACTTTTGTACTCGATACTTTTGTATTCGATTCTTTTACATAACAAGTACTTTTGACCAGGTATCGTATCGAATAAAGTCCGTTGCCGGTAGGTTGCCAGATTCACATTTCACTTGTTTGATTCTAACACGTTTGTTCATTTTTTATTGATTCCTGTAACTTAAATGTATAGTACTTAGAAAGATTGTTTTTGAAAAGTGGAAATACCGTCGACAGCGACAGATCAAGCTATCTGAAACTGACAAATATTGCCAGTCAACCATGAACTTTACTATGATACTTTAGCGATAAAGTTGAAAATCTAATAAATGTAGCAGCTTGATGTGCTGTCTTCTGTGGGTACAATTACTAAAACCCGTAACTGCCTATCGCTAAAAAAGCTGGACGAGCTTCTTTTCTTTAGAGATTATACGGAGAAGAAATGGGATATAATTATAATATTATAGATTTAAAAAATGTGAATTTACGTAATGGTTTTTTTTTTTAGTCTATGACGACTATTCTGCCAATGTCGAAGTGGGTTTGGACAAGACAGCAGTAAATTGAAAGATGGTTTTTACTTTCTAGCAGATAGGTTTTTAGTACCTGTAAAGACGAACACAATGTTAGTAAATAAATAAACAAAATAACTTTAAGGAAAGACGATAATTATATAAATATTATTTAAATATGCCTAGTTTTATTATAATTTAATGTTATTGTTATTGAGAAAAGATGATAATATTTGGACTATTTTGGGGGAGAAATGGGTTCGCAAGGATCTAATGTTAATGGGAAGAGGGATTTTAATTTCGGACAGAGAGGAGTATAAATCGAAAGAGTTATTATTAAGTGGACAGCAGAAAAATATGTGTTCAAGAGTACTCTCATCTAAGCCACATTCACAAAGAGAGGTGTCGCAGATATGGATTTTATTTAAAAAAACTGGAGTACAGCTGTGACCAAGCCTAAGCCTGCATAGAGTGGAAACAGTTCTTTTACCAAGTTTCATGCATTTGAAAAACCAAGGTTTCCTCTGAAGTGTTGGTTGGACACTTGCATACCAAGCTCCCTTGCGTTTTGAACTGTTACACCATACAGTATCCCAAGTGGTATACAGTTTATCTTTAGTGCTGTTTTGAAGATCATAGTTATGAATAGTAAAATGTTTCATATCCACTGAGGCTGTTGTGGCATATTTTGCTAAGTTATCTGCATACTCATTCCCAACTATACCGGAATGGCTGGGTATCCAAACCAGTTCAATTATTAAACCCTGTGAGGAGCATTCTAGAAGAATATCCCTGATGTCTATAACAACTTGACTACATATCTTGGACTTAAGAGGGTTTTGAAGAACAGCCTGGATGCTGCTAAGAGAATCAGAGAATACTACTGAGTTTTTTATATTATGTGCTTGTTTAAAACGGATGGCTTCCAGTATGGCAATACACTCTCCCGTAAATACTGATGCAGCTGGAGGACATTGAAAAAGTAGGGATATTTTTGAGCTCTGATAATAAACTCCCACTCCAGTATACCCAGACTTTGACTGCTTTGAAGCATCTGTGTAAAAATAATTCCAGCCTAGCCAATAGTTCTCAATAGCTAATGTGAATACCTGTCGGGCAGTAGGGGAATTTTTATTAATGCCTAAATTAAGGATAGCATTAGGGGCAAAGAGGACCGTTTCATATGAGGTTGCATACACTGGAAGGATGGGATATTGGGTCACAGGATGAGGTTGGCTCTTAAGTTCCCTATACCTATTTGATAGTAATGGTATGGGTTTGTTATTCCAGTAGGGAGAGGTGTTGATAACTGAGTCCAGTTCATCTAATTTAGGGAGTAAGGGATGGGAGGACAAGGAGAATAGTTTCGATAAAAATCGGTCAGCCAAATATTGTCTTCGAATATTCAAAGGAGGGTCTGCACATTCTACCTGAAGGGCGTTTACAGGGGAAGATTTCATGGCACCCAGAACGATCCTGAGACATTTAGATTGGATTTTATCAATCTTTTTCAATGCTGCTTTGTTACACGGCTCCAAAATAAAGCAACAGTAGTCTAAGACGCTTCTAACTAGAGCGTTATAGATGAGCTTTAGGGTGTATGGATGTGCTCCCCACCAAACACCGGCCAAAGCCTTGAGTACTGATACCGACCTCTCACATTTTTGGACAGTGTTATTGATGTGATCTACACCAGTTAATTTAGAATCTAAGGTAACACCCAAGAATTTGGCTCCTACCTGAATTGGGATAGGCACTCCCTCAATATTTATATTAAGTTGTGGGATAAGCCGTTTCCGTGTGAAAATAACGGCAGAGCTTTTTGTAGCGCTAAGCGACAACCCATGTCTTACAAGCCATCGGTTCAGTGAAGCCAGGGAGATATTTATGGACGAAACGGCATCATCAATTGACTCATTAGAGGAAAAAACTGCTATATCATCAGCATATTGAAGTGACTTACAATTGTAATTTAAACATGAAGCAAGGTTATGTGTATAAATATTAAAAAGCAATGGACTGAGAACAGAACCCTGAGGCAGCCCCCTCCAAACTGAACGATGTACAGGGTCAGCCCCAGGAGCCCTCAATTGAATAGAGCGATTATAAAAAAGGTTGCATATAATCTGACATAACCTAGCCGGGATTCTCAGCTCTTGCAATTTTTGCCTGAGAATAGGAAGGAGGACAGAATCATAAGCAGCTGATATATCTAGTAAGACCGCTACCACCGACTCACCCCGACTAAAGGATAAACGGATTTCAGACGTGAGGAGGCTGACACTGTCAGCCGTACCCAATCCCCTCCTGAAGCCAAACTGAGTCCGCGGCAGGAGCCTCCTATGTTCCACAAACAATTCAAGGCGGTTTTTGATAAGGTGTTCGAAGATTTTTAGTAATATGGATGATAAAGCAATTGGTCTAAAAGATGAAGAGTCTCCAGGGTCTTTATTGGGTTTCAATATGGGTACAACTATTTGTACTTTCCATTCAGGAGGTATAAAACCCGTATGTAAACAGAAATTAATAAGTTCAATATAATATGCACGGCATTTAGAACCAGACTTGGCCAGAAAAGAATAAGGGAATCCATCCACTCCCGGGACAGAATCTTTAACATGTTTTAAAACTAATTCTAATTAACTAATTCACAGATGGAGAATGGTTGATCCAATGGGTCTGATGACATTATTGACCCACTAGGGCTAGATCCAGATTCCTCAATAGAGGGTACATAGTCAGGGGCAATTTTTGACATAAATTGGGATCCAATTTCTCTGGACATAGTGGGAGATGATGTTGATGAGAAACTTTTTCGGAAAAGTTTAAGTTTCTTCCAAACGACTCCAGGGGGGGAACAAGGAGTCAAGGAATGGCAAAAAGACCTCCAGCTTTCTCTTTTCTTTTTTCTAAATAGCTTACGTGATTTGGCCATAATCAAATTAAAAACAGATAGGTTTTCTAAGGTCATGTTGAGGTTAAAGGCCCTTTCAGCATCCTTTCTAGCTTTGACCATTAGGGAACACTCACTATCCCACCATGGTGGGGAAGGTATTTTTCCAGTTGTGGAATTTTTATGTGGAATGCACTCATCTGCTGAGTGGGATATGCTGTTGGAGAAATGGATGAAGCTATCTGAGGCGTTGTTAGCACTGATTGGGGGAAGGGGTGAAACAAGGGTATCTAGGAATTTGGAATATTTATCAGTCTGCAGAGTCTAGTCTGTATTTTAACAAAGGTGTTAAGGTCTCATTATGAATGAATTTGGATGGGATTTTGACAATGATAGGATAGTGGTCACTACCAAATGTTACATCTAACCGGATCCAATGGAATAAACTGGCCAAATTAGAGGAGGAGATACTTAAGTCCACACAGCTACTATTGGTTTGCCCAAGAGAAGATCTGCGTGTGGCGCTACCATCATTTATAATACATAAATTGAGATCATCTAATATATCTACTAGCCCTAGTCCAAAACTATCACAGAAATTTGAACCCCAACGGAAGTGATGACAATTAAAGTCACCTAATATAAGCGAAGGGCCCTTAACACTACTTAAAATATTTTTGATCAGACTAAGGTCATTCAATTGAGGGTGAGCAACATAAAAACAGAAAAAATTTATATCCTCAGCCCTTATGGCCACAACGTTTATGTTGCCTCCGACAGGGGGAGGAGGAATTTGTGTGAATGCAACTTTGCTATTGATGAGCAGAGCGCATCCTCCATAACCATCCGGGCGATCATGCCGGATACAATTAAAATAAGGAATATTAAAATTATTGTTTGGGGACAACCATGTCTCAGCAATGCTGCAGACAGAGGGTTTATATTTGTTAATAAGATCTATAAGATCTTGCTTTTTATGTGTAACGCTCCTCGCGTTCCACTGTAGACAAGTCAATGGGAGAGCCATTATTTAACAATTCAAGAACAGATATAAGTTTCAAGGCAACGTGGTCAGGTATATTTGATTGTGGATTGGAAATTACTTTTGTTAATAAGTTTGATAATATATCAAGTAAGTTGAGAGTGTTGGGCCGTTTACTTTTATTAATGCTTTCATTATATTGGTTTGCATCCTCTGGGAATGCACAACCATTTCTGGACGGAGAGAAGGAATAATTTTGGACAAGTGCTTGGTGAGCTTTGACATCAAAACTTGGGGAGAGGGGGGCATATGTTTTAGTTTTGAGGAAGACAGGTTTACGGACGGGGGTCCTAGACTGTGAGAGTGGTGGTGGAGGAGATTGTGGGGAGGAAAAGGATGTGGTAGGAGGTTTACGGTCGGACTTAGTTGCACTTGCATAGAATCGTGTTACTGGAGGGAAGATCTTACTAGCCTCCATATAGGAAATGTTCCGTTCTGTCATTGCAGCCTTTATAGATTTTTGGCGGCCCAGTTCAGGACATCCATTATAGTTCGCAAAGTGGTTCCCGGAGCAAGAAATGCAGAAGGCATTGTCCTGGTCCACATCACTACCGCCCCTGGATGATCATGTCCACACTTAAAACAACGGGGCTTAGAACGACATTTAGTCCGGGTATGATCAAAGCGGCAGCAGTTGTAGCATTGGATGGTGGGATATACATAAATCTCTACATTAAGGGCAGAATAGAAGCAGTACACCCTCTTAGGCAGAACTTGTCCATCAAAAGTTAAGACAACCGTTTGAGTTGGTTTCCATTCTATTATATTCTCGGTGACTTGTCTCCTATTTAACCTACGCACTTTAATAATTTGGCCACAGCCATCAGGGACTTTAATATTTTCCATTACTTCTTCATCTGTCCAGTCAGGTGGGACATCCCTTACAATACCCATACGAGTAATGTGGAATTGGGGGATTGAGGTGTCATAATTTTGGAAAATAGCTTGGTTAACTAAAAAACTGTTAGCATTCTCAACAGACCTAAACTGCACTGAGACTCTGTTACGACCAATGCGTTTAACTCCATCTAGCAGAACACTTTTGATGTTATTTTTTTTAAGAAGCATGCCAAACTTAATATGGTGGAGAGATGTACCGGTTGTGTGTCCTTCTTTAAGTAAGACGTGGACGATGTATGGTGGATTGTCTCTGGCAGTATAATATTGTCGGATGGTATTTTTAGACAATTTCGGAGGGATGGAAGAGGAGGATGCCGGGGGAGATTGAGCGGGTCTTTTTCTTTGGTTGGTTTCCAAGTCCATGTCTGATAATTGATCTCCATGGGGAGGAGTTATGGTCAAGACAGGAGTGAGGTCGAATAACTTATCAGGAGGGTCCGGGGGATCAGGGGGTTTTTTACCCGTAGGCATCATGCCTACGGGAGAGACTTACCACGAAAATAGGAACACAAAACACACTTACAGAACAACACAAACAATAAATATCTATCTTGATTGTAGATACACTTTTCAATGACACTAAAATCAATATAAAAATATCACACAGAAAAAGCACATGTATAACCTTCACCGCCTATCTGCTAGTCTACGTAATGGTTGTTTCTATTTGTCTAATATTTACTTACGGACGACAGCAAGTCAAGCTACCCGAAACTGACAAATATTCCCAATCAACCTTGAGCCATAATGCTTTATGTAATAAGTATAAAATTCTATTAAAGAAATCGGACAGATTGTGTGTGGTAGCGTGATGTCCTTTCGTCTGTACCATTTGTTATTTTTTCATTTTGTCTAACTGAATGTAGGTAATAGACGATACTTGCTAATATTAATAAACTAAAGTATGGCGTAGGCCCTGTCTGAGGAAAGAACTCGGTAATTTGAGGTATCGATACTTTTGTGTCGATTCTTTTACGAGCTCGATACTTTTTTAATCGATACTACTCATGAATAGAGTATCGGTACTTTCTATTTGATGCCGTGTCCCTACTAAAGTATCTATGGCGTAGATCCCTGCTTGAGAAAAGTACTCGATAATTTGAGGTATCGATACTTTTGTACCGATACTTTTATGAGTACGATGCTTTTTTATCGATACTACTCATGAGTACAGTATCGATACTTTCTATTCGATACCGTGTCCCTAACCGCTGGTCCCGACGTTGGTCGGTTAATTTGGTGAAGCGTACACACGTTGTTATACTAGTTCCATTCCGTCAAAGCCAATGTGAGCATGGGCGTAGCCAGCCTTAGGTTCAGGGTGGGGCAGCAGTCAACCTATCCCTCCTCCCGGATTTTTTTTTTTTTTGTTTAATTATGTACCATAAAGATCAGAGCCAGGGTGGGGAAAGCGCCCCAGCTTGCCCCATTGTGGCTACGCCCATGAATGTGAGGATGTTCGATACCGAAATTGGTGGCGCTTTTACAGTGCTAAATGTGTATACTTTATAATTGTTATTAAAAAAAAGGAAAGCTTTCCCGCTTTTTTTTCAATTCTTCAACTAATGCTTGACCGCAATCCTACCTGATGGTAAGCGGTAATGCAATCGTTGATGGTAACGCGCACTAGTTTATTATGGGCCTATTCACTCAAAAAAACTGGGCGAATAGGAAGGAAGACGGCAACCGAGCGAGATGATGTAATGTTAAACCCATCATCATCATCATCTACATCATCAGCCTCTACTCGTCCACTGCTGGACATAGGCCTCTTCCATGGCACGCCAACAAGCTACCAGCCACCTTTTTCATGTCATCGCTCCATCTCGCCCAAGGCCGTCCTACGCTACGTTTGCCGAGACGCGGTCTTCACTCGAGGACTAGTTTACCCCAACGGTTGTCGGCCCTGCTGCATATGTGACCAGCCCATTGCCACTTCAGCTTGCTAAACCTCTTAGCTATGTCGGTGACCCATAGAGCAAGTTAAACCCAATACGACCAACGATGCTGCGCCAGAGGGAGATTGATGTGGACATCTTCCACAAATAAACTCCCGACACAACAACGTTTAAGGCATCGTACCCGGTACACATCGCAACACAACTACTCAAACCCGTCCTCCGTACGGCTTCACCAGACATTATGCCGGAACACGAGGAATCGCTTGGCGGCAAGACTGTCTGGTGGGTGGTAAATTTTGCCGGCAGCCGATGTTATGGCCTACCACCGAGAATTTTTGTGATCCTTTCGAGCTGCGTTCCATATTATCGGATGTGCCTGGTATATTTCTACAAATTCTATAACTTTTTGAATTGTTTATGCGGGTGATGATTTTGTTAATGACGACATCTCAACGTAAGCACTCCACGCGTGGTGATTACTTGCTCTGTGGCGTGCTGCAACAAGACTGAGCAGATCGCCAATGTGTGGACGGATCGCGAACGTTGGCACGGATTCTTTTGATAAAACCAACGTTGGGGCCAATGCTATTTTCTAGTTTGACACGTTGGGCGAGTGGCGTTGGAGCCAGCGTTGGGACCAACGTATGAAGCCGGGGTAAGTATAGAGAGAAAAACAAAAAGTACTCACTGCTTTTTTTAATTTTTTTTTTTGACGCTGTGGAAATGCATTTACGCACCATACCCCGAAGGGCGTGTGTGGGACTCGCCCAGCCGACGCCGGGAATACCCACTAAAACCGCAGTGGCACATCGACATCGCCTGAGTAGCGAGGTCATGGGAAATGGCAGAGCCAATCCCCCGCCGGCAATTCCCGCCAAAAGGCGGGCCCACAGTGTTCCCCATACGGAGGGGCCGGGCTGGGTACCTCTTCTTGTGCGAGAAGACACCGCCGCACGGTGGGCTGAAATCGGCAAGTGGGGACTGAAGGATTCAAATGAGTATTTTTGAGTTTTGTGTACTAATACAAATATTTTTTGTTATTTGTAATTTTTTTTATACCTAGTATTTTTCGAGTTATGGACCCCTAAACTTTGTATGAAATATTTATCGGTTTTTGGTTTAATCTGACACGTCTTATTGTTGTATAACAGAAATATGTACTTATAGCAAAAAATCAAATTATTGGTAAGCATTCTACCTACACCACCCCTAAGACGTTAGTTATTTTTCACGATACTCACACCACTCTTAAGACGTCATTTGTTTTTTTATCAATAGCGCGGTGTACCCTCATTAGTGCGTCGTCCAATGAGCGCAGCGAAAAAAAAAAAGACACGGTTACATTTGAAAAACAACTACCCTCAGTACGCTGTTACACATCGTAATAAACGCACTATCCTATCTCACATTTTCGAAATACTATTACTATTTATTACGTAAAAATGTTCGATTTGGTGTCAAATATTGATATTGTTGTGCTATTAAAGGAAAGTGGAAGTTTTAAAAATAATAATGTTTTATATAGTGCTATTAAATCTAGATTAGTTCCCAATGTGTTAAGTGATGAAAACGATAAAGCTTTAAAAGCGTTTTGTGCAAAATATTGCTATAATCTACAAAGGAGATGGCAAAATGCTCATAGCAAAGAGGAAATGTTTAGTAAAAATAATAACGAATGGTTATCGTCGGAAATAATTTGGCCTGATTTCATTGCAAGTGCATTTGAAAGATACCAAGACTCTGCTCCTAGTACATCACGTGTTTATGAATCTCCAGCAAAAGTGTCTACTGCCACGTCAACGAATGTAAGTCCAAGAAAACCATTTTGTGAATTAGGACCTAAGCAAAAAAAGAGACGTACGGAACATATTCATACAACTATGACTACAGAGGAAATATCTCATGCATGTATTATAAAATTACGAGAGGATGGTAATCAAGGAATAGCTGAAATCCTCGAACACCTACTTAAAAATCCACAGGATGTACATAAAGTAAAAGATAGTCTTTTAGAAAAAAATGAAAAACCTAAATTTACTCCAGATGAAGCTTTGGGACTTGTTTTGTCCCTTAAATTAACAAAGTGGCAATACAATACTTTAAGAATAAGTATCAAAGAGAAAAATGTCGACATGTTCCCTTCCTACTACAAGGTGCAAAATGCAAAACAAGACTGCTACCCGCTGCAAGGGCGGCCAGAAAGCAGCAGCGGGGGAAGGAGCGTAGAGTCGCGGCTAGGTTTCGTGCCCCGAAATCCGCAGCTGTAGTGATAACACTACAGCCGGAAGCGGAAAAGAAAGGCACGTCCTACCGCGACGTGCTCAATAAGGCCATGGAAGCGGTGAACCTCCAGGAGATCGGAGTCACCTCGGGCCTAAAAATGAGGATCACCGCGACCGGAGCCCGCATGATCGAGGTTCGTAGTGAGGCTAGTGGTCCGACTGCCGACGCTCTGGCTGAAAAGTTAAGAGCGTCCTTAGATGCGGTCGAGGCCAAAGTGTCCAGGCCCACCAAATGCGCTGACTTGCGTATCTTGGGTCTGGACGATACGGCGACGAAGGAGAAGGTGTTGGCTGCCATCGTCAGGACTGGGGGGTGTTCTGTGGAACAGATTAGGGTGGGCACCCTCCGCCTTGACCGCACGGGGTTGCAAACCGCTACGGTGAGCTGCCCCGTGTCGGCGGCCGAGAAAATTGTTGGCGAGGGCCGAAGACTTCTGGTGGGCTGGGTTTCAGCGCAGGTGAAACTGCTAGAACCCAGACCTCTGAGGTGCTACCGCTGCCATGTGGGCCACCACGTGGGAGTGAAATGCACCTCGGAGGTGGACCGCAGCGGTCTCTGCTTCCGCTGCGGTCAGCCCGGTCACAAGGCCGGCTCGTGTGAAGCCGCTCCGCACTGCTCAGTTTGTGCGGCAGCTGGTAAGCCGTCCGAGCACCGGGTTGGGAGTAGGGCCTGCGCCCCATCCACCAGAGACAAAGCCAAGGGCCGGGGTAGGCCCTCCGCCACCACCGCCGTCGTCGCCGTAGCCGCAGCCTCTGCCGCTGCCGCTTCCAGCAACGCCGTTGCTGTCACCGCCGCCGCCGCAGTCACCGCGGCTGAGCCCTCACAAGGGACTCGGGAGGAGGCTGTTATGGAGTACCAATAAATGGCCCCATTACGCCTCCTCCAAGCGAACATCAACCACTGCGCCTCCGCTCAGGACCTTTTGCTCCAGAGCATGGCGCAGTGGTCGATTAACATTGCCGTGGTCTCTGAGCCGTACTTTGTCCCACCCAGGGATGACTGGGTGGAGGACCTCAACGGCTCAGTGGCCCTAATTTCGTCGGCCGCCGCTGGCACCCCGTCCCTCGAGGCCATCAAGAGAGGACGGGGTTGCGTAGCAGCAAGGTTCGGGGAGATAGTCGTAGTGGGGGTATACTTCTCCCCGAGCCGAACTCTTGCCGAGTTCCACAACTCCCTTGCGGAGTTGAGAGTCGTCGCCGTAGAGTTCCGATCCCTCCCTGTGCTCGTCCTTGGGGACTTCAATGCCAAAAATTTGGCTTGGGGTTCCCGGCTTACAGACACACGGGGCAGGATGGTGGAGGACTGGGCTCTGGAGACCGGCCTGGTCGTCCTAAACCGGGGTTCGGTCCCAACATGTGTGCGGGTGCGGGGTGACTCAGTGGTGGACATATCGTTCGCCAGCCCCGCTCTGTCGCCACATGTCCTTGACTGGCGCGTCATGGAGGAGGAGGAGACCTACTCAGATCACCGGTATATCCGGTTTGACGTTTCCGCCCAGACCTCCAGCGCGCCGGTCCGACCGGCCCCGGGTGGTCCGCGGTGGGCGCTGAAGCAGCTTGACCGGGAGCTCCTCCTGGAAGCTTCGATCGTGCAGGCCTGGGTGTTACCACCGGACAGGCCTGCTGACTCAAACGACGAGGCGGAGTGGTTCCGGGAGGCCATGTCCGAGATATGCGACGTGGCAATGCCCCGAGTCAAGCCCGGGCGCGCCCGGCGTCAGGTGTACTGGTAGTCGCCGGAGCTTACCTCTTTGCGCAAGGCGCGCGTGGCTGCGCGACACCGGTACACCAGGCATCGCAGGCTCCGTATTCGTCCGCCGAACACGGAGGCCATACAGGCGGAGCTTTACGAGGGATACAGAGCGGCGAAGACCGCCCTCCGAGTGGAGATCCAGCGGGCCAAAGGGCTGGCCCGTGAGGAGTTGCTGGGGACTCTGAACAGAGACCCGTGGGGATGCCCCTATAAAATGGTGCGGGATAAACTCCGCCCATGGGCTCCCCCGCTGACGCAGAGTCTCCGGCCTCAGCTCGTGGAGGACGTGGTGAGCGCTCTGTTTCCCTCGAGAGAGAAACATATTCCTCCACTCACGGCTCCGCCTCCTGCGGTGCTTGATGCGGACCACACCATCGCCGACGACGATGCTCCAGAGGTGACCGAGGTAGAGCTGAGAGCGGCGGTACGTCGGCTGAATGCCAAAAATACCGCCCCAGGACCCGACGGCTTACCTGGAAAAGTCTGGGTTCTGGCCTTAGGGGCTCTCGGGCCTCGACTACGGGGGTTACTAAGCGCATGCTTGGAGAGGGGCCAGTTCCCACTTCGCTGGAAGACGGGGAAACTGGTCCTCATAAAGAAGCCAGGGCGCTCTGCGGACTCGCCGTCCGCTTACAGGCCCATTGTGTTGCTCGACGAGGTGGGCAAGCTCTTCGAAAGAGTCATTGCAGACCGCCTCGTCGGGCACCTCAGGCGAGCGGGCCCGGATTTAGCGGAGAGCCAGTTTGGCTTCCGCAGGGGACGCTCTACGGTAGACGCCATCATGCGCGTGCGAGCCCTTACGACAGGGGATGCTGTGGCCCGGGGTGGAGTTGTCTTGGCGGTGTCTCTAGACATCGCCAACGCCTTCAACACCCTACCCTGGAGTTGCATCAGGGAGGCATTCCGGTATCACCGGATGCGGACCTATCTCTGTCGAGTGGTCGAGGCCTATCTGACGGACAGGGCCATAATCTACCCCGGTCACCAAGGAGTGTGGAACCGGCGAGAGATGTCGTGCGGTGTTCCACAGGGATCGGTCCTGGGACCGCATCTGTGGAACATCGGGTACGACTGGGTGCTGCGCGCCGACCTCCCTACCGGCGTCAGCGTAGTTTGTTACGCTGACGACACTCTAGTTCTGGCACAGGGGAGGTCGCACCAGACGGCGGCTGACGCAGCGACCCTCGGGGATGCGACAATCGTCAACAGAATCCGGGACTCGAGGTGGCCCTGCAGAAGTCCGAGGCCATGTGTTTTCATGGTCCTCGGAATGCGCCACCGTCGGGTTCCCACATAACGGTAGGAGGGGTTCACATCGGCGTCGGGTCGACGATGAAGTACCTGGGACTCGTCCTCGACAGCCGGTGGAACTTCGAGGAGCACTTCCGACGTTTGGCACCCAGACTGGAACGGGCCGGGGCTGCCCTAAGGCGGCTCCTCCCCAATCTAGGGGGACCAAACGCCTCCTGCCGGAGGCTCTATGCGGGGGCCGTGCGGTCCATGGCCCTTTACGGGGCACCGGTGTGGGCAAGGTCGCTAAGGAAGCGACCAGCCCGGTGCCTGACCGCGTCCCAGAGAGTCATGGCCGTTCGGCTGATCCGGGGATACCGTACGATCTCCGCTGAGGCGGCGAGCCTTCTTGCCGGATTGCCGCCATGGGATCTGGAGGCCAAAGTCCTCGCCCAAATGTGGGAGTGGCGAGAGGAGGCAAAATGCCGGGGCATAACTCCGCTGCCGCGAGATATTACGGTACGGCGGAAAGAGCTCCGGCGGGATCTCATGGCAACATGGAGAGTGCGATTGTCGCAACCCAGTGCTGGGCACGCCACAATAGCGGCGGTAAGTCCCCTCTTTGAGGAGTGGCTAGAGAGGCGCCACGGCGCCCTCACCTTCCGCCTGGCGCAGGTCCTCTCCGGACACGGTTGTTTCGGGAGGTTCCTGTTCCGTATAAGGCGGGAGGAAACGCCAGGGTGTCACCATTGTGTGGATCGCCCTGAGGACACGGTGGAGCATACGGTGGAGGTCTGCCCGGCTTGGGTAGAGCACCGCCGTGTCCTCGTAGCGGCGATCGGCGGTGATCTCTCGCGTCCGACCCTGGTCCAGGCTATGGTCCGGAGCGAGAGTGCATGACAGGCCGTCACCTCCTTCTGCGAAGCAGTAATTCTGGCAAAGGATGAGGCGGAGCGCGTGAGGCAACGGGAATCCCAGCGCCCTCACGCCACTAGCCACCGCAGGAGACGCCCTGGTCGGGAGATGACACCAAACTCCCAGCCACCGTAGGCGCGGGCCTGCAGGCGGTGAGCAATGGGCAGCTCGCCGCCCGGTAAGGGCCAGGCCCGAGTCGACGGCGCGTCGTGTTTCACGCGCGCCTCAAAGAGATGTCAGCACATCGTGACGGGGTCCACGTAGACCGATGCCTCCTGGGTCAGGGTTGCGAGTTGGTTAAACAAGAAACCGTGGCCCTGGCCGTCCCACAGGCAAGTGAAGAAACACGGGTGGGTGTTTGTCAGTAAAAGTCTGACACGCCCTTCCACTCCGTCCAGAGCGGAAGAAGTCATTTGATGATTTCCCATCCTAACAAAAAAAAAAAAAGACTGCTACCCGCCAAAAGATGATATCACCTTAACAGATACAACTGCTAGAATAAAATTGCAGCCTCTATTAGATGTACCCGCCAAAAGGATATTCAAAGCAATCAATATTGATAGCACAAACTGTAAGAAGTTGACAATGATAAGCAAATGGGGAATGGATGGTGCTTCGAATCAAGCAAACTACAAGCAAAAAATGACAACGGATGACAAAGAGGACAGTGCTTCGACAGATGATTCAAGTATTTTTATGGGTAGTTTAGTACCAATAAAAATTGTTTCCGAGGAACAAATTATCTGGGAAAACGACTCCCCAAATTCAGCGTATTGGTGTCGAGCAATATTTTTCAAGTTTGCAAACGAGAACAAAGCAACGATTTTAAGAGAGAAAACCGAAATTGAAACGGAGATAAGTGAAGTGAAGGAAACAGAAATTGGCGAAATAAAAGTCTCACATTCATTATTGCTTACCATGATAGATGGTAAAGCAACATCAATCCTCTGTGAAACTTCAGCTCAACGATGTGACATATGTAAAGCTGTTCCTACAGAAATGAATAACTTGTCTTTGTTATTGACTAAAAACATTGATACCGACTTGTACAAATATAGTTTATCATCGCTACATATATGGATACGTTTTATGGAATGCATTCTTCACATAGCCTATAGACTAGATTTTAAAACATGGGTTGCAAAAGGTGAAAACAAAGTTTTGATGGAAAATAGAAAAAAAAATAATTCAGGACGCTTTTAAAAATCAAACAATGCCCTGTTTGATTTTTAAAAGCGTCGTGAATTATTTAAAAAAAAATAAATAAATAAAATTAATTTAAGCAAGCAAGCAAGGCAAAAAAAGCAAGGGCATGGAACTACTAATGACGGGAATACCGCTCGAAGATTTTTCTCAAATACAGAGATTGCTGCTGTAATTACTGGTGTCGATGAAAACTTAATAAAACGGTTTTCAATCATTTTAGAAACAATATCTTCAGGTCATAAAATTGACACAGTGAAATTTAAGGAATATGCGGAAGCCACCTTAAAATTATACGTGGATTTATATGACTGATTTCACATGCCGTCTAGTGTGAATAAAGTTCTAGTTCATGGAGCAGCTATCATTGAAAACTTTGGATTAATTCCGATTGGAAAGTTATCGGAAGAAGCGGCTGAATCCAGAAATAAAGATTTTAGGCGATATCGCCAATACCATTCAAGAAAATTCTGCAGAAGAGCTAATAATGAGGATATTTTGAATAATTTAATTATTAGTTCAGATCCTTATATTTCATCCAAACGGCATAAAATGATACGGAAACACAAACCATTTTCAGAAGAAGCGAAAACTATGCTTCTATTGTTTCCAACATTTGAGGATGATGAGCGGGAAAATATAGAATTTGTAAATGTGGAACATTTAGACAACGAATCTGAATCAGAATCTGATAAAATTGCGTAAGTGATAGTTTTGTGAGTGCGTATGTGAGTGAGAGTGTGCGTATGAGTGGATTAGGCCTCCTGGCCTCCTGGTGGAAAAGGGAATGAAAATCAATTTCCTCCAAAATCGAAGAAAATCGAAGCAAGTGATATATTGGATAATTTGCCTAAAAAATAGCACAGTCGAATACCAAAAGCCGTTTCTTGAGAACTTTTGAGAATTAAAAGTTATTCACATAAAATAAAATTTCTTCATACAAAAATAAATTAAAATCGTTATAACTTTAAAAATATTAGGTATATACAAAAATCGAAAAGAGGAAAAATGTCTTGTATTTAGTGGTTGATTGCAAATCCTTTATTATTTTCTGATAAATTGCTCATTAATTTTCGTGATAGGGATTCACGAAAATTGCGTACGACGTACGTAACTAGACCTTTAGGCCAATGGGCAAGTAATCAACCTATTCTCAACAACAACCTTCGACAACAACAGACCAAGTCGGATTCGAAAGTAAGTTGAAACAATCGAGAACGATCGAGATGTTTGAACAATTAAATTAATCGAACGAAACCTCTCGAGATCGCGCATCGCTAACCTATGATGTGGATACTCACCCAGAGCACCAAGTCTTTAGAGATTAGGTTTTTTGTTTTTTGCTTAGTTCATACTAACCATATAAATGTAATGGACCATTCGTTTTATTGAATACTAGCTTTCCGCCCGTGGCTTCACCCGCGTGGAATTCGGTTATATCGCGCTTTATATATTTCCCTCGAGAATATTAAATTTTCCGCGATAAAAAGTAGCCTATGTCCTTTCTCAGGGTCTAAAGATTGTCTGTGCCAAATTTCACCAAAATCGGTTGAGAGGTTTAAGCAGGAAAGCGTAACAGTCAGACAGACAGAGTTACTTTCGCATTTATAATATTAGTATGGATAGATCTGGTTTAGTATCTAACAATTTTAAGCAATAGTTGTCGCTAGTGCGCCTTAAGGTCATAAGGCATACTTAAACGACTCTGCTCCCACCTGGCAAAAAGAAAAAGAATATTATATAAATATGGGCTTTAAATATTGCAGTTTAGATATATTTTACATTGACATCATAAATTAGCAGACAGTGCGCTGTCAGCGAGCTTACCGCCGTCAGACTGCTCGGTAGTTGACGCCTCGCTGGCGGCTGGTTGTAACCGAGCGGTAGGTGCGGCGTCCGAGAGCAGACTCCTAGCATTCGCCGGCGGCGACTCAACGCACCCGCGGCTTCGCCACTGGTCGCCGCTCGGCGCTCAGTTCAAGTACTCTGTGGTTCAGTCAGTCAATATCTACCAAGTAATCATGAGTAATGTGAATCGGGACATTGTAAAAAAGCCAAGTTGCTTCAATAGAAATCGATCGCGAACTGTGTCAATCACGAATAGCTAGAGCGGGCGACGGGTGGACAGCTGGGCGTCTGCTAGCAGTCTCCGCGTGGACTGCTGGGTGCCTGCTAGCTGTCACCGCGCGGACTGTAAGCGGTCGTCTTATTTTAGGGTGGTGTTGGTTCAAGCGGTGTTGGAGCAGAGTCGTTTAAGTGTGCTATGACCTTTATTCTTCGTCAACAAAAGGAAGACCCGCCGCGCAATGCAATTCGAAACTCAACTCTAGTCTAGATCGTGCGCACCGACACCGAGTGTGTAAGAAAGTTAAGATCCGTATCTGCGGATCTTGACACCAAATATCCGTATTCAGATCCGTATCCGCGGATCTACATTTTAGACGATCCGGCACATCACTAGTAGCGATCGTCAATTCGTCACAAAAAACAAAAAATGTGAGGAGGTTTGGCGGGAATGTCAAGATGAGTGTCACGCTCATTTTTCATTGGACTTTTAAAATTATTTATAGTGTCGTTTACTAAATAAAAACGCGTGATTTATGTAGTAAAAAGTGCATTCAGTGAATAATTCAAAAAGAACAGTGAAATATTGTAGCATAGTGGCCTCATCATGTCTTTACGCTAAACCGCTCCTTATCGTCCAAACGCGTAAAACGAAAGGAGTTAGTTTAGGTTAAGTTATGCTAGGATAAGTTAGGATTCCGTGTGCAGTTTCTGGCCTGCCATCGGACGCGTCCCCAGGTGGCGGATAGGGGAACGGCCCCCAGATATGGGGGTTACCGGTTTACCGGCGCGGACCAAAACCAGATGCGGGGACCGCTTCGGCGGTCACACGTGCGGCGGGTCGGCCACCACTCGAGGTGGCTGACGTGACCCGAACTCCGGGTCACCGTCGGGCAACCCGGTCTCCTCATTGAGAGGAGCTGGGGGCCCCGTTTGCCTCCGGGCAAACGAGTGGGGCTAAGAGGAAGGACACCTCGCTAAAAAACCCTTGGCTGCTGCGTCTTCTCGCACAAAAAGACGTACCCAGCCCGGCCCCTCCCTGTGGAGTGGAGGGACCACTGTGGGCCCGCCCTAGGCGGGAATCGCCGGCGGGGGATTGGTAGTTAGGCTGTGCCATTTTCCCATGACCCCGCCACTCAGGCGATGTCGTTGTGCCGCTGTGGGTTTAGTGGGTATTCCCGGCTTCGGCTGGGCGAGTCCCACACACAAAAAAAAAAAGGATAAGTTAGGATAAATTAGGTTAAGTTAGAGGATAGATATTTAACGAAGAAAAAAAATTACTGAAGACTTGGCTGTATGGCGTACTATGCCTTTGCCTTTTCCATTCGCCCGAACGGAAAGAAATGAACCAAAAAAAAAAAAACAAAAAATGTGATCTGGTTCATTTCAAACTGATTTGAAAAGGTCTAGAATTCTTTCAAGTTTCAGAGTCAAACCTTTCAAAGGTTACCTTTGCCAATGAGCAGTGAATAAAACACAAGCCGGGTGTTATTAGAGCACTTCCGACGTTTGGCTCCCAGGCTGGAACGGGCCGGGGCTGCCCTAAGGCGGCTCCTCCCCAATCTAGGGGGACCAAACGCCTCCTGCCGGAGGCTCTACGCGGGGTCCGTGCGGTCCATGGCCCTTTATGGGGCACCGGTGTGGGCGCGGTCGTTAAGGAAGCGACCAGCCCGATGCCTGACCGCGTCCCAGAGGGTCATGGCCATTCGGCTGATCCGGGGATACCGCACGGTCTCCGCTGAGGCGGCGAGCCTCCTTGCCGGATTACCGCCATGGGATCTGGAGGCCAAAGTCCTCGCCCACATATGGGAGTGGCGAGAGGAGGCAAAACGCCGGGGTATAACTCCGCTGCCGCGAGAAATCGCGGTACGGCGGACAGAGCTCCGGCGGGATCTCATGGCGATATGGAGAATGCGATTGTCGCAACCCAGTGCTGGGCACGCCACAATAGCGGCGGTAAGTCCCCTCTTTGAGGAGTGGCTAGAGAGGCGCCACGGCGCCCTCACCTTCCGCCTGACGCAGGTCCTCACCGGACACGGTTGTTTCGGGAGGTTCCTGTTCCGTATAAGGCGGGAGGAAACGCCAGGGTGTCACCATTGTGTGGATCGCCCTGAGGACACGGTGGAGCATACGGTGGAGGTCTGCCCGGCTTGGGTAGAGCACCGCCGTGTCCTCGTAGCGGCGATCGGCGGCGATCTCTCGCGTCCGACCCTGGTCCAGGCCATGGTCCGGAGCGAGAGTGCATGGCAGGCCGTCACCTCCTTCTGCGAAGCAGTGATGCTGGCAAAGGAGGAGGCGGAGAGCGTGAGGCAACGGGAATCCCAGCGCCCTCACGCCACCAGCCGCCGCAGGAGACGCCCTGGTCGGGAGATGACACCAAACTCCCAGCCACCGTAGGCGCGGGCCTGCGGGCGGTGAGCAGTGGGCAGCTCGCCGCTCGGTAAGGACCAGGCCCGAGTCGACGGCGCGTCGTGTTTCACGCGCGTCTCAAAGAGATGTCAGCACATCGTGACGGGGTCCACGAAGACCGATGCCTCCTGGGTCAGGGTTGCGGGTTGGTTAAACAAGAAACCGTGGCCCTGGCCGTTGCACAGGCAAGTAAAGAAACACGGGTGGGTTTTAGTCAGTAAAAGTCTGACACGCCCTTCCGTTCTGCCCAAAGCGGGAGAAGTCATTTGATGATCTACCATCCCAACAAAAAAAAAAAAAAAAAAAACCCGGGTGTTATTAGTACGCAACTTTCTTTCAAAACAAGTGTTTCTGTCATAATAAATACATAATTGATTTGATAACCACCAAATCTATACTTTTTGAGCAAAAAATGGATAGATTAACAATGTGTAGGATGTGTTTAGCGGAGAATGTCCGCTTGAGTATAGTAGCAAGCAGACACTTGCACGAACTATTTATGAAGCTGACTGATATTCCAGTAAGTTAATATATTGAGTTCTTTAGGTTCCTATACTCTATTTTTTTAATCTCGTAGACTAAACTGACATTACGAGTGTTGGCAGTTTATTGCAATTCTTAAATAGTGCCGAAACTTAGCGTTCATAAAATCAAGTATCGTTTTTTTACAATAAGTTATCCTGAAATAATGTGTAGGTACTTATTAAAAACGTATTATTAAAAAATTAATAATGTAAATTTGACATTTGCATGTGTCAATTTATACGAGATTAAAAAACAGAGTATAGGTACCACACTGATATGTTCTTTTGCACCAATGTATTAATCAACTTTAAGATGACCTTTAGCACAGTCTTTTTCTTGGATAGTTAACTTACCTACTCTCTTTACTCCATTTGTTTAGGTAATAAACTAAAGTTAAGCAAAAACCAAGTTACCTGACTACATGTAGTGTCAGCTTTAATCAGTAGTCATTCTAGGTCCCAGTTTTTTTTAATTTATCTCTATGTATTTGTAACAATAAGTAAAAAGCTACTTAGGTAGTGATTATAACATTATTGTTATTAAGATTCGAAAGGCTGTCCAAAAATGGGCAATATTAAATTTAAGGCTCATTTAATACTGAATAGGGATGTTTCCAGGGTAAAATAAACTTGATTCTATTTAGTCCGTCATTCATGTTATAGAAAAATATTGTATACATACATTTTATTTTATCAAATCAATAAAAAATGACAAATATAAAAGACATCAAAGATCATGAGTGGTGGCTGGTCACGTCACTGCTCGCTAATAAATGTAGGACCGTATTACAGAACGTCACTCAAAACTCAAACTCCACTTAAGTCTCGTTTCAAGCCATTTTATTGGTTGAAACTAGTTTTAAGTAATGCTTAAGTAGAGATCAATGCTTGAGTTTCCTTCTGGAATACGGACCGTAGAGTGTGGTGATGTCACGTGAGTTTTCAACGCATTGTGTCGTCTTCATTTTTTGTTTATATGAAAAAAGAAAAAACATGAGTCTAGTATTTTTTGGAAATCTGACTGACGGACTAATTAGTTTTTTTTAGTCAACTACCCTAACATAGTTTTGCTAGACTTTTCAACCTCTGTTCAAAGGCAAACCTTTTTATCAAAACCTCTGTTCAAAGGCATACCTTTTTATCAAAACCTCTGTTCAAAGGCATACCTTTTTATCAAAACCTCTGTTCAAAGGCAAACCTTTTTATCAAAACCTCTGTTCAAAGGCATACCTTCTTATCAAAACCTCTGTTCAAAGGCATACCGTTTTATCAAAACCTCTGTTCAAAGGCATACCTTTTTATCAAAACCTCTGTTCAAAGGCATACCTTTTTATCAATGACTATTTAAACAATAACAATAGTTGGTTGCTATGATTAAATCAAGACAGTGGCTGCGATTCCCTTGTTCAAAATATAGTCAGTGCATCTTTGTCTTCCCATTTCATTAAGAATAGGACAGAAGATAAATATTAGTCTAGTCCTATCAAATTAGTCTGCGCCTGACGCAGCCCGATGGCATAAATCAATATATTTTCAGTCATCATGTTTTTCAACGTGTGTAAACTATTTGACAGGACTTAACTAACATGTTATCTATTCATTGAACTTAAAATTAGTTTAGATTGTGAGCAAGAATCTCAGCACTAAATTTTGTGATGTTTCTCCAGAATTAGCTCACTGACAGATTATTTTCATTTCATTTTTCCTTTTTTTTCGTGACTTTGCCACTGCACACGATAAATAATTGAATTTAATGTTCTGTGTTTTGTTAAGTACTTTACATGAATAGTATAAGGTATTGTATAAAGTAAGGTGTTTTTTTTTAACTAAACAGACAGCTTGCTGCTGGGGAGTTTGTTTCGCCACTTCCCAGTAAAAGTACTAGGGAGTACTGAAAGGCGAACATTTTGGGGGACAGCCTTATGAATATTGACGCTCAAAAAGTGCTGATTTTTACCCTAATTAGCAGCTACATAACAGTTGTATTATACCCAGACTTATTAATTAGTCTAATTAAAATATCAAATGTAAACTTAAAAAATATTACTAAAGTATTATGTGGGAGCGATTGTAAACTATTTAAAGGCCTAAAGATGTTATAAATTGTACAGATAATAATGCATACATATAAAATGCTTCACTGTATAGTTTGGTACTGAGATATACTCATGATAGCGCAAGTATTGTATCTGTAAGGAATAAGGAACACTCATATTGCATCAATATGAGTAATCCTTGTTCTTTTGTATAAATAATAAAAGCATAATAGTACATGATGATAAATGTTGTTGCAGTTTATAACTGAAGACAGAAGACCGATTCTTGCTTGTGTCTTCTGCTTTGCTAAATTAAAGCAATGCTACCAATTACTGCGACAATGTCTGAAAACCGAAAAGCTTTCCATTCAGAGGATGAATGAGAAACATGAGGTAAGATATTGTTATTACATATTTCTAATTTCAGTATAATGTGGAAGTGATTTTCTCAAGCTCATACCTATTGTGTCTGGGTTTTAAGTCAAGTATACAATTGCGTGTTGCATAGTAGTACTTGTGTATGATTCTATGCCACAATGGCTTTTGCAGTGGTTAGTTAAATTGGTAACATGACTGACTCGCCAGGATACATTGGAACTGTTTAAGTGTCCTCACTTATGAAGTTTGTGCGTCTGACACTAATCAGCAGCATATTTTACTAATAATATAATCATCTTCTTCCAGCACAGTACTGTAATAAACGAAAACTGCTATGAGATATTTGGAGGGCTTATTAAATCTCCAGTAGAGCAGATAAATATTGTTAGTCATATTGGTGTTGCAGAGGAATTGTCAGCAGGTTGTGAGGGACTAGATGATGTTATTGAGCCAAAGAAGGAATATCAAAGTGATGGTATGTTATTAAAAACAAAAATAAAATTGTCAGTTAATAATACCTTAAATACCACCAGCCTCCACACAACACCAACACCAGCCTCTCATGTATGAGTGCGCGCGTTCGATTCCAGGTTAGGCAAGTACCAATGTAACTTTTCTAAAGTTATATGTACTATCTAAGTATATCTTGGACACCAATGACTGAAGGTGAAGGAAAACATCTTGAGGAAACCTGGACTTTAAGTCTGAAATCGCCAACCCGCATTGAGCAAGCGTGGTCATTACGCTCAATCCTTCCCTGTATGAGAGGAGACCTGTTCCCAGCAGTGGGACGATAAAAAGGTTGATGATGATGAATACCTTAAATCAAAAATATCATCATTTTAAATTGATAAGAAAATGTTTTGAAATTATTTGCAACCTTTGCCAGGGTTAAGTCTAAATTAACCTAATGGTAACCAAATGGTGTTGTGAAATAAACAAATAATACTTTTCACTGTTTTTGTTGACTTACAGAGCTAGAACCCGAAAATTTAGATAATAGCTGTCTAGATGCATCAGATATACCACCGTACTGTTCCGAGTCAGACTTAGAAGATGATGCATCTTTAATGAAATATAAAACTGAAGTAGAAGACGAAAATGTAGGAGCCAGGAAGACAATAAGTAAGTATTTGTCACTTATCTAGCTAAGTAGAAAGGAAAATGGTTCACTTGATATTATGTGGCTAGCATTACCTAACCAGCCTAAAAAACGTAATTGGTTAAATGGACAATTTTTAGTTCTATCAATAAAACTGGTAAGTTTTTTTTTTTTATCTACATACAAGCATTATAAGCCCCGCACGATGATATTGCGATTGGCGGCCATCTTGGTGACGTAGTCGAACTCGCTCCGTCGGTACCGTTAGCAAGTTCAGTCCGCGCTTATCCACTTACGCACATCGAATATTTTTGTTAGCTTTTTGTTTTTGTTATCCTGTTTTATTATTGTTCTTGAGTTTTGTTGTTTAGTTTTGTTAGCTGTTACTCGTTTAAATGAGTAAGAAATTAATTAACAGTCGTGCTCGTGAAATTATAATTTAATTATCCATTATTTTTATTAGTGTCCACTTTAGGGGACAATTATTTTGTTAAAGAGAAAAAGGACTGTAAGTTAGTTCTTGAAAGTATAAACCGTGCTTTAAAAAATGCTTCGGACACTACTGAGGACATTTTAATACCGAAGCAACTACTAATAGTTATTAAAAATATTTTGCAAAATTCTACCAAGTCACGGAGCGTGTGGCATGTGCCACAGGCGTTGCAAAAAATACTGTGACAAAATTGCAACGAGAGCATGTGTCAGAAACAGCCAGTGGCAGCAAAATGAGAACTCTTACTAAAGGAAAAAGACAAAAGAAGGAATATTTCGGCATGTATACGCTGAGGAGAGAAATACCCACAATGCGCAAAATATTGGCGGCATCAAAAGTAGACCTTAATTATACTGGTAGTGAAACTACATTAAGAAAAATAATTAAATGTGATTTAGGCTACCAAAAAAGACTAGCTCTAATTGAAAGACCCCAAATTCAAGCGTGGAGGGCTAAATATTTACGACGTATGAAAGAAAATGACTCGCTTGGTACTAACAAAAGACCCGTTATTTATCTCGACGAAACGTGGATACACGCACACTTCACGGTAAAAAAATGTTGGCAAACAGCAACCGATGTCGGAGTGAGATGGAACGACAGCCCCGGCCGCCAATGGATAATAGTTCATGCGGGAAGTTAAAGCGGTTTTGTTTACAATGCCCTTTTAATGTTTAAAGCAGACACCAAAACGGGGGATTACCATGATCAAATGAATGCTGAGAATTTCATCAACTGGCTTACAGAAAAATTAGTACCCAACATACCACGCAACTCCATAATTGTGATGGACAACGCCCCTTATCACAGTAGGGAAGAGAATAGGCCACCAAGTATGAACAATAAAAAAAACAGTTGATGGTTGAATGGCTACAAGCTCACGACATCGACTTTCCCAACGACAGTACAAAACCTGAACTGTATTTATTAATTAAACGGCACAGACCGGCGAAAATCATAAAATTGACAATTTATTAGCTGGCAATGGCCATGAGGTCGTTAGATTACCACCCTACAACTGCGACCTCAACTCCATTGAGTACATCTGGAACCTGGTAAAGATGAGGGTGTCAGAAAAGAATGTGGATCAGTTGGAAAGTCGCATTGAAGCTCTGACGTTGGAGGCGTTGGCGTCAATAACTCCAGGTGACTGGCGAAAGGAAGTTAATCATGTTAAACGGCTTGAAGAGGAATATTGGAATAAAGATCGAATAACTGACGAGTTATTTGTCATAAATAGGCAGACGACAGTGAATCATACGACAGACACAGAAAGCAGTTCTGATTTGGAAGACTATATGAGTGGAATTGAATAAATAAATAAATAAATAAATAGGGTAAGATTATATTGAATTACATATAAACTTTTTTTACATACTATCCTGGTTTTATTTATAAGCTGATAGATGTAGGTAGTAATTAAAACATGACTACTACACAGTGGACTCTGGTTCAATTCCCGCTCGCAAATTAACAGAAATGTAGTTAATAATAAAAAATGTTATTTAAAAACAAAAAACCCGCCTGCATAAAACTCTAACGAACTGAATAGGTAGAAACATATGCTAGGTAGAAAAAAATATGTAATTATTTTTTTTTGTTCCATTTAATATTAAGTTATATACATTTTTAGAATCAGTATTTAAAATCCCTCATTTTGATATCCCACTCGATATGCTTAGTAGAAATTTATTTCTTTATACCTCACAATATGGCGTCATACATCCGCCATTTTGGTTTTTTGTTAATGTCACCTATCTAGTAGCAGTTGGGCAATGAAGGCAAATCTAACGATACCTCAAATATGAAAATCCGTTCAGCGGTTCTGGAGATACTAGGTAATAAAGAATAATACATACAAGATAGGAGCTAAAAACATAACCCTCCTGGCAGTCGGGTAAAAATTAGTATACATGTAAGAAAAATATATGAATAAGTATATTTTTCTTACGTCTACAAGAATTATTTCCTTGAAATTTTTAATAATGAAAGTTTATTTGTCAGAATATGGATGAGTAAGTATAAAAAATGTATGTATAATAAAATTATAAAATACAAATAAACCCTTAACCCCAGTTTATTAATTTTGCATTTAACATTCTTTTGCTAGCTGTCCTTTTGCGTGGCAGATGACGTCACAAAGCTGTTATTGTGACAAGGTTCCATCGCAATATCATCGTGCGGGGCTTATAGATGATGAAGACACTATAACACGCGCAGATAAAGAAAAGATCTGTAAATGGCGTCCGCTCGCATGCGTTCTCACTCACTTTCTATCGCTGTCTATACTCACACATTGAAGTAAGCTCCGCAAAAAAAAAAAAATCATCGATCAGGAATTCAGGATTCGCTTTCCAAGCTACTTTGATGCGCTTCGAGTTATCGTTAATTTCGTTCCGCTAAAATCTCTGTTATTTTGTTGTTTTTGTTGATATTTTTGTTTTTGTTGAGTTTGATTGTTCAAACTCAACAAAAACAACAAAAGAAAAATAAAAAACAACAATAAAAACAAACACAACAATAAACAAGTAAAATGTCAAATTCACGTTGTAAATAACAATATTTACAACGTAAATTTGACATTTTTCTATCTTAGCATTTGGTTTGTGATTGAACAATGGCATGTTTTGTCAACCGTACCATAAGTATCCGCCGCCATTTTCAGATCTTTTCTTTATCTGCGCGAGTTATACTATAGAATGTTATGTTTTGGTTTTGCGAAATCTGAATATACATAGTTTGTTCAGAATAAGCAACTGAATCAATTTCAATCATTTTTACACCATATTTTTCCCAAGTAGATTTAGAAATTGTTACCGAGCGCGCACGGTAGGTATAGCCATAGTATAGCCGTTTATTCATTCTGCCGTTTGACATTGAACGTAATGGACGTGTGTCGACTGCCAGTGCATTTGTAGCCCGTGATTGGCTGATCGTACATAAAATCATTTCCTTGTCACACCTCGCTTGATCTTACCTGTGAACCACTCCCACTGCGTGGTCCTAGAGAGAGAGAAGTAAAGATCAAACCTGTTAACGCATCAAAGTGTTTAAAAAAGAAAACTCTGTGATTCGTCGGAGAAGAACTATCACCCAAGTGCGCAGTGTCGGGACCGCTTAGGCCGCTGCCTCGAATTTTGCGGGCAACGGGGCGGCGGCGGCGGTGGCGAGTGAGCGTTAGGATCTTATGCCTAAAATCAAACGGACCGGTTCTCGAAAACAGCGGGGCGGTGGCGGGCAGCGAGCGGTGTACTTCTCGCGCTCGAATCTTGCGGACAGCGAGCGGTGATCGAGCGTTAGGAATAAATTTGAATCAAAAAGATGTTGCCGCCATTGTACAGACATTTCTTTCGCGAATAAAAACAAATATCTCGTCGACACAATCGTAAATACAACACTACGCGGCTATAGTGACGCGCGATTTGCCCGCTAGTTTCGAGAACGGGTCTTCGATGCCCGCTCGGCTCCCGCACCGCTGCCGTCGCCGCCCCGCTGCCGGCAAGATTCGAGGCAGCGGCCTTACGCGTTGTGCCACCTTGTTAGTGCTACGAAATTCAAAAAAATCAATCCGCTACGAGTGTCCGTCACTACTGCTACGACCACACCTGTGCGCGCGCTGCTACGAGATGGCCTGTGCTACGTGAACTGTATCGGCTACGAATGCTACGATCGAGCGCTGCCTGTTGCTATCGACTTTGCGTAACACTGGTTTACTTGTTTACATTTATTTATTGTTGTTCATTGCCTGTACTGGTTTGCCTTCAATTTACTGATTTGATTAGTCGTTACAATGTCAACGTTACGCTGCACCCCACCCAACAGCCCTAGAACACCAGTGGGCAATAAAACCCAAACTCAAACTCGTTCTGAATCCGTTATCTGCACAGCAATAGCGGCGAGCGACTTTGTTAAGACAAATCGAAATAAGTGCCCGCGTAATGATACCTCGCCGCGGGCTGTAACGTCTGTGCTCAGCCTGCCGAAACCACAAGAGATGCAGGTCATATTTGAAAAGTGGAAGAAGGAGCAAGATAATGAAGTTACAGAACTACTCCTGGGCCTAAATATTGTAATAGCTCAGCTTTCGTCTGACATAAAGGACATTTCTTCAAGGCTAGAGTGAATAGGCTGTTAATAAACTAGTGCGCTTTACCATCAACGATTGCGTCACTGCTTACCATCAGGCAGGATCGCGGTCAAGCGCTGGTTTATAATATGTAAAAAAAAAAAAAAAAAATTAAAAACCCAAAAAATTAAGATTCAGGTATCTAACTCGCAGTGGCGAAGGGTGAAATTTTGACAAAGGGAAGCCGGTCCAAAAAAATAAACACTTAACTACTGCAGGATATCTTGGAGGAGGTCTTCAGATAAGAATAGTATTAAAAGCCCCACCTTCACCATACAAAAAAGGACTGATGATTTGATAACAGTGTCTTTCAAGTATGATAAAAGCGGCAGCAAAAGAAAAAAAAAAGCCTTTTCCGACGTGCATCTCCATACCACACATGCATGCTTGTTAGTAAGTACTAAGTTAAGTACCTATTGTTAGGGAATAAGAGTCAAGAAAAAATAAAATAAAAAATTACAAAAATAATAGTGTTAAAAACCGAACCACACAAACACCGATCCAAAACCAACAAAAATATTAAGCAAAAATAAAGCAAATTATACACAATCACAACGTTATTTATATTGTAATGCAATGCGTCTGTTTTTTTTTAACAAAATGAGCTAAAATGATGTTATAAAAATTCGGATTACTTTTCATTTTATTAAGCAAATTTTTTTTTAATTGACATGATAGCCAAATCGGACAATCTCTGCTCTTTTTGGCAGTTTCGCACATATGTGTGAACGCGTTTTAAAGCAGAAAATGACCGCTCAGCTGAAGCTACTGAAATGGGGAGGGTCAGAATTAAACTGCAAAGAGTCGAAACTTGAGAAAATGCGTCTTTCAAAGACGTATTCTGGAGCTGTAAAAAAAGCTCATAGGTGTCCAATTTATTTAACGACGCTGACGTAAGACTTTAAGTTCATTCAGCAGGTAGTCAGTTGAGCAGCACTCTATATGAATTAAAGCCATAATAACAAACAAAATACACAGTATTTAACCAAATCTGCGATTAAATTACGTTACAGAATCAGTCACAGTTTAAATACCACAAATATTAAAATATAACAAACGAAAAACACGAAAAACGAACACATGTCACATATTAACAATAATTTATTTTCAACCAAACGAAATGGAACACGAAAATATGCCAAAATAAAAAGAATATGACTTGCGAAGGATTTCATTATAACGTTTCTTTGTCTCATTCTAATAGAGGAGAGGAGAGAACTGCAAGCCGGTCGGCATCAGCCTATCTTTTCTCAAAAATTACGGACGGTTAGCGATCATTAGAAAGAGATGTCTGACACGCTCTGTCTCTTTTCGCCTCATAGTAAAACGTTGGCCGAGATAAGCTGTAATTCGTCGAGTTACCTTTAATGTAATTTAGGTACGAAAAATTTAAGCGCTGATTAATTTACGACTATAAAATGAAATGTGATACTTAGGGTATTGCTAAGAATTACTATTGCTATTGTAAATCGCGCAGGCATTTGATTAATAATACTTTGTTAATGAAATAGAATGTAAATACTTTTGTATGCATATGGAACTGATTTTTGAAAGGTAACCCGGTGGGAATCGGCTTGTATGGACTCTTCGCCACTGCTAACTCGTAAATCGTACAGTCGATTGATTTCTTAATAAATAATTCGAAGATATGAAGGTGGAGGTGGAATTTCTAAAGAAGGAGCGACGCGAGCGGCAGAAATATATCGAATCACTCGAACAGACAATAATAGATCTCCAACACAAGTCTAGAAGATCTAGACTTGTGCTGGAGATCTATTATTTTAGCCATAGAACTGCGTAACATCTCGCAAGTAAGTGCAGAATCTACCACCAATATAATAAAAATGGTGACTAACACAGGCTCTGCTGTGGGTGTACACATAAGTGTGATTGAACTGCGCGACATTTATCGACTCCTCGGTTAATCTAATACCTCTACCTCCCCGCCCCCCTGGATCTTTAATCCATACTATCCATACTAATATTATAAATGCGAAAGTAACTCTGTCTGTCTGTCTGTCGGTCGGTCTGTCTGTCTGTCTGTTACGCTTTCCCGCTTAAACCTCTCAACCGATTTTGATGAAATTTGGCACAGACAATCTTTAGACCCTGAGAAAGAACATAGGCTACCTTTTATCCCGGAAAAAATGATGTTCCCGAGGGAAATCTAAAAAGCGCGATATAACCGAACTCCACGCGGGCGAAGCCGCGGGCGGAAAGCTAGTGGCAATATATTTCTGCGCAAGATAGAGAGAGACAAACAGGTACTTACACGCTCAAAAAATTGTCTTAGCCTACTGGTGAGCCAGGATCCCATGGATTGACTATCGCAAATAGCTCTCATTTCTTGCATCCTTTCTAAGTTTCGGCTCGTGTTTATTCCTTGCTTATTTTGTATTATATTATTAAAATTAACTTACACACTAATCGATACACACTTCTTACCGATAATAAAACATTACACACAATTTATATTCACACATATCTGCATACTCAATTACAAAATCCTTTACCCCCTCACATAGCACACAGCATATAGGTAAATCCACGAGTTGTAACAATACTGATTAGAAATACACTAGTCATGATTAGTCTATAACTTCGCATCACAGCATGAAACAATTACCCTCTTTTTTATTTATTGCAACGAAGTTTAAGCCCTGTCCACCTTGCAAATCTCACTAATAAATGGCTAATTTAGATATTATTAATGACGAAATAGACGAGTTTCATGTTTCTAAATTGCTAAAATGCCAACCTCAGAGCTGTTTGCAGTTCATACAAGACCCAAAAAAAAGGACTAAAAATTTTATATTTAAACATCCGTGGCATCACAAAATTTTTGATGAAGTTCCAGTATTAATGCGTCTATTGGGTTTCCAGTGTGACGTCGTTCTCACTGGGTGTTGGTTAAGCAAGCTATCACACCTCCCGGCTTTAGATGGCTACACGCCATACCATACTAAAAGTACAAATAATCAAAATGGTGGTTGTGCTTTTTACATCAAATCCTCCAGAGCTGATGTTAGGGTACCGCACTTTGATGATGCAAACTGCCTCATCTGTTACATAGGAGACGTTACAATAGTGGCCATCTATCGTTCACCTTCTTTTAGAAGCATTAACAACTTTATAAATAGTCTCGATAACGCACTCAAATTATCATCTCCTACCGTGGTTCTGATCGGCGATATGAACATCGACATGAAGATTGACAATACGTATAGTCACTCAGATGAGTATTTAAACTGTGCTGCCTCTAACGGACTTCTTCCAGCTCATCTATTTCCGACACGCCTCGCTAACTGACCACGACCACGTTTTACTAAAAACGAACAAATCCGCCTCGACTTTTGTTATTTAGTCATCTATAACAGATCACGAACCGCTGCTATTATTTTACAAAGTAAGAGTGCTAACTTGCATGTTATACAAAAATAGACTATGAATCTGCTGTAGAGGATGTAAAAAAATCATGACTGGTCTCCTTTGTTGGCTATAACGGATCCTAATGTTGCTGCTGATACTTTTATCAGTAACCTCTCCTCCATTATCACACAGCATACATGGGAACATCTATTTCCAAAAAGAGAACGTAATTTGAAGCCCTAGATTACACCTGGGTTACTTCTTCGTATACTGCATCGTGACCGTATGCCTATCAAACTTAAAAAGTCACAAAATAATGAAATACTTAAAATCACAATATTCACTCGCTATCGCAATTTTTGTAATTCACTCTTGAGAAAACTTAAGCAGTTATACGAAAAAGATCAGTTTCTTAATGCAAAAATAATGCCAAAGCTACTTGGGATGTCATTAAAAAAGTATCAGATATCCAAACTCAGTGTTCTCCTTCATTTGATCTACTACAATTAATGGATAGTCCTAAATCCTCACTTAATCATGTGAATTCCTTTTTTGCCAATATAGGCTACTGTTTGGCTACAAAATTTAAATCAACCTCAAACGTGTCAAAATCGGTAATTAACTCAGAGATGTGTAGTTCGATGGCTCTCCTTGAGATGACTGAAGACGACGTTGACTCTATTATTTGGGTCTTAGGACCGACTGTGCTACCGGCTCCGATGGTATACAATCTATGATAATAGGGACTCGAGGTGCGTTTTAGTCCCTGTAGTCATCATCATATCAGCGTTAATCCCAGTCGCATCCGAAGCTTTTTCAGCTTTTGGAGTCTGGGGTCCGCTTTTACCATTCTTACTGCTGATATGGCTAAACTTCGACATTCCGACCTCCACAACCCGAAGTCGACATCGAAGCATTGCAGCTAGACCAATTGTTGGACTTTTGAGGGCTCCAACAACCCGTAACGACTGCCACTAGATGTTCGTATGGCAACCGAGACCAACGGCTTAACGTGCTTTCCGAGGCACGACCAGACCAGTGCAAATATTCATATTCATGCATACAAATATTTGCACTGTGCGGGGATCGAACCCGCGCCTCCTTGCGCAGCGGCCGCATCCGCTACCGCTACGCCATGAGGTTGTCGCGGTGTTAGTCCCTGTAGTGTATGCGTTTTATCATTCGTCACAGACTAGCACCGTCTCGAGCGCACCACGTCAGTCATTCTTACGAGAGCCACAGGCGGGAGTAGACGTGTCGTTAGTCTGTCCGTTAAGTGCGTGTGCGAGCCTGTGATATTCAACGATGGTAAAGGTTTTACAACAAGCAAAAAGGTATTTTGTTGAGCAGTAATAATGAAAAAAAAACCAATTGAAAAGGATACAAAATAGTGAGTAGAGGCAATGACCAACAATAAATAAAAGTAAACAAGAAAATCAGGGTTATACAAAGTCGATAGCAACAAGCAGCGCTCGATCGTAGCCGATATAGTTCACGTAGCACAAGCCGTCTCGTAGCAGCGCGCGCACAGGTGTGTACGTAGCAGCGGTGACGGACACTCGTAGTGGACTGATTTTTTGAGGTTCGTAGCACTACAGTAAACAGAAGTAGCACTGTCACGGTGGCACAACGGGTATGCGCGGTCCGGTCGCTGCGCACTTGGGCGATGGTTCCAATCACCGAGTTTTTTTAAAAACACTTTGGTGCCTTAACAAGTTTGTTCTTAACGTCTGTCTCTAGGACCACCCAGTGGGACTGGTTCACAGGTTCACAGGTAATGATTTTATGTACGATCAGTCAATCACGGACTACAAATGTCCTCGCAGTCGACACACGTGCACTATGTTCAACATCAAACGGCAGAATGAAATACACACATCAAAAGTGTCTAGGGATCAACATATATTTTTGCAATAACTTTTCTCCTGATTGATATTAATTAAAATTTTCTTTAAGGATTCATCAAATAAAGTGTTTTCGTTTGTCACAGTAACGATAAACCAAGTCACCTTTGCATTAATAAAGAAATTTGCCATTTTCCTAATAAAGGGTTATTTGACATTCGAACCACTAACACAAAAGTTCGAAAAAAAGACTGAAATAACAGTTTTCTCTAAAATTTTATTGGGTAACTTAAACAATTAATAATCCGTGTTTCTACCGCGAACACTAACAACACAAGAACATCGGTTTGGCATACTCAAAATGAGTTCATCCAAATCACGCTGTGGAATGGCCGCCCATGTTCGTTGCAACAACAAAAAAAGGTCTTCTTGCGACTGGATACCCTCCATATTCGGCAGAGCTCTTCTCTGTAGCATATCCCATGCATGCTCAATCGGGTTCAAGTCTGGCGACTGAGCAGGCCAGGGCAGGACATTGATGTTAGCTGCGGCGAGAGTCTGTCTTACAACTCTTGCGGTGTGCGGTCGTGCATTATCATGCATTAACTGAAATAAGGGACCGATTTGCACTTGTAGAGGAACGATGACGTCTGATACAATCGTTTCAGCATAAATTTGAGCGTTGAGGTTGCCTCTGATCCAAATCAACTCAGTTCTTCCGCCGATCCAAATACCCGCCCATACCATGATGGTTCCACCACTATAAGGATGGACTTCCTGGCAGGATTTTAATCGCTGTTGGCGTCCAGGGGTTCTCCAGTGTCGTATACGTCTTGTATCCGGTCTCATACCAAAACGAGACTCATCAGAAAAGCACACGAAACGCCATTGTTCTTCTGCCCAATTTCTGTGTTCAAGAGCCCATTGATATCGAATCCTACGATTGTGCATTGCTATAGGTGGTACCCGTAGCGGTCTTCGGGAATGAAGGTTCACTTCATGCAAGCGGTTTCTGACTGTTTGGTCGCTAATTAAGTTCCCTGAAGAGTGATGAAGCCTCACGGCTAACATCATGGCGGTTATTGTTGGAGCTCTTCGAGTTAAGATTTGAATGTATCGGTCTTGTCTCCGTGTGGTGCAGCGATACTGTCCTCCATGGCGCTCAGCCACGGTACCAGTGCTTCGGTAACGTGTCCAAAGTCGACTGATAACACTCTGACTTGTATTCAGAGCTAAAGCCACAGTACGTTGCCGGGAACCAGCTTCTATCATTCCCACGGCTCTGAGCATTTCTTCCCTGCTTAAATGACGTCGCCGCTCCATAATAACGTTGGTTTTAATCAGTAGTAGGGAAACAGTAGCACTAATAATGTCTTCAATGCGTTGTATGTTTTTATAGGGAAAATATTGACAGCTGATTTTCATCTTTTACTCGAATTTGATTCACAGTTCCTGATTCAAATTATGAAATGCACCAAAAAGGATCCATATAAATTTATAAAATCATAAATTTATTACAAAGCCACATCTCAATCTCAAGAAATCCGCATAAAAATGCTTGATCCCTAGACACTTTTGATGTGTGTATAATAAAACCAATGGTCCATTACATTTACATGGTTAGTATGAACTAAGCAAAAAAACCTAATCTCTAGAGACTTGGTGCCCTGGGTGAGTATGCACATTAGTTGGCTGTCCAACTTACTGCTGTCTGTGGCGTGTTTAGTTCAATAAGTAATATCCGATTTTCGAGCCCATTAAAAAATGTACAATGCGCTTACTTTGATTCGTATGCATGTCAATATTCTTTCCATATTCACTTATAGGAGCGACAGTTGTGAGGAAACCTAAACAGGGCATACGAAGAACAAAAGAAAAAGATGCAACAACCGCCGAGCAAACTACAAAAAACAAATCAAATTCGATTGTTTTCCTAACATCTCAGAAATGGACGTCCAAGTCTGGCACATGTAATCGGCGTAGTTCTAATGTAGTAAAAAAAGACTATACGTGTGATATTTGTCAGCGTAATTTTAAATGGAAGAATTCTTTAAAAAGACATATTCTTACACACACTGGTGAGAAACCTTATAAGTGTAATGTTTGCCAGCGTAGTTTTCGTAACAATAGTAATTTAAAAACACATATCCTTACACACACTGGCGAGAAACCTCATAAGTGTAATGTTTGCCAGCGTAGTTTTAGTCAAAACTGTTATTTAAAATTACATATGCGTATACACACTGGTGTGAAACCTTATAAGTGTCATGTATGTCAATCTAATTTTAGTGTTAAGAGTAGTTTAATAATTCATATGCGTTCACACACTGGTGTGAAACCTTATAAGTGTCATGTATGTCAATCTAATTTTAGTGTTAAGAGTAGTTTAATAAGTCATATGCGTTCACACACTGGTGAGAAACCTTATAAGTGTAATGTTTGCCAGCGTAGTTTTCGTAACAATAGTAATTTAAAAACACATATTCTTACACACACTGGTGAGAAACCTCATAAGTGTAATGTTTGCCAGCGTAATTTTAAAACAAAGCTTATTTTAAAATTACATATGCATACACACACTGGTGAGAAACCTCATAAGTGTAATGTTTGCCAGCGTAGTTTTAGTCAAAACTATAATTTAAAATTACATATGCGTATACACACTGGTGTGAAACCTTATAAGTGTAATGTTTGCCAGAGTAGTTTTCGTAGCAATAGTAAATTAAAAATACATATTCTTACACACACTGGTGAGAAGCCTCATAAGTGTAATGTTTGCCAAAATAGTTTTAGTCTCAAGGGTCACTTAAAAAGACATATTCTTACACACACTGGTGAGAAGCCTCATAAGTGTAATGTTTGCCAAAATAGTTTTAGTCGCAAGGGTCACTTAAAAGCACATATTCTTACACACACTGGTGAGAAGCCTCATAAGTGTAATGTTTGCCAGAGTAGTTTTAGTCAAAAGTCTAATTTAAAAAGACATATGCGTACACACACTGGTGAGAAGCCTCATAAGTGTAATGTTTGCCAGAGTAGTTTTCGTAGCAATAGTAATTTAAAAACACATATTCTTACACACACTGGTGAGAAACCTCGATAAGTGTAATTTTTGCCAGCGTAGTTTTAGTTGCGAAGGTCATTTAAAAAAACATGTTCTTATACACACTGGTGAGTAACCTCATAAGTGTAATTTTTGCCAGTGTAGTTTTAATCGCATGGGTTATTTAACCTTTTGAACGCCCATCTATATAATACGCGATGTGTCCTCCTGCGCCACGCTACAAATGTATAACATATCTATAGAAAACGTAGGGATGGTATTAATGTCCTATCGACAAATAATATTATACATTTAAATTAATGTTTATTCACCAATTTACGAAGCTAAATAAAAACTGTAACCGTATTTTATTTTATTTCATAAAAAAATGAATATGAAATCCTGGATATATTCCCCATAATAAAGAAAAGAATTGTAAATTTATTAGACGTGTGTTCTAAAAGGCACATCCATATTTGTCTCCAAATATAATCCTTCTACTTTATATCAAGACGTTGGCGCTCGAGGCACGTCACAATCCTTCAAAATTTTGATTCAGACTTGAAGAACTCTCAATAATTCGTCATATTCACCGTCACATTTTTTTTGTAACAACACGTGCACCAACTCTAGACGGAAACATTGCACTACCCTAAAATGCACAAAGTCACTATGACCTTGAAACCCGTCCGTTTATGACTTCACAGATTTACTTCTATACAAGTTGGTGGCGTGTGGGCACTGTCAACTTATTAATTTTGTAGAGATGGGTTTTTCAAACAGTGTTTCACTATCGACAATGATTATAAAACCTATTTACTCTTGATTAAGGTGAATAAAACCTAGTTTATAGTTTATAAAATATTATTTATTCACGTCATTTTCTTGCAATAAATGCGAAAATCTCGAACCTGTATACAAGTGATTGACGTTCAAAAGGTTCTTAAGCTGTCATAATTACTGTTATTGACAACTTTATGCGTGTTTATAGGCAACCTAGACAACCGCGAAGTTAGAGTTGAAGGCGAACGATCATGTCCGACTTTTCAATAGTCAGATAAACTTTATTTAAAGAATAATTTTTGACATATTTTCTAAACAAAATCTGTCAAACTAGCCTATTGATTTATTGTTCAGCTAAATGTCGTCAGAAAATTGATAAATCCCTTAACGTTTTTTTTTTTTTTTGTGGTCATAAGGCACCCGGCTCCCCTCCATCCATAATTTGTTTTGTTGGTCGTGTTCAAGTCGTGTTTTAGAAATAAATAAAAAAGAGCGATCCCAAAATTATTTTATTAACAGTTCTTAGATTATAATATAATCTAGGCACTGTGGCTGGTATCCCGTAATTTCTAGATTAGTTACTAATCTAGAAATCAGTTCACTATATTGTTATGGGATTCCAACCACAGTTTTTATCAAATGTTAAACAAAATAAACGGTCTCTCAGTGTCTCTCATTTTTATTATTAATAATAATTATAACACAACTCATTTTTTAACTCTTTAACTTCATTACGTAAAATATTCAAAAACGCGTACCTTGATTACTGCCAGGAGCCAGTCATGCTTAGTAAAATAATAAAACTTGTTTAAAGGGTGATGAAATAATGGACTGTATTTTTAAGGTTCTGGTATATTGCCGTTGGTAACAAATTCAATATTTAACAGAATCCCGGACAAACAATTATTAATTTTAAGAAGTGGTGTGTGTCGCGGCGGGGTCCGTGTAAGCGAGTGAGGTGAGGTCCGAGCCGGTCCGCTCACTCGGTCTTGTCCCCCGCCCGCGTCCAGCTCCCGCTGCCGATGACGACTGCTCACGCCGCTGCCACGTGCATACCGCGACCATGTTAGGTCTCATTCCCAACATGCTGCCCGGGTTGAAGTCTTGACTTCAAAGATCTAGAACCACAGATATTATTAAAAGCCCTTCTTATGGTGTCCCTTTTTGTTTTTATTTCAACAACCCTTGAGATGCCTTCGCTGCCAGGGTACACCTGTATGACCCTTCCCAAGGCCCAGAGTAAGGGAGAAAGGTTCCTGTCCTTTATGAGGACGAGTGAGCCCAGCCTCAGCTCTGTCTTCCCTGACCGCCATTTCTTCTTCTGCTGGAGAAGGACAACATACTCCTGCGAGAATCGTTGCCAGAAATGTTGCTTGAGGTGCTCGATTCTTTTGTATCGCTCCAGGCAATTAATGTTGGCATCAGACACCTGTGGATGAGGTATTGTATTAAGTGGCCGTCCAATAAGAAAATGGGAAGGTGTTAGGGCGGAAAATTCAAGCGGTTCTGAGGAAAGCGGAGTAAGAAGACGGGAGTTTAAAACAGCTTCTATTTGAGTGAGGCACGTAGCCATTTCCTCATAAGTGAGATGCGTTGTTTGCAACAACCTTTTCAGGTGATGCTTTGTGGAACGAACAGCTTTTTTTTTTTCGGGTTGGAAATCCTCATTGCATGTCCGCCGCCCTGGGATGGGCGACGGGGTCTGACAGACTTTTACTGACTAAAACCACCCCGGTGCTTCTTCTATCACGAGCGCTCGTGGGACCGTGGGAGTCTAAATTCTTCCACGGCCCCACACTCTCGTGTTGGCCCGGTCTGTCCGGGCCTCGTCTCCTGCACGGGGTAGTGGGGTGTTAAACTACCCCGTGCATCGCCTCAGAGGTGCGCGCCGAAACTAGCGCGCACCTCCGCCTCGGGGCCCAACAAATAGGGGGCGGGAACTTCCCCACATCCCTCGCCCCTGGGCCCATTCATGGGGGGTGGAAGAGGGCGTTATCCGCCCTTTCTCGACGCCCGGTGCGGCCCGGGAAGGGAGTTGAGATGTCCCTCTCCCGTTCCGCAGCTTCCTTCTGCGACATCACGTCCTCGCAGAAGGACACCACCGCGTCCCACGACACTGCGCTACCGACCATCCTCCGTACTACTGCCGGCAGCGACAGGTCGCCTCCTACTCATTTGTGAGGACACGGCGCTGCTCCTCCCAAGATACACACTCGGAGAGCGTGTGCTGCGCCGTGTCCTCCCCGCATTGGACGCAATGGTGTGGAACGAACAGCTGCCTCAGCTAAGCCCTTGAAGTGGGGACTATAGACTGGCACGAATTTAAAGTCTATGCCTTCTTGAGCTACATGACTCTCAAGATCCAATTCTACTAGGAACTTTGATAACTCATTGTAAGTTCCGACAAAGTTTGTACCGTTATCGGACGTTATACTTTGTGGTTTCCCCCTACGTGACAAAAAGCGATTGAGAGCGGCTATCTATGCTTCACTAGATAGCGCAGTAACGAGTTCGATGTGACAGGCCTTTATAGAGTTCTTAGACGAGATAAGGCGGGTCCGAATAGCGGCTCAGGGAGAGGCATTGAGTCGCTGGAGCGAGGCACTCCGCACACCAGCTGCCGACCACCGGACGATTGGAGCGATTCGTCCGGTGTTGGAGGGATGGGTTGGGCGCCGACATGGCAGCCTCACCTACCGCTTGGTGCAGGTACTTGCCGGACATGGGTGCTTCGCTTCGGTCACTACCTGCACCGTGTCGCCCGTCGGGAGGAGTCGCCGCGGTGTCACCACTGCGACTCTCTCGACGACACGGCCGAGCACACCTTGGTGGAGTGCCCGGCCTGGCGAAACGAGCGCCGCGACCTTATGGCGGCGCTCGGAGGCGGACGCCTCTCCCTGGCAACCATGGTTCAAGCCATGGTTGAAAGCGAGAGTGCATGGGAGGCTGCCGTCTCCTTTTGTGAGACCGTCCTCTTGCAGAAGGAGAGAGCGGGAAGAAGATAGTCTTGCCGCTCCCCTCCGGCGTAGACGGACGGGGCGTAGAAGGCGGGGGACGAACCCCCGTCTCCTTAGCCCCCGAGTGTGACCAGCGTGAGTGGGTAGCTACCGCACGCGCATTGCACTGGTCACCATGTCTGAGGATTACTCCGGTACCCGGGTAATCCTCCTTTGGCGCGGAAACCGGCCAAATGTAGGCCGGTAAGCCCTGATAGTGGCACGGAGTCAGATCTTCGGGCCGAGCCCGTGTCACTCTCAACGCAGGGCTCGATGGTAACCGAGTGGTTTTAGTGGGTATTTCCAGCTCCGACCGGGTGAGTCCCACACACGCCTGTCGCCAGCTAGCGGCGGGTAGGTGCCTAAATCATTCCCACTCGTAAAAAAAAAAAGGCCTTTATAGGGTTACAAATGTAAATTGCCAAAAATGACATAATAAGTCTGCAATGCCTGCCTTTTCTGTCCGCTATCATTACAGGTCCTGCGTAGTCAACACTACAGCGTAGAAAAGGATATTCTAATTGAGTTCAATTTGTAGGTAATTCAGTTTCCGCTTTATACCTACAACACCGTACGGCGAACATATTTATTAACGATGGCCTTTGCAAGGTTTCTGCCACCCAGCGGCCAATAAGTTTGCCTAACATTAGCCAATAAGAGCTGGGGAACAGCATGTAAATATTTTAAACGAAATTCTCTGAATAACATCTTTATAATATTGTGTTTACTGCACAATAAGATAGGTATCGAAGGTATATGGGGAATTATCCAATCTGCCACCAACACGTAATAGATTATTGGGGTCTAGAAATGGAGACAAAGAAATAAGTCTAAAACTACAGAGTGCTCCCACAGTTTACAAGGTTTTTATTTTAACGTTCCATGACATAGACACATAATGAACCATAGACAATACATACAATAACTATTTTGATACACTTTCAACACACCCCCATATCAAAATAATTGGCACACAGCATTGAAAAGAAATAAAAAAACAAAAGAAAAAACTCTTTTAACATAACAGTAGGTTCACAAACATTGTAACAGTAAACATAGTAGATACACCTATCTCTTTCACAAAGTTACTATGTTTTTGACAACTCAAACCTTTTGTGAATAATTTCTGTTATGAAAATTAAGGTTAGTTTTAGAAAAATAATGCACAGCATATACTAGCGCCATCCTTTTCAGTTGAATAGCAAAAAAACATGCGTACTCTCTCTCATACAACAAACCCGTCGCGCGCATCGGATATGTTGCGTACTTGCGTCCTTTTTTATCGCATCGAATAGTATGTATACACGCTAAGGGCACCCCCTGTGGGGTACGAACCTCGGCTTAGGGCGTCGCTAGAGAGAACAGCAAGGGCCGGCTGGATCGAATTTTATTTTAATTCGGTTTGATGACCGCGGCGTTTCCTAGTACTAGCTCTGAGAAGAAACGTCCGAAACAAACTCAGAGGTCATAGTTGGGAATTTATATTTACTGGCTCAGTTGCGGCGCGGGCTGGCCTTCATCTGACAAGGGACGGGGGAGGGGACGTAGTAGTCCCCTCCCCCGTCCCGTTGAACGCGTCGCGATGGACCTCGGCGGCGAAGTCGGTAGGTCGGTCTTTTTTGTGTATTGTGCTGGTGGCCCTATTGGCCTCTTGGAGGAGGGTTATGGGGTCATCGGGATCTGTGAGGGCATGCCGTGAACGGCGAAGCTTGGAAATGGTGGAGGGGGTATTATAGTTAGCAGCCGCTGCTATCAGGGGATTGCGGTGCTTGGCGGCAGTGTCAAAGAAGCGTTTGGAAAGACATTTCATGAACTGCTAGATGGCCTAACTAGAATATCCAAAGCAACTTGGGGTTTATCATTCCTAACTTTAAAAATTATATATGGAGCTACCTACTTAGGATGTATGTGCTACGGTGCACCTGTTTGGGCCGATAGGGCCAGCATAGGGGCGGCGCGACGTAAACTGCTTCAAAGCCAACGTTCGGCATTGGTATTTTTATGCAAGGCGTATAGAACAGTCAGTACTGAAGCCTTACCCGTTTTGGCAGGTGTGCTTCCAGTCGATCTTGAAGTACAGCGACGTGCTTCAATGCGACGTGCTTCATTGCTCCGCGAGAGTGGAGGCCATGGACACTAACTTTGTTACACAACGCGACCTCAATAGAATTTCTAGATTATTTAAACCTCAGACTGACGACTGGGAGGACCTCTTATCCGAATGGCAAAGTAGCCCACCTACTTTGCCATTATAATAATTCCATCAAGGGCCGGCACCTCCATCCGTTGGCGATCGGCTGGCTAAGACATGGCTGGAGGTTGACCACTGCGTTGCCCAATTTCTCACAGGTCATGGCAACTTTAAAAGTAAACTGTATTCTTTTAAACTTGTTCCTTCGCCTTTGTGTCAATGTTCTACAACAGACTGTGAATTTGAACAGTCCGCACATCACATCTTGTGGGAGTGTATTCTTTGGCAGAATGAACGCGATATTATGTTGGATAGTGTACAAGTTACATCCGGAGTTGTTTATTATACGGACCTTGTAGAAACTAGAACTAATTTCCATGCGTTCAGGCGCTTTTGCCATACCTATTATTGGAATCATTTGTAACAGCACATACCTACTTAGAACCCATTAACTTAATCAAATTTTATTCCGTGGTGCTTGGCAATCTGGGCTTCTCCCAGTTGCAATAATATCCCTTTGTGCCGATTGGCCTAGTTCTGTTCTGTCTCCTGCTTGTTATGGAGGGAAGTGGAAAAAATATATTTTTTCTTACTCCTCCGCTATTCTTTTCTGATTAATTTCGTTGCGGGACCCAAGACAGTTGAATCGTTTCTCCGGGACTCGTCGAGCTTCATTGCTCGGCGTTTTTCTGGCGGTCTCCACTGTTGATTCTGGCTTTCAGGAGTTGCAGTGGGTTGGGAACAGTGTGGCGGGTTTTGTCCCAAAAAAAAAAAAAAAAGGAGAGGATCTCATTACGGACGAACCAAGGGGCATTTATGGCTTTACGGAAGAAACGGTTTTGGACTACTTGCATCCTATGGATATGACGCGGCTTGGCATGTACGAAGACTGGACAAGCGTATGTCATAATCGGGCGTATGCATGCTGTGTACAAGCGCAATTTGCACTTGAGTGACAGTTTGCTACGCGAGTTGAGGACAGAGTGGAGGCGCGAAAGCGAAACGAAAACGGCACCCAGAGCGAAGGCGGCGCGAAAGCGGACCGTCTCAATGTGCTCTGAGAAGTTGCGGTTGCGGTCGAGAATCATACCTAGATATTTGGCTTGCTTCTCCCAAGCGATCGGCTTGCCAGCCATGGTGATGGGTCGTGGAGGGGTGACATTGAGTCGCGGTCTCGTGTAGAGTACCGCTTGGCTTTTTTCAGGGTTGACCTCGATCCTCCATTTCTTAAACCAGTCAGCGAGCTTGTTGACCGCGGATTGAAGATGGAGGCGAATCCAGTATGGACTGCGTCCCGAGCCGTAGATGGCTGTGTCGTCTGCGAACAGAGCGAGTTGAGCCTTACTGCTTTTCGGGATATCGCTAGTGAAAAGCGTGAAAATGAGTGGGGCTAATACAGAGCCCTGGGGAACACCTGCACGGATGGGGCGGGGGAAGGTAAGCGAATTAGCAAATAATAAAAAAAATAGAAGCAGATTTTTAATTAATAATAACCTCGAACAAAATTTTTTAAGCAACTTATTTACGATACTTTTTTTCATACATAATGTTTGATAAAAAATACTTCTCAATCGGTAAGCCGATCGGTGAAGGACGCCTCTAGTTCGGATCATGTACTATAGTGAGCTTGAGTGACGTTTTGTAATACGGACCTAAGTTGAAACAATCGAGGACCATCGAGATTTTTTTTGGTTCAATATTTCCGTTCTTCTGAACGGCAAAGGCATAATACGCCATACAGCCTAGTCTTAAGTAAATATTTTCTTGAGTAAACTTCTATCCTAATTAATCATAGCTTATCCTAAGTAATCTAACTCCTTTCGTTTCCCGCGTGTGGCCGATTAGGAGTGGCTTAGCGTAAAGACATGATGTGGCCACTATGCTACAATATTTCACTGTTCTTTATGAATTATTCACTGAATGCATTCGTTACTACATAAATCACGCGGTTTTATTTAGTAAACAACACTATAAATAATTTTAAAAGTCCAATGAAATATGAGCGTGACACTCATCTTGACATTCCCGCCAAAAAACTCGGACCATAGAGATGAACAATCGAAACAATCATGAAACCTCTCGCCATCGCGCATCGCTATGTCAGAGGTTTTTTTTGGCGGGAATGTCAAGATGAGTGTCACGCTCATTTTTCATTGGACTTTAAAATTATTTATAGTGTCGTTTACTAAATAAAAACGCGTGATTTATGTAGTAAAAAGTGCATTCAGTGAATAATTCAAAAAGAACAGTGAAATAGTGTAGCATAGTGGCCTCATCATGTCTTTACGCTAAACCGCTCCTTATCGTCCAAACGCGTAAAACGAAAGGAGTTAGTTTAGGTTAAGTTATGCTAGGATACGTTAGGATAGATATTTAATGAAGAAAAAAAATTACTGAAGACTTGGCTGTATGGCGTACTATGCCTTTGCCTTTTCCATTCGCCCGAACGGAAAGAAATGAACCAAAAAAAAAAATCGCTATGTCAATGACATTGACACATAGACTTCTAGTATATAGACGTGAAATACCTACAGAAAAAACGTGCCATCGTTTGACATTTGTTCGAACATAATATGGCCGCCTCTTTCTAGGGCTGTCACTGTGTATTTGTTTCCAAAGATTTTAATATATTATTATTTTTTATTATTATATTTTTTTAATATAGTCTGTCTGTTATATAATTATTTTAATTCTCTCGTTTTCTGTCGGCTTCTTAGATAAAGTACTTATTCATTTATTCATAACGTCACGTCTTTATCCCTTACGGGGTAGACAGAGCTTGAGGTTATAAGAACAAAAGCCACGTTTAGCGCGTTGGTAGGTGCATAGACATAGATAGAAAATGGAATCAAAATAGTGATGGGTTGCTAACCTCATCGCTTAATGAAATGATTCTTAAACTTGGCCAATTCCCTCGACCGGTTTTTACAGTCTGCATGGGATGAGAAGCAGCATTAGAAAATTCATATTTTACATAATATGCACACATTTCCGCACCACCTATGATTAACTCATAAGTGGTGCGGAAATGTGTGTACTTGGCGCATTTTTATAACGTGGTTTCCCCCGTAGCTATACTCCACGATCTATTGTAATAAAGAAAGTTTGAATTTTGGCTAAGTCAAATGTCTATTTTGATTGGGTTACTAGATAAAAGGGTCCTCTCCCTCCCTCCTCTCAATTATGATCCTTGTTTGAAAGTATCTAAGTGTAATTATATTGTATAGACATTATTAAGTGCAAAAGGTGCAATAATAATAAAATACATTTATATTTTTTAAATATATTCGTTTATTAAACTACTAGCTTCCATAAGCGGGTTCGCCCGCCTTTAAAAGGTGATCTATGACGTCATTTGTATCCCGTCGTCATCATCATCATCATCTCAGCGTTTATCCCGGTTGCATCCGCGGCTTTCGCGTTGGAGCCCGGGGTCCGCTTTCCTGCACATTCTCCTTCATTTCGCACGATCTTTAGCATCCTGTGGTAAGAGCTTGTTGGCACGCATGTCATCTCTTACAACGTCAAGCCAGCACTTCTTTGGTCTAACCCACTTGTTCCGGCCCGGCGGAGGCGCCATGGCAAGACATTTGTTACCCACGTAACATGCCGCTTGCACAATGTTCTTGCATGTGGTAAACATGTATTATATGTTCTTCTTCTGTTTGAATCTATAAACAAAAGATAAAATCAATATCTATTATCAAAATAATTGAGTAGATAGATAATTAAATTATTTTTATTTAAAATATCATATTTCTTCCTTTAAAGTGATAAATTAAAAAAAATATTTTAAATAAAAATAAAACCGCCTTCAAAACACACCCATTAATAGATAATTGAAATCGGTGCTAAACCAAGTACATATGTTGGTCCCCGCTACACCCTGCGCATCTAACATATTGGCACCGACTTTGAAAGCTGTTTTATTTTTATTTAAAATAATTTATTTCTTCATTTTAAGCGAAATAGTTAAAATTCCCTATCTCAAAAACTACTGAACCGATTTTGATGAAACTTGCAGTATTCACTAAGTTGAACAATGTCTAATATATAAAAAGAATACCGAAATCGGACTAATAGTTCCAGAGATATGCGAACACAAACATAAAAACATACATACATATTTACATACTACACTTATACAATTCGGCACATTTGTTCAAACGCTGATATAGACTAACATATCCGAAAACAAGGCATTTTTGAAAATATTACATACATAACAGTTCGAAATGAAAACCTCCTTTTTATGAAGTCGGTTAAAAAAAATTTTGGACAACCCTAACATATGTCAGCAAATTACGTAAACAAATAAACATTTACAATAAAGAGAAACGTGCTTATATAGTGTAAATAAGTGTGTATTTAGTAATTTAACGACTAATAAGTAATCATGGTTCATTTTAGTTTGAAAATTAGAATGATAAATGGTGATTTAGCTAGAAAAGAGGTAACTAACCTATGAAACGTCAATTGAGCTTGATTTCTGTTGTTTCTGGCACCACACATAACAATACAGCACGCAGGCATATTAAGTAATAGTTTTGTCACACGGTACACTACAAATCCACTTTAAAATGTCTTGTATATTATCAAAAAAAATAATTTTCGTTAAGTTACGTATCCCGTTGACAGCACAACTACCACGAAATTGTCACCTAAGATGGCCGTGTTGGAGTAGCAATGTCACATCATTTGTAGTCTGTGGTTTGATTCTAGATTTGTAAGCTGTGGGAGCTCGGCTTTTGTTTTGTGAGACACGATGTTCTTTTGGTGATGGCAGAGTAAAATAAAAATTTCGTTCTCAACTAGTTTTTTCCTTCCCTGACTCATATCCAACATCAGGTTATGGGCCCAGAGGCGCGGAAGTAAACGAGAAGTTTTAGGTACGGTCGGCGGAGCAGCGCGTACTGGGGCCGGTAAAGGCAAGTGACAGCGGCAGGCGAGGTTTTTAAGTTCGAGAAGAAGGTCAGTTTGGAGCGAGAATGGACGGCCGAGAGAGCAGACTTGTTGTGCTAAACGGGAGGAATTGGGCACCGTGGAAGTTCCAGCTAAAGGTAGTGCTCAAGGCGAAGAAATTGTATGAAGTGGTTAGCGGTGAGGAGCAGCAACCCTCAAAAGAAGCCACAGAGAAGGAGCTGACTGCGTGGCTGGATAGAGATTGTAAGGCGCAGGAAATAATTGTTACCAAAGTCGACGAGCAAGTCCTGACATATCTGTCAACTTGTGACACTAGCAACGAAATGTGGAAGCGATTATTTACCCTTTATGAACCATCATCACAGGCCAGTGTGCACCTTATTCAACAAAAATTCTTTAATGCGACATTTGAAGAACCAATAATGAAATTTATAACAAGTTTAGAGGAAATTGTCAATCAGTTGAAAAACTTAGACGAGGCGCCATCGGACAAAATGGTTATAACAAAGATACTGATGTCATTACCTGACAAATACAGACATTTTGTGAGTGCCTGGGAATCAGTGCCAGAAAGTAAACAGAACTTAAAAGAGCTGACTTCACGACTTTTAGTGGAAGAGGAGCGGAGTGGGTCATCTGAGCCAACTACTTCTGCGGCATTCTACAGCAAGGTTGACAGCAAAGGAAAGTTCAGTAGAAGCCCACAAAAGTGCTTTCATTGCGGTAAAACTGGACACATTAAAAGTGAATGTAAAAGCAGAAAGTGTTATAAGTGTGGTGAATTAGGTCATCTATCAAATTACTGTAATAAAGAAGTGAAATGCTATCAGTGCGGTAGGACTGGGCATATAGCCAAAGACTGTGGTACGTCAAAAGGCAAAAATTCTAAACATGCGTTTATAGCGACTCTGCCTGAATTTCAAAATAAGTTTATAATGGATTCGGGTGCTAGTGACCATATGACAAATAACAAAATGTTTCTAATAAATTTCAGGTCTATCTCAAAAGAGATTGTAATTGGAGATGGCGGTAAATTAGATGCCGAAGGTATTGGAGATATTCCGATACAGGCCTACAATGGCTCCAAGTATATACCAGTGACAATGAAAAATGTTCTGTATGTACCAAAATTAAAAGCAAATTTGTTCTCATATATTTGTGCTGTTGATAATGGCTGCACAGTAAAGTCCTGTAAACAATGTTGTACATTTTTGAGTGACAATTCAGTTGTAGCATTAGCTAAACGAGTAGGCAGAATATATGTAATGGATTTCAAAATTGATTCTAACCCTGTTGGTGATAATAGTTCGGTGCTAATAAGTTTAACCGCTTGGCATGAAAGGCTTGTTCACCAAAATTTTCAACATGTGAAAGAAATTTTAAATAGTAATAATGTAAAATATGAAGGGCTGACTAATAATAAATGCAAATCTTGTATTCAAGGAAAGCAACATAGGTTACCTTTTCAAAACAGTGAAAGTCGCGCAGCACATCCAGGGGAGCTGGTTCATGCAGACTTGTGCGGGCCGATGGAAACAGCATCATTAGGTGGGTCTACATATTTCTTGCTGATCAAAGACGACTATAGCAGTTTTCGGTACATATATTTCCTTCAACACAAATCTGAGACAAAAGGTAAGATTTTGGAGTTTTTGGAGCAGTTTGAAAATGAGTTTGGTTGCAAGATAAAGAGGTTTAGGTCAGATGGTGGAGGAGAGTTTATGAACAAACATTTGAAAGAGATATTTAGAAAGAAAGGGATAGTGCATGAGACTACTGTAGCATATTCGCCAGAGCAGAATGGTAGGATAGAAAGAGAGATGAGGACGGTTGTGGAGGCAGCACGAACAATGATTATAGATGCGAAAGTTGGAAAGGAACTGTGGGCTGAAGCATGCAGTAATGCAGTATTTACAATAAATAGGACAGGTTCTTCTAGTCAGAAAGGGAAGACTCCATATGAATTGTTGTACAAGAAAGGGTTTAATATAAACTTGTTAAGAACATTTGGAACTGAAGTGTCAATTCATATTCCTAAACAAAAGAGACGAAAGTGGGATCCGAAGGGAAAGCTGGGAAGGTTTGTGGGATATGAAACAAGCACAAAAGGATACAGGGTATGGTTTGAGCAAGAAGGAAGTGTTGAGATCCATAGGGATATCATTTTTCTGGAGAATAGTAAGGATGACAGAATGAAAGCTAAAGAACAGGGTAAGGGTGGAATAAAAGGTGATGAGGAGGATATAACAAGGTCAGAGGAATAGTCCAATGAAGAAGTTGAAGAAGCTGAAGATGAAAAAGAGAAGAAAGGGGTAGAGAATGAGATGATTGGAAATGCAGAGAATGTCTTAGTTGAGGAAGAGGAGGGAGAGGAAAGTCAAACAGTAGAAGTGGAGTGTGAACGTCAAATTTATGGAAGTCAGGAAGAGAGGAGAAGTGAAGAAGAGTATCTTGATGAAGAATGGCTGAGTGCAGATGAGTCAGAATCGGAGGAAGGGGAATCTAGAAGAGAATTAGGGAAAAGACGTATGAAGAAGCCGAAATGGATGGATGACTATGTGCTTTTAGCACAAGATGAGGAGGAATTGACTTATAGGAAAGCTGTTACAGGAAAAGAGAAAGAAAAATGGCAAGAGGCAATAAATAAAGAGTTAGAAGCTTTAGAGAAAAATAAAACATGGGTGGAAGTAGAGTTACCTGTAGGAAAGAAAACAATAGATAGCAAATGGGTTTTTAAAGTGAAGAGGGATGGAGATTCAGAAATTTATAAAGCACGTCTAGTAGCACGGGGTTTTAAGCAGACTGATTCATTAGATCTAACAGAAATATATTCCCCTGTTGCCAAATTGTCAACGTTTCGTATTTTGCTTGCAATAGCTAATAAGTTTGGGCTAGACATACATCAAATGGATGTTAAGAATGCATTTCTGAATGGAAGTATAAATGAAGAAGTTTATCTAGAAAAGCCTGAAGGGATGGAGAAGGATGGGAAAGTGTTGAGATTGACAAAGTCATTATATGGACTCAAGAAGTCACCCAGATATTGGAATGAGGCATTTGATAAAGTTATGATGCAGGAAGGGTTTCAGCGTAGTAAATGTGATTATTGTTTATATTTCAAACAAGGGATGAAATTTTATGTTTTATTGTATGTCGATGATATAATTTTAGTTTGTGATGATACGATGAAGATAGGGGAACTCAAGAAGAAGATGAGAGAAAGTTTTGAAATGAGAGATGTTAAAGGAAAGTATTTAGGTATTAATATACAGAAGGAAGCAGGAGTAATTAAAATTGATCAAGAAGATTATTTGAAGAAAATACTTATAGAGTATAATATGGAAGATTGTAAGCCAGTAAGTACACCGATGGATCCTGGTTTGAATATTGAGAAAAATAATGCGATGAATGAAGATTTGATAAGAAGATGTAGGCGATTGATTGGAAGGTTGATGTATGTAATGTTGGGTACTCGTCCTGACATTTGTTATTCAGTGAGTTATTTAAGCAGATTTCAGTCATGTGCGAACGAAAATGTATGGAAGGGTTTAAAAAGAGTGTTAAGGTACCTTAAAGGTACTTTGAATCTTAAACTAATCTATAGGAAAGGAGATGATGTTCCAGTTATGGGATACTGCGATGCAGATTGGGGAGGTGACCATACAGATCGTAAGTCCACGTCTGGCTACGTAATAAAGGTATTCGGTTGTTTAGTTTCTTGGTCGTCTGGTAAACAGCAGTCAGTAGCGTTATCTTCAACGGAGGCGGAGTATGTGGCTTTAGCTAAAGGTATTTCGGAGGGATGTTAGATTAGGAATTTATTAAATGAAGTTAACCTTGAATGCAAAAGTATTGTATTATTTGAAGATAATCAGTCAGCTATTCATATTGCGAAGAACCCTGAGCATCATAAAAGGTTAAAGCACATTGACTTGAAATATCATTTTAAAAGAGAGAAAGTTCAAGAAAATATTGTTGTTTTAAGATATATTGAGAGTGAGAAGCAGGTAGCAGACATTTGTACTAAGGCATTATGTAAACTTAAATTTGAAAAATTAAGAGATGTTGTTTTAGAAGTCTAGTCATACTATTGAGTGTATCGAGGTTAGTTAAGAGAAATAAGTTCTGAGGGAAATGTTTTGTTGTTTCGTTAAGTATTGGTGATGATGTTTATGTTTAGATGTTTTTGTGTTATCGTTTGTGTTTAGGTGTGATGATGCGACATTGAGGAAGGGTGTTGGAGTAGCAATGTCACATCATTTGTAGTCTGTGGTTTGATTCTAGATTTGTAAGCTGTGGGAGCTCGGCTTTTGTTTTGTGAGACACGATGTTCTTTTGGTGATGGCAGAGTAAAATAAAAATTTCGTTCTCAACTAGTTTTTTCCTTCCCTGTCTCATATCCAACATCAGGCCGGCGTTGGCACGCTGCCAACAACTGTCAGTTCATTTTAATAGTGTTACCATAATTCCGCAGTAACAAAAATATATTTGTCTCTTTTGCCAAATGCAAATGTACTGTTGAAAAAAAGAGACAAAATAATGTATTACGGTTTTGTACCCTAAATTACATATATATGTATAATGAAAAATTGTATAGCTTGACAACAATAGATCTCCTTAAATTTCTATCTCAATGCATTGACACATGAGCACAGAGTACATATAGTTATATAGGGTACACATGAGATCAGTGTGACCAAATGTGGCAGGATCCTGCCTTTTTGGCAGGTTTAGCCCTTTATTTTACTCTCTGGCACTTTTGTTTGACGTTTTAGAAATCTGGCAGGATTTGGCACTTTTGGCAGTATTAACAATTTAGTATAGCCGCTAGCCGCTACAGCCCACAAAAAGAGTAGGATGCAGTATCCAATTCAAATTCAAATAATACTTTATTCAAGTAGGCTTATATACAAGCACTTTCGAATCGTCAGTTACAACCAGAGAACAGAGCAATTGCTCTGTTTTGATTTTTATTTTCTTTTATTTGATTTTTTTTCTCTGTTTTGGTTTAAAAAAAAATGTCAAAAGAAAATAATGTTGAATGTACCTAACTAGAACAAAATTCTTATGTCAAATAAAATAAAAAATAATTTAGAATGTTTCTAGAAGGAAATTCTAATGCCAAAATGTAAAAACTAAATTATGGTTAAAAAAATATTTCCATAAGAGGTAATGGTTCAAAAACAAGTCGAATGCTGCTTGTGAAAGGATGTTCTCGAAAATTTATCTGATAAAACAAAAACGCGGAACAGATTTATTAATAAACATGTCGCCGCTATTTTACTCGTTAAACAGGGCATTAGTGAATATGGTGACTGCGTTTCATTCCAGCCATTTAAAGAAATGAGGAAAGCGATGTCTAAAGAAAGTGGTCTAGAAGAATACGATGCTAATAGGAATGTGTAATTTAATTCAGTTCACTTTTAGACTTTATGATCAATTATCTATACTAATATATAAAGCTGAAGTGTTTGTTTGTTTGTTTGAACGTGCTAATCTCAGGAACTACTGGTCCGATTTGAAAAATTCTTTTTTCGTTTGATAGCCCATTCATCGAGGAAGGCTTTTGGCCATATAGCATCACATTGCAACCAATAGGAGCGGAGCATTTAAAAAAAAAGCCTGTGAATCCGTGTGGCACAGCTAGTTTTAAATAAAACTTCAAAAAATAATGTGTTTATTTATTTTAAACTTTTAAATTATATTGGCATTATTTTGGCATTTTGTGCTTTTGATTGTGGCAGGATTTGTCAGTTTTCTTGTCTAAGTGGGGCAGGATCTCTAATTTAAGGTTGGTCACACTGGTCCCGTCTCAACGTAACGAGACTTTTTGGCGGGAAGTCGACCTGAGCGGCAGCTTTAAATTTTCTATTTAAATAAAAGTTAATTTTCCTTGCCTTTCCTATCATAAACGTCTGAAAACTAAAAATAAACCAAAATGGGCCCCCCTAGTGATGGGGAGGACCCTGGGGACGGAAAAAAGAAACGGAAATACGACAATGTTTTCTCCAGCCCAAGCAACCAGCAAGATAAGTACAAAATATTTACCAAACCCAATTATAAAAGACAATTCCTAGAAAGCAGTACTGGTGATTTCACAGTATTTGTTCAATCAACCGAACAAGAAAAACTAGGCAACAGAAATCCGATATCACTTACGAAACTATTTACAGAAAATGTTAAGGGCATTACTGGTGTCCACCGTGTCAATGCGCACAAAATTGGAGTCTCTTTTAGGAAAGCCATACCAGCTAATTATTTTCTTAAAATGGATGAATTTTTATTAAAAAATAAAATGAAGGCATTCATACCGTCACACTTAACTGAGAAAATAGGTATTATAAAATATGTACCCAAAGACATGTCCAACGAAGAAATTTATAAAAATATCACGTGCGATGTCGAAGTTATATCTATCAAAAGATTCATGAAAAAGATAGATAACATACTAACCCCGTTGACCACAGTTGCCGTAACCTTTGCCACTACAACATTGCCACAACATGCTTACATTCAATTATTTCGTTATCCTGTACATCAATATATACCTCCAGTCTTGCAATGTTTTAAATGTCTTAAGTTTAACCACTCGGCCAAGGTTTGCAGAAGTCCTCAGCAGATGTGCTCCTCATGTGGTGGAAATCACTCTTATAAAGAATGTGATGTGGAAGAAATAACTTGTATTAATTGTGGTGGATTTCATTTAGCAATATCCAGAGATTGTCCAATAAAAAAACAGAAAATAGATGAAAATATGAAGAAATATACTCAGCAAAACTATGCCACTGTGGTGAGTTCTCCACCATCTAATGATTTGAAAGCCTATCCACCTCTGAATGTAAATAATGTAAAGAAGTCTCTAGATGTAGATACAATTGTCAACAATGACATTATCCTAAATGCTATTGTAAAATCATTATTGGCCCTAGGTAATAACAAAAATAAAGAACCTTTAACAGCTAAGAAAATAAAAGAAATATTTATATCAAACTTAGTTTAATGGAGGATTATTTACATATAGTTCAGTTTAATATACAAAGTTTACAGAGCAAGAAAACATTGTTACATAAATTACTTGAAGATAAGAAAATAGACATTTGTTTACTTAATGAAACTTGGCTTAGTAATAAATCTATTATCCCTTATATTCCAAATTACAATTTTATTTATAAGAACTCGGCAAATAGATGCAATGGTGTAGGTATTTTAATTAAACATGGGTTGAAATATTCTGTATTGAACACTAACTTTCATGAAAATATCCAAAACATAGCCATAAATTTTGAGACAAAGTCGGGGAATATCAGTATACTTTGTGTATATTGTCCACCTAAAAGTGGCAGATTTGATACTAATAAACTTAGGCATATTTTTAACAATATTCCCAAACCTTGCATAATTATGGGTGACTTTAATGCACATCATATCAGTTTTGGTTGCAATAGCAATAATAATAGAGGAAATAATATATATAACTTAATTGATGACTTAGATTTTTGCATATTAAATGATGGTACTCCAACAACATGTCCATATCCCAACAGGCAGGCTTCTGCAATAGATGTCACTCTTGTCAGTCCTTCAATTGCTCATTTGTGTAATTGGCAGGTTCAAGATGATCCTTTAGGCAGCTACCACTATCCAGTTTCCCTTTATGTAAATATTCAACCATGCATGTATGAAGTAGGTCCTGTGGAAGAAAGATTTATTTATAGTAAAGCTAACTGGTCTGAATTTTATGCTCTATCTGAAAATTTGTTTTCCAATTTAACCATTGATTCTGAAGATTGCCTAGAATTGTATAATCGTTTTGTAAATACTTTAAATGATTTAAGAGATATAACTATTCCTAAGAGTAAGAGAAAAAATAGTAATGTTGTTCGTAGAAAACCTGCCCCATGGTGGAATGCAAAGTGTGAGGTAGCCGTGAATGCATCTAAACAAGCTTTAAAGCAATATAAGTCATGTCCAACTATAGCTAATTTTATAGAATATAAAAAACTAGATGCTCAAAAGAAAAGAACTATTAAAATTGAGAGCTCAGAGTCATGGAAAAATTTGTGTAGCAGCTTTAATAGAATGACTCCAGTTTCAAGGATTTGGGATTATGTCAAAAAATTTAAGAGAATTGGAAATAGTAGTCACAATAAGAACTTTGATGATACATGGATTCCAACTTTTCTAGATAATCTATCAGACAACCACAGCTTCAATGTAGACAGGTTGTTATCATTGTTTCATAGTGCTCAAGAAAATGCAGCTAATTCTTTTCTTAATAAACCTTTTTCTTTTAACGAAATGACTGCTTCATTACAAAGTAGAAAGGATACTACACCAGGCTTAGATAATTTACCCTATTTACTTATTAAAAGGTTACATCCAAATGCTCAAAAAATACTACTTTGTATATATAACAAACTTTGGCAAAGTCATATTATACCAAAATCCTGGAAAACTCAATGTGTCATTCCAATATTAAAGCTAAATAAACCTATAAACACTGCTTCTTCATACAGGCCTATATCGCTATCTTCATGTTTGGGTAAGTTATTTGAAAATATGCTTAAGCTACGTTTGGAATACTTTTCAGAAAGTAATAATTTAATTCCTGAAATTCAGCATGGTTTTAGAAAAGGTAAAAGTTGCTCTGAAAGCTTTGTGTCTCTGATTCATGACATTAAACAAGTCAAACTCAGTAATTCTAACATGGTTTGTGTTTTCTTAGATGTTAAAGGTGCTTTCGATAATGTAAATATAGAACAGCTTATTGAAGTTTTATGTGACATTGGCATTCCAGGAAGTACTTTGAAATGGTTATTTGAATTTTTAAGTAATCGAACTATTTTTGTAAAGTACAACAATAAACTACATGGCCCTAGATTTGCTAATAAAGGAACTATGCAAGGTGCCACTTTGTCGCCCTTGCTGTACAATCTATATACTTCAGAGATTTTGAAATATGTCAATACTGAAACGGTCAACATCTTACAATTTGCAGATGATTTACTATTATATAGTATAAATCAAAATATAGATATAGCTAAAAATAACATAAATAATGCTTTAAACCAATTGTATAGATATTATCATAACAAACTTAAATTAGAAGTGAGTCCAGAAAAGAGTTCACTTTTAATATTCAGTAAAGAAAATACAGTAATGAAAATTTATTATAATAACACAGAAATTCCCATTGTTGACCACCATAAATTTTTGGGTGTAGTAATAGATTCACATTTAAAATTTGATAAACATATAGACTATATTAGTAAGAAGGCTATGAGAAGTATAAATATCTTACGCCATTTAGCAGGTACTTACTGGGGATCACACCCCAAAACTATGAGTATGTTGTATAAGAGCATAGTCAGAAGCCACTTTGACTACAGTAGCTTGGCTTACTTAAATGCTAATAATTCCTACCTCCACAAACTGGATGTAATACAAAACATAGGGTTAAGGCTAATTTGTGGAGCAATGCGCTCTACTCCTATAAACTCATTAGAAGTGGAAACTTGCATACCTCCTTTGTTTCTTAGAAGGCTTCAACTAGCAGAAAGATTCTTTTTAAAGTTAGTATCTTCAGATAATCCTCTCAACACTAAACTTCACAACATGAGAGAGGCTATGCACTTCATGCCCATGCCTACTATATCTCCTCAGTCACTTCTTTCTGGAACTGAAATTATAACTATTTATAGTCATGTTAAAAGTAAAACGCAAGATGTACATAAATGTAAGAAATGGCCAATTTATGAATGCTCATATAACAGCCTCATAAACTATGATAGAAATAAGTTTCATTTAGATTTAATAAAAAATAAAACAGATTTCTTAGAATTCAAACATAAAAGACCTGATTGTTATTTTATATATACAGACGGATCTAAAAAAGAACAAAATGTAAGAGCAGCCTTTTATGATCCACAAGCCAATTACAGTGAAAGCATTCAGTTAAATAGCAATTTTAGTATTTTTTCTACAGAAAGCTATGCTATCCTTAAATGTCTAATGTATATAACTAGTAGTGTAAGTAATGTAAATATTGTTTTAGCCACTGATGCTAAAAGCGTTTTAAGTTCATTGTTTTATGGACTTCGGTCCTACAAAACTAACTACATTTTATTTAAAATATGTACTCTCATAGAAAATTTACACAACAGGGGCATTAATATAGAATTTATATGGGTTCCCTCCCACAGTGGTATAGATGGTAATGAGATTGCTGATACTATAACACATACAGATTCTAATCGAGATGACAGTCAATCACAGCGAGTACCATTCTCCGATTACTATGTTTACTTCAAAACCAATTTGCGAAAGCTTTGGAAAGAGCACTGGGACAGTACAGTTGAGACCAAAGGAAAGTGGTATGCTGAGGTGCAGAAAAACTTACCAATAAGACCGTGGTATGATAAACTTGACGCAAAAAGAAGCCGGAAATTCATAACGATTATATCAAGAATGCGGCTTGGTCATTGCCTTGTTCCTACACATCTCCATCGAATCAATATCTATCAGAACAGTCACTGTAAACATTGTCCTGAGGAATCTTCCGATTTGCAACATCTTGTTTTCTGTTGCCCAAAATTCAACAAGCAGCGACAGCTACTCTTCCAAGAAATAACTGACATTGACAATAGTGAGAGTGATAGTGACAGTACTCGACCAGCAATACATATTAGTTTACCCCGCCACGTCAAAGATTTATTATATAGACCGCAGTTTTTTGTTCATCTCTTTAAATTCATTACAACAACAATAGAAAAAATTTAGCTTAGTTTAATTGTTTATTTGTAAAAGTTTCGTCATTTATTTTAGAAATTAACTTTAATTTTAATATTCATTGTTATCCCTCGTATTATTGTCTGTATAGTTTGTAAGATTCCATTTTTTGTTGCTTTTGTATTAGGGTTTATATTATAATGTATACGGCTAAAGGACTTTGAATCCAGGTCAGAAATAAATTAAAAAAAAAAAATTGACACTTACAGAAGACTTTTTGGCGGGAAGTCAAACAAAGCGGGAGAATTTAATTCACCTATTTTCTAAAAACATATTTTTTATATATAAATTAATATAAGTCTACTGTAAATAGTATATTTAGATAGTAAATAGTGTACAATATGAGTGTAGATAGTGACGGGGCCCAGCCCCTTGGTGACAAAGAGCGTAAAAAACGAAAACTCGAGACAGACTCTGAGACTAAATATAAAATGTTTACCAAACAGAATTATAAAAGACAATTCCCCGAAAATCGCAGCATTGATTGCATTGTCTACGTTGAGTCCCAAGAACAGGAAAAAATTGGCAATAAAAATCCTATAACATTAACAAAAATCTTCACTGAAAATGTTAAAGGCATTGCTGGTGTACACCGAGTGAACGCGTACAAAATTGGCATTACTTTTCACAAGCCTGCACCTGCTAATACTTTTATGAAAATGGACAGTTTCCTTAACAGGAACAAGCTAAAGGCTTTCGTGCCTGCTCACATGACTGAAACAACTGGAGTTATTAGACATGTACCACAAGATATGTCCAATGAAGAAGTTTACAAAAACATTACTTGTGATGCTGAAGTGATCTCCATCAAACGTTTCATGAAGAAAGTTGAAGGAAAGCTCACTCCATTGACTACAATAGCAGTAACATTTGCTGCCACGACACTGCCACGATATGCATACATCCAAATGTTTAGATACCCAATACATATGTACATACCCCCTTTATTACAATGCTATAGATGTTTAAAATTTAATCACTCTGCAAAAGTTTGCAGAGGTGAACAAAACTGCTCGTCATGTGCTGGCCGACATTCTTACAAGGAATGTGATGTTGCTGAAGTAGTATGTATAAATTGTGGTGGTAATCACTTGGCCATTTCAAAAGATTGTCCAGTAAAAAGCCAAAAAATACTAGAAAAGAAGAAAAAATATCTTAACCTCCACCAAACCGGCGCCAGTTATGCCACGGCGGTAAGTTCTGCCCCACCCAAAATTAACGACAAAAATGTTTTCCCCACTATCACAAAGGACATTGACATGACTATAGGTGAAAATAATAAAACATTCAATGTTGAACAATTGTTGAATAATGATATTGTTCTAAATGCTTTAGTGAAGTCCTTAATTATATTGGGTAATGATAAAAGTAATACACCAATTACAAATAAAAGGATTAAAGATATATTGTTAGCTAATTTAATCAATTAATGGATACATATTTAAATGTGGCTCAGTTTAATATACAAAGCTTACAGAGTAAGAAAACCCTACTAAAATCATTTCTTTCTGAACATAATATTGATGTATGTCTACTTAACGAAACATGGCTTAAAAGTAATAGTATAATTCCCAACTTTACACCATATAACTTTATACACAAAAATTCAGTAAATACTCATAATGGAGTAGCCATTTTAATTAAACATAATTTAAAATATAATATTATACAAACAAGTTTTTATGAATCTATACAAAACATTTGCCTATCAGTTGAGACATCTATGGGTAACTTATATATATTATGTGTTTATTGTCCTCCCAGTAGCAGTAGGTTTGACACCAGCAAGTTGAGAAAAGTTTTGCTTGAAACTCCCAAGCCATGTCTGGTTATGGGAGATTTTAATGCACATCACATGCTGTTTGGATGTCATGCTAATAATAATAGAGGTAACAGCTTATATAATCTAATTGATGATTTAGACATATGTATTTTGAATGATGGTAGGCCGACCACTGTTCAGCAGCCTAACAGAAATCCATCTGCAATTGATTTAGCTCTGGTCAGTCCCACTTTAGCTCCTCTTTGTGAATGGCGTGTTCATGACGATCCAATGGGTAGTTATCATTTCCCAACTCAGGTTATTATTTGTGTGAAGCCTTCTACGTATGAAGCACGACCTGTTGAAGAGAAATATATTTATAATAAAACAGATTGGGAAAAATATTACCAGTTATCAGAAAATTGTTTTTATAATTTAGATTTAAATGAACCTCTAGATTCTTATAATAATTTTGTAAATATTTTGTTTGATCTTAGAACAAAAACAGTCCCAAAACAAAAGGCTAAACAAACTTTACAAGTTATGAGAAAGCCTGCTCCTTGGTGGAACCAAACATGTAGTGACGCCGTACTAAAGTCTAAGCAAACCCTATTAGCCTATAGAGCATCACCAACCATTGCTAACTACATTATGTACAAAAAATTTGATGCTAAAAAGAAAAGAATTTTAAAAGAAGAAAGTATTAAATCTTGGCAAAAACTCTGTACTAGTTTTAATAGAATGACGCCTATTTCTATAATATGGAGTTACATCAAAAGGTTTAAGAGGATAGGTTCTTCTCATAATAGATATTTGAATGATGACTGGGTACCAACTTTTTTAGATAACATTGCAGACTCCACACAGGTGAATGTAGATAATTTAAAGAATATATTTGTTCAATCTGTTGAAAATGATAGCAACTTTTTTCTCAATAAGCCATTTACAATGAATGAGTTATACATATCCCTTAAAAGTAGAAGAAATACAACACCAGGTTTGGACACAATACCTTACATATTAATAAAAAAATTACATCCCAATGCTCAAGATATATTATTAAGTATATATAATAAACTATGGAACACTTTAACTATACCAGAATCTTGGAAAACCCAATGTGTAATACCTATATTAAAACCAAACAAAGATGCAAATAATCCATCATCATACAGACCTATTTCTTTATCATCATGCTTAGGTAAAATTTTTGAAAACATGTTAAAGTTACGATTAGACCATTTTGTAGAGTTTGAGCAAAAGTTACCAAAGATACAATTTGGGTTTAGAAAAGGTAGAAGTTGCTCTGAAAGCTTTGTGGCTCTTATATCAGATCTAAAAAAGGCCAAACTGAGTCATTCCAATGTGGTATGTGTATTTTTAGATGTGAAAGGTGCTTTTGACAATGTTAATATTGAATGTTTAATTCACGTCCTTCATGAATTAGCCTTTCCACAAAAGATATTGCGCTGGATTTTAAATTTTCTTAACCAAAGAACCCTATATGTAAAGTTTAACAATAAACTACATGGACCAAGAATTGTTAGTAAAGGTACAATGCAGGGAGCAATATTATCACCATTATTATATAATTTGTACACATCCCAAATCCTTAATTTTGTAAATACATCACAGGTAAAAATCCTACAATTTGCAGATGACTTGCTTTTATATAGTGAACATCAAAATTTGAACATAGCTGTTAACAATTTGAACACTGCATTATCTCAATTACATAATTATTATGGCAACTTTTTAAAATTAGAGATCAGTTCTGAAAAGAGTTCAACATTAGTATTCAGTAAACACCCATTTGTACAGAATCCTATAAATATTATCTATAATAATAATGTAATCCCAATAGTTCATCATCATAAATTTTTAGGTATTTTATTAGATGACAAATTGAAGTTTGATAAACATGTAAATCATATAAGTAAAAATGCCATGAAGAGCATAAACATTTTGAGAAGTTTAGCAGGAACTTTTTGGGGTTCTGACCCTAAAACACTTAATTTATTATATAAAAGCATAGTCAGAAGTCATTTTGATTATAGTAGCCTAGCCTACATGAACATAAGTATTACACTACTGAGGAAATTGGATGTAATACAGAATATGGGTTTGAGGATTATCAGTGGAGCCATGCGCACAACTCCAATAAATTCCATGGAAGTAGAAAATTGCATACCACCTCTATCTCTGCGGCGTTTACAGTTAGCTGAGCGATTCTGTCTGAAAGAGCTGTCCAATATGAATGCCATAATTGGTGATAATGTTTGCTATTCAGAAGAAATTGTTCAGTCAGCTGGGACATCCATCATCTCTGCCAATACCCTTATCAATGGTATATTACCTGAAATTCCAACCATTATGACAAATGTCAAAAACATGACCAAATCTATGTACATTAGTAACAAGTGGCCAATTTACCAACATTCATTCAACACAATATCAAGTTACTTTGATATCACATGCCATTTAGACTCTATTAGACATAAGAATGATTTCTTAGAATTTTTAAATGATAAAAAAGACTATTATATCCTATATACAGATGGCTCCAAAAGTAACCATGTCAAAGCAGCATACTATGACCCACAAGTAAAGATGACCAAATGTTTTAATTTGCCTTCAATTTGCAGCATTTTCACAGCAGAAAGCTGGGCCATACTGGCTGCTTTGACATATGTAAATACCAGTGTAAATAGTGTTAATATATTGATAGTTAGTGATTCTAAGAGTGTGTTATCTACATTATGTAATTGTAATTTAAAATATAAGCAAAACTACGTAATATATAAAATTAAAGCTATGATTCAGATGTTAGGAAAGAATGTAGAATTTGTATGGGTGCCTTCGCATAGTGGCATAACTGGTAATGAGGTTGTGGATCAAGCAACTCGTCAAAACTATGATGAAGATCTATCAGAACTTTTCAAAATACCATTTACTGATTACTATGAGATCTTTAGAAAGGCAGCAAAGAATATTTGGGCAGAGTACTGGACAAAAACCACTGAAACCAAAGGAAAATGGTATGCAGATATACAAAAAGAACTACCAACAATACCGTGGTATATTAGACTCAAATACACCGACAGAAAGTTTATATCAGTTATTAATCGCCTACGCTTTGGACACTGTTTGGTACCGGCGCATCTCACCAGAATGAAAATTATTGCAGATCACAAATGTACATACTGTTTTAAAGAAAATGCAGACATTGAGCACATTATTTTCAATTGTAAAACTTTTGCTGTGCAACGGTTGGTGCTTGTCAGTGACTTATGTGACATTGCTGAAGAAAATTCAATAAGTGTTCCCCGCCTCGTTCAAGATATATTATCAAATCCAGCCTTCTTTGTTCCTACGTATAAGTTTATTATAAATACGATTGAAAAGATATAATTAGAATTGCCTATAATTACTCTTTATCTCATATTAGTTATATAGTAAGGTCAGCTGGTTAGGTTGGTCAGACAGTGTACTGACTACCGTGTAATATAAAGTAGGTATTTTATTTTGTTAATGTTAATTAAAAAATTATATCTAGTGGCAGTGAGTGAATGTATTATGCAATAATGCATATTATGTAATTATTCATAAGAGCTATGTATGTTTTAAAGATTTCGACTGAAGGACTTGTATCCATGGTCATGAAATAAATTATAAAAAAAAAATTGACACTTACAAACTTTTTGGCGGGAAGTCAAACAAAGCGGGAGAATTTAATTCACCTATTTTCTAAAAACATATTTTTTATATATAAATTAATATAAGTCTACTGTAAATAGAATATTTAGATAGTAAATAGTGTACAATATGAGTGTAGATAGTGACGGGGCCCAGCCCCTTGGTGACAAAGAGCGTAAAAAACGAAAACTCGAGACAGACTCTGAGACTAAATATAAAATGTTTACCAAACAGAATTATAAAAGACAATTCCCCGAAAATCGCAGCATTGATTGCATTGTCTACGTTGAGTCCCAAGAACAGGAAAAAATTGGCAATAAAAATCCTATAACATTAACAAAAATCTTCACTGAAAATGTTAAAGGCATTGCTGGTGTACACCGAGTGAACGCGTACAAAATTGGCATTACTTTTCACAAGCCTGCACCTGCTAATACTTTTATGAAAATGGACAGTTTCCTTAACAGGAACAAGCTAAAGGCTTTCGTGCCTGCTCACATGACTGAAACAACTGGAGTTATTAGACATGTACCACAAGATATGTCCAATGAAGAAGTTTACAAAAACATTACTTGTGATGCTGAAGTGATCTCCATCAAACGTTTCATGAAGAAAGTTGAAGGAAAGCTCACTCCATTGACTACAATAGCAGTAACATTTGCTGCCACGACACTGCCACGATATGCATACATCCAAATGTTTAGATACCCAATACATATGTACATACCCCCTTTATTACAATGCTATAGATGTTTAAAATTTAATCACTCTGCAAAAGTTTGCAGAGGTGAACAAAACTGCTCGTCATGTGCTGGCCGACATTCTTACAAGGAATGTGATGTTGCTGAAGTAGTATGTATAAATTGTGGTGGTAATCACTTGGCCATTTCAAAAGATTGTCCAGTAAAAAGCCAAAAAATACTAGAAAAGAAGAAAAAATATCTTAACCTCCACCAAACCGGCGCCAGTTATGCCACGGCGGTAAGTTCTGCCCCACCCAAAATTAACGACAAAAATGTTTTCCCCACTATCACAAAGGACATTGACATGACTATAGGTGAAAATAATAAAACATTCAATGTTGAACAATTGTTGAATAATGATATTGTTCTAAATGCTTTAGTGAAGTCCTTAATTATATTGGGTAATGATAAAAGTAATACACCAATTACAAATAAAAGGATTAAAGATATATTGTTAGCTAATTTAATCAATTAACCTTTTGAACGCCCATCTATATAATACGCGATGTGTCCTCCTGCGCCACACTACAAATGTATAACGTATGTATAGTAAAACGTAGGGATGGGATTAGTGTCCTATCGACAAATAATATTATACATTTAAAATAATGTTTATTCACCAATTTACGAAGCTAAATAAAAACTGTAATCGTAATTTCATATTTTATTTTATTTCCTAAAAGAAACAATATGAAAACCTGGATATATTCCCCACAATAAAGAAAAGAATTTTAAATTTATTAGACGTGTGTTCTACAAGGCACATCCCTATTTGTCTCCAAATGTAATCCTTCTACTTCATATCAAGTACTTGGCGCTCGAGGCACGTCAAAATCCTTTCTGTTCTAGGGATGTCTAGATTTCTATGGTATATATTTTATATTCACTGTGGTCGAGTTACACGTGCATAAACTCAACCGATTCCTGCATAATTTATTTCGTTTACTTACAACAAATACAATTAATAGAAGCTAAATACTTAGTTTTCTACGTTTTAAAAAATAAAATAAAATGGAGGGTAAGTGTCTGTTTTACACAAGACCTTTTTTTTTAATGGTGTCGCTAAATACTCGCAATTATTTTTCTGGTTTGTAAAACTAATAGAAAACTGAAGAAAATTCCTGAAACGGAAGTTGACGACTTAACGGAATGTCAAGACGACGAACTATTTCAAAATTCTGATTCAGACTTGAACAACTCGCAATAATTCGTCATATTCACAGTCACAATTTTTTTTTAAGGACAAGTGCGCCAACTCAATATGTAAACATTGCACTACACTAAAATGCACAAGGTCACTATGACCTTGAAACCCGTCCGCTTATGACGTCACAGATTTCCTTCTATACACGTCGGTGGCGCGTACGGACCGCTAACTAACTAACTTTGTAGGGATGGGTTTTTCAAACGGGGTTTCACTATCGACAATGATTAGAAAACCTATTAATTCTTGATTAAGGTGAATAAAACCTAGTTTAAAGTGTACAATATTTATAAAATATTATATATTTACGTCATTTTCTTGCAATAATAGTATTTATGATCATTTCGACGAGATGAAATATAGCGAGGTCTTCGTCGTGTCCCATCACTGGCTTACTTGATATCAAGTAATTGGCGCTGAGGGCATTAAAATATTTTCTGGCGTTTTTGTTTCTATTGAAAATTAAACAAATAAGAACTTATTATGCGTGAAAAAGTTAAAAATATGGTTGATAACAGGGCAAATTTCCATAAAAACAAAATAAAAGGTCTTGTAAAAGTCGTAAATTTATTTTATACTGTGATTACTTCTAATCAAGTAGTGGCGCTGAGGGCACGAAAATCTCGAACTTGTATAGAAGTGATTGGCGTTCAAAAGGTTAATGGATACATATTTAAATGTGGCTCAGTTTAATATACAAAGCTTACAGAGTAAGAAAACCCTACTAAAATCATTTCTTTCTGAACATAATATTGATGTATGTCTACTTAACGAAACATGGCTTAAAAGTAATAGTATAATTCCCAACTTTACACCATATAACTTTATATACAAAAATTCAGTAAATACTCATAATGGAGTAGCCATTTTAATTAAACATAATTTAAAATATAATATTATACAAACAAGTTTTTATGAATCTATACAAAACATTTGCCTATCAGTTGAGACATCTATGGGTAACTTATATATATTATGTGTTTATTGTCCGCCCAGTAGCAGTAGGTTTGACACCAGCAAGTTGAGAAAAGTTTTGCTTGAAACTCCCAAGCCATGTCTGGTTATGGGAGATTTTAATGCACATCACATGCTGTTTGGATGTCATGCTAATAATAATAGAGGTAACAGCTTATATAATCTAATTGATGATTTAGACATATGTATTTTGAATGATGGTAGGCCGACCACTGTTCAGCAGCCTAACAGAAATCCATCTGCAATTGATTTAGCTCTGGTCAGTCCCACTTTAGCTCCTCTTTGTGAATGGCGTGTTCATGACGATCCAATGGGTAGTTATCATTTCCCAACTCAGGTTATTATTTGTGTGAAGCCTTCTACGTATGAAGCACGACCTGTTGAAGAGAAATATATTTATAATAAAACAGATTGGGAAAAATATTACCAGTTATCAGAAAATTGTTTTTCTAATTTAGATTTAAATGAACCTCTAGATTCTTATAATAATTTTGTAAATATTTTGTTTGATCTTAGAACAAAAACAGTCCCAAAACAAAAGGCTAAACAAACTTTACAAGTTATGAGAAAGCCTGCTCCTTGGTGGAACCAAACATGTAGTGACGCCGTACTAAAGTCTAAGCAAACCCTATTAGCCTATAGAGCATCACCAACCATTGCTAACTACATTATGTACAAAAAATTTGATGCTAAAAAGAAAAGAATTTTAAAAGAAGAAAGTATTAAATCTTGGCAAAAACTCTGTACTAGTTTTAATAGAATGACGCCTATTTCTATAATATGGAGTTACATCAAAAGGTTTAAGAGGATAGGTTCTTCTCATAATAGATATTTGAATGATGACTGGGTACCAACTTTTTTAGATAACATTGCAGACTCCACACAGGTGAATGTAGATAATTTAAAGAATATATTTGTTCAATCTGTTGAAAATGATAGCAACTTTTTTCTCAATAAGCCATTTACAATGAATGAGTTATACATATCCCTTAAAAGTAGAAGAAATACAACACCAGGTTTGGACACAATACCTTACATATTAATAAAAAAATTACATCCCAATGCTCAAGATATATTATTAAGTATATATAATAAACTATGGAACACTTTAACTATACCAGAATCTTGGAAAACCCAATGTGTAATACCTATATTAAAACCAAACAAAGATGCAAATAATCCATCATCATACAGACCTATTTCTTTATCATCATGCTTAGGTAAAATTTTTGAAAACATGTTAAAGTTACGATTAGACCATTTTGTAGAGTTTGAGCAAAAGTTACCAAAGATACAATTTGGGTTTAGAAAAGGTAGAAGTTGCTCTGAAAGCTTTGTGGCTCTTATATCAGATCTAAAAAAGGCCAAACTGAGTCATTCCAATGTGGTATGTGTATTTTTAGATGTGAAAGGTGCTTTTGACAATGTTAATATTGAATGTTTAATTCACGTCCTTCATGAATTAGCCTTTCCACAAAAGATATTGCGCTGGATTTTAAATTTTCTTAATCAAAGAACCCTATATGTAAAGTTTAACAATAAACTACATGGACCAAGAATTGTTAGTAAAGGTACAATGCAGGGAGCAATATTATCACCATTATTATATAATTTGTACACATCCCAAATCCTTAATTTTGTAAATACATCACAAGTAAAAATCCTACAATTTGCAGATGACTTGCTTTTATATAGTGAACATCAAAATTTGAACATAGCTGTTAACAATTTGAACACTGCATTATCTCAATTACATAATTATTATGGCAACTTTTTAAAATTAGAGATCAGTTCTGAAAAGAGTTCAACATTAGTATTCAGTAAACACCCATTTGTACAGAATCCTATAAATATTATCTATAATAATAATGTAATCCCAATAGTTCATCATCATAAATTTTTAGGTATTTTAATAGATGACAAATTGAAGTTTGATAAACATGTAAATCATATAAGTAAAAATGCCATGAAGAGCATAAACATTTTGAGAAGTTTAGCAGGAACTTTTTGGGGCTCTGACCCTAAAACACTTAATTTATTATATAAAAGCATAGTCAGAAGTCATTTTGATTATAGTAGCCTAGCCTACATGAACATAAGTATTACACTACTGAGGAAATTGGATGTAATACAGAATATGGGTTTGAGGATTATCAGTGGAGCCATGCGCACAACTCCAATAAATTCCATGGAAGTAGAAAATTGCATACCACCTCTATCTTTGCGGCGTTTACAGTTAGCTGAGCGATTCTGTCTGAAAGAGCTGTCCAATATGAATGCCATAATTGGTGATAATGTTTGCTATTCAGAAGAAATTGTTCAGTCAGCTGGGACATCCATCATCTCTGCCAATACCCTCATCAATGGTATATTACCTGAAATTCCAACCATTATGACAAATGTTAAAAACATGACCAAATCTATGTACATTAGTAACAAGTGGCCAATTTACCAACATTCATTCAACACAATATCAAGTTACTTTGATATCACATGCCATTTAGACTCTATTAGACATAAGAATGATTTCTTAGAATTTTTAAATGATAAAAAAGACTATTATATCCTATATACAGATGGCTCCAAAAGTAACCATGTCAAAGCAGCATACTATGACCCACAAGTAAAGATGACCAAATGTTTTAATTTGCCTTCAATTTGCAGCATTTTCACAGCAGAAAGCTGGGCCATACTGGCTGCTTTGACATATGTAAATACCAGTGTAAATAGTGTTAATATATTGATAGTTAGTGATTCTAAGAGTGTGTTATCTACATTATGTAATTGTAATTTAAAATATAAGCAAAACTACGTAATATATAAAATTAAAGCTATGATTCAGATGTTAGGAAAGAATGTAGAATTTGTATGGGTGCCTTCGCATAGTGGCATAACTGGTAATGAGGTTGTGGATCAAGCAACTCGTCAAAACTATGATGAAGATCTATCAGAACTTTTCAAAATACCATTTACTGATTACTATGAGATCTTTAAAAAGGCAGCAAAGAATATTTGGGCAGAGTACTGGACAAAAACCACTGAAACCAAAGGAAAATGGTATGCAGATATACAAAAAGAACTATAATACCAACAATACCGTGGTTTATTAGACTCAAATACACCGACAGAAAGTTTATAACAGTTATTAATCGCCTACGCTTTGGACACTGTTTGGTACCGGCGCATCTCACCAGAATGAAAATTATTGCAGATCACAAATGTACATACTGTTTTAAAGAAAATGCAGACATTGAGCACATTATTTTCAAATGTAAAACTTTTGCTGTGCAACGGTTGGTGCTTGTCAGTGACTTGTGTGACATTGCTGAAGAAAATTCAATAAGTGTTCCCCGCCTCGTTCAAGATATATTATCAAATCCAGCCTTCTTTGTTCCTACGTATAAGTTTATTGTAAATACGATTGAAAAGATATAATTAGAATTACCTTTAGTTACTCTTTATCTCATATTAGTTTTAAAGTAAGGTCAGCTGGTTAGGTCGGTCAGACAGTGTACTGACTACCGTGTAATATAAAGTAGGTATTTTATTTTGTTAATGTTAATTAAAAAATTATATCTAGTGGCAGTGAGTGAATGTATTATGCAATAATGCATATTATGTAATTATTCATAAGAGCTATGTATGTTTTAAAGATTTCGACTGAAGGACTTGTATCCATGGTCATGAAATAAATTAAAAAAGAAAAAAAAATTGACACTTACAATAACTTTGTGGTGTAAGTGCTGATTCGCTGATCTCTCGGCCTTGCTTTTTGCGCGGTAATAATTATTAAATTAAATCATTTAAGAACTTACGCCGTCTTCCTACGGTCGTAGACAGACTGATAGACACGACACTACTAGACTCCATCTGGTACGTTCCAAACGTGAATAAAACACAAGCCGGGCGTTATTAGAACGCAGCATCTTTCTTTTAAAACAATATACCTACATAATCATAAATACTTAGTTGATTTAATAACCACCACATAACGCTGGTAGAATAATCGACATCGGCTGAATTGTTAAAGAAGAAGAAGAAAAAATGGAAAGACTGCCAATGTGTAGGATGTGTTTAGCGGAGAATGTCCGCCTGTGTATAGTGGCCAACAGAAACTTGCACGAACTTTATGAGAAGCTGACCGATATTCCAGTAAGTCTAAGTGTATATTTTTTGAGTTAGTTTACGTTCCTAGGTATGGACGACAGCAGATCAAGCTACCCGAAACTGAAAAATATTCCCAATCAACGTTGAGCCTCAATGCTTCAATGATAAAGTAGAAAATCTAAAAGAGAAATTTGACAGATTGTAATAGCTTGATGTGCCGTCGTCTCTACATAGTGATGACTCCTTTTCCCTTACAGCTTTGGAGTCTAGGGTCCGGTTTACCAGTCCAACTGCTGATTTTGGCTAAACTTCGATATTTTCTGTGAAGCGACTGCCGTCTCACCTTCACAACCCAAAGGCGATATCGAAGCATTGCAGTTAGACCAACAGTTGAACTTTGGAGGGCTCCAACAACCCGTAACGAACTTAAGGAATGGTCTGTAATACGGACCTAAATGTAATACTGGTCACCTCGCATGTTATTAATTATTATTATTATTAATAATAGCCTTTATTCCGAGTTTACAGTTATTACAGTTACAAATACAATAACTTACATATCTCTGAGCTCAGTGTGCCTCTTGGCATAGGCCTCCTCCAACTCCTTCCATTGCGCCCTGTCTTGTGGAACTCTACACCAATATGGCCCAAAGTCAGACAGATGTCATCTCTCCATCGGGTTTTTGGACGTCCCTGCCTCTTACCATCCCTTGGATACCACAGAGTGACTTGTTTGCTCTATTTATCTTGCTTGCACCTCAGCATTTGGCAATTAGGCAATTGATTATTAATGTTGCTAAATTAAGGGTCTGTGACCTAATGTAACCACTGAATAGAGCTGGTATTACTTGTAGTCGAGTAACTCAGTATATTGTTCCAAACTTTATTTAATTTAGAAACTTCAGTATATGTGGGATTGTATGTACTGTACCACCATTACATATAAAACTGGGCATTGTGAAACAATTTCTAAAATAATAATAATAATTTATATCAGGTAAGATACCCATAATTTCACATAAGTAAATACAAACACACAGCAGACATGCAACACAAACTAATAAAATAAAAATATACTAAAGAACTTTCATTAAATCATAACTACACATTAACTTATAGTTGACATCGCATTAGATACGTAAATAATAAAATTAAACCCATGGTAGAAAATGTCAAGAATTATGATATGTCAGAATCATTAAAAAACAAAATGTATAATTTAAAAATGAAATAAAATGTCAAATTTAAACTAGGAAGGTAAATTAATTACAAAGGCTAGACGGAGCCCACCAGTCAAGAGAATACAATATACGCCTTTGTCCCGTGCTCCATAAAAATGCAGTCTGAGTCCAACCTCTCAGCAATGAGCTGCAGGTAATTGTTGGAGCTATCGTGCACCCGACGCATCAGGGATGCAGATCTTTTGCGCATTATCGCCGCGAATCCGTCCACACGTGCGCCAACAAACATTCCTGATGCGCTACAGTAGCGCGGCAGTCCCATCAGCACCCTGAACGAGTTGTTGTACAGGATTCGCAGGGTATCCCAAGACTTTTTCGTGTGTTTGACCCAAAGGCTGCATGTATAAAATGACTAGATAAAGACAGGAACTGCTTTTCTTAAATTGGCCAAAAGTTTCCTCAACTCACCATGGTAAAGATTGAAACCGGTATTTTTGATGCCCTTCAAATTAGAACTTTCTTAACTCTTCATTTATTACTAGCGGCCGCCAGCGACTTCGTGCGCGTGGAGGTAGTTATGATCCGCTCCTATTAGTTGCAGAGTGATGTTTTATAGCCTAAAGCCTTCCTGGATTAATGGGCTATCCACCGCAAAAAAAAAAATTCAAGTTGGACCAGTAGTTAATGAGATTTGAGTGTTCAAACAAACAAACTCTTCAGCTTTCTATATTAGTATAGATTAAGAAATTCTATGATTGGGTTCTAAAGACTTCGACAGCTTTCGTTTCTGTGATACAAAATTTTCTAGTAAATAAAACATCTGAAAATTATATAGAACTGGTATAAGTGCTACACTTACAAAATATGTGGTGCCATATTAGCATAAAACTCCACTTCTCCCATAGCCACTAAACGGGTTTCCAGAAAAATTAGGTGATATGAGTGCAAAGCAGGGAGAGTGTATGCATCAGGACTTATGTGTCATGGATGAGCGCTATCAGGGTTTCACTACTGGCTATTGATGGTCTCTGACATGTCATTTTCCAAAGTCTACACATCAGAGAAGAGTTTAAAACATAGTTTTTTTAGAACACAATAATTACTTATTTATTTAGCAAAGTTTTTATCCACAGGTAAAGCTCAGAAAGTACAGCTGATAAAAATATTCAATTTTTAAAAATAGCATATTATATGTAGTCAGCGTTGAGCAAGCGTGGTGATTACGCTCAATCCTTCTCTGTATGAAAGGAGACCTGTGCCCAGCAGTGGGATAATAAAAAGGTTGATAATGATAATGACATGTAGTCAGCAACGGCTAAATTATTTTCAGGAACAGATATACTGTAAACTGTGTAATAAAAGCAAATTAATACATGAAAAATGTTGTTGCAGTTTGTAACTGATGACAGTAGACCGATTCTTGCTTGTGTCTTCTGCTGTGCTAAATTAAAGCAATGCTACCGACTACTGCGACAATATCTGAAAGCTGAAGAGCTTTTCATTCAGATAATGAATGAGAAATACGAGGTAAGATATTCTTTAATGTCCGGTGGGGCACTGTTTTATCGACCTGAGAATTGCTTTTTAATGCAGAACCATCTATACTTGGCCCAAATTCGATAAAGAATAGAGGTAAACAAACCGTTGCTAGGCAACGAGTAGTTTACACCTAAAAGACAGATGTTAACAACCTTTTGTACATAGACGATTTTCATAAAAGCAATAATCCTACTAATGTAAACAGTTTATTAATGTTTAGATATTTACGATTTCAATGAAATATGACACACATGTAATCTAATTTCCTAATAAGTTAAATTTTTTGATACATATATATTATACTTAGTCCATACTTGAAGGTATTAATGCATGTATTATGTAGTTGATTTGAAAGTAATTAAAGTACACAAAATTGTATTGACAAATGCCTCAACTTTATTCATTGGTTGAATTCCACAAAATGTGTTTAATACCTGGATTTCGTCCATCTTTCTTTTTTTGTAGGGCTATCACGTAAAATTAATGTCGACTTTTTAATGGTTTTTCGAAATACCAAGTTATTATGCATGTGTTATTTTAGTAATTCTATTGAAATATGCTGCAATAGCAATTGTTAATGAATAGCTAGCATGTAAAAGTCGATGTAAAAGTCGATAATCATGTAAATAACAGGAGATTTGTAAAACGTGAGTTGTGATAACCCTAATTTGGTTTGTTTACCTCTATTCTTTACGGAGCTAGGCGATGGTATAGTAATGTTGTTAATGAAAACTCTTTTACATGACATAAAAAAAAAAACTCGTTTAAAGTGTACAGGCCACCATGGTTGCCTGAACGCTTAACTGGAAAATTTTTTAGGTAACTTTGGAGGCCCGGACGCTTGAGTGGCTTTATTCTTAAATTCCCTTATTCATAAACGCTGCTTAAAGTTAACTAGTGATTAGTGATTGTTTAACTATATATTTTAGACGTTTGCACATAACTTGAATCATCGTTTACGAATAAACCCCTTAAACACGTGTGCGTTCGCGCAGCGGAATGTTGTTGAATTTAAAGATTTTAAATATGCAGATATTTAGTGTATGACGTCGTGTAATTGTGTATGGTAAAAAAAAATTTGTGCGTGCAGCCATTGTGGAGAAATTCACCAAAAACTGATTCCGCTGGGCGAACGTTGTCCTGGCGGAACTTTTTTAATCCATTGACTTTAGAAAAAAGAGATGTGTCCAAAAATTAGTGTGTATTTGTGTGTAATTGTGTATGTATGAATAAAATTTGTGCATGCATAGACTTCGGAGAAATTCAAGTTTCCGCTGCGCGAACGTTTGGCCATTAGCTAGTTTTCATATAAAGCGCTTACTTATAGAGCTGTAGATTTTTACATACGTTGTTTTGAATTTGTGCATATTTGTTTACAAAACAGATTTAGAAAAAATCGTAGGGCTAAAAAGATAAAAATATAAACGTGAAACACGCTTTTTAGGTCATAGTTCTTAAAGTATTGTTAAAATATCAGCAGTGGTGTTTATTAAAAGAAACCAACCGAGAGGTAGATGTTACAATATTCGTGTATTATCCATTTAAGTTACAACCAGAATTTATTAATTTAGATAGGAACAGAGTAACAATCACTGAGTACACAATAAAATGTCAAACTATAGCCATCAGCTATTAATTAATATGGAAAATATAGGTCTCACAGAGTTCGCACGACGTTACCGCTCCGAGTGATGCTTGTCGAACAACTGCCAGAGTGCTTTTTTTTTTTTTTTTTTTTTTGATATGACATCTCGTAGGTAGGCTACTTTAGAGACCGTTACTACTTAATCGAACTTTCCTGTGAATGCCTTAATTAAAATTAAAGCCTCCAGCCAGGGCATAAAACTACTTAAAACTAAGCGACTACGCACTAAGGGCACCCCCTGTGGGGTACGGACCTCGGCTTAGGGCGTCGCTGGAGAGGACAGCAAGGGACGGCTGGATCGAAAGTTATACTTGTTGGTTTGATGACCACGGCGTTTCCTAGTACTAGCTCTGAGAAGAAACGCCGAAACAAACTCAGAGGTCATTGTTGGGACAATATTGTAGTTACTGGCTCAGCTGCGGCGCGGGCTGGCCTTCATCGGACAAGGGCCAGAGTGCGGGTATACCGCGCCTTTTATAGTAAACTTGAGGTGGGGTACCGGTCTTCGCTAACAGGCGGCCATTCTGCCCTGGGGATGTCCTCATCCCCAACACCGATCGGCCATTCGTTCTTGCTGTATGTCCTCATACAGGTGGCACTATGACAGCAAATATACCTATTAACATAAAAAATATTACACACACAATATTATACAATAGATAATTCAAGAACTCAATAATGAACTTTTCACTACAAAAAAAATACTAGCAATCAAAGTTAATCGATATCAATCACACTTTAACTTAAAGCAAAGTACATTTGGTTCTGTAACCTCTCTTACTGAATTAAAAATACGGCTAAACATTGCTAAAATTGAATTGAAATTGTTTATTAGTTTAATTACTTGAATATATATATATATATATATTTCTTTAATTCAGGTAAATGTTTCAATACTGATAGAATAATTGCTTGTGAATAGAATACATTACCACACAAGGGGCAAATACTTATCTTTCTTCTTTAGCCACACTAGGGGCTTATTATGTTCAAACCACACTTGGGGCTTATTATGTTTAAACCACACTTGGGGCTTATTATGTTCAAACCACACTTGGGGCTTATTATGTTTAAACCACACTTGGGGCTTATTATATTCGAACCACACTTGGGGCTCATTATGTTCAAACCACACTAGGGGCTTATTATATTCGAACCACACTTGGGGCTCATTATGTTCAAACCACACTTGGGGCTTATTATGTTTAAACCACACTTGGGGCTTATTATATTCGAACCACACTTGGGGCTTATTATGTTCAAACCACACTAGGGGCTTATTATATTCGAACCACACTTGGGGCTCATTACGTTGGAACCACACTTGGGGCTCATTACGTTGGAACCACACTTGGGGCTCATTACGTTGGAACCACACTTGGGGCTCATTGTTGGAACCACACTTGGGGCTCATTGTTGGAACCACACTTGGGGCTCATTGTTGGAACCACACTTGGGGCTCATTGTTGGAACCACACTTGGGGCTCATTGTTGGAACCACACTTGGGGCTCATTGTTGGAACCACACTTGGGGCTCATTGTTGGAACCACACTTGGGGCTCATTGTTGGAACCACACTTGGGGCTCATTGTTGGAACCACACTTGGGGCTCATTGTTGGAACCACACTTGGGGCTCATTGTTGGAACCACACTTGGGGCTCATTGTTGGAACCACACTTGGGGCTCATTACGTTGGAACCACACTTGGGGCTCATTACGTTGGAACCACACTTGGGGCTCATTACGTTGGAACCACACTTGGGGCTCATTACGTTGGAACCACACTTGGGGCTCATTACGTTGGAACCACACTTGGGGCTCATTACGTTGGAACCACACTTGGGGCTCATTACGTTGGAACCACACTTGGGGCTCATTACGTTGGAACCACACTTGGGGCTCATTACGTTGGAACCACACTTGGGGCTCATTATGTTGGAACCACACTTGGGGCTCATTATATTCAAACCACACTTGGGGTTGAATAAATATTACCTATAATGTTTTTCATAAATTAGCACACGACCACACCATTAGGGAGTTATTATGCATATCCACACTAGGGGATAATTATTATATTTGTTATTATGCATATCCACACTAGGGGATAATTATTATATTTGTATATTTATGCATATCCACACTAGGGGATAATTATTATATTTGTATATTTATGCATATCCACACTAGGGGATAATTATTTTAGGGAGTTATTATGCATATCCACACTAGGGGATAATTATTATATTTGTATATTTATGCATATCCACACTAGGGGATAATTATTTTAGGGAGTTATTATGCATATCCACACTAGGGGATAATTATTATATTTGTATATTTATGCATATCCACACTAGGGATAATTATTATATTTGTATATTTATGTATATCCACACTAGGGGATAATTATTTTAGGGAGTTATTATGCATATCCACACTAGGGGATAATTATTATATTTGTATATTTATGCATATCCACACTAGGGGATAATTATTTTAGGGAGTTATTATGCATATCCACGCTAGGGGATAATTATTTTAGGGAGTTATTATGCATATCCACACTAGGGGATAATTATTATATTTGTATATTACAATAATATAAAATCCTAAGTTGAGTGCAGACTTAATTATAGGTTGCCACAGCATGCATCATTTTGTGGTCGGATTTTTATTTATATAGACGATATTAAAAGAAAAACAAGAATGTAGATTATAAACAGAATTAAACAATAGGGCTTAATCATTGTTAGGGTTGAGCATAATGATTAACTGTCTACTCTAGGAGACTCGATTTTATTTCACCACACTTGGAGTTGATGTCATAATACTATTACTCTATTTTAATATTATTATCTTTTTATAGTTTATTTCCACTCAATATTAGTACTAGCATTTATTTAGTTTAACTTACCACTTATGTTCGTGAATGTTGGTTCACCCGGTATTGGCAACTGTATAAGCCTTTTACTCATAACAACTGTATTTGTTAATTTATATACAGAAGCAGTTGGTGTACTTTTGTTAATAAATAAATAAAATTACTCACTGCACGCCGAAGCTGAAGTTATTACTCTTATAAAATTGTTGCATACCGTCCTCGCTAGGGGAATATCCGCAATAGTTTTCAATGAGTATCTCTTCAACCTAAACTGGCGGCGTCTAAGCTGTAAGTTGACATGTAGGTTAATGTATGTGATTATTGATAATTATAATTAAGTAGGTACCATGTAATTGTTTTAGTCAAACGGAACCATCGCTACTAGAACTGGTATCCTGTTGTCCTTCTTTTGAATGAAGACGTTCAGATATTCTTCGACGACTCATTTCGCGAAGGGCTTCCCGGTTAGGGCTACAACCTTCAAAGGCCACTCACACACTAAAGTACGAATAAGTGGTGTCACAACATCAATACCCATCAATAGGTTTGGTGCTAAATACTGAGCCGTTCTGTGTTTTGAGATATTTAGAATCAACTGCGGTTTCCACATAACACTCGACCACTTTTCCTGACGATGGTTGCACTCCATACGCCCACAGAAAGAATTTAGAGAACGCATCTAAATTATAAAAACATGACACCTAATGAATCTACTAGCAAATGCACAAAAATGGGCAGCAGTTTGTAAATTGAATCACCAATGAAATATTTCTGGACCTCAATCATTACTGAAACAACAACATCATCCGGCAACCACTATCGGGGTTACAGATAATCATAATGTCGAGGCATTTAAAATAAAAGTTCCACAATGTATGGGCAAACAAGTATCCCAATATCGGTGCACAATAATAATGGTATCAGTGCTACAATATGGGGGCACGAACACCACTAAATCGGGGTGTTAAAATAACTCACCACTTATTGAAGTGGTTTGGAGAATCCTTGTTGTGCTTTAAATTCTGCGGAAAGGCTAATTCAGTCAAGGCCTTCACTTATCCACAACTCGGCCTATCCATCACTCGGCCTAATTTTCAGTCATATTTCTTTCATAAAAACAATTAATTGGCTTACGCGAATCAGAGAAATAATTTACAGTCAGCGACGAAATCAAAGATACATTAAGTGCACCGCCATCTATAAGGATGTCAACCGGTATGCCCGGAATTTCAGCTGATCGATTGATTAATGACCTTTGTAAATTACAGCAGTACTAACGTAATTATTATTCGTGGAAATTTCCTTGGAAGTAGTAATATCCATATTTTAACATATATTTTAAGATTAAAAGCTATGCTATCAATGTCGTTTACGTTAAGTCACAAAATAAATACCTACCTACAGAGATTTCATTCTGTGACTGCAAATTAGCAAATTTAAGCCTAATAACAACGCGCTAATGTTCATCATACCTTACACGGCACGTGACCTTAATCAGCCTACCGAAGCTAGGCGTACTCGTAACGGATCAAAATGTGCCTTACGTCCGTGCTAGTAGAGCTTGTATTACAATACCCGGAACAAGTCTTTGAACTGATCGGTCCTATTGTTGTACTGGGTTGGGAGTAGTGAGGAAAAATATGTGTAACTGTTTCATTTTAAGTTTTGTATTTTATAAGTACTGGGCAGTACTGGTAACATTTAAATTCTTGGTTATGTGTCCAGCAATCATTGCATTCTTCAGTCAAAAAGAGAAAACCGACAAATTTGTCTGTTGGCGAGAGGGGCATAAATACTAAACGTATTTAAGAATATTAGAAATATGTAGTGTAATTAAGAGTATTAAAAATGACCTGAGAACGAATACCGCGCGAACTCAGCTATGATCAAAACGACTTCCGAGTTTACTGGTATATCTACAAGATCCATATATGGAATGTTGAGGAAATATAATTATGTACATAAAGATACCCATAAATTAACGCCAAAAGAGACTACGAAAAGTTAGTTAGTTACTATTCTATCAATGAGTTTTTAGATGATAATAGTTTAAGGTAAAGAAATGTTCAATTGTTAATTTAAATGACTAATATTGTTCTTAAATAATCTGTACGCCTTACAAGGCAAAACATAGATGTATGTACCATATTACCTCTGTTTCACAAATAAAATACTTTGACTTTAGACTTTTTGACTTTGAAAAGTAAAATATCCATTTTTCAAAACTGGATAGCTTCGGTAAGATGAAATGGAAAGGTGATATAATAGACAATATTCTCCAGTTGTTGCCTAACTTCAGCAAAACTTCTTTATGGCACGTTCGTCACCATTCGAAGTCACCATTTCAAATTTAAGTTTAATTTTTTCCAGACTCATTGTCGTCCAAGGGAACACAAAAGAACACTTATTATTAAAAGTAAAGCAAGCAAAACAAAAATAAAGAATATGTGTTCCCAACTAGACTGGATAATCGACAAAACATACCTTTCCTATAAATATTTATCGTTAACGAGAATAAAAACCACCGATCATAATATTGGATTTTAAATTTAGTTTTAAAGATTAATAAAGGTTTGTAATCCATTCCTTGTTAAATGAGCTGTCGTGCGAGGTCGCTTTTTATCATGATACACTTGTTACCTACTTTATGCCAAATATATCTGAGATTTAGTCTAACTCTTTTACCGTGTGTTATTTTAGTAGTGCTTGACGCGCATACTTCGTGTAAGATAGAAATTTATCTGACGTAGTGTTCATGAGCTCATGAAGTATTTGAGCTTAGTTAATCTTTTGTGGACACAATGACTTAAATTCTTTCTTGAAGTTACTCCACGATCGGTCATTGGTTACCCATTCATCATGGCTTAACCACGATCGAGCGCCACCTTTCAAGCAATTACCAATACGCGACAAGCACTCATAATTACTTTAATTGATTGTTGAGAACTTTAGCGCAACCGATCTTTGCACACCAATCATCAATATTATGTAAGGTAGGATCAAAGTTCGAAATATAAAAATGTTGAGATCTAACCGCGGTATTTTTCCACAACACGGTTCGTTACCGTTGCTTATTCTGTATTTGAATAATAATTTTAGTCCCTAACCAAGCGGTCAGACTTATGCAACGAAATTTGCTCAAATACACGTTTCGATACTCGTAAAGTACACAGCCGCCGCTGTGTACTAGAACATGAGCGCGAATAACGACGGTAGTTATGTCTGAGAGTCGGTGACATATGTTCAAATTCAGTCAACTAGGCAAAAGTGAAACTAAACGGCGGCGACGTCCCGCACGCTACACGATTCACTTATTTACGTACACTATTAGACACTTAACTGTCTATTGTGATGATAACTATAATCACGATGTAAGCTTACCGCGACTGTCGTAACGACTGTTACAACGACCACGTTTGCTGTCTAAACAACAAACTAACCAACAAACCCACTGAATGTGAAGCTATTAAAAGTGTATAGGTACAAGTGATCTCACTCTCACAAGTACCCACACAGGTACAAAAATAATGGCTGTAAGTGACTGTTATTCTGTTCCTTGATTTATAACGAAAAAATGTGAGCAGTGTAGTTCTTTATCACACTTCTGATTGTTAAAATATCAGCAGTGGTGTTTATTAAAAGAAACCAACCGAGAGGTAGATGTTACAATATTCGTGTATTATCCATTTAAGTTACAACCAGAATTTATTAATTTAGATAGGAACAGAGTAACAATCACTGAGTACACAATAAAATGTCAAACTATAGCCATCAGCTATTAATTAATATGGAAAATATAGGTCTCACAGAGTTCGCACGACGTTACCGCTCCGAGTGATGCTTGTCGAACAACTGCCAGAGTGCGGGTATACCGCGCCTTTTATAGTAAACTTGAGGTGGGGTACCGGTCTTCGCTAACAGTATGCACTTTGGGGTCTAGATTTTCACGTTTATACAAACCTTGTAAGTGTCTGCAACATATTGCCAAATATTAATGATGTTCCTTTAGTAATTAAAGAGATATAGGACAATTTACCATGACAAAATCACTGTTTACAAAGCAGTCAAATATCACGACACTCTAAAGGAATTGCATGGTAAAATGTATGCCAATAATAATTAGTGTATTCATTCAACTATTCACATGCAAAATTTCATGTCATTAAATTCAGTAATTATAGAAAAACAATTAAAATACTGACGAAGCATCGAAAACCTACATAACCCGACCAAGTTCGGATAGCTATAAAAAAGCGGCCGTGCCATATATCTTAAGAACGTTCTTAACCTTCCAATATAGTATTTATTAATATGGTACAGTTGCGTACACAAGCGTTAGGAAAAAATAAAACATTGCTTTTCTTGAATGAAAAATGTTTTTTTTTATAATAACGCCACTATCTACGACAAAAATAAATCTTCAATTAACAAGTACTACTACAATGGCTGCACGCACAAATTTTTTTTTACCATACACAATTACACGACGTCATACACTAAATATCTGCATATTTAAAATCTTTAAATTCAACAACATTCCGCTGCGCGAACGCACACCTTAAACACTGAGGTGTTTATTTATAAATGATTATTAAAGTTAAGTGACGTTAAAAGGTCAAACATGTATGGTTAAAGAATCGCTAATAAGGGGGATAATTTCAGTATAATGTGGAAGTGTTTCCTCTCAAGTTCATGCCTATTATGTCTGGGTTTTAAGCCAAGTATACCATTCCGTTACGGAGGGTTACGAAGTTTATTGACAACTATGATACAGGCAATACAATAGTAGGCAGTAGACATGGTCGTTATTTCACGTAACCAGTTACAATAACCAGTGACGCGATGTGTAACTGAATACCTAGTTACGAGTCAAATTAAATAGCAGTTATTTTTGTAAATGAGTTATTTCATACACACCTTATGCCGTAGCCGTATCACGTATCACACCGGCATAATTTATTGATTTAAATGTGTAGCTACACACTCAAGAAAGTAATTGAATTTAGTTTCGTTTCGTGAGGAACTGTATAGTTGGTGGACGTATAATTATGTAAACAAGCACAGTAGCTGACTGAAAATAACTGGCTACAAAAATAACTCGTTTTATAACAAGTGACGCCGATTAAGTAACTGGTTATGTTACGTTTCTTGAAAAAGGCAAGTAGAATGTAGCTGATGTCGCATTGAAGTCTTCCCTTAAGTTCACGAAGTCCGTGTCGTACACACAACAACACCACAGAAGTTACTTTGCGTAGGCCTTGAAGTGCTCGTTGCAGTTTTTTTTTTCAATAATTTTAAACTAGTGCTTGACTGCAATCTTGCCTGATGGTAAGCAGTTATGCAATCGTTGGTGGTAAAGCGCACTAGTTTATTAAGCCTATTCACTTAAAAAACTAAGGAATAGGAAGGATGACAGCAGTTGAGCGAGGTGATGCAATGTTAAACCCAACACCAACACGACCAAACGAAGCTGCGCTAGAGGGAGATTGATCTGGAGACTCTCCACGACCAAACTCCCGACACAACAACATTTGGCGCATCGTACCCGCCACACATCGCAACACAACTGCTCCGACCCGTCCTCTTTGCGGCTTCACCAGACATCATGTCGGAACACGACGAATCGCTTGGCGGCAAGACTTTGTCTGGTGGGTAGTAACTTCTGCCGGCAGCCGATGTTATGGCTTACCACCGTGAGAAGTTGTCGCTGTAGATGTTCCCGATTATCGCTAGTTTCGCTTGTATAGTCAAATGCAGACCGACTCATCCGCTGAGCTCGCTTTGTTATGTATACAATAGTAAAGAAAACCCCGTCCGACCCATTAGGATAATAAAGGTTAGGTAAACAGATCACCAAATAAAATATGAAATTTTGTATAATCATCATAGTAACAATACTAATGAATTTTGAAATAATCTTTTTTTCTGTGAATTAATTCCAACTTCCCCAAAACGTGTATTTTTTTTTTTAAGTGACAACCACCATTTTTGACGATATTATTATGAGCGAATAGCGATCCAACCGCGTGCCGTGTGCCCTGTCCCCTTCGCCCGCGCATGTATTGTCACCGCACATGTATTAATTCTCCTTCTTTTGCGAAATAATATTTATTTTTAGGGGGATTTGTTTTTTAAAGTTTAGCCCGGCTTTGTAGGCATTAGTAGAATCAGTTATCGATACCTAACAATACCTTCACGGATTGGACAGGGTACATATTGTATGCAAGCTCATCGAACATTCCAGATCTATCTAGAGGTAATAATAATAGCGCTTAATTTCCAGTACCTTCTTGTTTACAATCCAGGATGTAGTTACAAGTACTTCACAGGAGACCAGTTTCTGGTAATTTCAATGCTGACTCCTCTTTTTTTTTGTAAATGACCTCTGCTGCTCTGGGCGGAGCGGAACGGCGTGTCAGACTTGACTGACTAAACGAAGACGTAACTAAAACACACCCGTGTTCCTTCACTTGCCCGTAGGCCAGGGCAACGGTTTCTTTTTTAACCAACCCGCAGCCCAGGGCCTGTAGCCAATGTAACATCGTTTCATAGCGAAGCGAAATCGAACACCAAACCAGCCAATGGCGGGAACGATTAACCACGCGACGCGACAAATCACGTGGTCAATCGTTCCCGCCATTGGTTGGTTTGGTATTCGATTTCGTTTCGCTACGAAGCGATGTTACATTGGCTAGGGTCGCTGACCGGTCTTAGTGGACCCCGTCACGATGTGCTGATATCTCCTTGAGGCGCGCGTGAAACACAACGCGACGTCGACTCGGGCCTTGTCCTTACCGAGAAACGAGCTGCCCACTGTTAGCAGTGAATGATATGCGACCTGCAAGCCTGTGCCTACGGTGGCCGTGAATTCGAAGTTGTCTCCCAACCAGGGCGTCTCCTGCGGCGGCTAGATCGGCACTCTCGCTCCGAACCATGGCCTGGATCAGGGTCGGACCCGAGAGATCGCCGCCGATCGTCGCCACGAGGACATGGCGGTGCTTTACCTAAGCCGGGCAGACCTCTACATTATGCTCCACCGTGTCCTCAGGGCGATCCACACAATGGTGACACCCTGGCGTTTCCTCCCGCCTTATTCGTAACAGGAACCTCTCGAAACAGCCGTGTCCGGTGAGGACCTGCGTCAGGTGCAAGGTGAGGGCGCCGTGGCGCCTCTCTAGCCACTCCTCAAAGAGGGGACTTACCGCCGCTATTGTGGCGTGTCCATCGATCTTTCGTTGTCAATATTGATGTCACCTACACTTAGGGTTATTTTAAGTGTTTTTAGTAACATTAGAAGTATGTGCTTCTTATCATCAGCAGATTTTTCTAATAATATATTCAACTTCTTCCAGCCTAATACTTTAATAAAAGAAAACCGCTTTGAGGTATTTGGAGGGCTTATTAAATCTCCGGTAGTGCAGGTGAATATTGATGATCACATTACTGTCGGAGAGGAATTGTCAGCAGGTTGTGATGGACCAGATGATGTTATTGAGCCAAAGGAGGAATATCAAAGTGATGGTATGTTATTAAAAACAAAAATAAAATTGTCAGTCAATAATATTTTTTTTAAAAATAAGTATAAACTAGTGCTTGACTACAATCCCGCCTGATGGTAAGCAGTGATGCAATCGTGGATAGTAAAGCGCACAAGTTTATTAAGCCTATTCATTTAAAAATCTTAGTGAGTAGGAAGGAAGACGGCAGTTGAGCAAGGTGATGCAATGTTAAATCCAATAACACGACCAACGTTGCTACACCAGAGGGAGATTAATCATGGAGACCTTCCATGATCAAACTCCCGACACAATAACATTTGGCGCATCGTACCCGGCACACATCGCAATACAACTGCTCCGACCCGTCCTCCGTACTGCTTCACCAGACATCATGCCGGAACACGACGAATCGCTTGGCAGCAAGACTTTGTCTGGTGGGTGGTAACTTCTGCCGGCAGCCGATATTATGGCCTACCACCGAGAGAAATAATATCTTAAACTAAAAATATGATCTATTCATTTTATATTGATTAGAAACTTTTGTCAGCTTTAAGTTTAAATTTACGTAACGGTGACTAAATGATATTGTGAAATGAAACATATTAGTATATTTCATTACAAGTGCGGAAAGCCTGTCATTACAACGAGTTCCGACAAATGTCAACCCGAGCTGAGGCGCAGCCGAAGGTGAGGGTTGACAGTCGGAACAAGTTGCAATGACGGTTCCGCACGTGTACTGAACAACTAATACAGTTGCGAAAAAATTAAGCAATTTATTAAAATAATAAAAACACAAACTCAACGAACTAATAATTTATTTCTTAGAAAGTTATAATTCACATAAACATTGAAATTGGTATAGTTTTTTATACTAAGTGGGGAAGTTTTAGGTTGCATATTTACTGTTTGAGACAAAGTATTATTAATTTCGTATGATTGTTCATGTATATTTGTCAAAGGTGTTATACAATGGCGTTTGCTAGTGGATGGAATTGGATCTAATGACTTATCATTATCAACGAAGGTAAATGGACGAACTTTCTCTTCACTATTGTCATGTGAAGGTGACGGACTGGACTTTAAATGAATGGATTGTGTGATATTTTTCCCAGTTTCTAGTTTGTTGTGTAATGAATCAGCAATATAGCCTTCTGCAACTTTGTCTGACTTCCAACCTCCTAGTCGCTTTAAGGACGTCAAATTGACTCCTGAATCTGCCAATAATGTAGCAGAGGTCCTCCTGAAGCTGTGCCCAGTATAATACTCTGCATCCGGCAGACCAAGAAACGTAGCTATTTCTTTTGGCATATTACCAAATTTGTTTATCCCGATTGCTTGAGATGTACAGTCAAGACCAAAAGTCGAGTTGCAATCTCACAAAACTATGGCCAAGCAATACTAGTTGTAGTTACGACCTTCTTCTATAATAAAGTTTGATACACGCTCATACACTTGCTGCCCGCTTATGATTGTTAGGTACTACTTATTAATTTCAACGTCTACAGTAAGTGTTTCAATGGCGTAACGGTTTTCGCCTTGATAGGCGTTCAAGGTGGTTCGAGTTCGAATCTAATAACTTACAAAAATATTTTTTAAATGTTTATTGGTGAGTTATGAATGCTTACAACAAAAATATCTAAAAATATCGATCTGCAACTTAAAGATGATACTTTCTTTTAAGATTTTTTCTATATTAGAGTCATTATAAAAAGATGACGGTAGACTTAAAAGAATCTGAATCACTACTTCACAAAAAATATTCCGCTACCTACAATAACTATTATTAGCTACAATAACTCAAATAATATTACTTAGCTGTTGTTGGTTGGTGAACATATAGTTACCAGTTTGTGTTATTAGTTTTACTTTTTAATCAATATGCAGGCATATGCAGCAATATATCTCAAATATCATATGAAACCGGCTTTTGTGTAAGTTGTTTTTATTATTATTTATGTAAGGTGCAAACCAATCGCTTGTAGCAAGTGCGTAATAAAATTGTTATTGTTTTAGATAAATACTGTAAGCCGTTGGAGGTCAAGGTCAAGAGGTTGGAGGACGAAGGTAGCTGTCGAGATAAGTGAAACGAAACGACAATATTTACCGTTGAATAAACTTTTAAATCGTGCGAAGAAGATAGGTTGCATTTGTGGTTTAAAAATAAATTGGCGAGGCTGGTGGAGTGTTATCGAGCTAAACAAAAAAAAACTATTTATAACAAAAACAGTGCAGAAGTGTCCTACAGAGTGTTTTAAATATATACCAATAAATATCTTAATAACGGACTCTAAACCATCTCTAAAGTAATTTAGCTTAGTGACAGTAATATGTTCGGTTGGCTTAATGGCTAACAGATGTCGCCTTTTGCAATTTCAATACAAATTACTTTTGGTAAATTATAAAAACAATAATTTCGGAATTCGATAAGAAATAAGTTCGTTTACTTTTGAACTAAGAAAGCGCTTGAAGATTATAATCTCATGCCTTCAAACTCCGAAAGAAGGCATTGCAGGATGGCAGCACTATTACTATGCTATACACGCAAAAAAAATATAAATGTAATAAGCACTATTATGTGTTCTAAGTATAGATTATTTTATGATTGCAATAATATTCAGGTTAAGCTTCAATCCTCTTTTCTTTAAGAAAATGAATAATTAAGCTATAACCTCTTTAATCATAATATACGTATAATATTATAATTTTCATATCTAACAACCAAAAATGTTTTTTGTATTTTTTACCATAACAATATCATAAGTTTGTCAAGGATTACTTTTATATAAAATATTACAATGCTGCCGTTTCAACGTTTGTTTCATTTGTTAGTATAAGTATATCTATACCGAATAATATATAACTTTATAATATATTGCATTATAATATGCTTATTGTTTTATTTTTATATATTTTTTATTATATTACCCCTATAGTAAACTAAAACATATAATAAAACCTTTTTTTGGGATAAATATTCAATAAATTTTCCTATTTCTTTAAATATTATTTGCAAACATTTTTACTTTAAAATACAAATCAATTATCATAATTTTAAATTATATGAAACAACAAAAAGAGTTGCCTATAATAAGGATCGAACCCACAATCGCTCGCTTTTGATAGCACCATTGTTAAGTGCGGCCGCTAACTCAACTTCAAATGAAGTAACGAAATTTTGCATTACTTTAAAGAAAGACGAAGACTGCGATAAAAAAATAATGCGGTAGTGTGCGTGGCCGGTTTAGCGCAGGCGACAGTAGTCTTTAAGGTGGAAATGGACTTCTACAGCTGATAGTACACTTTCCTTTTTGATAATGGAAAAAACGGTCGGATTTTCCTTTTTGGGACCGTTGATTCATATATTTTTGCACTATTCTAAGAAAATCTCCTTCAACAACAAAGCTTCTCGGTATCTTATTTTTTGTATTCGGGATCTTGATTAGTAGCATTTTTTCATGGGCTTTAATATCTTTTAAAGTAAAATTGGATAACTCCTCTCTGCGGCAAGCACCAACAATGCCAAAAATCAGCACAACCTACAAAAAAAAGGGATTTGATTAATATTTTTTTTAATAATTTAATGACTGCATTTTGTGATTTCGTAAACTGAATACTAAAGAAAAATATAAGTACTTATTAATTAATTACCTTTGTGGCTAAATAACGATCATCGGGAGCTTCGTTTAAAAACCTTTCCACTTCATTCGATGTTAATATTTTCGACTTTTTAGTTGTAAAACCGTCTGATTGTCGTTTTAAGAAAGCATTTAGTTTTGGGTATTGACTTATATCCACGTTGTTTCTTATTTTCAGCATACTTTTTATCATCGAAAACCTCGACCATAATGTAGAAGGTTTTAATTTTGCTGACAGTTCGGAGAAATATGCCAACATAACATTTTCTGAAAAACTGTTTGCCTTTTTCTCTTCTCTCCACGCAATAAATTCGTTGTATATAGATATGTAGCGACTTTTTGACTTTTCCGGTAAAATGTTCTCCGAAGCATTTTGTGCAATTATACTGAGTTCAGGTGCTGTTAATTCAAATAAAATATCGTCGAAATTACTCATTTTGTGCAACAAACAACTAAACTCGCAAAGAAAATTTTTGAAAAATGGCGCAAACCGTAAAAGAATATAAGCAGAGATTTTTTTTCTTCACCCATTCGATTAGGCAAAGGGAACTATGCCCATACAGCCAAGTCTTCAGTAGAATTTTTTTATTGATATGAAATGAAAATGAAATGACATGAAATTAAATAAAACCTAACCTAACTCATTGAATTAAATCATTAAATCTGATATTGAAACAAATTAGTAGCTTCTTTTTAGAATTATTTGCATGAATCATAAAAACTTCTATGATTTTTTAAAGTAAAAACTTCATGGTTGGTTTTTTTTTATTTTTAATAGACAATATTTTGACAGTTGGGAAAGAGAACGCACTAGTTCGGAAAAGGTAAAGAAAAAGCACGAATGTGTAATAGCCCACTTTCCGAACGCTATACGTCCCTGTAATACATCACTTTTTGAGCAACTGTATTAAAAAATACTTTGCACTGTTCTTGTTTACTTACAGAGCTAGAACCCGATAATTTAGACAATAGCTGTCTAGATGTATCAGATATACCACCGCAATGTTCTGAGTCACACTTTGAAGATGATGTACCTATAATGAAATATAAAACTGAAGTAGAAGACGAAAATGTAGGAGCCAGGAAGACAATAAGTAAGTATTTGTCACTTATCTAGCTAAGTAGAAAGGAAAATGGTTCACTTGATATTACGTGGCTAGCATTACCTAACCAGCCTAAAGAACGTAATTGGTTAAATGGACAATTTTGAGTTGTATCAATAGGACTGTTAAGTTTTTTTTTATTCAGATACTTGTATCTGAATAAAAAAAAAAGCATGAGAATAGGTTTTTACCTATTTTTTTATATCACTACTACTATTTACGCGGGTGTAACCTCGGGGCGCAGCAGCTCAATAAAACTGATAACGCTCACATACCTACTTAGGACCCATTAACTTAATCAAATTTTATTCCGTGGTGCTTGGCAATCTGGGCTTCTCCCAGTTGCGGTATTGTCCCTTTGTGCCGATTGGCCTAGTTTTGTTCTGTCTCCTGCTTGTTATGGAGGGAAGTGGAAAAAAATATCTTTTTTCTTACTCCTCCGCTATTCTTTTCTGATCGCCAAGCAATTCGTTGTGTTCCGGCATGACGTCTGGTGAAGGCGTACGGGGGACGGGTCTGAGCAGTTGTGTTGCGATGTGTGCCGGGTACGATCTGCCAGATGTTGTTGTGTCGGGACTTTGGCCGTGGAAGTTCTCTAGATCAATCTCCCTCTGGCGCATCATCGTTAGTCGTGTTGTTGGGTTTGACATTACATCACCTAGCTCAAATGCCGTCTTCCTTCCTGTTCACTCAGTTGTTTTTGAGTGAATAGTATCTTAAAATAAACTAGCGTGCTTTACCATCAACAATTGCATCCCTGCTTACTATCAGGCGGGATCGCGAAAAAGCACTAGTTTAAATAATTTTAAAAAATAAAAATTGGATTCATTGGAAATCCCACAGACCCAAAGTCGCCATTATGACTTCTGTGTCTAAAAACATTTTCGAATGAGGCAAGCTTTCAAAACTGCCAGATCATTTGAATAAAAGGCATCCAGATAAGAATGTTTATTTTCTAGACCTAGAGAAGAAGCATAATATTCAGCCAAGTTTAGCATAACTGGCGGGGTCAGATTTGGTGCACAGCCAGTTTGACTTCCGCAGGGGGTGCTACATGGTGGATGCCATCATGCGCATGCGAGCTCTCATGACAGGGGATGCTGCGGCTCGGGGTGTGATCGTCATAGCGGTGTCTGAGCCTCCTCGTGGCGCACCCTGGGCTGGTGGCTAGTTATTAACAAACGGGGAAGGGTCATGGTTCCAATCACCAATCATCTATGATGTCCATTGAAGGGAAACTTGCTATAGGTGTCTACATCTACCATCCCTCTGCTTACAGAGGAAGGTGAGTGGACGTATACTGGGGAGGGGCGGTACGCGCCGCTGCACCCACTATTGTCGGTGGTGGAGGGTTTCCATGCTTGCGCTGCGCCTTTACATTAGCCGGCGGCAGTGTGAGGACGCCGGGGCGGCGCGCGGCGGATGGTTTTGTTCAACCGTCGGCCAACCCGTCATCTTTAGTTCAGGACCAGGGGTCCGAGCAATTGAAGCCCGGGCCGCGAAGTAGACAACCTCTATTATAATAAATCACCTCAATCCCAAGGTCCAAAATATGATCTGTTCATTTTATATTGATTTGAAAATGTTTTGAGTTCTTTGAAACCTTTGCCAGTGTTTAGTTTACATCAACATATCTGTAACCACATTGTGTTGTAAAATATAACAAATAATACTTTTCATTATTTTTCTTGTAGAGCTAGAACCTGAAAATTTAGACAATACCTGTCTAGATGTAGCAGGTATACCACCACACCATTACGATGCAGACTTAGAAGAGGGTGTTGTAATGAACTGTAAAACTGAAGTGGAAGACGAAAAAGTATTAACGCAAAACAGAAGAGCCATGGTGACGATAAGTAAGTATTAGTTAGTTATAGATAAGCAAACAGACCATTGAATGGTTCACCTAATAAAATGTGACTAGCGTTAACAAAAGGACTTAAAGAGTTGTAATAGACTCGCAGGGTATTCCAACACTTTTTAGTTTACCTTAAAACAATAAAGCAAGATTCCAGCCACTATACACAATCGTCGGAGAGGTGTGTGCCCTACATGGGACGTGATGGCGGACACCAGCGCCGCATGTCGTGCGATGTTCCACAGGGAGTTGTCCTAGGCCCGCTCCTGTGGAACATCGGATACTACTGGGTGTTGAGAGGTGAGCTCAAAACAGGGAGTAGACCTGACGTGTTATACGGACGACACGCAGGTCACCGCCCGGCTGAGCTTGCACAGGGAAGTAATGTTGCTGGTGACGACTGCGATATCACAGGTGCAGGCCGCAAACGTCGCTTAGGCCTGGAGGTGGCCCTCAACAAGTAGGAGTCACCCGTCTTACAGATCGTGGTTGGGGGGGATTCGGATCGCTGTCGAGTCCACCATGAAGTATCTGCTTCCCAATTTGGGGAGCCCGAGCGCCGCCTGCAGACGACTCTATATGGGAATCGTGCGATCGATGGCCCTGTATGGAGCACCGGTGTGTGCCTCAGACCTAACGGCCGGCAGCATCGCCGTACTGCGGAAACCGCAGAAAGCGATGGCCGTAAGAGTTATTAGCGGGTATCGCACGATCTCATATAAGGCGGCCTGACCTGGAGGCGAAGGTCCTCGCGTCTCTGTACCGGTGGGGTAAGAAGTTGCGGGCCCGGGGCGAACGGCCGATGCAGCGTCAATTGGAGCAGCGTCGGTCGCAGCTACGCGAGGTTCTGGTGGCGAATGGCGTGAAAGCTTTTCACGCCCTACTCCTCGCTCGGGAGAAGGCACGGCTCTCCGACGTTTCGCGCGACACAGGTACACTCGGGGCATGATTGCTTCGGAAAGTATCTGTGGCGCATAAACGGGGAGTCTGACGCCTGGTGTCACCACTGCGTCGACTGCCGGGAGGATACGGCGCAGCATGCGCTGGCAGAGTGTGCCACTTAAGAGGAGCTGCGCTGTGCCCTCAGTTCTTAAGTAGGCAGTGACCTGTCGCTGCCGGCCGTAATCGAGTCTATGGTCGGCAACGAAGATTCCTGGGGTGCGGTGGATTCCTTCTACGAAACAGTGGTCTCGCCGACAGCAGGCGCACCGGACATCGGCGGAGGGCGGATAACGTCCTCTTCCATTCCCCCTAAATGGGTCCAGGGGCGACAGACTCGGAGACATTTGTGACCCCCCAAATATCAGGACCCGAGGTGGCGGCGCGAAGTGTTTCACGCGCGCCACTCTTAGACGTCACGGGGGAAGCCATACACCTCACTCCCCTCTAACAGGTGGAGGACCACAGTGGCGGGCCAGCATCAATCGGGGGTTGCAGAAGCAGTGTTCGTTCTCGCAGCCCCCGGTGTAGATGTGATATGGAATACCGGGGTGGTTTATAGTCAGTAAGAGTCTGACAGACCCCGTCGCCCGCCCCAGGGGGGCGGACATCCATGAGGATTTTCCACCCCGGAAACAAAAACAAAGAAAAAAGAAAAGGAGTTGACTAGTAGAGATCGTCACAAAAGTATGATCGGTTCATTTCATATTGAATTGAAAATGTATTAAGTTCTTTAAAACCTTTGCCAGTGTTTAGTTTAAATCAAAGTATCTGTAACCACATTGTGTTGTGAAATATAACAAATAACACTTTTCACTGTTTTTCTTGTAGAACTAGAACCCGAAAATTTAGACAATACCTGTCTAGATGTAGAAGGTATACCACCACACTATTCCGATGCAGATTTAGAAGATGGTGTTGCAATGAACTGTAAAACTGAAGTGGAAGACGAAAAAGTATTAACGAAAAAAAGAAAAGCCACGGAGACGATAAGTAAGTATCAGTTAGTTACATAGCTAAGCAAACAGGCCAATGGTTCACCTAGTAAGATGAGGCTTGCGTTACCTAATGGATCTAAAGAGTTCTTGTACTAGACACGTAAAGTATTCCAACACTTTTTAGTTTACTTTAAATCAATAGAGCAAGATACCAGTACCATCTGCACTCATTCACGAGTATAACGCTAAGATCAGCCATTACTGAACCACAGCATAAAACCGTAAAACAGGTAACATGTAAGGTCGAAGGTTGACTCGAGCGATGTCCCACAGGGTTCGGTTCTGAGGCCGCATCTGTGGGATATTGGGTACGACTAGGTGCTATGCGCCGCCCTCCCTATCGGCGTCGATGTTGTTGTTGGTGTGAGTTTGTTACGCTGGTATTGGTGTAAGAGAGGAAGATCTGGCAATTAGGACTCGAAATGGCCATGCGTAAGTCCGATGCCATGTGCTTTCATGATTCTCGGGACGCGTCACCGTCGGGATCCTCCTTTTTTTTGCGTTGGGGATATCATCAAATGACCCCTCCCGCTGTCGCCGGAGCGGAAAGGCGTGTCAGACTTTTACCCACCCGTGTTCTTTCACTTGCATGTAGGCCAGGGCCACCGTTTTTTTTTAACCAACCCGCTACCCTGATCCAGGAGGCACCTCATGGACCCCGTCAAGATGTGCTGACATCTCATTGAGGCACGCTAGAAACCCAACTCGCTGTCGACTCGGACCTGGTCCTTACCGGGCGGCAAGCTGCCTGCTGCTCACTGCCCGAAAGCCTGCGCCTACGGTGGCCGGGAGTTCGATGTTGTCTTCCGACTATGGCGTCTCCTGCGGCGGCTAGTGGCGTGAGGGCGGTGAGGTATCCTTTGCCAGCATCACTGCTTCGCAGGAGGTGACAGCCGGCCATTCACTCTCACTCCGGTCCATGGCCTGGAACAGGGTCGGACGCAAGAGATCGCTGCCGATCGCCGTTACGAGGACACGGCGGTGCTCTGCCCAAGCCGGACAGACCTCCACCGTGTCCTCTGGGCGATCCACACAATGGTGACACCCTGGCGTTTCCTCCCGCCTTATCTAGAACAGGAACCTCCCGAAGTAATCGTATCCGGTGAGGACCTGCGTCAGGCTGAACGTGAAGGCGCCGTGGCGCTTCTCTAGCCACACCTCTAAGAGGGGACTTACTGCCGCTTTTATGGCATGCCCAGCACTGGGTTGCGACTCTATGCCGATCTGACCGATATGAGATCCTGCCGGAGCTATGTCCGCCGTACCTCGATTTCTCACGGCAGCGGAGTATTCGTTGCCTCCTCTCGCCACGCCCACATGTGGGCGAGGGATTTGGCCTCCAGATCCCATGGCGGCAATCCGGCAAGGAGGCTCGCCGCCTCAGCGTGGACCATGCGGTATCCATGGATCAGCCGAACGAACATTACCTTCTGAGATGCGGTCAGGCATCGGGCTGGTCGCTTCGATAGCGATCGTGCCACACCGGTGCCCCGTGAAGGGCCTTGGACCGCACGGCCCCCGCGTAGAGCGTCCGGCAAGAGGCGTTTGGCCCCCTAGATTGGGGAGGAGCCGCCTCAGGGCAGCCCCCGCCTGTTGCAGTCTGGGTGCCAAACGTCGGGAGTGCTCCTCGAAGTTCCACCGGCTGTCGAGGACAAGTCCCAGGTACTTCATCGTCGACCCGACGCCGATGTGAACCCCTCCTACCGTTATGTGGGAACCCGACGGTGGCGCATTTCGAGGACCGTACTATGATACTGTGTATGGCCCATGCCTGTTAGCAAAAATAGAGAAGCTGATTCAACGAATACAGAATGCTTGTACACGGTTTTGTGTAAAGATACCTACCTCATAGAACAGTCATGTAACACCTTTTATAAATGAAAATAATATATTGAAAATGGCTGCTAGAAGGTTACATATGGCTGGTCTGCTTTTTGGAGTGGTTAGTACACAGAAGCCTCACCTGCCGACCTGTTTGAGATGTTAAGTTGGAGACAGAGCAAATATTAACAACCACGGGGTCGTTTATCACCGGCTTGGCTCATCGGAGCACTTTCATGAGACTTGGATATGTTACGCATGAGATCTTGATAGGAATAAAACAAATTGGGATTGGATTGGTTTAGTCTTCTTAAAAATTTTAATGGATTCAAAGCGTACTCTAGGCTGACAATATGATTTTAGCAGTTCATAAGGAGGTTCAGGTTAACACTTACAATGGGTATGTTACATTACCCCAATGTAGATCAATCCATGGACCCGACGTCGCAGACAGCATCTCCAGCCTGTGTGATCCTTATAGATTTAGCATGTGCCTGTTGCCTCACTTCAATGTTGTAAACTATCAATAGGCCTACACGCAGCCGTATATCACTCTTGAGGAGACCTTATTTTCTTTAAAATACTTAAGATAAACTATTAAAATAGTTAATTAAACCCTGTTAACAAGAAAAGATCATATGTGAGTTTCCCAATGCACATGTATGACGCTAAGAGTTAAATCTACATTATACGTACACATCTTGGTCCAATCTCTAACACTGTTCTTCATTTTAGAAGAGATTCCTTTCCTCTCACGGGACATTTAGTATATTTTAATTATTAATTAAAGTTCAACAATAATTACTTTTCAAGAAAAAACCTCTTTTTCTTAATGCATTTCTTATAATTTAAATTATTTTTATCTTAAAAAATCGATTAGTAAGCATCGCTATCTATACGAACCCATGGCACCTATCATTAATTCATTCCACAAATTGCCGCGAGATCATCATCATCATCTCAGCGTATAATCCCGGTCACATTCGCGGCTTTCGCGTTGGAGCCCGGGGTCCGCTTTCCTACTAATACGCCTCCATTTTGCACGATCTCTGGCATCCCGTAGTGTGAGACTGTTGGCACGCATGTCATCTCTTACAACGTCAAGCCAGCATTCTTTGGTCTACCTCGCTTGCTCCGGCCCGGCGGAGGCGCCATGGCAAATGGCAAGGCATTTGTTACCTATGTAACCTGCCGGTTTACGTAAGACGTGACCGTACCAGCGCAGGCGACTCTCTTGCAGTTTGTCTGCTATGTCACGGGCACGGAGACTGCCCCGGATGCGGAAGTTTCTAATGCGGTCTTTCCGCGTAACTCCACACATCCACCGCAGCATATTCCTCTCCCTGACACGCAGCTCCTGCTTGTGTTGCTCAAGCATAGGCCACGCCTCACTGCCTTACAGAAGGACAGGTCTAATGATGGTCTTATAGACCTGTCCCTTAAGCTTAACCGGCATTTTGGGGTCACAAATGACACCTGTCACCTCACGCCATTTTTCCCAAGCTGCGGAAATGCGTGCTTTAACGTCGCAATCAATGTCGCCGGACGCGTGGAGCACAGACCCCAAGTATTTAAATTGGTCTATGCACTCGACCATGTCTCGGCCTATACACATAGGCATAGTGTCTGTGGTGTTGCTGGCCATGTACTATCAGCTGTAGAAGTCCATTTCCACCTTAAAGACTACTGTCGCCTGCGCTAAACCGGCCACGCACACTACCGCATTATTTTTTTATCGCAGTCTTCGTCTTTCTTTAAAGTAATGCAAAATTTCGTTACTTCATTTGAAGTTGAGTTAGCGGCCGCACTTAACAATGGTGCTATCAAAAGCGAGCGATTGTGGATTCGATCCTTATTATAGGCAACTCTTTTTGTTGTTTCATATAATTTAAAATTATGATAATTGATTTGTATTTTAAAGTAAAAATGTTTGCAAATAATATTGAAACAAATAGGAAAATTTATTGAATATTTATCCCAAAAAAGGGTTTTATTATATGTTCTAGTTTACTATAGGGGTAATATAATAAAAAATATATAAAAATAAAACAATAAGCATATTATAATGCAATATATTATAAAGTTATATATTATTCGGTATAGATATACTTATACTAACAAATGAAACAAACGTTGACACGGCAGCATTGTAATATTTTATATAAAAGTAATCCTTGACAAACTTATGATATTGTTATGGTAAAAAATACAAAAAACATTTTTGTTTCTTAGATATGAAAATTATAATATTATACGTATATTATGATTAAAGAGGTTATAGCTTAATTATTCATTTTCTTAAAGAAAAGAGGATTGAAGCTTAACCTGAATATTATTGCAATCATAAATTAATCTATACTTAGAACACATAATAGTGCTTATTACATTTATAATTTTTTTGCGTGTATAGCATGGTACTAATGCTGCCATCTTGTAGTGACTTTTTTCGGAGATTGAGGGCATGAGATTATAATCTTCAAGCGCTTTCTTAGTTCAAAAGTAAACGAACTTATTTCTTATCGAATTCCGAAATTATTGTTTTTATAATTTACCAACTGTAATTTGTATTGAAATTGCAAAAGGCGACATCTGTTAGCCATTAAGCCAACCGAACATATTACTGTCACTTAGCTAAATTACTTTAGAGATGGTTTAGAGTCCGTTATTTAGATATTTATTGGTATATATTTAAAACACTCTGTAGGACACTTCTGCACTGTTTTTGTTATAAATAGTTTTTTTTTTGTTTAGCTCGATAAGACTCCACCAGCCTCGCCAATTTATTTTTAAACCACAAATGCAACCTATCTTCTTCGCACGATTTAAAAGTTTATTCAACGGTAAATATTGTCGTTTCGTTTCACTTGTCTCGACAGCTACCTTCGTCCTCCAACCTCTTGACCTTGACCTCCAACGGCTTACAGTATTTCTCTAAAACAATAACAATTTTATTACACACTTAACAAGCGATTAGTTTGCACCTTAACACAAATAATAATAAAAACAACTTACACAAAAGCCGGTTTCATATGATATTTGAGATATATTGCTGCATATGCCTGCCTATTGATTAAAAAAGTAAAACTAATAACACAAACTGTTAACTATATGTTCACCAACCAACAACAGCTAAGTAATATTATTTGAGTTATTGTAGCTAATAATGGTTATTGTAGGTAGCGGAATATTTTTTGTGAAGTAGTGATTCAGATTCTTTTAAGTCTACCGTCATCTTTTTATAATGACTCTAATATAGAAAAAATCTTAAAAGAAAGTATCATCTTTAAGTTGCAGATCGGTATTTTTAGATATTTTTGTTGTCAGCATTCATAACTCACCAATAAACATTTAAAAAATATTTTTGCAAGTTATTAGATTTGAACTCGAACCACCTTGAACGCCTATCAAGGCGAAAACCGTTAGGCCATTGAAACACTTACTGTAGACGTTGAAATTAGTAAGTAGTACCTAACAATCATAAGCGGGCAGCAAGTGTATGAGTGTGTATCAAACTTTATTATAGAAGAAGGTCGTAACTACAACTAGTATTGCTTGGCCATAGTTTTGTGAGATTGCAACTCGACTTTTGGTCTTTCACCGTCTTCGCTACATTGAGTTTAAGACCTCCGTTCTCAAGCGAGTTCTTCCACGCATTTACCCGCCGCATCAACCGTTCCCTGTCCGCGTCTGTCAGCGCGATATCATCAGCATACATGAGCAACCAGGGAGGTTGCTCATGTGAATTCTTGATGCTGGCTGACAAGACATCTAATATCACGTTGAACAGGAACGGACTAAGGATGGATCCCTGGTGTACTCCGACGGTGCTAGGGAAGGGTTTAGTGTCGCCAACAGAGGTCCTAACAACGGAATCGGAATTGAGGTACATGTCTCGAATTATGTCAACATAGGCTTCTGGTACCTCTTTGGAACTCAGTGTCCACCAGATCACCCCCCGAGGGACACAGTTGAAGGCCTTCTGCATGTCTAAAAAGAGCATTTGCAGAGGCGTGTTCTTCGATCTGCATCTCTCCATGGTGATCCTTAGGGCGAAGATAGGGTCCGTGGTTCCGTACCCTGGACGGAACCCATATTGACACGTCGAGACATATTGACACACTCCTGCCGGATCCGGGAGTCTAAAATCCTCTCAAAGATCTTTATGGTGTGGGACATGACCTTTATACCACGATAATTGCCACACTCCTGTACCGAGCCCTTGCCTTTGAAGACTGGAGTAATAATACTCAGTCTCCATTGGCTCGGGATTTTGCCGGTCAGGAGTACGCGGTTCAAAAAGCATGTTAACATGCCCACACCACGAGGACCCATCGCCTTCCAGGCCTCCATGGGGACTCCATCAGCTCCGACAGCTTTCCGATTCGCCATGCGACGAAGAGCCGTGTGGACTTCCTCAGGCGTTGTCGGGGGCACAAATCCAAGGTTCGGAGGGAGTTCCGGTGTCTGCACCTCTTGGTGCTGCTTATTCAGCAGCTCGTGGAAGTACGTGCGCCATCTCTCCTTCACGCGCGATCCTCGCAAAGCAGGTTGCCAGTAGGGTCTTTTACACAACGACACTTGGATATATCCAGTGCCGCTTTCACCCTAGAACGTGCCAACTTGTAAATGATCTTCTGCCCCTCAGACGATTCCAACTTCTTGTAGAGCGGTTGCAAGTGGTCTCGTCTGGCTCTGGCTACAGCTCTTTTAGTGGCACGTTTGGCAACCTTGTATGCGGCACGATCTTCAGGAGATCCGGTCGCCTGCCACGTTTTGAAGAGGGCTTTCTTCACCCTTGTCTCCCTGTGGACTGTGTCGTTCCACCACCAGGTCTCCTTGTCACTTTTGCGACCACCCTTAGACACGCCGAGCACCATCCGCGCCGCCCTAGTAATAGCTGCCTGGATTCTGTCCCAGTGATCTTGGATAGATTCCCCCTCGGTACCAGCGCACTTGTAGCCAATAACCGAAGCGAACTCCTGCTACTTATTTTCATCAAGCAGCTACCCCCGGATCTGGCGTCGGCAGTACTCAACACGTCTACGTTGGGCCTTAACGCAGAGATCCATGACAAGGAGATGGTGTTGTACAGTAAGACTCTCACCGGGTATGACCTTGCAGTTGGCTACATTGCCGATGTGGTGTCTCCTAGTTAGTAGGGAGTCGATCTGGGTAGCGCTTCGCCCGCTCCGGTAGGTAACAAGGTGCTCCGGTTTCTTTTTGAAATAGGTGTTCACAATTGCCAGGTCAGCGGCCGCACACGTTCGGAGAATATTCTCCCCTTCCGCGTTGCGGCTACCGTACCCAAAGCCACCGTGAACACACGCAAACCCATCACATTTCTCACCCACATGACCGTTCAAATCACCACCCAGAACGATTCCCTGGGATAACGGAATCCCGCGAAGCAATCCTTCGAGCTGGCTCCATAACAACGTCCTTTCGGCGTCACCGCACCCGGCCTGCGGAGCGTAGGCACTTATCAAGTGGGTTATTACCCCATTGACAAGTACCCGCACCGACATTAGCCGATCACTGATGCGATTCACCTCCAAGACGTCATCCTGGAGCTCGTCAGACAACACCACGGCGACCCCATTTCTCCCATTAGGTGCACCCGTGTAGATCAGCTTGTAGCCATTCCCAATAAGCCGGGATCTGCTGCCTTTCCACCGAGTCTCCTGCAGGAACGTCACGGCCACCCTCCGCCTGTGGAGAGTTTCGGCCAGTTCTCTCGCGCGTCCAGTTAGCGTGCCAACGTTCCACGAAGCGAAACGGAGTTTACTGGTTTGGGCTCGCTTCTTCAGCCGTGTCCGCCCCCGACACGGTAGCCCTAGCCCACAGGTCACAGAAGTCGGGCGGGGCTCCTACGCGCCGTTTTGCGGCGGCGCCCTAACTGTAACTCGTGCCTTTCTTCTGTTCCTCTGTTATTGATTCTGAGCAAGACGATTTTTTTGCGCACTGCTCAAAGAAATTTCCTGTATAACGGTAGGAGGGGCTTACATCGGCGTCGACGTTGAAGTAGGTGGGTTCTCGGTGGTAGGCCACAACATCGGCCGCAGGCATAAGTTTCCACCCACCAGACAAAGTCGTGCCGCCAAGCGATTCGTCGTGTTCCGGCAAGATGTCTGGTAAAGCCGTTCGGAGGACGGGCCTGAGCAGTTGTGTTGCGATGAGTGCCGGGTACGATGCGCCAAATGATGTTGTGTCAGGAGTTTGGTCGTGGGACGGCTCCCGGCCCGGACGGGGTCCCCGCATGGGTGGTGGCCATCGCGGCCACCGAAATGGAGGGCAGGTTCCGGGACCTCTTCAGCGCGTGCTTCGCGTTGGGTAGGTTCCCGAAACCATGGCGGGATGGCCAACTATGCCTCCTTCGGAAGGAAGGGCGGCCGGTGGACTCCCCCTCGGCTTATCGGCCCATCGTTTTGCTCGATGAGGCCGGTAAAATGTTCGAGGGGATTATCGCCGGCCGTCTCAAGCGGCATCTGCGGAGCGAGCGTGGGACCGGACCTGTCGGACGCCCAGTTCGGATTTCGAGCTGGTCGTTCGACAGTGGACGCCCTGGCCCGTCTAAAGGGCCAGGTGACAGAGGCGGCGGGAGTGGGGGATGGAGTGTTGGCTGTGTCATTCGACATTGCCAACGCCTTCAATTCCATCCCCCACTCCACCATCCTGGAAGCGCTCCGGTACCACGGAGTGTCCCTGTGTTTACGGGGCCTCCTGGCCAGCTACTTGGAGGACCGTGCTGTCCTCCTCGTAGACGGGGCTGGCCAGCTCCGGCGATACGCTGTTGGAGGCGGCTTTCCACAGGGGTCTGTTTTAGGGCCTCTTCTGTGGAACGTCGATTATGACTGGCTCCTGCGGGGAACCCTCCTTCGAGGCACGAGTGTCATCTGCTATGCAGATGACACTCTCCTCACTTCCCGCGGGAGCACCTTCCGGGAGGCGGCCAGTTTGGCGTCGGCGGGCGGATCCTTGGTGGCGGGAGGGATCCGCCGCCCGGGCTTAAGGGTGGCGCTGCACAAAACGGAGGCCGTATTCTTTCACGGCCCCCGGCATCACCCCCCACCTGACGCCCACATTTTTGTGGAGGGCGTCAGGATCAGGGTCGAGGCCCAGATGAAGTATCTGAAGTATCCTCACGTTGAACAGCAGGTGGCGCTTCGGCCCGCATTTCAGCGGGCTGTCGACGCGCCTGCTGAAGGCTGCGGGAACCTTCTCGTGGCTGATGCCAAACCTGAGGGGGCCCAGCATGCGGTGCCGGCGTCTATACGCCGGCACCGCATGCTGAGCCGCGGCGACAGGCGCCACTGGTTCCTCTCCTTCCGTCTAGTGCAGGTACTCTCCGGTCACGGCTGCTTCGGCAGGTACATGCACCGGATAGGACGAGAGGAGACACCGTCGTGCCACGGTTGTGGCGCGGCGGAGGACACGGCGGAACACACCCTCGCGGTGTGCCCGTCGTGGGCCGTGCCGCGCCGCGATTTTGTCACGGCGGTTGGAGGGAACCTCTCGCTGCCCGCCATCGTCAGAGCGATGGTGGGGAGCGAGGAGGCCTGGGCGGTGATGGCCTCCTTCTGCGAGGTCGTGATGTCGCAGAAGGAGGCTGCGGAGCGCGGGCGGGAGGAGGATCCCCTCGCTCCGGCGCTCCGCAGGCGGCGTAGGGGCAGGACAAGGCGGGATTTTGCCCGCTTTCTCCCCCCCTGAGGTGAGCGGCGGGCGTGAGGCACGGGAAAGGTGCCGACGCCCGCCTTATATCGCTCACCACGCGGGAGCCACGGCTCCTCAGTAGGAGGGGCAATTGAGGGCCGGCCTTGCTAGGTGGGTTTCGCCGGCGGGGTAGAGGTAGCTTAGGCTGTGCTAGTTTCCCACTCCCCCGCCACTACGGCGATGCCGGAGTGCCGCTTTGGGTTTATTGGGTATTCCCGGCTTCGGCTGGGCGAGTCCCACACACGCCCTTCGGGGTACGGTGCGTAAAGGCATTCCCACAGCGTCAAAAAAAAAAAAGTTTGGTCGTGGAGGGTAGCGGGATCCGAAGCACGGTGCTCCGCTGGCTGACTGCAGGTATTTGAGGGCCTAGGTAGTGTGCCAGCCACATACGAAGGGCTGCCCCGCCAACTGCGAAAAATCCCAGTGTGGCCCCATCGTACCGGTTGGCGACCGGACGAGAGGATGCGATGACGTACCCTGGGGGGCTCGGGCGTCCGCGCAGTCTCCAGATCAATCTCTCTCTGGCCCAGTATGGTTGGTCGCATTGTTGGGTTTAACATTGCATCACCTCACTTAACTGCCGTCTTCCTTCCTATTCACTCATTTAAATCTATGAAAAGGTCTAATAAGAAAAGTACACACACACAATACACAAGCAACAAAGCAACATTTTTGAAACAACGCGGATTTTTTGCTTTGCCAATCACTAGCAAACGTAACTTTTCTGACCCATCAGAATTGGCACAGCCTAGGACAGTCACTCTCTATTTACTTACTTTACAGAATTTATCTGGAATCAATTTAAAAAATAAACCAAATTCATCCGCGTTAAAAATATCTCGCGGTTCGTAATTTAGCAACAATTCGGGAAGTTTTACCATCCATGTATCAGCATCTTGCTGTGCCTCTCTCCTATTCCCCAATGATCTGAAGATACACAATGCCGTTGCGATTTTTAAAGCGATCTATCCAGCCATTTGGAGCGATAAAATCAGTGATCATCTGTAATCCTTCAGCAATCTTGCGGGCGTATGGCCTGAGCGCGGGCGTATTAAACGGGATGACGAATCGTATTAAGCGTTAAGAAATGTATGAAAATATATCTCTAGTTGCAGGGACGGGTGTAAAGCGGCGTATTATACAAGAAATCGTATTAAACGGGTTATACTGTATTTAAAATAGACTAGAATTTAGCGGACCCCAGGCTCTGACGATGATGATGACTGTATTTAAAATAGATCCGGTATAGTTAGCTAACATAAGCAATTATGTTAGCTACTATGGGGCTTAAGCCAGGCGATCTTCCTGGCCGTTAAATAACTTTTATTTCCGAATGATTGTTGTACCAGTCGCGAACAATTTGAGCACAGTGGATCGGACAATTCCCTTGCACAAAACAAAACTCGTATAGGTCTTCTACAGGGTAGACACTGCGCACCGTAGGTAGGTATTATATCATTCAACACTTCTACGAAGTTGACAATGTTGGCTCGTGTAGGTATGAAACTTAATTCACCCGGCCCCTGAACACTAATCCACTCCCACATTTTCACATATTCTGCCAACTCCGTATTTGACAAAATATTGCTTTCAGACCAAAGCGTGTTATTTTTAAACTACAAATGCAACCTTCCTTGTCCACATTATTTAAAGGTTTATTGATCGGTAAATATTGTCGCCTCCTTCCATTTCTCTCGACACTTGTAAGCTACTTTCGTCCTCCAACCTCTTGACCAACGACTTAAAGTATTTCTCTAAAACAAAACATTTTTATACACACTTGCAAGAAGCGTTTGGTTTGCACCTTTATTTGTTACTAGCGGCCGCCAGCGACTTCGTTCGCGTGATTTAGTTATGCTCCGCCCCTGTTGGTAGCAACGTGATGTTATATAGCCTAAAGCCTTCCTGGATTAATGGGCTATCCAACGCAAAAATAATTTTTCAAATCGGACTAGTAGTTCGAGATTAGCGCGTTCAAACAAACAAACTCTTCAGCTTTATTTACAACGACTTCGTTCGTTTGAAGTTAGTTATGCTCCGCTCCTATTGGTCGCAGCGTGATGTTGTATAGCCTTCCTGGATTAATGGGCTATCCAACGCAAAAATAATATTTTTCAAAAATGACCCGTAGTTCCCGAGATTAGCGCGAACTACTAGTAATAGATTGAGATATATTGAGACGATTCGTATACAGGGCTGCAGTATTTGAATTAGCTTCGATACTAATATTAGCCAGCATAGCGAATAAAAAGAAGACAAGTAAAATCGCAATAACAGTAATATTACTATTACAAACGATCGTAACTATGCTCACCAACCAACAACAGCTAATAGTGGAATATTTAATGTGAACTTTGTTTCAAAACTACCCTCATCATTCTATAATGAAATTACTCTAATATGGAAAAAATCGTAAACGAAAGAATCATCGTTAAGTTGCGGATTTTTACATATTTTTGTTGTCAGCATTCACAACTCATTGCGTCGCTTAGCCACGAAGGCAGTTACGGTCAGTATTGAAATTAGTAGTAACAATCCATTGATAAAATATTAAACAGATATGATATATGCTAAGAAGCTAACCGAAAAAAATGTGTCCGAACGCAGCAGAGGCACACATGCATATTTTTTATACTGCGTTCATTTAACTACATTGGTACAGTGTGATTGAGATAGGGCGCAACTAAAGCATAAAAAAGAAAAAGATGGCTAGTGATTGTCGTTTGCGCTTAAATGGAAAAAAAGACGTTTGCCAACCAATCACTGACACTTTGCACACACTGACACTGACTGATTGCCAAAGAATAACAAGAATGCAGATAGGAAATATAACAGAGTAGTAGGTAATTTGGTAGGTGGTAGAAGGTGCTCAATTTGGTGAATATTTTTTTTTTTTAAACATTTTTACACTTCAATCAAGTATTACAAAACTTTAATGTTTGTCAATGAAGTTTTGTAATACTTGATTAAAGTGTACCTATTTAATATTTTGTGACTGATTTAAGGAAACCTAATGCAATAAAATAAACAATTATATACCATAGTAATTAGTGAAATTAATTCGGTTAAATCAATATTTACTATATTTCAAATCCTATTTTATTTTTTACTAGCTGTTGCCCGCTACTCCGTCCGCATGGACTTCAGTTTACAAGAGCTTAGTTGATATAAAATAGGCGCCCGTTAAAATAATGGGAGCAATATGTACATCCGCGTTCGCGCCCGTTTTCGCAACATTTTTTGTTACTGCTATGCTCCTATTGGTCATAGCGGGATATTATATAGCCTATGTCCTTTCTCAGGCTCTAAACTATCTGTCTACCAAATTTCATTACAATGGGTTCAGTACTTTTGGCGTGAAAGCCGCACAGACAGACAGACAGAGTTACTTTCGCATTTATAATATTAGTATGGATGGATTCTTCAAATGTAAATCAGTATGCAAACATTCTGTATATATTTCTTTAAAAATATATATTTGTTACTATGTATGTACACAAACCTTTACCTAAAGCTTACTCTGGAGCGAGGCTAATTGGTGTGAGCGTAGGAAATATTTATTTATATTAATATTATTATACTTCGTGTTCATTTAATATCCACTCACACTTTCCCCTTTAATAATTTCATGTCATTTGACTCTGTTACTTAGCAACGCAAAGTAAACGTTCACGTAATTTTGTCAATGTTTTATTTAATTGTTGAATAAGATGTTATAAATTTTAACTTAGGACACAGGCTCGAGAATAAAGTGAAACAGAACTATAGGTAATTGTAGGTATAAAAGTCACCATCAGCATTATCGCTTCTGTGCAACTAATCTATGTCTAATGCGTACGCGTCTCTATCACTCCCGAAAGAAATCCAATTAGCTCTCTCTTTCTTTACTTACAATGGCCGCCTAAGCATTAGCAGTAAGAATGTTTGACAAAATAATTGAAACTATATTATTTATCTAAATATTTTGGAATACTTATGATATGTGATTCCGTGACTTTTGTTGACTTTTCTACCATAATTTGTGCATTTACGCAGTACACAAAACGCCATTTTTAATGCGAAAAAGATTTTCTTAGCCACCAAGAACACACGCGCGTACGGAACGAGAGTATCGGGAGCGACTAAAGCGACTTGCAGTACTTACGTTATTTTGTACGCTTCATTTTTAGTGCGCTAGTGACGTATCTTTTAATATTATATCATTGTAACAATCATAAGCGGGCAGAGTGTATGCGTGTGTGTGTCAAGTAGGGTTGCCAGATAGGAAGTTACAAATCCGGGACAGTCGTCGACAGAGACTCTCTCGGAAAAAGAACGGCTAAAAAAGAAAAAAAAAAAAGCAATAAAGCTCATTCGAAATCAAATCCGGGAGAGTCGGAGGAAGATCGGCTAAAAAAAAAAGGTCATTCGAAATCGGACACTCGTAACTTCTTACTATCATCTTTCTTACTATGTTCTATACAAGATTCATAACTTTTTAAAATCCGGGACAATTACCGCTCATTCCGGGACAAGAGGCAAGGTTCCGGGACAATCCCGGATTTCCCGGCGGTCTGGCAACCCTAGTGTCAAGGTGTATGCGTGTGTGTAAACTTTATTATAGAAGAAGGTCGTAACTACAACTAGGCCAAGCAATACTTTGCTTGGCCATAGTTTTGTGAGATTGCTACTCGACTTCTGACCGTGATAGTAAAAAACCGCTTGTGTAAATTATTTTAATTCGTATACATGTCAATATTCTTTCCATATGTAATTACTATATTTACTTACAGGTACGACCTTAATGGGGAAATCTAAACAGGACATACTAAGAACTGAAGAAAAAGACGCAACAACAGCTGAGCAAACTACAAAAGACAAATCAGATTCGAATGCTATCCGGACATCTGAGAAATGCACGTCCAAGCCTGGCTCATATTTTAAAGAGCCATACACAAGTAATCGGCGTAGTTCTAATGTACTAAAAAAGGACTATAAGTGTGATGTTTGTCAGCATAATTTTATTGATAAGCGTAGCTTAAAAGTTCATATTCGTGTACACACTGGAGAAAAACCTTATGAGTGTCATGTATGTCAACTTAATTTTAGTGTAAAGAGTAATTTAATAATTCATATGCGTACACACACTGGTGAAAAACCTCATAAATGTAATGTTTGCCAGCGTAGTTGTAGTAGCATGAGTAATTTGACAAGGCATATTCTTACACACACTGGTGAGAAACCTCATAAGTGTAATGTTTGCCAGCGTAGTTTTACTTGCAAGAGTCATTTAAAAATACATTATCTTACACACACTGGTGAGAAACCTCATAAGTGTAATGTTTGCCAGCGTAGTTTTCGTCGGAAGTGTCATTTAGAAGCACATATTCGTAAACACACTGGTGAGAAACCTTATGAGTGTAATGTGTGCCAGCGTAGTTTTAGTCGCACTTGTGATTTAAAAGTACATATACGAACACACACTGGTGAGAAACCTCATAAGTGTAATGTTTGCCAGCGTAGTTTTAGTCGTACGAGTGACTTAACAAAGCATATTCGCACACACACTGGTGAGAAACCTCATAAGTGTGATGTTTGCCAGTGTAAATTTAGTTACATGAGTGATTTAACAAAGCATATTCGCACACACACAGGTGAGAAACCTTATAAGTGTAATGTTTGCCAGTGTGATTTTAGTCGCATGGATGTTTTAAAAATACATATGCGTACACACACTGGTGAGAAACCTTATGAGTGTAATTTATGTCAACGTAAGTTTGTTCAAAAGAATACTTTAATAATGCATATGCGTACACACACTGGTGAGAAACCTCATAAGTGTAATGTTTGCCAGTGTAGTTTTAATCGCATGGTTGATTTAAGGAGGCATATGTGCCCACACTTGGGTGAAACCTTATGAGTTAAAAATTATAGTCAAAAAATTACTTAACTGCATCTGTGTACACACTGGTGAGACACCTCATAAGTGTAATGTATGTCAACGCAGTTATAGTTGCAATGCTCAATCAAAAAAACATATTCGAATAAAAACCATGTTCGACGTATAAAGGCCGGTGAAAAACCTTACAGGTTTCATATACATAGTGGTGCTGGCAAAACACGGACAATGCTGGTTCATAGGAATAATCCAAAAGCTAAGAAAAAAAACCTATCATCAAAAATAAAATAATGAAAATTTCAAACATACTAAATTGCATGAAATTTGAAACGGAATAGAACATCCTCTAAAATGTTAGTTCACTGACCTGCGATCGGCAACAGCGCGATCTTTATCGACTTACTCTTTTCGCACCATTATTATTAAAGTTTAGTACCGCTGGATGCGGCGGTCATCAACCTTTAAGCGCTTTCTTAACAACATGTAGAAAATGTGAATAATGAAAAATAATTTTCTGCGACTAAACTAATGGATTTATTTATACGAATGTGTTGAGGTACACGATGTTTAATTACACAACCATGTTAACCCTTAACCGGAATCGCTAAATTGTTTTACATTACTGGAATCTTGCGGTCCAAATGGACCCTTTAATTAAATTTCATATTATTTTCCCGCGGGCTGACGGCTGATTCCATCAGTAGTTCATTCTTGTGGTGGTCTGGTCCCACTTAATTAACGAAAGATGAACGTGTAAGTCCAAGAATGCCCAACCAATCCAAATAACACGATCTACCAGAATTACTATCTTGTACTGTCATAGTAACTAACAGCCTCGCAGAGGCGCGGGTTCGATCCCCGCACAGTGCAAATATTTGTATGCATGAATATGAATATTTACACTGGTCTGGTCGTGCCTCGGAAAGCACGTTAAGCCGTTGGTCCCGGTTGCCATACGAACATCTTGTGGCAGTCGTTACGGGTTGTTGGAGCCCTCAAAAGTCTAATAATTGGTCTATCTGCTAATACTTCGATATCGCCTGCGGGTTGTGGAGGTCAGACGGCAGTCGCTTCACGGAAAATATCGAAGTTTAGCCAAAATCAGCAGTTAGACTGGTAAAGCGGACCCCAGACTCCAAAGCTGAAAAGCTATGGATGCGACTGGGATTAACGCTGAGATGATGATGATTATTTTCTGAAATGATAAATGTACCACATAGATAAGTTAACGTCATAAGTAACAAAAAAATAAATAGTTTGGGAGATCAAATTAAAAATGTAAAAAATGGCAACCTATTCTAAAAGCGTAAATTGTTATCAATCTTTTACTATTCTATGTAAGGCACTTGTATAACCCGGCCGGTTTTGGAGAACCTCTGACCGTGCTGCAGTAATTATGAAATAGATGGTAAGCCAGGAGCATTAAATGAAACAATAAATTGATGCAATTACAAGTTTATTTTTCATTACCCTGTGTCTTATGTAGAGCGGATTATATGCGACATAAAAAGCTTGTTATATGCATGAAATATGCACGAAAATTGGCAGAATATGCGAAATTAAATGATAAATTTTAGGAATTCCCAAAAAAAGAGATAAGTATTCCGCAAAGACACTTTTTCTTTCCGGAGGCATGCTACGCACCAAATTTCACACAAAAAAATAAAAAAAACTAAACCAACGTCAAGTATGAACAAGTAACTATTTATATGCGTAATTAGGGATGCAAACTATACATCGATGTTTTTCAAACATCGATATATCGTTCATAAACATCAATGTTTTAACATCGATATCAAAACCTTTAACACCGATGTAACATCGTTCTTCATGAACGATGTCAGCTACATACACAAACATATATACCTCTTAGTCGGAGGCGTATGTTATTTCTGTTAGTGTCTTGCTTGTTCGCTCTGCAATACAAACGTGCGCAAAACGGAGCAGTTGCTTCGCTCGCTCACACACAACTTCGGTACCTAGTGAGCAGTTATTTTCTGAAGCTGGAGCTACAATAACCCAGCAGAGAAATCGCTTACTAGGCACCAGGTTGTTAAAATTATTATTTTTAAATTCTTTGTTAAAAAAAAAAATACCTACTTGCTTTCTGCTAAGATTAAAAATTATAATTCTTTAAAAATAAACGTTAAAACAAATTAAGTAGTCTCTCGTTCCTCCAAAAAAAACTTCGATCAAATATCGATATATCGTTCATAAACGTCGATATTTCTAACATCGATGTTTCACTTTTCAAAATATCGATGTTCTGATATCGATGTTTTTTTATAAGCGATGTTGCATCCCTAGCCGCACCTGCAGTTTGTTCCCGCGACTGATTTTAAAGGCTGAGGCCGCACTACGGTTAAACCGCGGCGGTTTTTTCATCATAACTAGATCTTAGGTAAAATATGCTATTACCGCAGCGAATGGCTAAAATATGCAAATGCATGTAATCTGGTCTCTAGTCATTAGTAACACTATATGGCAAAACAAATCTAACTTAACTAGTCAATTCCCTGACTCACTCTGTCTCGGGTCCGAAGTGGGGCAGGGAATCCACATGAGACAATTAAAGTCAAATGCGGTGCTGGTATTAGATAAAGCACCGTACCATTCTAGAAAAGTCGAGCGTATCCCCACTTCAAACTGGCGGAAGGCTGATATTATTCAGTGGTTGGATGACAAACAAATTAATTATCAAACTGTAATGATAAAGGCTCATAATGGTACTAGTAACGTTACAAAAAAACTAATTACGAACGCTATGCTGTGGAAGAATTGGCCGCTGAATACGGTGTCACAATCCTGCTTCTGAGCCCCTATCACTGTGAGCTCAACCTAATAGTGTTAGTTTGGGCTCAAGCAAAGGGGTATTTGAAGAAGGTGTGAAGGACGTGACACCGGAAAATTGGAGAAAGTGCATCATTCATGCCATAAAAGTTGAAGACGAAATGTGTCAACTCGACCACATCATGGATGAATGTGTGGATTCATCCATCCATACTATCCATACTAATATTATAAATGCGAAAGTAACTCTGTCTGTCTGTCTGTCTGTCTGTCTGTCTGTTACGCTTTCCTGCTTAAACCTCTCAACCGATTTTGATGAAATTTGGCACAGACAATCTTTAGACCCTGAGAAAGAACATAGGCTACCTTTTATCCCGTAAAAATTTGATGTTCCCGAGGGAAATCTAAAAAGCGCGATATAACCGAACTCCACGCGGGCGTAGCCGCGGGCGGAAAGCTAGTAATATTATAAATGCGAAAGTAACTCTGTCTGTCTGTCTGTCTGTTACGCTTTCCCGCTTAAAACTCTCAACCGATTTTGATGAAATTTGGCACAGACCATATTTAGACCCTGAGAAAGAACATAGGCTACCTTTTATCCCGGAAAAATTTAATATTCCCGAGGGAAATCTAAAAAGCGCGATATAACCGAACGCCACGCGGGCGGTAAGCTAGTTAATTATAAATGTAACTGATTCCGATTCGAGTCGTAATCAATAAAAAAGTAAAGAATAAAAACGTATAAAATACATTATTTTACTTAACCACTGAGCTGCCCGGCCGCGCGGTTGCGCACGCGTAAAGTGCCACTGCAAACGAACGCGGCGCGGGGATCGTGCAGAGCTTCAGAAAATTAACTACTGTACCTCGTAGAACAGTATGATTAAAAAAACAATAACTGTTTCAGAAAGTTGAATAAATTAGGAACAAGATAAAAAAGAATCTAGGGTCATTTGTTATGTATTGTATTTACGAAAAATCGTGTCAAACTTTTTGGTGTAGGAAAATAAAGGAGTAGCCCAAGAAAATAATTTTTATTTTGAAATATATACAAAGAACACGTGTTTTTTCATTTTATATACAGAGCATACATACTAATCCTTCTACTAAAAAAAAATTATCCACATATCCTTATAAAAAGACATAAAAAAATAAACTTAAAAATTGAGCAAAGATGTTCGCCGCAACGCGAAACTGTCGCAATATTTATTGGAGTTTTGTATCCATTTTTGAGATTATTTCGGACATACCGACCAAAAATATATGTGCTAATATGAAGATAGATGTATAGCCTATCGTATTAAACTAAAACTAATCACCTGAAATCAAATTTCAGGTCACAATAGGTTTTCAAAACTTTGAAGGTCGTAATTATCCCATACAAAAAGGTGCTAGTATATTGCGGATTGTGTTAAATGTTACATCATTTTTTGTACATTAAAATAAAAACAAAAACATAGGGTTTCATTTAGTAAACTCAAAAGTCACAACTTAATTCCAAAACATATCATAAAAATATAAAAAACTAACGTTATCTTCGACCACTTCAATCACTTGAATTCAAATCGGCCTTGAGTTTTGTAAACAATATGGCCGCTTCCGCTATAAAGCTAAGGGCAGACATGCCACAACGAAGCAACATACCGCTTTAAAAAACTTACGATTTTCTATAGATATTAAAAATCATCATCGTAATAATTTTTATAATAAATCAAATTTTAAATTATATTTATTTATATATATATACATATATATATATATATATATATTCTGTCTGTCTGTCTGTCTGTCTGTCTGTCTGTCTATCTGTCTATCTGTCTGTCTGTCTGTCTGTCTGTCTGTCTGTCTGTATATATATATATATATATACATATATATATATACATATATATATATAAATAAATATAATTTAAAATTTGATTTAATACTTTGTAATGTTAAATATTCTGTTGAAATTAAATTAACTAAGTATATACGGTTATATGATTTTGATGGTGGCGTGATGCTGCAGCCATGATTGACTTCTCACGAGGGAACTCCTCAACAGATCATAGTATCGCCTTGAAATTTTTTACACCTATAGGTATATATAATAAATCTGAAGTTCTGAAGTTTGTTGGTGCACGCGAGGAGAACAGCTAGTGAATGAATGGCTAGAGCATATGAAGTCGATAGTCGGACAGTCGGTAGTCAAGTCGTAGTCGTGATGCCTGCAGTCAACATACACGCAAAGAAATTAAAAGGAAAACAAAAAATATATAGCAACTCGTACATTACTGTAAAACGCGTTACTCTTTGGTGTGGTACTCTTCGAAACAAATATGTAAGCACAATGACACTGAGCATTGTTTACAAACATATTTGGTTCGAGATTTCCTACACCACACGCAAGTCATACTTTTGGATTTGCCTTCGCCAATGAAATGGTTTCCTCTAAGAATGTGCCTTTGGCGGTTTTTGTGTTCCACAATGCGGACGAGTTGCACATCCGACATTGAGGGTGGCACAAAAGGTGGTATATTCTTAAAGGATTCCACCAATTCATTAGCAAGACGAAGCCTAAATTGACGTTGCGTGATCGAAGGGTAGCGCGTTTTATAAATAATGTAAGAGTTTAATACCGTTACATTTAAAAGGCGCCGGAACACCTTTTTGTACCAGGCCTGATTCCTACACCTTTCAATAGGATGTGCCGATAAAAGTTGATCCTTTCTATCGACACCCCCCATTGAAGTGTTGTAGTCAAGCACTGCCTGGGGCTTGTAACGGTACTTGCCATATTTTTCTTTACCTCCAATTTCTCCCCCGTGAAATGTTGATAGCATGGCAATCACATTTTTGTCACGCCATAACAAAATGGACAAGTCACGACAGTAGCTTTGTACTATCTCGCCAGGTCGTAGCTCGCTCTTGGACATACCTTTGATGGACTCCGGAACAAATTGTCTGTTGACTCGGAGCGTCCCCAAACAATCTGTTCCGTTACTTTTTAAATAACGCGCCAGTAACGGCGAATTATAAAAGTTGTCCATCGTCAAGGTATGACCTCGATTAAGCAACGGCTTGACGAGATCTAGTACAATTTGAGCAGTTGCGCTAGTAGGCACCTGCTCATCCTGTCGCTCAGTCTCCTCGTCATGTCGGTCAGTTTCCAAGTCGTCATGGTCTTTACCCGTATAGACGAAAAAATTCCACAAATAGCCAGTGGTTGATTCGCACAGTTCGTAGGTTTTTACACCTACTCTAGCCGCTTTCGTAGCTATTTTCTGTGCGAAATTCAACCGCCCGTGCCATTTGAGAAGTGATTCGTCTATAGCGATGTCCTCTTGAAACATTTTTCCCCAGCTCTTGTAATAATATTGTAGTGAGTTTAATATGCTGGTAAGGTCCATATTTCTAAAATCATATTGTTAAATCAAAGATATAATATTAACAGATGTGATATGTTCTAACAAACTAACCAAAATAAATGTGCCGTTCGGAGCAGCAGTACACACATGCAAATTTATTATTCTGCGTACATTTCACACGTTGATAGAGTGTGAGTGAGATGGAAGAAAAAGATGGCTAGTGTTCATACCTATTATACTCTTTGCTAGTGTTTGTCATTTGCGCTGTTAGTGTTTGTCGTTTGTTTTCACGAGTGTATCGAGAGTGACTAAAGCGAGATACTGGACTTAACTTCTTTTGTACGCTTCATTTTCAGTGCGCTAGTGACATATCTACCTTAGTTTAATATTATATCAATGTGTTAAATAAAAAAAACCGCTTTGATGCCTAATAAAATAATGCATGACTAAATGTCTAAGTCTATTGATGCCGAACATCACCATTGTAGCGGGTCACCCTTTTTCGTATCAGTGACAGTTGCCATTGTCATTTTTCTGACTCGAAATAAAAATCAGAGTGTACAGTTCTTTTTTTTTAATGTTTATTGGTGAGTTATGAATGCTGACAACAAAAATATATAAAAATATCGAACCGCAACTTAACGATGATACTTTCTTTTAAGATTTTTTTCTATATTAGCAATGATATATTATTAGCAGATATGATATGTTCTAACAAACTAACCAAAATAAATGTGCCGTTCGGAGCAGCAGCAAACACATGCAAATTTTTTATTCTGCGTACATGTCACACGTTGATAGAGTGTGAGTGAGATGGGGCGCAATCTAAAGCATATAGAAGAAAAAGATGGCTAGTGTGTGTCGTTTGCGCTTAAATGGAAACAGCAACAAGTTGGCCAAAGAATAACAAAAATACAGATAGGAAATATAACAGAGTTAACGGTAACTGGTAATTTCGTAGGTGGTAGTGTAGTAGGTACTCAATAGGTGCATATATTTTTTTTTATGAAAAGTTTTACACTTCAATTAAGTATTACAAAACTTTAATGCTTGTAATTAAAGTTTTGTAATTGTTGGCGCCATCTATTGGCGTTTATAAATGGAACTGTTGCGCAGAATCTCTTAGCTAATCCTTGTACCCGTAACCTACATCACGTCATGCACCCGCTGCCCGTGAGATGGCGCTGTTTCGTTATTGATCGAAAACACGTCGAATATACGAGAAAAGACAGATTTAATAGCCGTTTGGTACTCGACCGCTATCCGCGTTTCGCACCGCTCTTCGGTGTGATCCTATCCGCAAATCCGCTAACGCGAGTCCTCCCGTGGAGGCTCGTAAATGTCGCTCGCCCGCTGTTTTCAACGCCCGCAATCACATAGTTTTGCTGTGTGAATTTATCGCTGAACGATCCGCAGACGGCAGCGGCGGTTGGGTACAACTTATAAAATGATTATAAGTTGTACCCAACCGCTCAATTCGAGACGTGTCTTTGTGGCTTCAAGAAAAGAAACCGAAGCTGTTAGCGGGAACTCGATAACCACGTGTGTTTTTGTTGAGCTTGTGCCGAACTGCGAGGGTGAAGAACCGTCGAAGACAGAGTGGACTGGTCGAACTCCTACGAGACGACGGAACAGCCCGTGAAGAGAGGTAAGGTGCATGATATTCCGTAACCCATTCCTAGGTTAAGAGTTTACAGCGCGACAGTGACGCCATTTTTCTTTTTACAAATTACAGTCCAGATCGAAGGAAGGTATATTAAACCCCGCGAAGCCACTTGGCCCCTCCAGTAATAAGTACTTGATTAAAATGTATTTGGGTAATTCTTAGAAGAGGAGGATAAAACATGTCCAGTCCCATTACTTTTTGGATAATAAACTATATTTAATAACAATGGGATTTTAATCTACTTTAATTACCAGCACAACTATTTACAAAATAAAAAATAATATTAAACGTAGTTTACTTTCAAATTCAAACCAAAATCTTCCTTAAACGTCATTATCTCGCATGTCCTACAGCACTGCGCTTGCTTATTTCGTCTGATAAAAAATTCAATCAAAACTAATAGTCATATTTTTTTTAGCCAAATCATTCTCAGATAATCAAAATTTCTTAACAACCATGCGTTATCTCAATTTATTTCATTTACTACAGGAAACCAATACGATTTAAGTTTGTCATAAATAAATATCATTATACGCAGCAAGAATTGCTTCAAATAATATTTAGTGGATTTCTTCTTTACGTTGAGTTTGATGCACGCGGCACGTTCCCTGCACCTCTCTCAGTCGACCTGCACTCTTTAAACGGAGTGGACACGTTGCATTTGCAGACCAGGTAAGTTTACATTTCGTTCTCACAAATTTGTTATCAAAGTTGTCATTATACTTTTGCTAACTGTTGTTGCAAATTAATGTCACATTTATCAAATTTTTTGGTATTATTGTACATCGTAAGTGAACTTATTCATATCAATGTGTTTTAAAGAAGAATTTTGGCGGTTTCGACAAATTACAACCTGTTTTCTCAATTTCGTCATTTTCACCCACATCGTTAGCTTCAAAATGTGTCTTGCGTATAATGACAAATAAAGAATATAATGATTTTTTCTGTTTCAAATAATGACAGCTGTTGAGGATAATGATTTGTTACCAAATATTTTTAAGTTACGATTAAATTTTGAGTTAGAATATAGTAAACGAGTCAAAAAACATTTTAAACAATGCCCTTTTATTTTAAGATGCCATTAAATTCCACCGAAGAACATAAAGGCGACAGAAGAACCCCGTCGGGCACAGCAACGACAGTGTAAAAAGAGGAAATACACACATCAAAAGTGTCTAGGGATCAAGCATTTTTATGCGGATTTCTTGAGATTGAGATGTGGCTTTGTAATAAATTTATGATTTTATAAATTTATATGGATCCTTTTTGGTGCATTTCATAATTTGAATCAGGAACTGTGAATCAAATTCGAGTAAAAGATGAAAATCAGCTGTCAATATTTTCCTATAAAAACATACAACGCATTGAAGACATTATTAGTGCTACTGTTTCCCTACTACTGATTAAAACCAACGTTATTATGGAGCGGCGACGTCATTTAAGCAGGGAAGAAATGCTCAGAGCCGTGGGAATGATAGAAGCTGGTTCCCGGCAACGTACTGTGGCTTTAGCTCTGAATACAAGTCAGAGTGTTATCAGTCGACTTTGGACACGTTACCGAAGCACTGGTACCGTGGCTGAGCGCCATGGAGGACGGTATCGCTGCACCACACGGAGACAAGACCGATACATTCAAATCTTAACTCGAAGAGCTCCAACAATAACCGCCATGATGTTAGCCGTGAGGCTTCATCACTCTTCAGGGAACTTAATTAGCGACCAAACAGTCAGAAACCGCTTGCATGAAGTGAACCTTCATTCCCGAAGACCGCTACGGGTACCACCTATAGCAATGCACAATCGTAGGATTCGATATCAATGGGCTCTTGAACACAGAAATTGGGCAGAAGAACAATGGCGTTTCGTGTGCTTTTCTGATGAGTCTCGTTTTGGTATGAGACCGGATACAAGACGTATACGACACTGGAGAACCCCTGGACGCCAACAGCGATTAAAATCCTGCCAGGAAGTCCATCCTTATAGTGGTGGAACCATCATGGTATGGGCGGGTATTTGGATCGGCGGAAGAACTGAGTTGATTTGGATCAGAGGCAACCTCAACGCTCAAATTTATGCTGAAACGATTGTATCAGACGTCATCGTTCCTCTACAAGTGCAAATCGGTCCCTTATTTCAGTTAATGCATGATAATGCACGACCGCACACCGCAAGAGTTGTAAGACAGACTCTCGCCGCAGCTAACATCAATGTCCTGCCCTGGCCTGCTCAGTCGCCAGACTTGAACCCGATTGAGCATGCATGGGATATGCTACAGAGAAGAGCTCTGCCGAATATGGAGGGTATCCAGTCGCAAGAAGACCTTTTTTTGTTGTTGCAACGAACATGGGCGGCCATTCCACAGCGTGATTTGGATGAACTCATTTTGAGTATGCCAAACCGATGTTCTTGTGTTGTTAGTGTTCGCGGTAGAAACACGGATTATTAATTGTTTAAGTTACCCAATAAAATTTTAGAGAAAACTGTTATTTCAGTCTTTTTTTCGAACTTTTGTGTTAGTGGTTCAAATGTCAAATATCCCTTTATTAGGAAAATGGCAAATTTCTTTATTAATGCAAAGGTGACTTGGTTTATCGTTACTGTGACAAACGAAAACACTTTATTTGATGAATCCTTAAAGAAAATTTTAATTAATATCAATCAGGAGAAAAGTTATTGCAAAAATATATGTTGATCCCTAGACACTTTTGATGTGTGTATTTAGAAATAAAAAACGATCCAGAGTTACCTATTAGCCATAGAACAAGACAGGATGTAAATAGTATAAGAAAAGAAAAGAAGAAGGTAAAATTAAATCTTCAAAGAAACTACTCGCGCTTGATAGATTATTCTAAAATTTGGTACTATTTTAGTGAGTATTTTGTCACATTAAAGACCGTATATCGATTAATTATATTTTAGTTTCTATGTACAAACGGGAAGTTAGTTGTTGTATAAATACAAATATGTTTGTTATTGTGAATCTGAGAATAATAATAAGTAAGTTCTATTTATTTAGATAATATAACCAATAATGAATTTTGTACAATGCATCTAGATTATTTAAGTTAATTCATTTTGTAACACTGTTTAACAAAATACGGATGTTCATTTGACTCGTCGAGTCATCACGTGACGACGGTGGGACGTGGGAGGTAGTTGCTTTTGGGCTTTTGAGCTGTGCAGACCTCTAGTAAAAACGAGGCGTGGTGAGTCGCGACTTGTGAGGAGTTCCGTTGGAAATCAAGGTTAAGTAAATAGTACTTAATTATACATTGTTGTAGATTTATGTCCATAATGTATTCAGAAATCAGAAATCAGAAATATTTTATTTGTGATACATAGGTACAGTGGTTAGGTATTCATATTTGAGGATAAAGTGCGCTATGATCAGCCTATTATAGGCATACAAATACAAAAAATAAAATAATAAAATTACATTATACAGATTACATTATAATAGGGATAATTAAAGTCAAAAAGTCATAATAATTTTTAAGTTAACGTCAAAACCATTCTGATTTAAATACAATATGGTCAAATAAGCAAATCCCATAATGTTATCATAATGAAGTCAAAAAAATTAATCAAATATATGTCAAAATAATTTGGACTTAAATAATACAAAGTCAAAGAAAAAAACTTACAATTATACAATGTCAAGATTTGTCCAATAAAAAGTCCGATACACTATAATAACATTTTTGACACAACATACTTCTTAGTTTTACTTTAAATGAATTTACAGGCAATTTTTTTAGCTCTTTCGGTAATTTATTATATATAACTGGTGCCATGTGAAATAGACTTTTATACATTAAGGCAGTATTCGTTCTTGGAATACACAAACGACTTTCGTCCCTTTGGGTCCGATTGAGAGCTACAGATACTAAAGTAAACAAATGAGGATTTTGTTTAACGAAAGCCGCTACTTCAAATACATATAGTGAGGGTAGTGGTAGAATGTTGTGCTTCTTAAAGAAAGGCAGACAGCTCTCTGTTGACTTTAAACCAAACATAGCTCGAATGCAACGTTTCTGCGCTTTAAAGGCAATATCTTTGTCGGTGGAATTCCCCCAAAAAATTATGCCATATCTGAGAACAGATGCCACCAGCCCATGATACGCAATTATAAGGGCACCGGAATTTATTTTATATGCAAGTGTATGTAGAGCATAGGCAGATTTACTAACACGTTTGCATAGTTGTTGAATATGTGGCTTCCAGGTCATTTTGTCATCAATATATAGGCCTAGAAATTTATAATTGTCTACTTGAACAACCCGTTCACTAAACACTGAACACTGACACTGCTGCAGCAACTACCGTCGTAACTAGCGTGATGTTATTGTGGTGACTTCAATAAAACAAATGAGATTACTTTTAAACGTTGTATATTGAGACTTGACACATTCGTGACCCTAGTTAAACATCGGAAAATCTTGACACCGCGATGCAGGATTTAACGCGAATGCTCCAACGCCATCTATTGGCGCATTTGTGAACTAATAATTCAAACATACCGCCCACCAAGGGCAAATTTTCAAAATTTGACCTTACGACAAATTCAACAAAATGCGACTTAATATTAACTTAAACTACTTATACATAATTACATATAATCCGTACTAATTATGGTATGGTAGATGTCACTGGTAAGACACAAATCTTAGAAATACATCTCCTTATTGGAGAGCCTTTAGTACGCAATGTTACCACTCTTGTAATGCCATCTACCCCAGGGTGTTTTTCAACTACACGACCAAGCAGCCACTTAGAGGGAGGTAGATCATCCTCTTTAATTAAAACTAAATCACCAATGTTTGGCTCTGGGTTTTGATTATTCCATTTGTATCTGTTTAAAAACATTGTTAAATATTCTTGCGACCATCGTCGCCAAAAAGTCTGCATCATTCGTTGCGTTAGCTGCCATCGTCTTAAATTATTTATATTCGACGACTCATAATTATACTCCGGAATGCCAACCAAAGGTTCACCAACAAGGAAGTGACTTGGTGTCAAGGCATCAAAACCATCCAGATCGTTATCCATCCTTGACAGTGGCCGCGAGTTTAGACATGCCTCAATTTGTACCAAAACAGTTGACAATTCTTCGTATGTTAGGGTGGAGTCGCCAATTACTCGTCGAAGATGAAATTTTATCGATTTAATGCCAGCTTCCCAAAGGCCACCGAAGTTGGGCGAGTATGGAGGGATGAAATGCCAATTGGTACCCTGAGAGGCTAAACAATCAGCTAGTTCTTTAACTAAACCCGATTTACCCGCTAAGAACAACTTATTTAATTCCCTTGATGCCCCCACAAAATTTGTACCATTGTCCGACCAGATATCAGAACAATAACCTCTACGTGATACAAACCTTCTAAAAGCCGCCAGGAAACCTTGAGTTGTTAAGTCACTAACGGCTTCAATGTGAACGGCCTTTGTGGCCATACAGATGAACAAACAAATATAGCCTTTATAGGCATGATGACCCCGACCCTTCGATGTTCTGATGTTTATAGGGCCCGCATAATCGACCCCACAACATTTAAAAGGCCTAGAAGGCGTAACTCTTGCAGCTGGTAACTGCCCCAGCAACTGTGTTGATGTCCTACCTGAATGCCTTACACATGAAACGCATTTACGTACATGAGCCTTTACTAATTCCTTAGCGCCAAGAATCCAGTACTTGGACCTCAGGTACGCTAGCATGAGCTGAGGCCCACCATGTAATGTTTTATAATGTGAGTCTGCCACTATCAAATTAATAAGGTGTGACTTTTTTGGTAATAATATAGGATGTTTTCTACTTTCGCTTAATGCTGATTTTTGTAACCTTCCTCCTACTCTAAGGATATTATTTTCATCTATAAAAGGATTTAAATATTTTAATGATCCTTTCAATTTTGCTAAGTTACCATCTTTAGCTATCTTTTCTATTTCGTTACCAAAGCTATCTGCTTGGCACTTCTTAATACAAACATCCAACGCTTCCTTCAATTCTTGCACTGATAAACATTCTGTTATTGAACCTTTCCCTTTCTTCTTTGTTCGCCACATTCGTCTGCAATAAGCAATTACCCTTATTAATTTATTCAAATTAGAAAACCGGTCCCATATGTTACTTTCCATGCTTGTAAAATGTGCTTTTATAGCTTCCAAGTCCGTCTCCATGTCCTTAGGCTTATTATAAATTATATCAGACGAATGTAAAATATCTGGTCCATTAAACCAAGACTTTTGTTGGCCGAGTTCTGAAGGGTTCAGTCCTCTAGAAGCGTAATCAGCTGGGTTTACACCAGACCGAATATGAGACCATTGATTCGCATCTAGAGTAGTTAAAATCTCTGATGTCCTATTGGCTACAAACGTTTGCCACCGATTTGGGTGGCTATTGAGCCAAGCTAGTACGATAGTAGAATCTGTCCAGGCCCGAATATTTTTCTTCGGTATGTCCAATGTATGAGCTACCTCAACTAGCAATCTACTAAGAAGAACCGCTCCGCAGAGCTCCAATCTGGGAATAGATATGACTTTGATAGGAGCTACCTTCGTCTTCGCAGTCACCAAGCTTACAGATACGTCACCCTTATTGTCAACCACTCGAACATAGACAACCGCAGCATATGCTACCTTGGAGGCATCACAAAACCCGTGGAGCTCCACAAGTGCATTGCTGCGTCTGGTTTTTAACCAACGAGGTATTTGCACCTCCGAGAGTTGATGCAAATCTTGTCGGTAAGTAAGCCATTGGTTTAATATATTGCTTGGGACTTCATCGTCCCACCCTATGCCTGACAACCACAGCTTTTGTATAATAATTTTTGCAACTATCACACTTGGTGCAACCCATCCAAGTGGATCAAACAAACGTGATATGTCTGATATGATTAGTCTTTTTGTTACAGGTTCCCTCACCGGCGGAAGTGTCACCGTGTAACGAAAAGCATCCGTGGATCGATGTAACGTAAGTCCCAGTAATTTCATAACATCATCCATTTTAATTTTTCTTCCTTCTTCATTATTTTCCTTATTCATGTTTTTCATTCTTGACAATAATTCTTCACTGTTGCTTGACCACTTTTGTAAAGAAAATCCTCCTTGTTCAAGTAACCGGTTCATTTCATCATATAACTGAGAACCTTCTTCAACTGTTTCGACACCAGTAAGCAGGTCGTCCATATAAAAATCCTCTTTTACTCTTCTTGCAGCTATAGGATATTTATCCTTCTCATCGGCAGCCACCTTCTGAAGTACCTTAACTGCCAGATATGGGGCACATGCTGTGCCAAATGTAACCCTTAACAAACGATATTCAGTTATTTGATGATCAGAACTTTCTTTCCACAATATTCTCTGAAAGTCAACGTCCTGTTCATCAACTTTGATCTGACGGTACATCTTAACAATGTCCGCAGATAAACAAATTGGATATAATCTCCATTTCATCAAAATGTGCCTTAAGGTTGGCTGTAAAGATGGGCCTATCATTAAAAGGTCATTTAATGAAATGTCGTTTTTCCCTTTGCAAGATGCATCAAATACTATCCTCACTTGCGTAGTATCCTTGTCCTCCCTAATAACTGCAAAATGAGGTAAGTAGATTCCTTGAGACTTCTTTGCTTCAGGAACCTTCTCCATATGCTCCAGTAGCATGTATTCATCCACTACTGCTTGATACTTAGCTTTCATTTGTTCATTTTTATTTAGTTTTGTAATTAGTGAAGTAAGTCTTTTTTCCGCAATTTTCTTTGAAGAACCTATTTTTGATACTGGATCTGTAGTTTTAAATGGCAATCGTACAATATATCTTCCGTCTTTATCTCTTCTAGTTGTTTCCTCAAAATAGCGTTCGCAAAGTTTTTCTTCTTCGTTTAACATTTGTGATTTGTTTACGGGCTCTTCCTCTAATTCCCAAAACTTTTTTAAAATCTTATTTTCCTCCACATAAGAATGCAGAGCGACTACGTTTACCTGATTTACATGTGACTTTTCAACCATACCTGACAGAATCCACCCCAATGAAGTAGCTTGCGCTACTACACTTCCCTGAGGCCCTTTCTTTACTCCTTGTTGAATTACTTGCCCATAGACCTCGGCACCAAGCAACATGTCTATCTTGTTTGGTGATTGATACTGCGGATCTGCTAATGGTAAGTCACATACCCAATCTAAAGAGACTACTTTATGAGAAGGCAAACGCGTGGTTATTGTTTTCAGTACATAAGCAGCTACTGATATCTGGACGCCTGGATCATGTATAGAGGTAAGTGTTATTTCTACCATGCACTTTGACAAAATAGTAGTACTACCTTCTAGCCCTGAAATGTGTCCCCTTACTGGTCTCCTTTTGAGTCCCAAATACTGGACTGTTGCTTCTGTCACAAAGGATGCTTGGGACCCTTGATCGAGCAACGCCCTAATGGTATAGCACATACCATTCCTAGCTGTAGCATTAACCAGTGCCGTAGCTAACAACACTTGGTTATGCTTTTTTATTGCATTTGACGAGAAGAATGTAGCCACTGTGTTAGAATCGGCCGATCCAGATGGTATAGACTTTGACTCAGAAGATGTTTCTACTTCATCGCACCGAGGTAAGTTATTATTTGTAGTATGATTTGAACTGCCTTTATTATTCTCGTGACCACTGGAATGCAGCAACGAATGATGTTTACGTTTGCAAACGCGACATACAGCTGTACTCAAACACTGCTTGGCCGAATGGTTATTCCCCAAACAATTAAAACATAAACTATTTTGACATACAAATTCCCGTCTAGCATTTACATCATTTTTAACAAATTGTTTACAATTTATAATTTTATGGTTTTCTTTACAGAATCTACATTGCATAGTGGAGCTATGAAATACTTTAGGCCTCTCTGTGTATTTTCCCTTACCCGGGTTGGATCCCGTATCTAGAAATTCTAGAGCGCGGTAGCGACTGGTTATAAAGTCCTTAAATTGGTCTAAGGTTGGGAAAGTATCAGTAGATGTATCGCTTGTAATCTTTATCTCCCACTGTTTTCGAGATTCTGGATCCAACTTCAAAGATATTACATGAATAACCAACATATCCCAAGTACTGACATCAAGGCCAAGATTGGCTAATGCATGCAAACAATCAATGGTGCTATCAATCAATTCTTTAAGACCTACAGCAGATTCACTATTTAAATTCTTAAGACTGAGAAACCTTTTCAAGATGAAATGTGATAAATATCTCTTATTATTATAGCGCTCGTTTAATAGTTGCCAACAGCGTTCATAGTTTGTGTCCGATATAGGTATTTGTCTTAATAACTGTTCCGCTTCTCCCGATAAATAACCCTTCAAATATTGCATGCGTTGTACGTTATCTAAAGACCGATTGTTATGAATAAGCGACACATATAAATCTCGAAAGGTAACCCACTCCGTATATTTTCCGGAAAAAACTGGAATAACAATTTTAGGTAATTTAACTTGACACTGTTTATAAAGGTTTACATCTTTAGGTTTCTCTTGATTTTCCTCTTTAACATCTAATGATCTCAAAATAGTTTCCAGTTCTATTTTACACTGAATGTAGGATTCTTCAGCTACATCATAAATCCCTTTTGTAACATATGAACTTTCGTTTAACTTATCTGGGTCATATTTTTCGTATAATTTACTATGACTATCTGTTAACTGATCAAACAATTTCTCCAAGTTTTCTAATCTAACTTTAACATAGGGCCGTGTTATTCTGTCCAACGGCGATTTTTTAAAGTTAATATATGCTTTATTAATCCTATTACAAATGTCTTCTAATTTATTAATTAATGACTCCATTATTTATAAGGTTATCTTACTTTATTTTTCTAACAAAATTACTAAAATTAATTTAAAACACTAAAGCTGTTGTTAAGAAACATATATTCAACTATGACAATATAAACTGGGTACTAAAGTTTAACTTATGCGAAAAGTTAACTAATTGAAGGTAGGTAACAAATATTTAACGTAAACATGTACAAGTTGCAAACAATAATGCTTCTTGTAATTTTATAATTTTGGGCATAGGTTCCCCGTACTAACCAAATTTGCTTAAAATTAGGCTAAGTCTAAAACACTTTAACTATAACTTTAAAGTTCAAAATATTTTTCTAAGTTCAAATCTTGATTAAAGTTCCAAATTAATTGTTTCCAAATTAAGTTACCGTTGCACTATAATAATTAAAAATGTCACTCACAGTTGTTTCTTCGTTGGTACCACCTGATTAGATGATGACGTAGCGTCTGCACGTCCCACGATCTTCAGCTGGATTCCCCTAGTTACTGATCCCTGACGTTGACTTCTCCCGGCACCGTCTGCAGACGCGCGTTACTTGCGCTGACTGCTGCTTCCTGACGAGTATGCTGCTTCAGCTGTCTGCTGTTCTCTCCACAGCACTGGCACTGCTTCTAACACTCTTGGCCAGTTTGCGCAAGCGATCCACTTGCCCAGCCAATCTTCTCAAAAACACCTCCGGTCAATTTGATCCGGCTCGGAAGGACCATATGAACAACCCGTTCACTAAACACTGAACACTGACACTGCTGCAGCAACTACCGTCGTAACTAGCGTGATGTTATTGTGGTGACTTCAATAAAACAAATGAGATTACTTTTAAACGTTGTATATTGAGACTTGACACATTCGTGACCCTAGTTAAACATCGGAAAATCTTGACACCGCGATGCAGGATTTAACGCGAATGCTCCAACGCCATCTATTGGCGCATTTGTGAACTAATAATTCAAACACTACTTCCTCTATTTTTTGCATGTTATAATTTATATTTAGGTTATTTGGTGCCGGTAAACGTTGCCTAAAGTACATTAATTTAGTTTTGCTTAAGTTGGCTTTAAGGTTATTGATATTAAGCCAATTCATGACTGAGTTCAATGTGTTGTTTATGTCATCTTCATAAGTACTTAGATCTTTACACTTAACAGTTACTGTACTGTCATCCGCAAAAGAGTTACAGGATTATCAGTGGCATTGGGTAAGTCATTTATATACAATATAAAAAATAGTGGCCCCAAAACGGTTCCTTGAGGAACACCGTAATTTAGTTGACGTTCACATGATCTGAAAGTTTCTTCTTTTCTTGTTATGACATTCACTCTAGTCAATTCAGTGTATTGGCGACGGCCTTTGAGGTAAGATTCAAATAATTTTAAAACATTACCTCTTACTCTATATTTATTAAGTTTACCTAACAATAAATTATGTTCAACATAATCGAAAGCCTGCGTCATATCCATCAAAATAGAGCAGATAGGTATTCTTTTATCAACATTAACCATAACAAAATTCAGAAAGTCATATATGGCCATATTTATTGACTTATTTTGTCTGAAACCTTTTTGTTCTTGTGCCAGAATATTGTTACTCTCTAAATAGTTATTTAGTTCTTTGTAAATATGCTTCTCAAAAATTTTGGATATAACCGGAACCAAGGCAATAGGTCTATAGTTTTCTAGACATTCACTATTATCTTTCTTGAAGATTGGTTTTATGACAGAAGTTTTTAATTTGTCGGGGTAAATTCCAGCTTCAATAGATATATTTATCAGATAGGAAAGATGAGTAGAAATATTCGTAGCAATATACTTCAAGACTTTAGTTGATATCCCATCATAACCTACACTGTTCGTGTTTTTTAAACTTCTAATAATCTGAAATGCATCATGTGGTAAGCATGCCTTCAAAAACATAGACTTTTGCTTAGTAGACGTTAAAAAGTTATACTGCATGCTGAGTGAATCATCTCTGGGTACAATTTTATCTATGAAATAATTATTAAAAGCGTCAGATATTTCACAAGGGTCAGTTATTATTTTGTCATTTATTTTAATGCTAGATATAGTGTCATTTGGTACATTTTGCTTAGATTCGTTTATGATCTTCCATGCTGATCTACTTTTATTATCTGACACGCTAATTAAATGATTATTTTGTGCACGCTGTGTTAATTTGATTACTTTTTTATATCTTCTAGAAAATTGTGTCAGTTTAGTTTTATTAACCTGGCTCGGTTTTTTCCTGTATTGCCATAAAAGATCACGTTTTTTGATACTACAAGCCTTAATTCCTCGCGTTATCCATTTAGCTTTACGATGTGTATTAATTGTTATATATTTAAATGGAAAGCAAAGATCATAGAATAACTTGAACAAATCAAAGAAAGCATTATAGGCTATATTTGGGTCAGAGGCTGAGTATACTTCCGAAAAAGACAATTTCTCTATACAAGTTCTAAACTTCTTAAGATTTTCTTCAGAGTAATCTCTACGCTTAATTTTCCAGCTTTTTATTAGACACACTTTTTTGACCTGACACCTCAATATCTGAGCCGTGTGGTCTGATAATGCAAAGTCAATCACTTCTGCTTTACACTTATTGTGGTAGTTGTGAGCAAAGTTATCTATGCATGTTTTGCTAATTTGCCTGGTTGGTTCGGTTATCTTAAGTCTTAGGTTATAGTTAAGAAGCAAACATTCAAATTCGGATGTGATGTTATTTTGTTTTAATATATTAATATTGAAATCCCCAGCAACTACAATATTATGCTTTTTATAGGTTGTACTTACATATTTAAGCATCTTATCTAATCTTTCAAAGAAATTAATTAAGTTACTAGCAACCGGAACCCTATATAAACAGATAATAATAACCTTGTAGTCTACTAGTTCTATTGCAGAGCATTCAAAAGTTGAGCACTCAGTGAATAACACTGATTTTGGAATCACTTTCCAATGATGACCTTTCTTCACGTAGATGCACGACCCTCCTCTGTTAGAATTACTTCTGCTAAAGTAGGCAGCTATGCAAAAATTGGGTATTATACATGTACCTTCATAGCCTGTCATCATAAAATGTTCAGTCAAACAAATAACATCAATATCATTATTATTATCTGATAGTTCTTGCAAGCAGATCGCTAATGCATCCAACTTGCTTCTCAAACCTGCAATATTTTGGTGCATTATGGTGATATATTTATGACCGAAAAAGCTTCTGCGGAGTAGGTTTCAAGATGTCATTATGAGTCGGTGACATTTCAATGTTTTGGTCAACTTCATATTTGCAGCTAGTGATGGAAGATTCTACGTAAACAATCATTCTAAAATATTCTGTGTGTTATTTAGGTTAGGAAAACTTTCCTGGCTTAAATTATACATTGTTGTAGATTTATGTCCATAATGTATTCTGTGTGTTATTTAGGTTAGGAATACTTTCCTGGCTAAATTATACATTGTTGCGGATTTGTGTCCATAATGTATTCTGTGTGTTGTTTGGGTTGGGAATACTTTCCTGGCTAAGTTATACATTGTTGTAGATTGTCTATTGGTATGTCTATGATGTATTCTGTGTGTTATTCAGGTTAGGAATACTTTCCTGGCTAATGGTATTACGTTGCTATAAATTCTGAGTGTCAGAATTTATACCAACGTATTGTAGCGCCCTTCGTGTTCAGTTCAACAACGCGTTCAGGATGTTGTTGGCGCTCCCCCGCTATTGCAGTGCTTCGGTTATGTTTGCGGAAGCGCGCGTGGATTGCTTCCACGCCACTATGCGCAAGAGGAGTGCCTCGCTGGTGCGGCGAGTGCGGGGGAGCGCAAACAGCTTGTTGGCCGCGCTTGCGGTAAGGTTTGATTGTGCCATCATCTCCCACTGTTGTAAGCGGCATGTGGTTGGCTGATGTGACTCAATTGTTATGGTAATTATGTCTTTTTATTGTTTTATTTAATAATGTTTTGATTGTATATTGTAATATTTTGTTTTTTAATGTATTGAAATTTTTGATTTGAATGTTGTATGGGTAATGTGACTATGTGTGTATTAATTGTTTATGAGTCTGTGTTACTTGAAATAAATGATTATTATTATTATTATTGGGACAGTTCTTTTTCCTCAGCTTTAATGCTGGTTTTAGCTGCATTTACGGGCCAAAGCCAAGTAAATGTAGCAGTGTGGTGTATTTTATGGTGTTGTATTTTCTTCTAACTGCATGAACTTTCTCACTATTCTACAGGTGTTTAGGATGGCTGCTTTCTGCATGTCGATATAGGTGGATTCTTCTAAGTCTATTAGTTTTAGGCTACAGAGGAGATGGTTGGGGATAACACCTGTTGTGGAAAGGACGATAGGAACGACATAAACTTTTTCTTGTCTCCATATTCTTGTTATTTCTTCTTTAAGTTCAGTGTATTTGCTAATTTTTTCTGTTATTGTTTTTTGTAGGTTATGGGTGTTGGGAACTGCAATGTCTATTAAATAAGTAATTTTTCTTACTTCATCCTGTAGGGTTATGTCTGGTCTATTGTAATGGATAGTCCTATCTGTAAGTATGACACGGTCATAATATAATTTATATGTGTCATTTTCTAGGACAGAGTGTGGTGTGTACTTATAATAGGGAGTGTTAGTGTTTTGTGGGTGCTCTGGGGTCCCACCACCATCTTTGGGACCCAAGTCAACCCCACCTGCCAGACGGTGCACCTGCTGACGGGGCGCTGACGCCGGCTTTCCCTTCGGGGTTTAGTGGTCAGACGGCAGTCGCACTTATAATTAGCCAAATAAGCCAATCGACAATCGACAGAAATATAAGAGAACAAGTCACGGCTAGGGCGCCGCCGCAAAACGGCGCGCAGGAGCCTCGCCCGACTCCTGTGACCTGTGGGCTAGGGCTACCGTGTCAGAGGCGGACACGGCTGAAGAAGCGAGCCCAAAGCAAGAAAATCCGTTTCGCATCGTGGAACGTTGGCACGCTAACTGGACGCGCGAGAGAACTGGCCGAGACTCTCCATAGGCGGAGGGTGGCCGTGGCGTTCCTGCAGGAGACTCGGTGGAAAGGCAGCAGATCCCGGCTTATTAGGAATGGCTACAAGCTGATCTACACGGGTGCACCTAGTGGGAGGAATGGGGTCGCCGTGGTGTTGTCTGACGAGCTCCAGGATGACGTCTTGGAGGTGAATCGCATCAGTGATCGGCTAATCTCGGTGCGGGTGCTTGTCAATGGGGTAATAACCCACTTGATAAGTGCCTACGCTCCGCAGGCCGGGTGCGGTGACGCCGAAAGGACGTTGTTCTGGAGCCAGCTCGAAGGATTGCTTCGCGGGATCCCGTTATCCCAGGGAGTCGTTCTGGGTGGTGATTTGAACGGTCATGTGGGAGAGAAGTGTGACGGGTTTGAGCGTGTTCACGGTGGCTATGGGTATGGTAGCCGCAACGCGGAAGGGGACAACATTCTCCGAACTTGTGCGGCCGCTGACCTTGCAATCGTGAACACCTACTTCAAAAAGAAACCGGAGCACCTTGTCACCTACCGGAGCGGACGAAGTGCTACCCAGATCGACTTTCTACTAACTAGGAGGCACCACATCGGCAAAGTAGCCAACTGCAAAGTCATACCCGGTGAGAGTCTCACTGCACAACACTGTCTCCTTGTCATGGATCTCTGCGTAAAGGCTCAACGCAGACGTGTTGAGCACTGCCCGCGCCAGATCCGGTGGTGGCTGCTGGATAAAAACAGGTCCCAGGATTTCGCGTCGGTTATTGGTGACAAGTGCGCCGGTACCGATGGGGAGCCTGTTCAAGAACACTGGAACAGGATCCAGGCAGCTATTGCTGGGGCGGCGCGGGTAGTGCTCGGCGTCTCCAAGGGCGGCCGCAAACGTGACAAGGAGACCTGGTGGTGGAACGACACAGTCCAGAGGGAGACTAAGGTGAAGAAAGCCCTCTTCAAAACGTGGCAAGCGACCGGATCCCCTGAAGATCGCGACGCATACAAAGTTGCCAAGCGTGCCACTAAGAGAGCTGTAGCCAGAGCCAGACGAGACCACTTGCAACCGCTCTACGAGAAGTTGGAATCGTCTGAGGGGCAAAAGCTCATTTACAAGTTGGCACGTTCTAGGGTTAAAGCGGCACAGGATATATCCAAGTGCCGCTGTGTAAAAGACCCTGCTGGCAACCTGCTATGCGAAGACCTGGCGGTGAAGGAGAGATGGCGCTCGTACTTCCACGAGCTGCTGAATAAGCAGCACCAAGAGGTGCAGACACCGGAACTTCCTCCAAATCTTGGATTAGTGCCCCCGATAACGCCTGAGGAAGTCCATACGGCTCTTCGTCGCATGGCGAATCGGAAAGCTGTCGGAGCTGATGGAGTCCCCATTGAGGCCTGGAAGGCGATGGGTCCTCGCGGTGTGGGCATGCTAACTAGCTTTCTGAACCGCGTGCTCCTGACCGGCAAAATCCCGAGCCAATGGAGGCTGAGTATTATTACTCCAGTCTTCAAAGGCAAGGGCTCGGTTCAGGAGTGTGGCAACTATCGCGGTATAAAGGTCATGTCCCACACCATGAAGATCTTTGAGAGGATTATAGACTCCCGGATCCGACAGGAGTGTGCTGTCTCGGAGTGTCAATATGGGTTTCGTCCAGGGTACGGAACCATGGATCCTATCTTTGCACTAAGGATCGCCATGGAGAGATACAGATCGAAGAACACGCCTCTGCATATGCTGTTTCTTGATATGCAGAAGGCCTTCGACTGTGTCCCTCGAGGGGTGATCTGGTGGGCACTGAGGTCCAAAGGGGTACCAGAAGCCTATGTTGACATAATTCGAGATATGTACCTCAATTCCGATTCCGTTGTTAGGACCGCTGTTGGTGACACTAAACCCTTCCCCGTCACCGTCGGAGTCCACCAAGGTTCCGTCCTTAGTCCGTTTCTGTTCAGCGTGATATTAGACGTTTTGTCGGATAGCATCAGGGATTCACATGAGCTACCTCCTTGGTTGCTTATGTATGCTGACGATATCGCGCTGGCGGGGACGCGGACAGGAATCGGCTGGTGCGGCGTGTGAATATGTGGAAAGACTCGCTCGAGAACGGAGGTCTGAAACTCAATGTGGCGAAGACCGTGTATATGGCTAGCAACACGACAGACCCCATGTCTGTGCGCATAGGCGGTGACAAGGTCGAGTGCACAGACCAGTTTAAATACTTGGGGTCTGTACTCCACGCGTCCGGCGACATTGATTGCGACGTCAGGGCACGTATTTCCGCAGCTTGGGCAAAATGGCGTGAGGTGACGGGTGTCATTTGTGACCCCAAAATGCCGGTTAAGCTTAAGGGGCAGGTCTATAAGACCATCATTAGACCTGTTCTCTATGGCAGTGAGGCGTGGCCTGTGCTTGAGCGACACAAGCAGGAGCTGCGTGTCACGGAGATGAATATGCTGCGGTGGATGTGTGGAGTTACGCGGAAGGACCGCATCAGGAACTTCCGCATCCGTGGCAGTCTTCGTGTCCGTGACATAGCGGACAAACTGCAGGAGGGTCGCCTACGTTGGTACGGTCACGTCTTACGAAAACCGGTATGTTACGTGGGTCACAAATGTCTTGCCATGGCGCCTCCGCCGGGCCGGTGCAAGCGGGGTAGACCAAAGAAGTGTTGGCTTGACGTTGTAAGAGATGACATCCGTGCCAACAATCTCACACCACAGGATGCTAAAGATCGCGCGAAATGGAGGAAATTAAGTAAGAAAGCGGACCCCGTGCTCCAACGCGAAAGCCGCGGATGCAACCGGGATAAACGCTGAGATGATGATGAGTGTTTTGTATGAGTCTGTGTTTAAGTGCTAGTTTTTGATGGATGATGTTCGCAATCTGGTTGTGCCTGTGAGTGTAATCTGTCTGTGTGAGGGCTATGCATGCTCCCGTTATGTGTTGTATGGTTTCTGCTTGAACATGGCATCTGCGGCATTTGTCATTTGTTACATTATTGTCTTTTATGATAAATTTTCTGTAGTTTTTGGTGTTTATGACTTGATCTTGTATAGCTATAATAAAGCCTTCGGTTTCTGGAAAAAGGTTTCCTATTTTTAGCCACTTGTTTGATGCTAATTTGTTTATGTGGGACTGCTCTAGGTCATGAGGGTGTCTACCGTGGAGGGCTTTCTTTTTCCAGTTTTCAATTTTTTGCGTTTGTGGGTATATGGTGTTAGTGTCTTGTGTATTTTGTTCGTTTAAGTTCAGCGGAGTGTAATTAAAATCATTTAAGGTAATGGCTTTATGTATGTTACTTGTGCGAGATTTGTTTCTGCCAGAGTTGATGTATGTCGATTAGGCCTCTCCCTCCATTTTGTCTTTTGATGACGAGTCGTTCGATCGCAGATTTAGGATGTAGGTTATTGTGTTTTGTGAGTGTTGTGCGTGTAATTCTAACTGTTCGATGTCAGTTTTTGACCATTTTACTATGCCAAATGAGTAGGTCAATATTGGTATGGGGTGCTAGTCGAAGAGCCTCCACGTGGCGCACCCTGGGCAACGCCGGCCCCAACTGCCCACCGAGTTCTGGTGGACTCTTGGGTCCGGCGGCAAATACTTCACACGGGGAAGGGCCAGGTTTCAATCACTGATCATCTTTGATGGTCGTTAATGGGAACCTGGCTATTAGGGGTTCGCATGCATCCGCTTCCACTCTGTTAAGCAGAGTCGAAGTGGATGCCTGCTGGGGTATACCGTAATCCCTTCGGGGACCGGGGGCTGTCGGGGCGTTTGTCCGGGCCACGAGGGGACACCTCTATAAAACGGCCGAACCACGGGCGGCATATCCAGTCTCTAGGTTATTGCAGACCTGACGGACTAGTAATCCGTCGAACATTGCAATCTAATCCTAAGTTTTGGGTGGGGCTCGGCGAGAGGATGAATGGCTGGAGGAAGTCCAGTCGTTAGAGCTCCCCACTGTAGATACCTGCCGCCCTCTACAGTATGTAGGCTTACCTGGAGTACGACGCTCTGCTCTTGTGTTGACTTTTATAACGCTAATTTTCGTGGAACTTGATATGGAGAACAAAAACAAAAACCAAAACAAAAAACGGACTGGAAAAAAACAAAACAATGACTTACGGCGAGCAATATCGGACCTGAATTGCAACACGGATGGCAAAGAATCGGAGAGGAAGGAGACTGATGCCACTTGTGCGACCGGACGGTCGTCGGTGATCACGGTGGCATCAAGTGAGGGGGCACGCGACGCAATGTCTGCCCAAAGTGGTTCTGTGGGGGGAAGAAGGAAGGCCACACGGAAGCACTGGTCAAGCGGCGCGTCAGAAGGTGAGGGAGCTGGATCCGGAAGCCCGGAGAGACCAGCATCCAAGATCCTTAAGACGGGAGCTGGCAGGGGTGGGTCCCAACACTCGGTGGGGCTCTCCCAGGCCAGGCAGTTTCTGCGGGACGGACCGTCGGACTCGGAGTCCACTTTAACTGACTCCGAGACGGAATCCCGCCAAACCGGACGTACCAAGGGGACTGGCCCCTCGATGGCTGCACCTGAAGAACTTCGGGCGAAGGCTGAGGAGGGGGCGGCGGCCATTGAAGGGGTACTGAAGAAGTCCAAAAACCTCAAAGGGACGTGCATCCGGGAGATTAGGGATGCTTCGAGCAAAATGCTCAAAGCCGTCAGATCCCTGGCCTCCCGGAAAGAGGACGATGAGGTGCGGCGGCTGAGGGCCGATGACGGGAGCCGTCCTTATGGAGCTCCCGAAAGAGACCTCCCCCTCCCAGGCCGACACCTTGGCCAAGAAATTGACCGAGGTGCTCGGGGAGGTGGCCGAAATTACCCGGCCCACAAAAATGGCGGAGATCCGTGTGGCGGGCCTCGAAGAGTCACTGACGCCTGAAGAGGTGAAGGGCGTCCTGACCGAGGCGGCCAAGTGCCCTCCCGACCAGATTCGGGTGGGCACCATAGCCCTGGGGGCGAGGGGCACGGGCTCGGTCAGAGTGTCCTGCCCCGTAGACGCCGCGAAGGGGCTGGCAGAGCGGGGCAAAGTGGTGGTGGGTTGGAGCGTCGCTTCAATCCACCTACTGGAGCGGCGCCCCATGCGCTGCCGCAGGTGCCTAGAGGGGGGGCACACCGCGGCGCTCTGCCCGTCCAAAAAGGACAGGAGCGGCCTGTGCTTCAGGTGCGGGCAGCCGGGCCACATGGCCATGGCCGGGCTGCAAGGCCCCTATAAAGTGCGCGCTGTGCGCAGATAGGGGCCTACCCAGTGGCCACAAAATGGCGGGTAGGGCCTGCAACCCGCCTCCAGTTCGGGGCCGCTCCGTAGTGGGGCCGACAGCGGCCGGCTCTGCTACCACCGCTACGGAAGGGACACCGATGGACACTGCTAATGCCCAGTAGGTCCATCGGTGTCATATTACAAGTCAACGCCTACCACTGCGCCAGGTCGCAGGACCTGTTGTGCCAAGACATGGCGGAGTGGGGGGCGGATTTGGCGGTGGTGTCAGAGCCATATTTTATTCCGGCGTCGGCCGGTTGGCTGGGGTCATCGGATGGCCTGGCTGCGATCGCAAGACCAGCCGCGAGCACCGGTCCCCCTATCGTTCTTAGGGAGAGGGGTCCGGGGTTTGTTGCGGCGCAGTGGGGGGGATTAGTGGTCATCTCCACCTACTTCTCCCCCAATCGCAGCCGGGCCGAGTTTGATCACTTTTTGGCGGCCGTCGAGGGAACGGTCCAGAGGGCGGCTCCACGCCCCGTGTTGGTGGCGGGAGACTTCAACGCCAAGCATGGCGCGTGGGGGTCTCCCGTCACGAACGGTTTCGGTGAGGACCTGGTGGAATGGGCCCACTGCTTGGGTCTCCAGGTCCTCAACCGGGGCAACACCCCGACGTGCGTGAGGTGGCAGGGTGAATCGATAGTGGATATCACCCTGGCCACCTCGACCCTGGCCAACCGAATCCGGAACTGGCGGGTAGAGACGGCGGTGGAGATCTCGGATCACAGGTACGTCCGGTTCGAGATCTCCACGGCGGGTCCTGCGGCCCCCCTCCACCTGGGCCCCGCGGCAGGCGCCTCCTCATTCCCGAGGTGGGCGCTTGCGCACCTCCGCAGGGACGTCGCCGAGGAGGCGGCGGTGTTCCGAGCGTGGGCTGAACCGCCGGCCCACTTCACTGGAGACGCGGACGGTATGGCGGACCTCCTCGCTGAGGACCTGGAAGTGGTCTGCAGCGCCGCCATGCCGAGGGCCCGGGGCTACCGCCGGAGGAAGCAGACATACTGGTGGACGCAGGAACTCGCTCACCTGCGTGCCGCCAGTATGGCTGCACGGCGCGCCTACCTGAGGTGCAGTAGGCGCGCCGTAAGGGGGCCCGGCGAAGAGGACGGTCTTCGCCGGGCGTACAGAGAGGCCCATCGAGCCCTGCGTACTGCCATATGCAGGGCAAAGGTCGCTGCTGCTGAGGAATTTCTTGAGGGAGCGGCACCCCCCATCTCCTGTATGGAGCCAGCCCTATTGAGAAGGGTCCTGGAAACTCTGTTTCCGGACCCGGAACCCTTCACGCCCCCCAGGATGCCCACCTCCAGCTCATCCATTCTGGAGGTGTGGACCGATGGGCCTCCCGTAACCGACGGTGAGTTGGACTCCGTCAGGGAGAGGCTCAGAGCCAAGAACAAGGCTCCGGGCCCGGACGGCGTCCCTGCGAAGGTGTTGGCACTAGCCATGGAGCACCTGGGGGATCGGCTCCGAGCGGTCATGAATACATGCATCGCGACGGGCCGCTTCCCCAGGAGATGGAGGGTGGGCAGGCTGTGCCTCCTTCGCAAGGACGGACGTCCCCCCGACTCACCGTCGGGCTATAGGCCGGTCGTGCTCCTGGATGAGAGCGGCAAATGCTTCGAGAGGATTCTCGCCGCTCGCATCCAGGAGCACCTGGAAAGCAGGGGACCGCAGCTGGCGGACTGCCAGTACGGCTTTCGGACCGGCCGGTCCACGATGGATGCGGTGGCTCGCCTCAAGAGGTGGACTGAGGCGGCCACAGCAAGGGGTGAGGGTGTCGTCGCGGTGTCGTTAGACATCGCGAACGCGTTCAACACCCTCCTTCACGAATGCATAGAGGCGGCACTAAAATTTCACGAAGTGCCCCTCTACCTCTGCGCCCTCGTGTCGGACTACCTCTGCGAGAGGAAGGTCCTATACGAGGACGCAGAGGGTCGCGTCCAGTCGTGGACCATGAAGGTAGGAGTACCCCAGGGATCAGTGCTTGGTCCCCTGCTCTGGAACCTGGGGTACAACTGGGTTCTGCGTGGCGCGCTCTTGCCGCGAATGGATGTGGTCTGTTTCGCGGACGACACCATGGTCGCGGTGAGGGCGCGCGAGTGGGAGGAGGCGGTCCACCTCGCGTCGGTCGGCACCTCTCTGGTCGTCCGACGCATCCGCCTCCTGGGGCTGGAAGTGGCCCTTGAGAAAACGAGGGCCATGACATTCCACGCCCCGCGACGCAGAACCCCACCGGGGCTCCGTATCCGGGTAGAGGGGGTCCAGGTTCCCGTCGAGGTGCACATCAAGTACCTCGGCCTGATCCTGGATCCCCGTTGGGATTTCGAGGAGCACTTTAGGCTCCTCGCCCCGCGGCTGTGTTCTGTCACAGCCGCCCTCGGACGGCTCCTCCCCAATTTGGGGGGGCCGAATTCGGCGTGCCGTCGGCTGTACCATGGTGTGGTGCGGTTGATGGCACTCTACGGAGCCCCGGTGTGGGCGGAGTGCCTTTCCCGGCGCACAGTGGCCCTGCTGCGGAAGCCGCAGAGGGTCATCGCGACACGGACCGTGCGGGCGTACCGCACGGTCAGCCATGGGGCTGCCTGCGTGCTCGCGGGCACGCCGCCGTGGGAGGTCGATGCCCTGGTTCTGTCCCAGGTGCATCGACACCGTGTCGCGGCCCGGGAACGGGGGGAACGACCCGCCTTCGAGGAGGTAAGGCGGGTCCGAATAGCGGCTCAGGGGGAGGCCCTGAGTCGGTGGAGGGAGGCACTCCGCACACCAGCTGCCGGCCACCGGACGATTGGAGCGATTCGTCCGGTGTTGGAGGGATGGGTTGGGCGCCGGCATGGCAGCCACACCTACCGCTTGGTGCAGGTACTGACCGGACATGGGTGCTTCGGTCACTACCTGCACCGTGTCGGCCGTCGGGAGGAGTCGCCGCGGTGTCACCACTGTGACTCTCTCGACGACACGGCCGAGCACACCTTGGTGGAGTGCCCGGCCTGGCGAAACGAGCGCCGCGATCTCGTTGCGGCGCTCGGAGGCGGAAGCCTCTCCCTGGCAACCATGGTGCGAGCCATGGTTGAAAGAGAGAGTGCATGGGAGGCTGCCGCCTCCTTCTGCGAGACCGTCCTCTTGCAGAAGGAGGCAGCGGAGAGGGAGCGGGAAGAGAATGCTCTTGCCGCTCCCATCCGGCGTAGACGGGCGGGGCGAAGAAGGCGGGGGACGAACCCCCGTCTCCTTTAGCCCCCGAGTGTGACCAGCGTGTGTGGGTAGCTCCCGCACGCGCATTGCACTGGTCACCACGTCTGGGGATTATCCATTCCCGGGTAATCCTCCCTAGGCGCGGAAACCGGCCTACATTAGGCCGGTAAGCCCTGAGAGTGGCCCGGAGTCAGATCTTCGGGCCGAGCCCGGGTCACTCTCAACGCAGGGCTCGAGGGAACCGAGTGTTTTTAGTGGGTATTCCCGGCTCCGGCCGGGCGAGTCCCACACACGCCTGTCGCCTAGCTAGCGGCGGGTACGGTGCGTAACGCATTTTCACTCGTATAAAAAAAAAAAAAAAAAAGGTCAATATTGGTATGGCAAAGGTATTCAAGGCTTTTATAAGATGCTTTCCAGATAGCTGTGTTTTGCAAATTACATTTATTCTACTCCGATATTCGGTATTTAGTGTCTGTTTAATTGCTGTGTGTTCGAGTCTTTTTAGTTGCTTGTACCCTAAATATTTGTACAGATCTGATGTTTCCATGGCTGCTATTATGTCGGTGTTACTTACTGTATAGTTGCCGGGCTTCACTTTTTCTTTTATAATATGTAATGTCCTACATTTATCTAATCCAAATTGCATATTAATATCCTGACTAAATGTTTTTGTTATGTCTATCAAAGTCTTCATTTGTTTTTCGGTTTGAGCATATAATTTAATGTCATCCATATATATGAGATGCGAGATAGTAGTTTCTTCGGAATTGTTTTTAAACTGATATCCAACCCGGCACCGATTGGGTAAATTAGACAAGGGGTTCAGGGCAAGACAGAACCAAAAAGGGCTCAAGGAGTCGCCCTGGTAGATACCCTTTCTAATATGTATCTGTCGAGTTATGAGAGAACTGAGTCGGTTATTTATCCATCGTGTCATTATAATGCGCAAGAAGTCTATTATTTTAGGATTAATTTTATATATTTGTAGGATTTGTATTAGCCAAGAGTGTGGGATGCTATCGAAAGCTTTTTGGTAATCTATATAGGTACAGTGAAGGTTTCTATTTTTTGTGGTGGCATGTTTATGGATAGTAGAGTCGATAACTAACTGTTCTTTGCATCCCATGTGGTCTCTCCTGCATCCTTTCTGCTCTTCTGCAATTATACTGTGGTGTTCAACGTGTGAGTTAATTTTATGAGTTATTGCTGACGTTAGAATTTTATAGATTGTGGGTAGGCATGTTATTGGTCTGTATTGAGAAGGCTCTGATGTGTATTTAGTTTTAGGTAGCATGTAGGTTATTCCAGTGGCAATGAATTCGGGTATATTCTGATCTCCTAATACTATATCTGTTAAATTTTTTGCTATGGATTTGTGTAGTACTGTTAACTTTTTATACCAGAAATTTTGTATTTTATCGATACCCGGTGACTTCCAATTATGTAACCTAGATGTTATATGTGTAATTTCAGTTTCTGTTATCTCTTTAAATTCTATTTCGCCTATTGCTCTCCATTTTGTTGCTTCTTCTGTAATCCAAGTTGCTTTATCATTATGACATACCTGCTCTTCCCATATGTTAGACCAAAATGTTTCCAAGTGTTCTTTTGAGGGTGTGTCAGTGTCGTTCTCTGTTGATGTGTGTGGTTTTTGTAGATTCCTATAGAATAATTTTTCATTCGTGGAAAATATGGCATTATCTAACTCGAGTTGGTCTCCAAAGCCTAGAGCACAGGCGTAGAGTAGCCAGCCTTTCGGTGTTCTATAGGATGCATTTCGGGGAGTGTGCGAGGGAATTGCATGATTTAATTCCCCCATCTCCGTTCCACCAGCGGACGACCCGTCGTACGGCTGGTTTCCACCCTTACGTTGTTAACACCACTACGATCCGGACGAAGCGCTTCGCCTCCTCCTTTATACCGCGTACGTCGAGGGACTGGAACAATTTGCCCGCGGCGGTGTTTCCGTCGGACTACAATTTGAGTGTCTTCAAGGCTAGAGTGAATAGGCTCTTAATAAACTAGTGCGCTTTACCATCAACGATTGCGTCACTGCTTACCATCAGGCAGGATTGCGGTCAAGCGCTGGTTTGTAATTTGTAAAAAAAAAAAAAAAATCTTTTTTGCGTTTTTGTGCCTTTAAATATCTTCTTAGCCTATGAACTTTAAGTGCCAATTTCTGTTTTAATGTATCTAAAAACTCTTCAGGTTTTCTATTATTATTTTCGTGTCTAGTGTGTGTGAGATTGTTTTTAAATATTGCTTCTACTTTTTTAACTACTTTATGTGATCTAATACCGTTGATGTAATGTGTTAGCCTACCACAGTCTGCTCTTAATTTTTCAATATCCTTTTCTAGCCTCTGTTGCCATGGTGGTTTGCCAGTGTCTCTTTGTATTGTATTTCTCGCGTGTTCAGTAATTTTAAAGTTGAGTTCTTCAGAAATAACAGCCGCAGTGCAATAAATAAGAGTGTGTATGTCAATTAGTTGTGTGTCATTAGATAGGAACTGTTTTAGTATATATTCATTAAATATATTAACTAAGCGGAAAAGGTTGCGACTATATTTGAGTTTAGGTAGTTTTGGTCGAGCTGCTGGGTCCATCCCAGAGTACAGTGTTAGAGTAGTTTTAAATTTGTCATGTATATCTTGTATATACATATCTGTTATTTCATTCGTTGCGGTGGCTATTTCAATATCATTTTCTAACGTTAAGGTTATAGATTCGATTTGTGTGGATAAGTGTGATGTTTGATTGTCTGCTAGACATTGATTAATAGTATGTAAGGGAGTGAGCGCTTGTGGTTCAACGTTTGTGTTTTGTGTTGGCATGATAGTGTTAGTGTTTGCATAGTTTTCTGATTCGTGTTGTAATTGTGTGCGTACTTCTTCTTTTAAATGATCTAATTCGGTTTGTGACAAGAGTGCATTTCTAACTATAGCTCTTCGTTGTTCTGAAACTGAAATTTCAGGGTATTGTCGTGAAAAATGTTCATGCAGTTGTTGTCTGTAGGTGGTCATATCGGTTTCTAATTTAGTTGTGTAAAAATAAGTTCGCATGATAAACAGGTTCACTTCTTTGCTCCATCTCATGCGAACTCTAGGTTTCTCAGCCTTGGTGGACGCGGGTAAGAAGGTGGATACCTCCCGCGCAACATTCAGGGCTGGAGTAGGTGAAAGTGTATAAACATTAATAATGGGGGGTGATGGTGGTATGGGTGAAGATGGTATTGATGGTGATGATGAGATCGAAGGTGCGTACGATGCTGTACTTGGACTATATGGATCTACAGGGGTGTCTGTCCTGTTTGTCTGTCTATCACCACCATCAATAACTTCGGCTGTAGCATCTTTGTCGGTGGGAGTCCGCCTGCTCAACTCCTCACCGCTGACGGTTCGCATGCTGAGACACTTAGCGTCAGCTCCAAGTGCGCCCCGGCGATCGCCCCCGGGCAGCGGTCCTATACGTTTTCTTTTTGAACGAGTCTCCATTTTTAAGTGGGTTTCCAGAGCCACGTTAGCCACGCCAGTAATTTCTCATTCGTGTGTCCGCCCCCCACGTGATTAGATGGTCAATCAGAACGTGTGGTTGTTTAGGGGGCTTATTATTATTATTATTTAATGCGTCGACAGCTTCGGTGGTGCGGGCACAAATCACGTATGGCGGACGAAAGGGTGGCGAAGAGCATCTTCTTCTCTGAGCTGGAGGTGGGCAAGCGAAAGCATGGCGGACAACTCCTCCGGTTCAAGGATGTCTTAAAACGGCACATGAAGAGATGCAATATAGAACCCTCTGAATGGGAGCGTTTGGCAGCAAAACGGCCAGAATGGCGCAGAATGGTGTACGGACAAGTGCGCGAGTTTGAGGAGCAGCGCAAAGCTTTCCTCGATGCCAAACGCGACCAACTAAAGGCCCGCCCACCTGCTGCCATCACATACAACTACGTCGACGGCGTGCTTACGTGCCGCAGTGTGCATGTCAGTGTGCACGAAGTTTCGCCGCCAAGATAGGCTACGTAAGCCATCTTCGGGCGCATGAGCGCCAAATCATCGGCTAGGAGTCGAAGTGATCACCGTGGCCAAAATCGGTTGGAACATCACACAGATATACTCGTCAACAACTTGGAGTGCAGAGCAACCAACTAGAATTAGAGAGGTTGCGACATGAGAGTTCGACATGATCTTCGTCTTATCCATGTTCATCTTTAGACCCACTTGTTGGGAAGCTCTGCCGAGGTCATTGAGCATTTTGCCCAAGTCTTCCAAGTTCTCCGCCATGATCAATGTATCAATAGTCATTTGGCACCATCGAGACTAGGGCAGTGCTGACTAGCACTGCCCTAGTCTCGATCGAATCGAAGGCCTTCTCATAGTCCACAAACGCTAAGCATAGTGGTTTGTTATACTCCTCGGACTTCTGTATAAGTTGCCGCAGCGTATGTATGTGGTCAATGGTGCTAAAGCCTTTTTTGAAACGTGGTCGCTCACAATGGGCCTCATACGAAGGCTCAAAGTCACACAAAGGGCGATGGAAAGAGCTATGCTCGGAGTTTCTCTGCGCGATCGAATCAGAAATGAGGAGATCCGCAGAAGAACTAAAGTCACCGACATAGCTCTTCGAGTCGCTAGAATTAAGTGGCAGTGGGCGGGGCACATTGCTCGTAGAACCGTTGGCCGCTGGTGCAATAAGGTTCTGGAGTGGCGGCCACGTACCGGAAGATGCAGCGTAGGGAGGCCCCCAACAAGATGGACCGATGACCTGGTGAAGGTCGCGGGAAGCTGAATGAGGGCAGCACAAGACCAGTCATCGTGGAAAGCCTTGGGGGAGGCCTTTATCTAACACTGGACCTCTATAGGCTGAAGAAGAAGAAGACAATGGTTTTGTCTTCTGCTTAAGGGTTTTTTTTGGAAAAAAAAAATGAGAATTCCCACCAGAATTTTTTTTTTTGTTTAATAATTTAGACTGTAATAAGGCTTTTGGCTGTAAAAAGGTAACAGAAGTACGGTTATTTTGCATTTATAATGATTATTTATCAACAAGAAAGCTATGGGGGTGGTCAGCGGTAGGAAAATAAAGACTAATTTTCAGAAAGGATAAATCATGTATGAATTACATATATTTCATATATATTTCTACTTTCTATCTGTGATTTTATGATTAAAATATTGAGTTGATTTTTAATTAAGTTGTTTTTTTTTAACTTAAGACATTAAAAGTAACACAAAATCATTATTCGTATCAATCGTCATTTTTCCCTCAACATGAAATCATTAACTTCCACATGTTGTCATTATCATCAACAGCGCTTTTTTTTAATTTCATTTATCTCCGAAAATATTAACTTTACAATGGTGCCTTTTTTATCAATTTCATTTGCATTGACCTAGAAATGATTCTAGTATATAATAATTATTGTGCCACTTGGTTTTATTTTTTTCAACAAAATCGTCGAAAATATATTCCGGACTAAGAATCACCCATTTAATATTTTGTGACTTTGACCAAAGGAAACCTAATTCAATAATATAAACCATTGTAATTAGTGAAATTAATTCGGTTTAATCTATACTTACTATATTAAAAAAAAAAAAAAAAATAAATGTAAATCATTATGCAAACATTGTGTATATATTTCTAAATGCTAGGCTAATTTGTGTGAGCGTAGGAAATATTTATTTATATTATTATATAGGTACTTGGGAGTGTGCGAAGAAATTGCATGATTTAATTCCCCCATCTCCGTTCCACCATCGGACGACCTGTTGTCCGGCAAGTTTCCACCCTTATGTTGTTAACACCACTACGATCCGGACGAAGCGTTTCGCCTCCTCCTTTTTACCGCGTACATCGAGGGACTGGAACAGTTTACCAGTGGCGGCAGCGGCGGTGTTTCCGTCGGACTACAATTTGAGTGTCTTCAAGGCTAGAGTAAATAGGCTCTTAATAAACTAGTGCGCTTTACCAACAAGGACTGCGTCACTGCTTACCATCAGGCAGGATTGCGGTCAAGCGCTTGTTTATAATGTATATAAAAAAAAAAACTTTATTATAAAATATTCATTTAATATCGACTCACACTTTCCCATTTTATAATTTCATTTCTTTTTCACGCTCGCAAGAAATCCAATTAGCTCTCTCTTTTTTTACTTATTATGGCAACCTAAGCATAATTTGTAAGAATGATTGACAAAATAATCGAATTATCTAAATATTTTGAAATAATTACTTATGATATGTGATTCCATGACTTTTGTTGGTTTTTCTAAAATAATTCGTGCATTTACGCATTACACAAAACGCCATTTTGAATGCGGAAAAGATTTTCTTAGCCACCGAGGACAGACGCGCGTACGGAACGAGAGTATCGAGAGTGACTAAAGCGAGATACTGGACTTACCTTCTTTTGTACGCTTCATTTTCAGTTCGCTAGTGACATATCTACCTTAGTTTAATATTTTAACAATGTATATTATAGTCATTATAGAAAGATGAGGGTAGATTTGGAACAAAGTAAATCACTACTTCACATAAAATATTACACTACCTATTAGCTGCGATATATCTCAAATAATATTAGCTGTTGTTGGTTGGTGAACATATTGATTATAAAAAGTTATTAGTATTACTTTTTTAATCAATATGCATGCAGGCTAATATTAGTTTCGAAGCTAAGGCAAATATTGTGGCCTTGTATACGAATGGATTAAATATATCTCAAATATCATATGAAACCGGCTTTTGCGTAAGTTGCTTTTATTATTATTTGGATAAGTTGCAAACCAATCGCTTGTTGCAAGTGTGTAATAAAATTGTTATGGTTTTAGAGAAATACTGTAAGTCTTTGGGTCAAGAGGTTTGAGGACGAAGGTATAGCCTGTCTATAAAGTCGTGAAAATGGATGTTTCTTGGACTAAAAATTTTAAAAGTAGGGCAACACTAAACCTTAGTAAGTATATGTACATCGAATGTCATTTCGTTGGAGCCCGGGATTCGCAAAACAAAGCTTTGGAGTCTAGGGTCCGCTTTTTACCAGTCTAGCTGCTGATTTTGGTTAAACTTCGACATTTTCCGTAGAGCGACTACCGTCTGATTCGCCCTCCACAACCTGAAGGCGATATCGAAGCATTGCAGTTAGACCAATTGTTGGACTTTTGAGGGCTTCAATAACCCATCACGACTGCCTTTAGATCTTTGTTTGGCAACCGGGACCAACAGCTTCACGTGTTTTCCGAGGCACGACCAAACCAGTGCAAATATTCATAGTCATGTAGACAAACATTTGCACTGCGCGGGAATCCAATCCGCGCCTCCTTGCGCAGTGGCCGCGTTTGCTACCACTGCGCCACGGAGGCTGCTGCTTTGTTACTTGTTATTTATTGAAATTTGTATTAATTTTCAATTCTATTTAGACAAAACATCGAAGAAATGTGTTCAAAATGAGAAAAATAAACCGCAGTGGAGCTCGGAAAATTCTTTTTAAAGTTTATCATCAATGTTTGTTAGTTCATCAAGCTGGACAAATTTTGTCAAATATGGATGATATTTATGCTTGAACAATAAATCAAATTTACTAAGTAAACGATTTTAAGGCTAAAATCAGGATTGTTTACATTGCCCATTTATAGGTTAGACTGCAAGTATAAGCAGACCATATTGTGCGTTTTGATACTTTACCTTGTTTAATTTACCGCTGATTTTAAAAATGAATTACTTATATCATTTTGGGAACTAAAATTAGTGCTATCCATCATCTGATAGAAATTACATGTAAGGTATTATTTTTAACCTTTCAGGAAAATGTGAGAGTAAACCCTTTATAAAGATAAATATATGAGTTAGTTATTCACTTAAGTGAAGATTGCTATCTTCACTTAAGGCTGATGACAGCAGTAGCGGAGACATTGCTAGTGACGCAGCTGACAATGAAAATACTTTTTAACAAAGAGTATTAGGAATCAGATGATGAAAGCAAGTATTATTTTTTCGAATACTTTTCATTGGTACAATCACGTTAAAACATATAATAATAAATACGTATGATTTTATTTTTTGTTTTACTCGTTTTATTTAAACGCCAGAGACCATGTAATTGTGTTTAGCTTCTAGTACAAAATAATGTGCTAGTATCAAAATTATTTCAATCACATTAACAGGGTTGCTATATACACGACCGCAGCGCCCTCATTTATTTTCACGACTTTATAGCTATATAAAAGATGAAGGAGGCTGCATAGTGAGAGCAAGTAATCACTCCGTTTTAGAGGCTGTGTGAATTTTAGCAGTATTCTGTAATCTGTGATTTTAACCCATCAAACAGAATGTTAAAATATTTTTTTTTTTTTGTATTGTGGCACTACTTATGACTTTGTGCCAATTTCAAGTAAAATAAAAAAACTTCAAAAGCTCTACTTTCTTTCTCATAGGGCTTCGCACGGTTTGTGCATTTAGCCAATGTCACGTAATGAATTATTCATGTTAGTGAGTAAAAGGTAGGGAAACATTTTTTAGAAGTATATAACGGAAAATTAGGAATTTGGAAAGGTTCAGGAAAGGAAATGGTTTATTTTCATACGGGTAAAAAAAGGATATAGAAAAATAAATACATAAGTATAGAAGTCAGTACTAAAAAAATATATTTGTTGTTTGTTCAATTTGCAAGTGCATTACCCTGAGCAGGAAAAGGTATCTCAGACCATGATAGCCTAGTCTTGAATTATTTATTGTCTTCTTTTGTAACTTACTTAACCTAAATAATCTAACTCCTTTCGTTTCCCGCGTGTGGCCGATTCGGAGGGGTTTAGCGTAAAGACATGATGAGGCCACTATGCTACAACATTTCACTGTTCTTTATGAATTATTCACTGAATGCACTTTTTACTACATAAATCACGCATTTTTATTTAGTAAACGATACTATAAATAATTTAAAAGTCCAATGAAAAATGAGCGTGGCACTCATCTTCGCCTTCCCACCTCAACTCTGTTAGAATATAATTATAATATTTATTGCGATGATGGTGATGATTAATAAATCAAAATATGTTTTGAAAATTAATATTTTTATTATTATTTTAATATATTATAAACCAGTGCTTGACCGCAATTCCGCCTGCTGGTAAGCAGTGGTGCGATCGTTCATGGTAAAGCGCGCTAGTTTAATAAGAGCCTATTCACTCTAGCCTTGAAGACACATGTATTGTAGTCCGACGGTAACACCGCCGGCAAGTTGTTCCAGTCCCTAGGGATGGGCAAAAAATATCGATATATCAAAATATTGATATTTTTTCAGAAAAATATCGATATATATCGGCGGTATTTTGTTCCGCGATATATCGATTTTCGATATTTATTTTCAAATATCTAAATCGATATATTTTCGAAGCTCTGCTGTATGCTTACGCGTCACATCATGTATTTGACCAATCCGATTTCTTAAATTTAGAGAAAGAATAGGTATGCAGTAGTCCGAATCCAACTCGGCTGGGCTGCTTTCGGGAAGCTACGTAAAATCTTCTCGTCCGAAACACCGCAGTGACTTAAGACAAAAGTCTTCAACCAGTGTGTGTTGCCAGTGATGACTTATGGAATTGAGGCGTGGTCGCTAACAATAGGCCATAGAAGAAGGTTCAAAGTCACTCAAAGGGCAATGGGGAGGGCTATGCTTGGGGTTTCACTGCGCTATCGAATCAGGAATGAGGAGATCCGCAGAAGAACGAGAGTAACCGACATAGCCCGAAGAATTGCAACAGTAAAGTGGCAGTGGGCTGGACACATTGCCCGTAAGACCGATGCCCGATGGGGCCGACAGGTTATCGAGTGGCGACCACGCACCGGAAGACGTAGCCTGGGTAGGCCCCCGATTAGGTGGAAAGGTCGCGGGAAACCGCTGGATGCAGGAGGCGCAGAACTGGTCGTCGTGGAGAACCTTGGGGGAGACCTATGTCCAGCAGTGGACTTCTTTCGGCTGAAATGATGATGATGATGATACGGCTGTATGAGTTTAGTTTCTTTGATTCAAACACAAACAAAAATTATAGTCTATCAGATACGGGATTTTAGTGCTCTTTTTGGCCTTTTCAAAGAAGCTACTGAGGAAATAAGTGTTGCAAATTATGTAACTTCAAGCTTAGCCATTCCTCTTACAAATTTAGTGACACAAGTTACATTGTAAATTGTCGAAATATCCGGACGAAGCGTTTCGCCTCCTCCTTTATACTGCGTACATCGAGGGACTGGAACAATTTGCCAGCGGCGGTGTTTCAGTCGGACTACAATTTGAGTGTCTTCAAGGCTAGAGTGAATAGGCTTTTAATAAACTAGTGCGCTTTAACATCAACGATTGCGTCACTGCTTACCATCAGGCAGGATTGCGGTCAAGCGCTAGTTTATAACATATAAAAAAAATAAAAAAAAAATTGACTTGTCAAGCTTCATCAGTGTCGTCTGAAAGAGTAGCTTCAGTGGTAAATTTGTTTGCGCCAAATGCCTCAAACAAAGAGTGCTCCTGATGTCAATATCAGACCAATACTGTTTTTTATGTCAAGCAATTCGCACGCCTGATGGCAAGGGTCACCTCTGCCCATGGACAGCTGCATTGCCAAACAGTAACCAACAATTACTCAATTACTGCTTTAATAATGCCCTGCGCGACAGTTATTAGGCCTCGTATACGGAGAAATTACATTAGCAAAGTGTTGTGTTGAAGATGTTGATTTTTTCTGGTACATGAACCTGTTTTTTAAATAATTAAACTTATGTCAAAACAGCCATAGGTGTATTTGCTTTATATTTTCGAATATTCTGGCAATTTTTTAATTTAATTGCAAATAGGGCAAATAATATCGATATATCGAAATATAGATATTTTTTGGTTGATTATATCGATATATTTGAAAATAATCGATACGATAAATATCGATATATTTTTTCCATTTGCCCATCCCTACCAGTCTCTGTGCAAGTCGGTAGTTTACCTAAAATTTAAGTTAATTTTTGTAAAATTTAATCTGGTCACACCGGTGGGCGGCGGCGTCTCTTCCTCTTTGACAAAGAATCAATCTCTGAATTGGGATTCTCTTTAAATTTACTATACTCTTTGTTTTGTATCTTAAAATAAAGATCCTGTTATCTACATGACGCTGGCAGAATAGTCGTTATCAGCCGAGTTTCCAAAGAAGTGAAAAAAAATCGTATCTGATACTTTGTTGAGCAAAAAGATGGAAAAATTAACAATGTGTAGGATGTGTTTAGCGCAGAATGTCCGCCTGTGTATAGTGGCCAATAGAAACTTACATAAACTCTACGAGAAGCTGACTGGTATTCCGGTAAGTTGATATTTTTAGAATTAGTATTTATTGAAGTTCATAAGAACCATTCATGTTGACTTATTTTGCACCAGTATACCAACTTAAAGATGGCGTTAGCACGTCTTTTTCTTGGTTAGCTAATAATCTCTCATAACTGTATTCCATTTGTTTTGGTAATTATCTAAAGGTAAACAAAAGAACTGCTTTTGGACTATACAAATATTTGTTCTGTGTTGGGTCAATTCCCACACTCGATACATAGTGAACAAGGGCCATTATGCCACTGTGTGGTATTAATTCAAAAGATTCTTGTTTCAAGGAATGTTTATGTTTCTCAATTTATGTGGATAATTGTATTCTGTTTTTGAGAAATATAACCTAATGCTTTTGGTTGAGAACTGTCTGAATTTAATTTAGCAACATTAATAACAAATTATATGTTGGGTGGCTTTCTTATGTTTTGTCCATTCTATATGTCACATGGTTTTTCTTTAACTTTAGTGTCTCTTATTTAGTTTTATTTAAAGTTTAGGTTTAAATAAAGACTAAAGTCTTTGACCAGTGTGTGTTGCCAGTGATGACTTACGGAACTGAAACGTGGTCACTCACAATGGGCCTCATACGAAGGCTCAGAGTCACACAAAGGGCAATGGAAAGAGCTATGCTAGGAGTTTCTCTGCGTGATCGAATAAGAAATGAGGAGATCCGCAGAAGAACCAAAGTCACCGACATAGCTCTGCGAGTCGCTAAACTTAAGTGGCAGTGGGCAGGGCACATTGCTCGTAGAACCGATGGCCGATGGGGCAGTAAGGTTCTGAAGTGGCGGCCACGTACTGGAAGACGCAGCGTAGGGAGGCCCCCAACAAGGTGGACCGATGACCTGGTGAAGGTCGCGGGAAGCCGATGGATGCGGGCAGCACAAGACCGGTCATCATGGAAAGCCTTGAGGGAGGCCTTTGTCCAGCAGTGGACATCTATAGGCTGAGGAAGAAGAAGAAGATTTAGTTTTATTTAATTTAGAAACTGCTGGTTTCTGATAATGTTTTTAGTGATATTATAACATGGAGACACAAGTCGTTAGGTACACATATGTCATCTATTTGAAGACCTAAAGATGTTATTAACAATAATGCATACATACAGGGTGTATCTGCCATCGTAACGCGAACTTCGCGGATAGGCTACACCGCATGCCACTAATAAAATTATGATAGTCATTTATGTCGTTAATGAATGGTTACAGAATTCACAGTGGTTAAAAAAAAGTGTCGGCTCGCCATTTGAACGTTGCAAGCGTGCCGCCGTGCGGGTTTGTAGGTATGATGTTGATCCCTGATGTAAACTCTATCAAATCAGCTGATAAGACAGTTTTTCGAGTTTTGTTTTCATTGCGCTTTTTTGTGTAATTAGCGAATTTAATTAATTTTTACTTTAAAATCGTTATAAAAGTATAGCAATTATGAAAGGGTTATAAAAGTGTAGCAATTATGAAAGGTCTAAAGTGAAAAAAACTTCATATATCTTTTTTTAAATCATGAAAAAGCTGACGAAAAATTCCACCACTGGGGAGTTCAGAATCATGTACTGGATCCATGGTACTCGTTTGTGCGTCGATGTCAGATACACCCTTTATAAAATGCATGACTGTTTAGTTTAATATTGAGATAGACTCATGATAGCACAAGTTTAAACCTTTTAGGCTTTTGTTTAAAATGATGAATCCATAATCTTTTGTATAACTGATAAATAAATAATAAAACACAAAATAGTACATGGCAAATGTTGTTGCAGTTTATAACTCAAGACAGTAGACCGATTCTTGCTTGTGTATTCTGCTTTGCGAAATTGAAGCAATGTTACCGATTGGTGCAACAATGTCTGAGATCTGAAAACTTTTTCGCTCAGAGGATGAATGGTAATTCTGAGGTAAGATATTCTTTAACAACCATTTATTATTATGATTATATTTAAGTATAATGTGGCAGTGATTCCTCTCAAAATCTTAACTATTGTATCTGGATTTTAAACCAACAAGTCCTTGAGTGTAGACCGCATCTCTACAAATGTAGCCTAGGACACCCTTGGGCGAGATGGAGCGATGACTTTAAAAAGGTGGCTGGTAGTGACTTGGTGAATAACTGCTCAGGATCGAACTTGTTGGCGTGCCATGGAAGAGGCCTATGTCCAGCAGTGGAAGAGTAGAGGCTGATGATGATTCTATGCTACAACAGCTTGTTCAGTGGTTGGTTAAATTGGTAGCATGGCTGTCTCGCCGGGATACATTGAAACTACTATACGTGAAGATTCCTTACTAAATGTACACATTACACTAAGTGTTCTTACTATATGTACACATTACACTATGTTCTCACTTAGGCTGTTTTTTTTTTTTAAATAATTATAACTGCAATCATTGATGGTAAAGCGCACTAGTTTATTAAGCCTATTCACTTAAAAAACTAAGGTATAAGTAGGATGACGGCAGTTGAGGGAGGTGATGCAATGTTAAACACAAGACCAACACAACCAAACAATGCTGCGCTACAGGGAGATTGATCTGGAGACCCTCCACGACCAAACTCCCGACACAACAACATTTGGTGCATCGTACCAGCCACACATCGCAACACAACTGCTCAGACCCGTCCTCCGTACGGCTTCACCAGACATCATGCCGGAACACGACGAATCGCTTGGCGGCAAGACTGTCTGGTGGGTGGTAACTTTTGCCGGCAGCCAATGTTATGGCGTACCACTGAGAAACTGTTCAAGTAACTAAGTATAGTAACATACAAAGTTTGTGCTTCTGACACTGCATCAGCAGCATGGTTTCCTAATAATATAATCATCTTCTTACAGCCCAATTCTTTAACAAATGAAAACCACTTTCCGGTATTTGGAGGGTTTACTACATCTCGAGTAGAGCAGATAGATATTGTTGGTCACGTTGCTGTCAAAGAAGAATTATCTGAAGTTTCTGAAATAAAAGAAGATGTTATTGAGCCAAAGGAAGAATATCAAAGTGATGGTATGTTTTAATAACAGAAATAATATTGTTGGTAAATAATATCTTAAACAAAATATATCGACGCTTGAAAGGCAATCATATCTAAGCGACAAAAATTCGGAAATTGAGTTATACAACATGTAACATAAAGGGTATATACATAACAAAGGCATGGCATCTTTACATGATGTCAAACGATATTGGAAGGGTTTTTTTAATCCTATCTCTTTATGTTAGGAAGTTATGAGCAAAAACACCGCCTGTGATAGGCTACTATCATACTAGTCGCACGAGAGATATTGAAGACATTTATCGGATTTTGGCAAGTAACGTGATGGGTAACGAGTAGTTATTAACGTATGTAGTGTGCTGCCACGTTTGTTACGATTTTATTTTAAGAAACACACAAAACCGAAAATTTGGTACCAATTTTTTTTTTTTGTGTATTTTATTTTGAGTTGAAACCCTTCCGATATCGTTTGATATCATCTAAAGATGCCATGCCCTTGATATGTAAATACCCTTTTTGTTACAAGTTGTATACACCAAACGACGCAGAAAAATCGGGCTGTTCGAATGGTGTATACAATATGTAAAGAAAACCCTGTCCGATCCGTGAAGGTATTGTTAGGTATCGATAACTGGTTCTACTAATGCCTACAAAACCGGGCTAATCTTAAAAAAAAAACCCTAAAAAAATGAATATTATTTCGCAAAAAGAGGCAACTTAATACATGTGCGGTATGCAACAACTTCCGCGGGCGGCGGGGGGCAGGGCACGCGGCACCTGTGGCGTGGTCGCGTCGCTATTCGCTTATAATAATACCGGTGTTGTCACTTTTTTTAAAAATTGCCAAATTTCGGGGAAATTGAAATTAATTCCCGGGAAAAAAAGATTATTTCAAAATTCATTAGTATTGTTACTATGATGATTAAGTAAAATTTTATATTATATTCGGTCAAGTGTTAACCTAATTTTTATTATCCTTATAGGTCGGACAGGGTTTTCTTTACATATTGTATACACCAAACGACGCAGAAAAATGTGGCTGTTCGAATGGTGTATATAACTCAATTTACGATTCAAGCATAGCATTCATTCAAGCGTCGATATCATGTGTTCTTTGTATTTTATATTGATTGGAAATTGTTGGGGTGTTGTTTTTTTTTTTTTTTTTTGTAGTGTGGCACTAATTATGACTTTGTGCCAATTTCAAGTAAAATTAAAATCTTCAAAAGTTCTTCTTTCTTTCTCTTATGGCTTTGCACGGTTTGTGCATTTAGCCAATGTCACGTAATGAATTATTCATGTCGAAAAAGACGGCCGCGCGAACCGAACACGGAGGAAGTTTTGGTACAAAGCGATGATGTGGCCACTATACTACAATATTTCACTGTTCTTTATGAATTATTCACTTAATGCACTTTTTACTACATAAATCACGCGTTTTTATTTAGTAAACGACACTATAAATAATTTAAAAGTCCAATGAAAAATGAGCGTGGCACTCATCTTAGCTTCCCGCCAAAACCCCCTGTTTGGATGTTATTTTAAACATTTGCCAGTGTTGAGTGTATATCAATGTAACATTAATCAAATTGTGTTATGAATTGAAACAAATAATACTTTTCACTGTTTTTGTTTACTTATAGAGCCAGAATCCGAAAATTTGATCAATAGCGGTGATGATGTGTCTTTAATTAAGTGTAAAATTGAAGTGGAAGATGAAGAAGTACCAAAGAAAAAAAGGAGGACCAGGAAAACAATAAGTAAGTGTTAGTTAGTTTTTTTATTTTTTATTTGTAAGTCACAAAACTGTTTTTTTTTTTTTTTTTTTGATATGGCATCTCGTAGGTGGCTACTAAGAGACCGTAACTACTTAATCGGACTTTCCTGTGGATGCTTTAATTAAAATTAAAGCCTCCAGCCAGGGGCACTTAAAACTAAATTAAAATTAGGCGACTACGCACTAAGGGCACCCCCCGTGGGGTACGAACCTCGGCTTAGGGCGTCGCTAGAGAGGACAGCAAGGGCGGCTGGATCGAAAGTTATACTTAATGGTTTGATGACCACGGCGTTTCCTAGTACTAGCTCTGAGAAGAAACGCCGAAACAAACTCAGAGGTCATTGTTGGGACATTATGATAATTACTGGCTCAGCTGCGGCGCGGGCTGGCCTTCTTCGGACAGGGGTCACAAAACTGCTGTACAATCATGCATACAAAAAATTAATCATAACATAATAGATCTGATTGACACCTACTAGATGTGAATCTAACATGCACAGGTAAAATAAACTACTTAGGTGCTATTAATAAAAACTTACAAATTGATAAAAAATTGAGAACAAAAACAAAATAAAATCTCAAAAACAAACCTAAAAATAATCATAACATTAAATTTTTGAGTTTAGCCTTCATTGAGGCTATAAAACCAGCAAAGGCATCCACATCACTGCTAATAGAGTTGGCCAAAGAAAGCATGCGGCTTATGGGAGAAGAGTTATGCTTATACTTAAGCAGACAGGCCACTGGTTCCCGTGATAGGATGTGGCTAGCGTTCCTTAACTAAACTTAAATGGGAAATTCTGAGTTTGACCAATAGGAGTGTTAAAAGTATTTTGTATCAGCGCGTATTGTGTCCCACTGCTGGGACAACAGCCCCAGCAGTCCCTGCTTTTCCTTCCAAACCTGCCTGTCTTGTGCGATTTCTGGTCACATTGGCCCTGCAAATATCACCAAATCGTCACACAGATTAAACTTTTACCATCATAATTTAATATGTTTATTTTAGATAACATTAATAGGATAGTTGACTAAAAAAACTAATTAGTCCGTCAGTCTGATTTCCAAAAAATACTAGACACGTATTTTTTCTTTTTTCATATAAACAAGAAATGAAGACGACACAGTGCGTTGAATACTCGTGTGACGTCACTGCACGCACCACTTTTTAGCGAGGAGTGACGTCACCAGCCACCACTCTTGATCTTTGAGGCCTTTTATGTGTCAATTTCTATTGATTTGATAAAACAAAATATACGTATCCAATATTTTTCTAGAATCTAAATGACGGACTAAATACAATATTTTTTTTTTTTTTACCCAGGAAGCATACCTATTGTAGCACATCTAACGTACAGGTTTATAATAAGAGAGTCTATGTTTAAATATAAGTTAAATTAAAAATAGCCATGTTGAACACCACTAGAGACACCACAATGCCATTGTCCAGCGTTCTATAAACAGACGGTCTGAGGAGGCGTCCTAATTGGGAGTGATCGTACGATGGGGCGATGCGTTTTTCACCTCACAATCAAAGTGGTCGTGCGATGACCTAAGGCGTCGTCCTAATTGGCGTAGATCGTACGATGACTCGATGCGTTCTCTTCGTTCGATGAGTTCAAACATACAGATTTGAAACTCTAAAGGTAAATGAACATTCAATTCAGAATTGCAAACAACCAATATACATATTTATGTTACCAAATACACTAATAACGAAACAACATAAGCTGATAAAATAAAAAGGTATTTGAACGAACAACAATCATGCTATATTTGTCAACTTCTTAAATTCGTCGCGCTGTTTATTTCGCCTTATAAATCAATTACACGCCCACGTACGCAAAGTGTACGCACACAATTAGATAATTTTATTCACACACAAGACTACACACGCGAAGAAATAATCATATGTAGTTTGTGCCTTCGCCGCTAGCCAGCGCTGGCGCTGGTAGCCCAAGCGGCGAAGCGGCGTTGTAGTAGTTCGGTCTAGCCTTAATAGATGGCAGTATTACCAATATTTAACGAAGTTTTTATATAAATTGATTAATACGATTCGGATATTCCGAATTAGAAAATTATTAGGGTATGCAGTGCTTATATGCCTATATGGAGCGCACGCGCCTGCTGATTGGTGATCTATGGTTTCTGAGTCTAGTAAGAATTTTCCCGTGCCATCATGTATACCCCTTCAGGACAACAATTAATTTTTAAAGGTCGGAGTTACAGAACGTCGCACACAGGTCACCTAAATGGCTAATTACAGAACTGCCTATCTATAACAATGAGATAGTAACTGTTCAGCTAAGGACAGCCTCCGTGGCGTATAGTCCGGGAGGCAGCAGCTATTTTGATTAGTGTTTTTATGCCGATCTTTACTTCACAATACTAGTGAAGAAGCTATTCCTAATAACGAAAGTGAAGGTCAGCTGACGCACCTGCGGGGGCGCTTGCTATGAGAACCTATAGAACACGTAAAAAAAAAATAATCTGAAAAGTATTTTATACCACATGAAATTTTTTTCACGTGTTATTTACATTGATTACAATTAAAAGAAAGTAGTCAGCTGCACGACTGAGGGTGGATTATGCGTCAGCTGAGCGAACGAACTAGACAAAAAAAAAAAAAAAAATTATGCCGATTGAAATTTTTTGACATGATTTTAGACATTTACAGAAACTCGATATTGATAATCAGCTGCATATACAGTGGGGGAAAACACGTCAGCTAGAGCAGGAATGTATGACTGCGCGCATATATCTTGGTGACCCGCGGAATTTTCAATGCTCCGACTGACGCCGCCAACTCCTTAACGATAAGATCCTTAATTTACGGTAGCTACCTTGTATTTTGACTCAATTGATTTATATCATTTATATCGATGAGAAGTTTGGATCCATGTGGGTTATAAATAATGAAGGTCTGCAGTAGATCTGATGATGGATCCGAGACACAGTCGAGGGAACTCATCAACGATTCACAGCAGCTACCTTATGTTCGTGCTTGATTAATCTGTATTGATAAGAACCTTACACCTAGATGGGTTGTGACTGTCATTAGGGAGCTGATGATGAAGACAAAGGTCAGTTCAGGGAACTCCACAACGATTTACAGTAGTTACCTTGTTTTTGGACTCAATTCATTTATATTGACGAGAAGTTTGCACCCATGTGGGTTATAATAAAAGTCTCCAGTAGATTTGACAATAAAGACCATAGGCGGTTGAGGGAAGTCCTCAACAATTTATAGCATTGAAGTTTAACGTACGACAAATACTAACCACTGCTACTCGCCATGCTGATGCGACAATAAAAAAAATCAAGAGACTGAATTTAAGTCGCGTAATCGTGTCACTGCTAGAAATGGTCGAAGCACAGGGCCGTTCGTGTGTGGAGTACTGCAGCCACATTTGGGCTGGTGCTGCGAAATGTCACCTGGCTACTTTGGATTCAGTGGAGAGACGTGCGAAGAGGCTAATTGGTGACCCTGATTTAACTCGAGACGGTCTCCAAAGCCTAGAGCACAGGCGTAGAGTAGCCAGCCTTTCGGTGTTCTATAGGATGCTTTTTGGGGACTGTGCGACGGAATTGCATGATTTAATTCCCCCATCTCCGTTCCACCATCGGACGACCCGTCATACGGCGAGTTTCCACCCTTACGTTGTTAACACTACTACGATCCGGACGAAGCGTTTCGCCTCTTCCTTTATACCGCGTAGGTACATCAAGGGACTGAAACAACTTGCCGGCGGCGGTGTTTCCGTCGGACTACAATTTGAGTGTCTTCAAGGCTAGAGTGAATAGGCTCTTAATAAACTAGCGCGCCTTACCATCAACGATTGCATCACTGCTTACCATCAGGCGGGATTGCGGTCAAGCACTGGTTTATAATATACATATAAAAAAAATGCTCATATATTCAATCTATTCCCAGAGACATTTTATAAAAATCGGTTCAGTTGTTTGGTATTTAAACAAAAATTACGGGTAAAAATTCAAGTAAACAAAATGCGTCGTTTGCGTGTTAGTCTATTCCCAACTATGTTGGCGGCAGCGTCCAGTCTGACCGGATGCAGCTGAACAGTACTTTTGGCAACTAAAAATAATTAACTGCGGAAGTCGGTGGTAAAAAGGAATATACAGTATGTTAACTAACAGAGGGCGTTTCCGTTAACCCGAAATAGTATAGCATACATACATGCTAAAAAAAAATATTTCCATTCGAAAACAAAATGTTTTAAAATTTTTTCAATATGAAAATATTTAATAAAAAATTTAAATTGACATGTAAAAGAAACACACTGTACACGCGAACATGAAAGACGGCAACGTCGCAATTTATTTATGAATGACGAGCCGCGTATGCGGCGGCGATCTAAGATCTAATTTATTGATGTGTGTTGGGCAATGCAACGTTAGGTAGATACTATTCCGCGCTACTATTTTGATTTAAAACAGGAGGTTTCAAATTTATTTTCATTTATAATTTCTTTTTATTCGGAATATTTTATGCTTATTTTTCTATGCTGATATTTTTATTTTAATCTATTAATGATATATATTAACGAGTTTAAGGGAACGCCCTCTGTTATTTAACATACTGTACAAAGACCAAAGACACCATGATCTTTATGGTCATACTAGCTTTCCGCCCGCGGCTTCGCCCGCGTGGAGTTCGGTTATATCACGCTTTTTAGATTTCCCTCGGGAATATCAATTTTTTCCGGGATAAAAGGTAGACTATGTGGTCTAAAGATTGTCTGTGCCAAATTTTAACAAAATCGGTTCAGAGGTTTAAGCGGGAAAGCGTAACAGACAGACAGAGTTACTTTCGCATTTATAATATTAGTATGGATATTATTACAATTTTTCACTTTTTAGTGTTTCTTTTTTTTTTTTTTTGGGAAGTCGGTTTTTCTTTTTGGTAAAAAAGTTTTGTACTCTTTCGATCCGGTTTATGTGTACCTGATACGATGGGCTCCAGACTGTACTACAGTACTCCAAAATACTTCGGACATAGTTATTAAATAATAAGAGGGTGGTGGAAGGTTTTTTGAAGTCTTTAGAGGATCGCAGGACGAACACAAGAGCTCGGTAGGCTGGATAGGCTATTTGACAGATTTATAATTTTTATCTTGAATTACTTGGTTGCGGTTAAGAAGTTCACCGAAAGTATTTTTTTTAAATTTTAAATATTTCGTAAGAAATATGCAAATAAAAATTCAAAATTCAAATAAGCCGCGAAAATATTTATTCTGCAATATGGCGTCGCGCTTCGTAAGTGACGTCACAAGCGGTTTTCGGTTCTCAGTGGTGTATGTTTTTATTTATTATTTGTTGTTGTTAATTAATAAAATGGTTTAAATGTGGTGTGATGTACCGGGTTGTACAAATAAATCGATAAAAAACCCCCGAAAAACAGTTTATAAGTTTGCCGAAAACAAGCGTTGATGCGCGTATGACGTCATCGCGACATTAGCCAATCCGGATCGTTTCAGTGTGTGGCGCGAGAAACAAAAAGCCAAACATATTTTTGTGTTTTGGATATATTAATTGTTATTATTTTTTATTAAAACTCATGTAAATGACATAAAGAACCCTCATTTTATGCAATTAAAGCAAAAAATCCCAAAAAATTGAATACTGTCAAATAGCAATCTGCTGTCTCTAATTAAGCATTTTGTCAATGTGGTCTTCAAAACGAAGTCTAGTAGTCTAAGTATGTAGATGCCCAAATCCCAAATGACTGGTACCTCTTTTAAAACATTACGCTGAACATGATATGAGGAATGAATTATGTTACGTTTTCGGGTAAATTTGATATGGTAACATTTACCACTGTTCAGGTACATCCGCACACCATTGGACAAGGTTGAAAATGTCTGCCTGTAATAGGTTGATGCCAGAATCATTTTGGATTACGCGCTTAAATAGAATTCCAACAAAAATCAACGAAAAGAAACTCTATAATATTTAAATGTCAAAGTTATACTGTCTAACAATACAAAATAGAAATTGAAGTTTAAAAAAGGTTTTTTGACGGGAAAGCTAAGATGAATGTCACGTTCATTTTTCATTGGACTTTTAAATTATTTATAGTGTCGTTTACTAAATAAAGGCACGTGATTTATGTAGTAAAAAGTGCTTTCAGCGAATAATTCATTAAGAACATTGAAATATCGCAGCATAGTGGCCACATCATGACTTTGCATAAAATCTCCCTCTTAGACGACTCACGCGGCCGTTTTTTCACCTGCCGTGGGCGATATCCATTGTCGTGGTGGCCTAGTGGTTAAAATACCAGCCTCTCAAGTATGAGTGTGCGGGTTCGATTCCAGGTCAGGCAAGTACCAATGTAACTTTTCTAAAGTTATATGTACTTTCTAAGTATATCTTGGACACCAATGACTGAAGGTGAAGGAAAACATCTTGAGGAAACCTGGACGAAAGTCTGAAATCGCCAACCCGCATTGAGCAAGCGTGGTGATTACGCTCAATCCTTCTCTATATGGGAGGAGACCTGTGCCCAGCAGTGGGACGATAAAGGTTGATGATGATGGGCGATATCCGCCATTTCTGTGAAATAAATTTTTTAAAGAATTTCTATAACTTCTTACACGTGTTATGAGCATAATTGTGGTATCTATCCACAGGGGCCATTGATCAAGAGTTGAAATAGTATTTACTCTAAAGAAAAGAGGTGTAAAGAGTCTTATATATTTAAGAATCATATTCAACATCAAATTCGTAGAATTGTTGTGTTTTTGTCGGTGATGCCATGAATGGATGTGAGGATGCGTGCACAAGTGAAGGTATGATTGAGTATTGATTGACATTGACATACCTAGTAGATTAGGAGTTTGAAGGGGATGATGGCATAGCTAGAGAAATTGCGTCTGCTATTGTAGATATTCTGTAATTAACTTTTTAGTCTTAATTTTTGTACTGGATACATATATTTAAAACTAGCTTTCCGCCCGTGGCTACGCCCGCGTGGAGTTCGGTTATATCGCGCTTTTTAGATTTCCCTCGGGAACATCAAATTTTTTCGGGATAAAAGATCGCCTATGTTCTTTCTTAGGGTCTAAAGATTGTCTGTGCCAAATTTCATCAAAAGAGGGTTGAGAGGTTTAAGCGGGAAAGCGTAACAGACAGACAGACAGAGTTACTTTCGCATTTATAATATTAGTATGGATATGGAGCTAGTGATTGCAAAAATAGTAAATCTTCATCCTCAACTTCTTTTTCTTTCTTCCTTCTACAATTTGGATCATTCGACGCTGATATTTCTTGGCGTTTTCTTTTTTGGGATCCAGTTTGTAATCCACTATCCAAAGTTTCACTTGACAAAGCACTCGTGCTCTGCGTAATTGTACTGCGTCATCAGAGGATACAACAGCCTCGGATCTATTAGACATTGCAGTAGAATTCTCTTCATCAGGCAACTGAAGATTCTGCTCTGATCTTGAAGTGAATCGTAGGCTGGTATCACTATCATTATTTCCAGTTTCTTTATAAACACTCTTCGGTTAGTTGAGGCATTAAAACTAGGGTTGTAACGGAGGCTTGTTAGCGGAGGCGGATGCGGAAGCGACGAGTCTCACCTCCGCGGCTGCGGAGGTTAACGGAGGCGGAGGCGGAGGTGAAAGTACATATAGAAAAAATTGATATTTATGGTTAATTAAAACAATCTTTTTATTTTAAACTAGCTTTCCGCCCGCGGCTTCGCCCGCGTGAAGTTCGGTTATATCGCGCTTTTTAGATTTCCCTCGGGAACATCAAACTTTTCCGGGATAAAAGGTAGCCTATGTTCTTTCTCAGGGTCTAAAGATTGTCTGTGCCAAATTTCATCAAAATCGGTTGAGAGGTTTAAGCGGGAAAGCGTAACAGACAGACAGACAGACAGTTACTTTCGCATTTATAATATTAGTATGGATTTCTTGCTTTAACCGAATGCATCAACGGGTGAGACTTTTTTGTTTAAAGATGTACGGTGTATGGTACCAGGGTAGCACAAAAGTGTAGGAGAAGTCGAAACAATGAAGCTCATTAATAATTATTAATCTAATATTACATGGATGAAGTTTTATTTTGCCTACTTTGAGGAGGTGCAAGGTACCAGGGTAGCACAAAAATGTAGGAGAAGCCGAAACAATGAAGTTCATTCATTAATGATAAACGCACAGGATATTGTAATCGTTTGAACTCAAATGGCATATCAATTGGGATCATAGGGATACTCCGTAACATACAAACTTCTCCTTTTGATATACCAGTTGAAATCGTAGATTCAATTAAATTTCGCAATAAGTTTTTCACTGTCAATCTGGTGCCATTACACAGTTTTGTTTGTTTAAAAAAATACAAAGAAATTATCATTGAATTTTATATATATAGAAGATGAGATGATGATCCACCGTTCATTGAATTCATTTGTGAAAACGTGATAAATGAAGAACCGCTCGGCGGATTTTATTCAAACTTCACACAAACCATCTACTAATTAGTCACAACAAAGCCTAAAAATTTGGTTTGGATAGGTGAGTCCGTTCCTGAGTTATAAAATTACAAAGAAAGTGGCAGCTGACCCGGCGAACTTTGTTCCGCCTTGAAGGCAATATCACATGATCCAATTTTTTACTTTTTAATTAGGGTAACACAAAAGTGTAGGAGAAGTCGAAACAATGAAGCTCATCATTTCGGTTGAGCGTAATCACCACGCTTGCTCAATGCGGGTTGGCGATTTCAGACGTAAATTCCACGTTTCCTGATGTTTTCCTTCACCTTCAAAAACAATCTCAGAGGTCATTGATGGGACATTATGATATTACTGGCCAAAAGGAAACTAAAATAAAAGTTTTATCAATAAAGTTCCGCCTTAAAGGCAATATGGCATGGTCTTATTTACTACTTTTTAAATTAGGATAATCTATATATATTAAAGAAAGTCGAGTTAATTACACTATTTATAACTCAAGAACGCCTGAACCCTTTTGGCTGAAAATTGGTAGGGAGGTAGCTAAGGACTGGGAGAAGGACATAGGATATCCTTTTTACCCCGTTCCCGTCGTTTCTGTGTGAATGAATGAACTTCATTGTTTCGCCTTCTCCTACACTTTTGTGCGACCCTGGTACCTTGCAACTCCTCAAAGTAGGCAAAATAAAACTTCATCCATGTAATATTAGATAGATAGATAGTAATGATGAATGAGCTTCATTGTTTCGACTTAACTCAAGAACGCCTGAACCCTTTTGGCTGAAAATTGGTAGGGAGGTAGCTAAGGACTGGGAGAAGGACATAGGATATCCTTTTTACCCCGTTCCCGTCGTTTCTGTGTGAATGAATGAACTTCATTGTTTCGCCTTCTCCTACACTTTTGTGCGACCCTGGTACCTTGCAACTCCTCAAAGTAGGCAAAATAGAACTTCATCCATGTAATATTTATTAGATTATTAATGATGAATGGAGCTTCATTGTTTCGACTTCTACACTTTTGTGCGACCCTGGTACCTTGCAACTCCTCAAAGTAGGCAAAATGAAACTTTATTCATGTAATATTAGATTAATAATGATGATGAATGAGGCTTCATTGTTTCGACTTCTCCTACACTTTTCTGCGACCCTGGTACCTTGCAACTCCGAGCTTCATTGTTTCGACTTCTCCTACACTTTTGTGCTACCTTGGTTAACAGATTAACAACTGAAGTTAGCTAAAATTGAGTTTCTCGAAGCCGACCACTATTTATGTACTATATGTATTGTGAGACTATGCAATTTTGTCGCGTTCGCGATTCACTTTCACTTTTGTTGAGTTTCAGAACGCGATATTAGATCCTCTAACGCGCTCGCGAATTTGAACTTTATGCAGCGGTAATAACTTACAAATTGACTCTCCATTTTATTTAGAAAACGTTTGTATGGGAAATAGAAAAATGCTGTTTTGAGGATTTTCCCGGCAGTTATTTGAATTTTTTCACCTTTTAAACCTTCCCTAGACCTCCACGAATAATTCAAGACCAAGATAAGATAAATCTGTTCAGCCGTTCTCGAGTTTTAGCGAGACTAACGAACAGCAATTCATTTTTATATATATAGATACGTACATTAATAGTAGTATACTTGGTAAAAAATATTACCTTCTTGTAATGAAAATTAAGGAGAAACAAATTGTGTTTGCCGCATTCCCGCCTCGCACTAGTTGATTCTTGACCATTTCGCGCTCAAACGCGGCCAGACGGTTATCGAGCGTCGCAGCTTGCGCGTTATTTATTTTATAAATACATAATAAACCTCCGTTATAACTCCGCAAAAAATGTGCGGAGGCGGAGGCGGAAGCGAAGATACGATTTCTTGCGGAACTTCCGCAGTAACGGAAGCGGAGGCGAAGCTCCGTTACAACCCTAATTAAAACATCCATTAAAAACAACATATGTTGGTAATAAGTCCAATTTCCTGAGTAATACTGTACATCTGGGCTTCCTGGATCTCCAAAGCGAGGCTTACGGACTTTCTTCAATGCTTTTAGAAAAACGTCCTTTAAGTCATCATCATCATCATCCCAGCGTTAATCCCAGTCGCATCCGAAGCCTTTATCTGCTTTGGAGTCTGGGGTCCGCTTTACCAGTCCAACTGCTAATATGGCTACACTTCGACATTTTCCGTGAAGCGACTGCCGTCTGACCTTCACAACCCGAAGGCGACATCGAAGCATTGCAGTTAACCAATTGTTGGACTTTTGAGGGCTCCAACAACCCGTAACGACTGCCACTAGATGTTCGTACGAACGGCTTAACGTGCTTTCCGAGGCACGACCAGACCAGTGCAAATATTCATATTCATGCATACAAATACTTGCACTGTGCGGGGATCGAAACTGCGCCACCTTGCGCAGCGGCCGCGTCCGCTACCGTTACGCCACGGAGGCTGTCTTAAAAACGTCCTTTAAGTGTCGCCACCTAATTTTAACATCCTTTTCTGTAATGAGTAACAACAAATTTTAATTCAACGTGTTATTATTTACAGGTACTTAAAAACAGGAACACCTTTTCGTAAATTAGCAATGCCACCAGCAGTATCGCATTTCAAAAACCGCAATAGCAAGTATCGTGATTTAACGAAATACACATGAAACTTCCAAGTATCGAAGATTTTATGGAAATAACGAATTCATTTTCGAATAAAAATAGACTCCCACGGTGCGGTGGGTATCTGGACTGAAAACACATTCGTGTCGTAAACCCACAACTCTCTGGAAGCATATATGTCAACTACAAAAATATTACTCAATTTTTTTATTAGCGGTCTCCGATGCAGACAACACGGTTCGCATCATTGTAGAAAGATCATGATGGAGGCGTTCTCCAGCAATTTTTTTCAAGAACTTAAGAGGGGATTCTAGTGCCGAGGAATTTGGAAAATAGGTATTTGAAAAAACTATTGCCGTCGCGCTGCTTCCAACCTCTCCCGGTAAAGTGCGAAAAGCTGTGAGCTGCAACTGCCAGCTCAAGCTGATTTAACCTACAAAAACGCTGACCAAAAGACTCAAACAAAGGTCTTTTTCAAAACACGACAGATCTGAATTAGTTTTAGATCAAAATTTAGAGGAAAATTATCCTACCTATGCTTCTATTATTTTCTTTTTTGTCAAAAACTTATCACGTTTGTCTAATAGTCATCTGAACATCACGATAAAAATGGGTTATTTTTCGCGAGTTTGAAGTTTCCTATTTCTTTTATTAAGTTTCCGAGAAAATCAAATAATAGGGGCATGTATAATGACGGTGTAAAATTGTAGAAAAAACATAATTGCTCTAAAAGTACTATCCACGAAGAAAACAGCGGAATACGTTTGTATAGAGAAAGCACTACTAGAGTTCCCTCTTAACAGTGGAAATATTCAAGTACCACCTGAGGTACGATTACCGAATAGTGATATTGTGCCTCCAAATGTACTTTTAAGGGACGAGGCTTTTCCTTTGAAAACTAGATTGTTTTTTTTTTTTATTTTTGTTCATAATGAGACCTTATCCAAGAACGCAAGCAACAGGAAATGCAGATAAATCAAGATTTATTTTCACATTGTCTACTACAAGGGTCGCTATAGAATGACTTACGTTAAGACGCGTTTGCTTGCTAATTGGTGTCAGGTGTTAAATTTTTTTAGTTACTTTTTATAGGAATAATGTTGATTTATAGTACTTAAATAAAAATTTGTGTAAACTTACCATTTTGAATTTTTTCATTTATTTTACCTCTCTAACTCGAAATTGATAAGAATGAATCTCAGCCTCTTTATATCGAATAAAAATCCGTCTAAGTCGAAAACTCTATACATCGAATTTTTTGGCGTCTCCCTTTATATTCAACTTATAAGAGGTTCTACTGTTGTATAACATGGGGCCTCGCCCTTGCCGTGCTTTAAAGCTATATAGAATAGCGTAGTTTGGAAGCACCTTTTTACGCTTCAAATTGTATACTAAGTAGATATATAGACAAGGTATGTGTGTGCGTGCGTGTGTGTGCGTGCGTGCTTGCATGCGTGTGTGTGTGTGTGTGTGTGTAGTATAGATTATACAATTATGGTTGTGATTAAAACTACTCTCGGTGGTAGGCCATAATATCGGCTGCCGGCAGAAGTTACCACCCACCTGACAGTCTTGCCGCCAAGCGATTCGTTGTATTCCGGCATGACGTCTGGTGAAGCCGTACGGAGGACGGCTCTGAGCAGTTGTGTTGCGATGTGTGCCGGGTACGATGCACCAAATGTTGTGTCAAGAGTTTGGTCGTGGAAGGTCTCCAGATCAATCTCTCTCTGGCGCAGCATCATTGGTCATGTTGTTGGGTTGAACATTGCATCACCTTTGCTCAACTGCCGTCTTACTTCCTATTCACTAAGTTTTTTCAATGAATAGCCTTAATAAACTAGCGCGTTTTACCACCAACGATTGCATCACTGCTTACCATCAGGCGGGAATGCAGTCAAGAACTAGTTTATAACTATCCATACTAATATTATAAATGCGAAAGTAACTCTGTCTGTCTGTCTGTTACGCTTTCCCGCTTAAACGTCTCAACCGATTTTGATGAAATTTGGCACAGACAATCTTTAGACCCTGAGAAAGAACATAGGCTACCTTTTATCCCGGAAAATTTTGATATTTCCCAGGGAAATCTAAAACGCGCGATATAACCGAACTCCACGCGGGCAAAGCCGCGGGCGAAAAGCTAGTTAAATAAATAAAACGTAAAAAAGATCAAATTACTTTCTCCTTACTAGTTTTGTTTACGTTCCTCACAATCACAAAAAACATTCCAAACAACAGGATGTAAACGTACTTGGTCAATTAAATTTTAATCGAATGTCATCTTGTATGTAACAGAATAGTCAAACACTTTACACAAAAAATGAATATACAAAATGGCGTCCGGCCGCAAGCGAGCCGAGTGCTGTGTGTCACTTTTGTTGGCGCTTGCCCCCTCGTCCCGCGCCACTCGCGCGTCGACGCATCGATGGCTTTGATTACATGATCGCACGCTCACACACGTACGATCGTTATTAAGCATTTCATATGCTCGCACCATTAGTTGCGAGGTTCAAATAGGAAACTCTGATGAAAGGGGAATGCCAAGTCGCCATAGTAATTTAGGCCCACTGTGCGCACAAATTTAAAATAATGATAATAATAGGGGGCAATTGTAATAATTAATTAGTAAAAGAAATTCTTTACAAAAACCTTAGCATTTCGAAGTTATTTAAGATTCTTATATTCCATCAATACTGTTTATGTCAATACACTCGGAGTCAAATAATACAAAATTCATTGTAGTTTCACATCTTTATTCATTTTATTCATCATCATATATCACTAAAAATTGTGCCGGTGGAAAAATATTATTCTGATGCCATGCCCATCCTAAGTACCATACTGTCATAACATGGGCACATCATCCTACAGTGCGGCGGCCGACAATACAGTTACAGTAGTACTGCTGTATTGCTGCGTGGCCTGTGTTAGCAGTGCTGACTAAAACATACACAAAGTATACTTTGCGACTAACATAATAGCTAGCGATTCTGACCCAGTGAACAGTTATGTCCAAATATTTTGCCATTCAAGGTGCTATTTCGAGCATTAGTGTACACTTCAATAATAATATATTTAAATAGTATAATATAATTAAATAGGCTGCAAGTGCAAATGTTCCTCTATGCTTGCCTGATAATCTCGGTACTTCTGCAGGAATTTTCTCAAATTGCTGTTTGGAAAATCCTAAATAATAATGAACAATATGATCTGCCATAGTCTGAATGTTGTCAAGATCTAAATGCATTATCATATTATCTTTCAGTAAAGAGAGTAGTTCTTCCATTTGTTCAGAGCTAATTGTTCTAATAGGATTCAATATTGAATGCAACAATAAATACATAAATACCGGTCAAGTGATATGAGCAGATTCTACAATCTGAAGGTACATAGTAATTATATATAATCGCAAAGTAAACTTACGCGTAGTGATACTGGGAATAAAAGTCTTTCAACACCATTACAATCAGGGAAAAAACAATGCCGTTGTGTACTTGGGGCCCGTATATAATTTAGCAGTATTATTTTATCACTGGTATGTATATCTGCATTTCTTTCTTCTGCTTGGGTAGAAGTCACAGTGCATGCCTCAGATTCTATAGAAGGACTATGTCTTGTTGCTTCAGGTTCACATTCTAAAGCAGAAAGTGATGCTGCTCTGTCAATCCTTTGCCAACATGTATGATAGAGAAGTGTTGTTCTTGTTAACTGCAACAAAAGTAAACAGCTGGTGTAAAGATATACCAAATTATTTTGTGTTTTTAGTTAGACATAATCATACAAAATATTCAATGCCTTCAGATTTAGTGTATCTAGTAGTCACTTATTTATTTGGATTCTAACCAAAAGATAAACATAACAAAAGAAAATTACGTGGCGCTATCTGTTGGACAACCTTAGTTCTAATAGCAGCTGCACATGTTGTGTTTGTATTAAATGTATGTGATCGTTTCCTTAAAAGTGATGTGCATATCCAATGGAAATGTGCTCGATGATTGTATAAGACATTGAACTTTAGCGATTTCCAAAGTATATCTTCGCATTCTGAATATAATCAAACCGTAGTTTACACAACGTAGGTTATGTTCAAAGAGTATAGTAAGTATAAAGATAAAGAGTGACAACTCTGTGGTAAAATTTGCATGTATGGAAAGTGCTGCCCCCTTACATTTGGCGGGTGAACAACTACTAGTGAGTGATATACGTAGCTATATACGCATATGTAGCTATGTATACTATAGCTACATACCTATGCATATTGTAGCTATGTATATTATTGTTACGTACCTATGCGTACGTAGCTATGTATATTAAAGGTCTAGGTTTTCAGATGATTAAAAAAAGTATTCAGTAATTCATTTATTTTATGAGTGGAAACTTCACAGCTGACACACACAGAACTATTATTACAAATTAGCCGAAAGTGTCACAAATTAACAGTTTAGGGTTGAAACTTTGTATGGATTACTTATAAGTATATTATTTTGTAACAACACATAACCATGGTAATTTATCCATCTGCATCCTGTCGTCATGAAGAGACACCACAATTTTGGCAATAACACGTGCACTTGTTACATTAATTCAACACAAGTCTAAATAAAATAAAATTGTTTGATTCTCTATCCGCCATCTTACTTCTTTCATGAAAATTAAAATTAAAAAATATGGCATTGTCATTGACCTTTATTTTACCCTAGGGACAAGATGGCTGCCAAGTTGTTCACTCGCCAGAGTTCTGGTGTCGCTGTCGACTGTAAAAATTGATGAAGTGTTAAGTGTGCCCCCCCTGGTTATGTTTTTCGCCGGCTGACAGTGACAAGTAAGACTTTGACATAACAAAAGCAAATTGCCATAAAATGTATTTATATATTTTTCGAAAAGGTTGATTTATCTAAATACATATTTCTTTATTAATAGTAAGTAATTGGAATAATAATTATTATTAAAGAAGATTTTAGGGAATTAATGAATGTTTGCTTACAAGAAAATGAACGGTTATTAATAATAAACGAAAACTGATTATTCGGTTTAATACCCGCCAACATTTTTTTGTAAAGGCAACATTTTGAGCTCAAGTTTTATTCAAGTCAGTTCAAGTTCCATTAGTTTAGTCGTTTTAATGCTTAATATTTTTGATAAAATGTTGCTGTATTGCTTAGACTAATGAGTACGTGGAAGATATTTGAAAAATATCAATATATTTTTTTTTGTAAAACCAAATCCCTGTGCACGTCTGGGCCTAAACCTGGCATTCCCCTTTGTATGTTTGAAACTTTGAACTCATTGCACGACGAGAACGCATCGTGTCATCGTGCGATCGTGCGCCGGCGGGGGAGAGGTAGCTCAGGCTGCGCTAGTTTCCCACTCCCCCGCCACTATGGCGATGCCGGAATGCCGCTGTGGGTTTAGTGGGTATTCCCGGCTTCAGCTGGGCGAGTCCCACACACGCCCTTCGGGGTACGGTGCGTAAAGGCATTTCCACAGCGTCAAAAAAAAAGGGGGGGCTGGCGTTACCTAACGGGCCAAAGGTGAAACGTAAATGATTATTAGGGCATTTTGGACTCCTATCGATATGACTGTTAAGTTTTTTGTTTATTAGGTTAGATGAAAAAGGAGAGATATTTGTGAGCAATGGGATGCGTCCCATTGCTGCGCAAAGGCCTCTTCTTTTATTACCATCTTAATTTAATTCAATGTATTTAGTTCAGATAATAATAAATGTAGTTAATTTAAATTAAAAATAATCACGTACAATAATAGTCAAGATACGCCATTGTCCAATGTTCCATAAAGAGACCGTCTGAATCCTAACCTCTCAGCAATGAGATGAAGGTTGCTGTCGCCCAACTGTCAGAGACGCAGCCAAATTCAAGAATTTTTTTTTATAAATTTTTACCACTTGTACTATCTGGATGTCCTTACAGAGACGACCATGGTTGGGAAACCAAAACAGGAAAAACGAAGGGCAAGAGATAAAGATACAATAACAGCCGAGCAAACTACAAATGACAAATCAGACGCCAAAGTTATCCGGGCGACACAGAAGTGGACGTCCAAGCCTGGCACATATTTCAAAGAGCCTTATACATGTAATGGGAGTAGTTCCAATAATGACAAAGAGTATAAGTGTGATGTTTGTCAGCATATTTTTTCTGTTAAGGGTAATTTAACAAAGCATATGCGTATACACAGTGGTGAGAAACGTTATAAGTGTGATTTATGTCACCGTAATTTTAGTGAACGTAGTAATTTAACAAATCATATGCGTATACACACTGGTGAGAAACCTTATGAGTGTGATTTTTGTCAACGTAAATTTAGGCGAAGGAGTCATTTAACACATCATATCCGTACACACAGTGGTGAAAAACCTTATGAGTGTGTTTTATGTCAACGGCATTTTAGTCTTAACAGTAATTTAACAGCGCATATGCGTACGCACACTGGTCAGGAACTTCATAAGTGTGATTTATGTCAACGTAATTTTAGTCTACTTGGTAATTTAACAAAACATATGCGTACACACACTGGCGAAAAACCTTACGAGTGTGATTTTTGTCAACGTAAATTTAGGCGAAGGAGTCATTTAACACACCATATCCGAACACACACTGGTGAAAAACCTTATGAGTGTGATTTTTGTCGACGTAAATTTAGTCGAAGGAGTTATTTAACACATCATATCCGTACACACAGTGGTGAAAAACATTATAAGTGTGTTTTATGTCAACGGCATTTTAGTCGTAATAGTAATTTAACAGTCCATATGCGTACCCACACTGGTCAGGAATTTCATAAGTGTGATTTGTGTCAACGTAATTTTAATCGACTTGGTAATTTGACAAAACATATGCGTACACACACTGGCGAAAAACCTTATGAGTGTGATATTTGTGAACGTAAGTTTAGTCAAAAGAGTCATTTAACACGGCATATACGTATACACACTGTCAAATTTTTAGTTTGATTACACGATTTTTTGGGCAATTACCTACACCGTACTTTTTATCAGTATCTACTACGTGGTTTGTTTACAAGTTAGAGATGGGTCCTCGTTTATACTTCGTTAAGTAATTAGGGGAGTTCAATATGTTCTGCGAAATTTCCAATTTGGGGGCAGCTGCCTCCCCCTGCTCCGACCTGCCCCCACCTGGATACGCCCATAATTGTCGGTGTGTTTTACAAACATTCACACACTGGTGAAAAACCTTAAAAAACGTCATTTGTCAGCGCAGTTATAGTTCAGGCGGGATTGCGGTCAAGCGCTAGTTTATAATTTATAAAAAAAGGCAAGTACAGCCCGTCTACAAAGTCGTGGAAAAAATGAGGGCGTTGCGGTCGTGCATATAGCAACCCTGTTAGTGTGACTGAATTCATTTTGATACTAGCTCATTATTTTGTATTATAGTCTGTCTATAAAGTGTCTATAAAAACACAAGCAACAGAAAATGCAGATAAATCAAGTTTTAATTTCAAATTGTCTACTACAAGAATCGATATAGAATGCACCTTTGGAATGGCTGCTAGTAAATTTAGAATTTTTTCAAAAAGCATTGATACATCTGTTGATAATTCGATTAAAATTGTAAAGGCAATCTGTCTGTTGCACAATATTATAATGCGCTTTGAATTCATTTATTTCTAAAGATTACAAATCACTTTACAGAAATATATACTTAATATGACTAAATTAGGTACATTTTAGTAGTCCAGGAGTAGCACAAGCTTAAAATGTTAACATTTTGGTAATAATATTTATAGTAAGAAGGCAGTTTCTATAAGTTTTGTTATGTCGCGCTCGCTGTACGATGAAGTAGGTAACTTTGTAATTCTAAATCTAAGGGCACGTTTACACTAAGAGCAAATAAATGTTTTTAGTTATTTAAATTAATTATTTGACGACTTTTTAAGATGTGGCATTTTAGTAATTTTTTGAATAATAATAAAGATTGTGTATCTTTAATATCTTTTGGTAGTGAGTTATAAAGTTTTGCTCCCTCATGTATAACTGTTTTTTTTCCATAGTTAGTTCTAGTACTAGGAATGTGTAAGTCTTGTGCTCGTCTCAGAAGACGTTTTCGCACCTGTATATTTTTTGTGAGTGTGATTTGTGTGTGTAAGTCTCTGGAAAGAATTTTACGAACTAAAATACATGTATTATAGAAATATATGCCAGAAATTTTGAAGAGCTTTGTTTCTTTGTAAATTTTGTATGTGTTGTTTGTATGTATAATACACAGAGATAAGAGAGAACCAGACTTATCTGTAACAAATAATCTATTAAAAAACAATTTTGGAAGACTTCCACGTAATAAAGTTAATAATCGTGCTACAATAACAGCAATTAACGCTAGAGAACTTTTCACCACTTATTTCCTTAATAGAAATGTTTCCTAATTAACAGTTAATTTACGTCAGTAGGGCTTAGTATGTATAGTGGGGCTCCTCATGGTTGAATTTACCCCATCCCCACTATGGGAAAATAAAATAATAAAAATCGTAAAAAAAAAATATTAACGATTCAAACCCTCATTTCTTCATTACTCGAAATCTCAGCCCTCTATTTGTCGAAATAATAGTGATTATCTCTAAGCCATTTTGGTACACATTTTCCCTCCATAACTTGAAAAATTAAATTTTACCGCTGTATCTCGAACATAGCAATGTTTTATTTTACAACTCGATTATTTGAGAGTTTGAGACTCATCACCTCTGTAGTTCGAATAAAAATAATTTACTTACCTACTTTAAGAATTCGCCGACAGTGTAAGTAAACCATTGTTTCGTAGAAAGCATTTTAAGAGTACCTATACAATGAATGGAATTACCACGAATTTATGACTTACGTTAAGACGTGTTTGCTTGCTTGGTGTCAGGTGTCTAATTTTATTAGTTTTTTTTTTTTGTACAAATAATGTTGATTTATAGTACTTAATAAACTTTTTTGTCAACTCTGGATTTTGAATTTTTTCATTTATTTTACCTCTCTAACTCAAAATTGATAAGAATTAATCTCAACCTCTTTATGTCGAATAAAATCCGTCTAAGTCGAAAACTCTATATATAGAATTTTTTGGCGTCTCCCTTTATATTCAACTTATAAGAGGTTCTACTGTTGTATAACATGGGGCCTCGCCCATGCCGTGCTATTAAGCTATATAGTATAGCGTAGTTTGGAAGCACCTTTTTACAATTCAAATTTTATCTAACTATACTAAGTAGATATATAGACAAGGTCTGTATGTGCGAGAGCGCGTGCGTGCGGGCGTGGGTGCGTGCGTGCGTGCGTGCGGGCGTGCGTGTGCATGCGTGTGTTAGGATAGCAGAGTGTGGGGGTAATTAAATAATATTAAAGCAAACATTATAGGAGAAACATTATGTACATAGTTACTTATAACATTACACACTGGACATATTTAGAATCATCAGCAATATAAATTACATAAGACCAGGCACATAAGAATTATGTGCCTATAACGAATATTCAGAATACTTAACTGGTAGTGTGCTCGGTCCGACGGCTCGATGGAGACTGTCTACTAAGGGACGAGTCACCGTATTTATAGGAAAATGCCACTCTCAGAGTACCATCGAGCCGTTTTTATAATTTTATAAAAGTTTTCTACCCTCGGAATCAACTAAACTTAAGCAATCCACAATACAATACTTTTATTAGAATTATGACTCGTTATATATATATATAACACGGCCATTCTGATAATTACTTCGTTCTCGAAGTAAACTTTTCGATTAACATAATAAATAGCGCAAATAGTTTTGACACTACAGAAATGACAAGAAACTCCCTGGAAATGGTATCAACGTATTTCATCAATAAGTTTCTTATTAACAATAACGTAACAGTTCAAGGGAACTCAAAATTATAGTAACATATCTAATAACAATCGCTAGGATAAAATATAACACATTGTACCACAACATCATATTAAAGTACATCCTATGTGTTAAATCCATTTGAAAACACTTTAAGGTAATTTATCAATATAACAATTGTTCATTTGCAATGCTTAAATAACCAACATTTCATAATTTATAGGTGATTTTTATAATTTAAGCCTCGTCTTATGAAATCACAATATCTAGTCAAATCAGGTACTTCTAGCAGCAAATATGGCATATGCCATTACCCAATACACATTGTAGATAACACATTATAACTACTTTATAAATCTATAATATCCTTCATATATAACACTGCCATACTGACATGTACTTCGTTCTCGAAGTACCTGCAAATATGTCTACAGTCTCACAAAAAATAACGTTTGACATACAATAATATGAAATTCAAACAAGTTCCAGTGTTGTCAACCTGTCGATATTATTCAAATCTACTATTTAACAAACATTCTCTGTTAGATTAACAAATATCTAACAATTAAAATAAGTCATCGCTCGGTCAATTCTGACAATATCATTAAAACTTTCCAAACATTTTCTGTTAACGTATTAATAAATATGTTACGGGTAATTCAAACCATCGCTCAGTCTCAATATTAAAACTATTCGACAAGGATTTTCTGTTAACATGGTTTCGGTCATCTCATGGTGATTTTAGTAAGTATTGCTATGCTTCAAGTTTATTTATTATCTATTAACTCTGAACGTAATCATACTTACTGAACAAGTGCTATCCATTCACCTAAGCTTTTGTTATTTTAGGTTTCCGGATAAAAATAATGTAGCACTAGAAAAGGATTTGTGTTGCAATTGACATCACAGTCCATCAAAAAGTCCAGACATTATCTTGGTTATATTATGACTTGGGCAAACACTTTATATTCTTCATATAAATAGCAGTCGACTCATGGATTACTAGATCATAATAATTATTGATTTGTATATTAAAAGAATTATATGAATAAATAACTTGTTAATATTACAACTGGTAATAATTTTTCTGCATCCTAATTTTTTGTCTCAAACCACCAAAATACGAAAAAATGTCGTCGCAATAAGTTCTTTGAATATTATCGATAATTTTATATCGAAATAACCAAGATCCCTACCACAGTTTTTATGTTTCTACTTAGCGTCACCCTGCATATGTAGTAGCGAATATAATGCTAAAATAGGTGTTGCTGTTTGTAGCAGACAAGATTCACTTATTACCCGATATTTATTGTTTTTTTTTTTTTTACCGATATTTACCCGATTTAGTCTATACTAGGGGTATTAAATCGGACTTGGCAACATAGACCACACTGGCCATCTACAGAGCAATAGCTGAATATAATTCATATAAACTTATTTCATTTTTACTATTTGATGTCTCCAATTGTCGATCTAATTTTGCTATATCAGTTTTTCTATGCCATTTTGACATCTACCATATTTCATGGCATCACCCGTCAGGGATACAGCACTTGCCACAGGCACAACAGCCACAGGCACAACAGCCACAGGTACAACAGCCACAGGCACAGCTACAGCCACAGGCACCACGGCCACAGGCACCATGGCCACTGGCACCACGGCCACAGGCACCTCGGCCACAGGCACCTTTTTATTATTATTATTAATTCTGGACACTACTTTGTCAGTCAGCCTATGCGGATAGACCTGGCTCATCAAACAACAGTATCAGTAAAAATAATAATCTGTCTAGTCTGTCAATCAAGTTAACAGTCAAGTCAATCAAGTTATTCAATCAAGTCTATTAAGTATCAGTATTCAGTTACTTCGTCTTATTCAACTTTTATACAAGGTACGGACGACAGCAGGTCAAGCCACCCGAAACTGCCAAATATTCCCAATAAAAGCTTGAGCCTTAAAGCTTTAGCGATGTTGTGTCAGATTGTTTGTGAATTTAATTATTAAGAGACAGATCCATGCAATTAAAGTAACTAACAAATCCCGTGCTATCAGAGAGTAGCTCTGACCAAGCACAAGATAAGTCCAGTTACAATTGCTATGGTACTACCAGAGGGTAGCCCTGGGCACGTACCCGCACCAAAAAGGAGATCGCCGAAATTCGCCCCAGCATGGACAAATAAATGTCCTGCATTATAATTTTACTTTCATTTTTTTATATTATATGCAAATATCCATAGTTAACGGACAAGCGTGGGTTTAAAACGAATAATTAAAAGCCTTGTAACTACTAAACAATTTGTCTGTCATATAAATTGCTGCTTTAGAGATCGATAGTTTAATAATTGTATTTATGAATTAAAAAACACGAAGTTTTATTTAATGTATGCATTTTTTTATTATTATGACTACATTTGTTATCAAAATACATTAAACGCAATCTGTAAATAGCGTAATAATAGTGTTTTTATCGATATTAAACAAAATCGATTCTCAAATCGTTAGTTCAAATAGCGGTATCGATTCTACAGATGCGGAAATGAGTGACATCTCCAATTGTTTTGTTATGTTTGTTACTCGCGATATTTTTTTTTTTTTTGCGGCATGAGTGTCACGCTCATTTTTCATTGGACTTTTAAAATTATTTATAGTGTTGTTTACTAAATAAAATCGCGTGATTTATGTAGTAAAAAGTGCATTCAGTGAATAATTTATAAAGAACAGTGAAATAATGTAGCACAGTGGCCACATCATGTCCTTACTCCAAATTCTTTCTTGTCGGCCTCACGCAGGAAAAGAAAGGAGATAAATTAGTTAAGTTAAGCTAGGATAAGTTAGGATAGAAACTTACTCAAGAAAAAAATTACTAAAGACTAGGCTGTATGGCGTACTATGCCTTTGCCTTTTCCGTTCAGAAGAACGGAAAGAATTAAACCAAAAAAAAAATTGTTACTCGCTTCCTTGCCTTTGTGCAGAGTAGTGAGTGTTCACTTTTGTTACTGGATTACACGAGTAACAGTTGTGAAGGTCAGATGGCAGTCGCTCCATGTAAAACATTGATATTCAGCGGCGTCCGGCCAGACCGGACGCCGACCCCAAAATAATTGGTAAAAGGCTAGACTATAAATTACTTGTATTATTTACACATTTGATGATTACATTCATTTTCTTACTAAACGTAAAAGAAATAATAAATCTATTCAGTTTTCTTTACGATTATATAACCTCAAAATCAAACACATTTTAGTTTGATACTCGGTTCCTAAGCTTGTCCGTGTATCAACAAATACCTGATATGATTACATGAATCATTCCAAACACAACTAGCATTTTCTTATTGCTGTCAATTCTGGGGCATTCAATGTATGGAATTTTAGCAATGTCCTTTGTGTAGTTAGTATTTGCAATAATGTGCGGTAAGGTACCACACAGTATTATACATAACCAAACAAATTATCACAGTTGCAAATTGAAAATACAATCGATACAGATACTGACCCTTAATAAGTTTTCCAAATGTTATTTTTAAGCAATACTGTTTTATATTGTCGTTATTTACTCAATTCAGATAATTCTTTACTTACGAATAACTTCTGGAGGTTCTCACTGTTGGTCGAGGTTCTGGGGCTCTGTATTTTTGAAGTACATACAGGATTATTCCTGTATAGGACACCAGGTACCGGATTATTGCTGCTTATGCAGCGTAGCAGTTCCAACGTCAGAGAAGACGGCCTGATGTCATCATTACGGTGCGAGTGAAGTCAGCGACCCGCTGAACAACGGCTTCCGAAATATCGTCACAAGCTCCAACGGCGGTTATGAAAAAAAAAAAAAATAGTTTTATAAAACCAGAGCCCTGATCCCTACTTCTGATGTTAGGATAGCAGAGTGTGGGGGTAATTAAATAATATTAAAGCAAAACATTATAGGAGAAACATTATGTACATAGTTACTTATAACATTACACACTGGACATATTTAGAATCATCAGCAATATAAATTACATAAGACCAGGCACATAAGAATTATGTGCCTATAACGAATATTCAGAATACTTAACTGGTAGTGTGCTCGGTCCGACGGCTCGATGGAGACTGTCTACTAAGGGACGAGTCACCGTATTTATAGGAAATGCCACTCTCAGAGTACCATCGAGCCGTTTTTATAATTTTATAAAAGTTTTCTACCCTCGGAATCAACTAAACTTAAGCAATCCACAATACAATACTTTTATTAGAATTATGACTCGTTATATATATAACACGTGCGTGAGTTTAGGTGTGTGTAGTATACATTATACAATTATAGTTATGATTAAAACTACTCTCTCGGTGGTATACTATAATATCGGCTGCAGGCAGAAGTTACCACCCACCTGACAGTTTTGCCGCCAAGCGTTTCTTGTGTTCCTGCATGACATCTGGTGAACCGTACGGAGGACGGCTCTGAGCAGTTGTGTTGCGATGTGTGCCGGGTACGATGCACCAAATGTTGTGTCAAGAGTTTGGTCGTGGAGGGTCTCCAGATCAATCTCCCTCTGGCGCAGCATGTTTGGTCATGTTGTTGGGTTGAACATTGCATCACCTTCGCCCCACTGCCGCCTTCCTTCCTATTCACTAAGTTTTTTCAGTGAATACCCTTAATAAACTAGCGCGCTTTACCACCAACGATTGCATCACTGCTTACCATCAGGCGGGATTGCAGTCAAGCACTAGTTTATAATTATTAAATAAATAAAACGTAAAAAAATCAAATTACTTTCTCCTTACTAGTTTTGTTTACGTTCCTCGCAATTATATCCCATGCTCTTTCACTTTTCAACTTGTTTTTATGGTCCTCACTCTGTTTATTCCAAACAACAGGATGTAAACGTACTTGGTCAATTAAATCTTCATCGAATGTCATCTTGTATGTAACAGAATAGTCAAACACTTTACATAAACAATGAATACACAAAATGGCGTCCAGCCGCAAGCGAGCCGAGTGCTGTGTGTCACTTGTGTAGGCGCTTGCCCCTTCGTCCCGCGCCACTCGGGCGTCGACGCATCGATCGCTTTGATTCCATGCTCGCACGCTCACACATCGTACGATCGTTATTAAGCATTTCATATGCTCGCACGATTAGTTGCGAGGTTCAAATAAGAAACTGATGAAATTTGTATGTTTGACACTTTGAACTCATCGCACGACGAGAACGCATCGTCTCATCATGCGATCTTCGCCAATTAGGACGCCGCCTGAGTCTAACCTCTCAGCAATGAGATATAGGTAGTTGTAGCGTATCCGGCGTGTCAGAGACGCAGATCTTTACACACTATCGCTGCGAATCCGTCAACTCTTGCGCCAGTAATATCTTAATCAAGAAATCTGTTCAATTTATATTGAGTAGAGAGAATGTTTTGAGTTCTTTCAAAACTTTGCCAGTGTTCAGATTAAATCAACGTAACGATAACTAAATTGGGTTGTGAAATGAAACAAATAATACTTTTCACTGTTTTGTTTTTTATAGAGCTGGAATCCGAAAATTTTGATAATAGCTGTCTTGATGTAGCAGATATACCACCACATTGTTATGAGTCAGATTTGGAAGATGATGTACCTTTAATTAACTGTAAAATAAAAATGGAAGATGAAGAAGTATCAAAGAAAAAACGAAACACGGAGACCGTAAGTAAGTATTAGCTAGTTATGTAGCTAAGCAAACAGCGCAATGGTTCACCTAATAAGATGTGGCTAGCTTTACCTAACGTACCTAAAGAGTATCACTGAAACTAGTTGTATTAGATTCGCAGGGTATTCCAACACTTATTAGTTTACTTGAAATCTTTAAATCAATAATCCAGTCACTGCAATCTGCACTCATGCACGAAAATAACTCTAAGGTCCGTATTCCAGAAGGAAACTCAAGAATTGATCTCTGTTTGAGCGTTACTTAAAACTAGTTTCAACCAATCAAAAGGCTTCAAACGAGACTTAAGTAGAGCTTGAGTTTTGAGTGACGTTCTGTAATACGGACCTAAGATCAACCGTTACCGCTCCGTAATATAAAACCTACTAAGTTTGACTCGTACGACTGGGTGCTGTGCGCCTGTCTCCCTTTCGGCGTTACTGTAGTTTGTTAGGCTGACGACACGCTGGTCTTGGCGCAGGAAAGGATTATCCGACAATTAGGACTCTGAAGTGGCCCTGCAAGTTCGAGGCCATGTACTTTCATGACTCTCGGGCCGCGGTACCGTCGGATTCTTTTATAACGTTAGAGGACTTCACAACGGCGTCGAGTAGATGAAGTACCTGGGACTCGTCCTCGAAAGCCGGTTGTAATTCGAGCATCACTTCCGACGTTTGGCCTCCAAACTCGAGCGTGCCGGGGCTGCCATGATGAGGCTCTTCCCCAATCTAGGAGTTCCAAACGCCTCTTGCTGGAGCCTTACGAGGAGGGTCGTGTGGTCCCTGACCGCATAACTCCGCATATTTCACGGTTCAAGTAAATTACCGCACATACTCCATCAAAACATGTTGCTCATCTTCGTCTAGTCAACATCCTCCACAGCTGGATGATATGAACGTGGCTTGCGGCAGGAGTTGACTGATTTCTACCAGTCAACTCCTGCCGCAAACCTCGTCACGCAAAAAGCTTTCATACATGGTATGCCTCCTCCGACTTTCGTTGCTTAAAATCTAAATCCAACATGTCAGTTGCAATCTTCCGTTATGTGTGCGGTTTCCACGATTTTCGAGAAGATCCAAGATTTGGGTGCCATTTTCTAATCTTTGAGGGGTGCGAAAACCGAGAGTGAGATCTATTTGAAAATCTACACTGGCTTGGCAAAAACGAAAAATCGATTCAGAGTTGTATCGTGTACATTACGGTCCGCGCAAGGATTAAGGGGGGGCAACTGCCTGGTACGCATGGGGTCTCACGAAATTTGTCTTGCCCACACTAAATTTAGGTCTTGCCGCACCTCTGCTTGATATAGCCCCACAAAAAGTACCTAATCCATCAGAGTTAGATGGGGCGAGCCTAGGGAAAGTACGGTCCAAGTTGTGCCAGACTCGAAGTACCAGATGCGGTGGGGCGCCGTCATGCTGGAACCTGATGGTAGGCAGTTGAGCTAGGGAAGAGTCCTCCATTCGTTCCCATTCTTCATGTTGCTGAGAAATTTTCCATGACATTTTCTAAATCATTCTGTAGGAAGTCTTAAATCGTGTCGTAAATACGGGACCTAAAATGCAGTTGTTTTAAACGTCTGCCCAGATATTCACTGATCATCGCGTCGGATGACCAGTTTGCTGCATCGCATTTGCAGTCGCTGCAAAACTGATTTGTCGATCGCCGCCCGCGCCGGCGGCGATGTTTCAACGTGGCGCACATTGGACGATAGGGCTGCCCATGCAGAAGTCATATGTTTTATTTCGGTAATACCTACTAAGCATTCAAAATATGAAAATCTTAGACGCATAAAGATTAGAAAAAACAGGCTATCTTCCTTTTATCTTCTTGCTGTATCTAAGTATAGTCCTAGTTTTGGAATACATATCATCTAGTTGCGCCTGGTTTCACCCGCGTAAGTTTCGACTCAGCGGGAATATTGGAATAAAAAGTAATCTTACGTATTAATCCAGGTTATCTATACTAATCTATAAAGCTGAAGAGTTTGTTTGTTTGAACGCGCTAATGTCGGGAACCACTCGTCCTATTTAAAAAATTCTTTTTGCGTTGGATAGCCCATTAATCCAGGAAAGCTTTAGGCTATACAACATCACGCTGTGATCAATAGGAGCTGAGCATAAAACCACGCGAACGAAGTCGCTGGCGGCCGGTAGTTAACTATATTTATGCCAAATTTCATAAAATTCCGTTTAGTAGTTTTGGCGTGAAGAAGTAACAAATACACTCACAAACTTTTGCCTTTATAATTTATAACACTATCTTTATAAAATACTGGAATACTGGACACGTGTTTCGGGTTTCGCAAAAACATAAAATAATAACAAAAAATAAGCTTTTTTGATCTCTTTTTTTAGTCAATAAGACTACGAGTTCCTTTAGTTTTTAATAATAAATCAATAAAACTTTTAAAAAATATCAACGTTAAGTTTTATAGTATTATTTTCATTTCAGTACCGAACGAAAATACCATTTTTTTGATACAAAATAATTAAAATAATGGCAAGTAAACAAAAAATATTAAAAACCGAGTCATCATGACCCGGTGTCATCGTCAACGTAATTATTTTCACGTCATTGGCGCCGGGTTAAATAAATAAATACAAGTATGACATTTGCTATTTTAATAATGCGGTTAACACTTTGCACATATGTAGCATACACAGCACATATGTAGTTATAAAAAATTCGTGGTCGATATATATTATATATCCCTACATATTATAAAACAAATTCACTTTTACTTTCCCTATGTCGCTATCTTTAAAACTACGCAACGGATTTTGATAGGGTTTTTTTTTAATAGATAGAGTCATTCTAGAGGAAGGTTTTTATGTATATAACATGCATAATAATAATATAAGAGGAACACTGATAATTTTTGAGGTTTCTAACACATGTCGCCCTTAAAAATGCCTACAAAAAAGTCTGCGACACCATATGTCCACCTACTATAGTTTCTTCATTATGACTACTTTTTTATGTTTGAAAAGTTATTTAAAATGTCACTCGAAATCAGGGCCCACTATTCGTTCGTTATTGTTAATCCTTATCCAAATAAATATACGTTATATCAAAGGTAATTTTAGTAGCAGCAGATCTCTTTTTGAATTATTGGTTGTTTCATTCAAGAGATATTACGATTTATTCAAAACTAAACACTAGAAAAAATCCGCGTGCCGCTCGCACCCCTGCCGGCAGCCTGCTACTTGAGTCTTTCTCTGCCTAAACCGCGGAGTGAGTGGGCCGGAGCGGGGGACCATTATTTCGAACAAACTTGCTACCCCGGTAAGCTTTCATTCTGTTTGAATGTGGTGGAACTGGCTATTCATGGACAATAAGGTCGACGTATCTTGCAGAGTGAGATATTGGCTGATGGGCGGCACAGTAGACAATATTTTTATTGAAGGGCCACTGTTTCTTAAGGAAGGCTTGGGTACCTATATCATTTGTCCACGTGCGAAGCCGGGGCTGGTCGCTAGTATTATATATTTATGAATACTCTTAAGAGTTTTTGTTTGGTTACAGAGCTAGAACCCGGCAGTTTAGACAATAGCTGTCTAGATGTAGTAGATATAGCACCACACTGTTCCGAGTCAGACTTAGAAGATGTTGTACCTTGGGGACTAGCGTTACCTAACGGGCCAAAAGTGAAACGTAAGTGGTTATATGCACTTTGGACTCCTATCGATATGACTGTTAAGTTTTCTTGTTTATTAGGTTAGATGAAAAAGGAGAGGTCTTTGTGAGCAATGGGATGCGTCCCATTGCTGCGCAGAGGCCTCTCCTTTTATTACCGTCGTAATTAAATTCAATATATTTAGTTCAAACAACAATAAATGTATTTAATTTAAATTAAAAATAATCACGTAGAATAATAGTCAAGATACGCCATTGTCCAATGTTCCATAAAGAGACGGTCTGAATCCCAATCTCTCAGCAATGAGATGAAGGTAGCTGTCGCCCACTTGTCAGAGACGCAGCCAAATTCAGGAGTTTTTTTTATTTATTTTTACCTTTTGTACTTTCTGGATGTCCTTACAGAGGTAACCGTGGTTATGAAACCAAAACAGGAAAGACGAAGTGCAGGAGAAAAAGATACAATAACAGCCGAGCAAACTACAAATGACAAATCAGACGCCAAAGTTATCCGAACGACACAGAAATGGACGTCCAAGCCTGGCACATATTTCAAAGAGCCTAGATGTAAAAGGAGTAGTTCCAATAAAGACAAAGGGTATAAGTGTGATGTTTGTCAGCGTATTTTTTCTGTTAAGGGTAATTTAACAAAGCATATGCGTATACATAGTGGTGAGAAACGTTATAAGTGTGATTTATGTCACCGTAATTTTAGTGAACGTTGTAATTTAACAAATCATATGCGTATACACACTGGTGAGAAACCTTATGAGTGTGATTATTGTCAGCGTAATTTTATTGATAAGAGTAAGTTAACAGTTCACATTCGTATACACACTGGAGAAAAACCTTATGAGTGTTATATATGCCAACGTAATTTTGGTTATAAGAGTAAATTAAGAGTGCATATGCTTACACACACTGGTGAGAAACCTCATAAGTGTAATTTTTGCCAGCGTTCTTTTAATCGAAACAGCCATTTAACACGGCATATGCTCACACACACTGGTGAGAAACCTTATGAGTGTGATTATTGTCAGCGTAATTTTATTGATAAGAGTAAGTTAACAGGTCACATTCGTGTTCACACAGGAGAAAAACCTTATGAGTGTAATATATGTAAACGTGATTTTGGTCGTAGGAATACTTTAACAGTGCATATGCGTACACACACTGGTGAGAAACCTCATAAATGTTATGTATGTCATCGAAATTTCCTAGGTAAGGGTAATTTAACAAATCACATGCGTACACACACTAGTGAGAAACCTCATAAATGTTATGTATGTCATCGAAATTTCCTAGGTAAGGGTAATTTAAAAAATCATATGCGCATACACACTGGTGAGAAACCTTATGAGTGTGATTTTTGTCAACGTAATTTTAATCAAAGGAGTCATTTAATAAACCATATCCGTACACACAGTGGTGAAAAACCTTATGAGTGTGTTTTATGTCAACGACATTTTAGTCGTAACAGTAATTTAACAGCCCATATGCGTACGCACACTGGTCAGAAACTTCATAAGTGTGATTTATGTCAACGTAATTTTAGTGAACTTGGTAATTTAACAAAACATATGCGTACACACACTGGCGAGAAACCTTATGAGTGTGATTTTTGTCAACGTAAGTTTGGTCTAAAGGGTAATTTAACACGGCATAAACGTACACACACTGGTGAAAAACCTTATGGGTGTGTAAAACACACGATGTCAACGGTATTTTAATCATAAGAGTATTTTAACACAGCATATGCGTAGGCACATTTGTGAGAAACCTTATAAGTGTAATGTTTGCAAGTGTAGTTTTAGTCGCTATGGTGATTTATCAATGCATATGTGTGCACACACTAGTGAGAAACTTTAGGAGTGTGATCAATGTAAACGTAAGTTTAGTCAAAAGAGTAATTTAATAATGCACATGCGTGGCCCTATGAGTGTGATGTATATCAACCTAATTTCATTCAAAAAAAAACTTTAGTCATGGGCGTACCCAGCTTCTGGCCCTTGGGAAGTCAGGCCTAGGGGCTGACAAGTTTGTTCTGGTGGGCAAGTCATATGTTTAGTTTGATCGCACGGTTTTTTGGCAATTACACCGTACTTTTTGTCAATATCTACTACATGGTTTATTTAAAAGTTACAGATAAGTCCTTTGTTTAGTAATTAGGGGAGTTCAACATGGTCTGCGAAATTTTCATGGGGGGCAGCTGCCTCCTCTGCCCCGACCTTCTCCCACCTGGGTACGCCCATGACTGCGGGTGTGTTTTACAAACATTCACACAATGGTGAAAAACCATATAAACGTCTTTTGTCAGCGCAGTTATAGTAAAAAGGCAAGTACAGTTGGTCTTTAAAGTCGTGGAAAAAAATAAGGGCGCTGCGGTCATGCATATAGCAATGTTAGTATGACTGAATTCAGTTTGATACTAGCTCATTATTTTGTATTCTCATTATTTTGTATTGTTTTGTAAATGTTTCAGGAACTAAAAAAAATAAAAGTAGGTTAACACTAAATTATAGTACGTCGAATGTCATCGGTTGTCGTATATTTGTTTTGTAACTCGATATCTATTGCATTTATTATTGCTTTTTAAATCTACATAGATGAATCATCCAAGAAACGTATTAAACGTATTAATTTTTAGAGATATCGGCGAAGTTTGTTAGAACACGAAGCTAGACAAATTTTATCGAATATACATGATATTTATGCTTGAACAGTTGCTAAAACACTTATGTTACTGTTTGTTTTTATCTACTAAAACTTCAAAATTGACTAAGTAAACTATTTTAAGACTAACACGAGGATTGTTTATATTGCACATTTATAGGTTAGATTGCAAATATAAGCAGACCATATTGTAGTACATTTTGATACTTTAGGTGATTTAATTTACTGCTGATTTTAAAAATGAATTATATCATGTTGGGAATTAAAATTAGTGCTCTGCATCTTCTGATAGAAATTACATATTATTATTTTAAATCTTACAGTAAAATGTGACAGTAAACCCTATAACAAGATATATATGAGTTAGTTTTTTGCTTATGTGAAGATACCAAGCTGATGACAGCAGTAGCGGAGACGTTGTTAGTGACGCAGCTGAAAATGGAAATACTTTTTGACCAAGAATATTTGGAATCAGATGATGAAAGCAATTATTATGTTTTGGAATACTTTCCATTGGTAAAACACGTTAAAACATATGATAATAAATATGTATGACTATTTTTTTGTTTTACTCATGTAACGCTTTGTTCTTTATACCAACTCAGGGTGGCTAACTCCACCCTTACCCGGCAGTTACAGTAAATTTAATTATGTAAATACTTGGTAGCTAGGAGCATTAAATAAAACAATAAATGGATACAATTACAAATTTATTTTATAATTACCCTGGGTCATAAATATATGACAAAAAAATCTCCTAACTTACCTAGTCGATTTCCTGACTCACTCCGTCTCGGGTCGGAGTGGGACAGGGAATCCACATGAGACAATCCAACAAGCTCAGGGTCGCCTGATGAAGGATTCGTGAGGTAAACCGTTATGATCACGGCTCAGTCGTTACAAAAGTATCTCAGGTTATGCACACAATATCAAGCCAATAGCCTATTTACATGCAACCTGTTGGAAACGCACTCTCACTCACTAGATACATCAAAACAAAGAAATAAGGACAGGGAGTCTACGTTTCGGATTAGCTCTCCTGACTAACGCTTCTGGTTTACGGTACAAAGACCCTTGGCTTCACTAACTGACGGGTGTCAGATTAATGCACGGTTGAACGCGGCCTGCGGTATTAGGTATTTCGGGAACACCCGGAGCAAAGTAATCATGACAGCTGATACCTGTCTAGTCGTCGTCGAAAGAGAATTGGATGTGCCGTACCATCAGGGTTCAGCACACTTCCACTCCAAACAAGCCCGATCCAATCGGAATCAAGGCCACCTGAGGCAAGTCAGGACGCGACGCCTCCACAAGGGTTCCTGCCCTAGGCCCGCCAAAAGAGCCAAATCTAAAACAACATTTAACCTAAGTCAGCACTATAGAACAAGAAAACACGTAGAGTGGAGAAATATTCCGGGCACAGAAATGAATACTCACAGAGACATCAGCCAAACTGCTAGACGCACAACCCCATGGGGTTTATTGCGCACACACGCCAACCTTGCGTACCAGCAACGTCAGCAAACCAGCCACACCGAGCAAACTTCGGTGGTTCTTCTCGAAGCTTCTCTAGTCCTGCGATCGACCGCTCCCAATTGTCTTTTCCTGAACCATAGACTAGTGCGTTCCGCGACTTGTATTTTAATTTCAGACTCATGAGTTGGTTCTTATTTTTTTTTAAATATTTATTTATCCTAAATCCTTTTTTATTTAACCCGGTCGTTCTTTATTTGAATTTATTTATTATATTAACGACCGTACTTTCGCGCAACGCCATCTCTCGGCTCGATGCAAAATATGTGACACGAGTTTAGCCCGAGTCCAAGAGATGTCGCCTGCTGCTATATTTTTGCTACGTGACACTCATTTTATTAAAACGCCAGAGACCATACATTTGTGTTTTCATTGAAACAAGTTTTACTTCTAGTACAAAATAATGTGCTAGTATCAAAATGATTTCAATCCCACTAACGGCCTGGCCACGGGACATTCGCCATAGCGAATAATCGCGCGATGCGAACGGCAAGGCCTGAAACAAAGGCATGGAAATGTCCTTATCAAGGCCTGTGGAGCGGCGAACGGCGAAGCGACCGGCGAAATGTACCGAGCGATGGCGCGGGCGACTGGCGGCGCGGCCGGTGAGTCAAACAAATACATGAATCAGTACGACGCAAACCACGGTCGAGTGGCAGTCGCGGCGACTAGGGCAGTGGTCAAAATAATTTAGTCGTTTTCGCCGCGAATTATGAATACCGAAGCCTTTATTACTGAAGTTTTAGCAAGGCCGCCTATTTGGAAGTCTGGCCACCCACAGCAAAAATATAAGCATGGTGAAGAGATTCTGGGAAGAAATTCAAATAAAAATTTTCAGGATAAATTCTGTATTTCTCGTACTTATTGTGGAATTCTCCATCTATATCTCGATTCTTATTCAAATAATGTACTCCACAATCTCTTCAAAATATTATGTCTTGAACCAAAAAACTAATACTTTCTAAACAATATTGAGATAATAAAGACATTTTCGGACTTCCTTACTGGTCGCGGCGGCGAAAGTAACTGCCCGTGGCTTGCAAACGATGCCCCGCGAATGGTCGCCTGTCGCCTCGCTTAACGCATCGCCGTTCGCACCGGCGCGCCGATCCCCGTGGCTAGGCGGTTACAGGGTTGCTATATACACGACCGCAGCGCCCTTATTAATTTTCACGACTTTATAGAATCATTATAGAAGCACACCTGGTTTTATTGAAAACGATAAGACGTTTTTTTAACTGCAACATATATAGTTGTAAAGTCCGTAGACCTTATTAAATATACAGAAAACGTAGACAATGATGCGACCTTCGTAAAAGTTGAGCAGTTCTTACTGCCGGACAAAGGCCTCTTCTCAAGTGAGAAGTCACGAGCAATGATCACCACGCTTGCTCAAGACGGGTTGGTGATATCAGACATATTATTAATAAGGCCAGTAGCCTAGTCGGCAAACACATTTTTGTCAAATGATTGCGACTAGTTGTGATCATTTGGACCGCAGTTGACTAAAATTATATCAACTGCGGTCCAAACGATTAGGCTGTAGCTTTTCAGACGAGCCGTTTTCTTTTTGAACTTCATGAGGTTTCATAAACAATCAGATAGCACAAATCTATGATCTCTGGCGTTCATATAAAATGAGTAAAAGAAAAAAATGTTTATACTTATTTATGTTATGACTAACTTTCCGCCCGCGGCTTCGCCCGCGTAAATTTCGGTTATACCGCGCTTTTTAGATTTCCCTCGGGAACATCAAATTTTTCCGGGATAAAAGGTAGCCTATGTCCTTTCTCAGGGTCTAAAGATTGTGTACTTTCCGCCCGCGTCTTCACCCGCGTGGTGTTCGGTTATATCGCGCTTTTTAGATTTCCCTCGGGAACATCAAATTTTTCCGGGATAACAGGTAGCCTATGTTTTTTCTCAGGGTCCAAAGATTGTCGGTGCCAAATTTCATCAAAATCGGTTGAGAGGTTTAGGCGGGAAAGCGTAACAGACAGACAGACAGATAGACAGAGTTACTCTCACATTTATAATATTAGTATGGATGTTTTAACGCATTTTTTGGCAATTAATGGTATTCCAAACTATAATAATTACGTCCGTCATCTTATTCGAAACATTCTTCGTTAAAAAGTATTTTCGTTGTCACATTCATCTGCGTCACTAAAAAGTCTTCGCTACTGCTGTCATCAGCCTACTATCTTCGCTTAGTTAGGCTAATAACTAACTCATCTACATATCTTGTTAAAGGGTTTACTCTCACATCTTTATGAAAGACTAGCTTTCCGCCCACGGCTTCGCCCGCGTGGAGTTCGGTTATATCGCGCTTTTTAGATTTCCCTCGGGAACATCATATTTTTCCGGGATAAAAGGCAGCCTATGTTCTTTCTCAGGGCCCAAAGATTGTCTGTGCCAATTTTCATCAAAATCGGTTGAGAGGTTTAAGCGGGAAAGCGTAACAGACAGACAGACAGACAGACAGACAGACCGACCGACCGACCGACAGCAAAAAGACAGACAGAAAAATATGTTATTTCTATCAGAAGATAGCACTATTTTAATTTTCGAATCCATACTAATACATCCATACTAATATTATAAATGCGAAAGTAAATCAGTTTGTCTGTCTGTTCCGCTTTCCCGCTTAAACCTCTCAACCGATTTTGATGAAAATTGGCACAGACAATCTTTAGACCCTGAGAAAGGACATAGGTGTAGTTATGATAATGAAATGAATTGGATGCAGTACCTCCTGGGATCCTCCTGTAGTAGCTTCACAAATAAAAAACAATCATAATTTACTTCGATATACTTTATTTTTCACTTCATGCTTTCAAAAACCAAAATTCTATAAAAGCATTATATCACATCAGATCTTTAATGCATTTTCTGTGACCGCATTTTCACAAGTAATTTTTACGAGTGAAATATATAAAACATTTTTTCACACATGCGTCAAATCGGACTTTTTCCAAACTTGATTTTCATTTCTTTTTATATAAGTCATCAGCCAGAGACAATCATAAACTTCAACCTCAACAATAGGCTACCTTTTATCCCGGAAAATTTTGTTATTCCCGAGGGAAATCTAAAAAGCGCGATATAACCGAAGTCCACGCGGGCGAAGCCGCGGGCGGAAAGCTAGTATGATATACTAGCCCCGCACGATGATATTGCGATTGGCGGCCATCTTGGTGACGTAGTCTAACTCGCACCGTCGGTACCGTTCGCAAGTTCAGTCCGCGCTTACCCACTTACGCACATCGAATATTTTTGTTAGCTTTTTGTTTTTGTTATCCTGTTTTATTGTTGTTCTTCAGTTTTGTTGTTTAGTTTTGTTAGCTGTTACTCGTTAAAATGAGTAAGAAATTAATTAATAGTCGTGCTCGTGAAATTATAATTAAAGTGGACAATTATTTTGTTATGGAGAAAGAGGACTGTAAGTTAGTTCTTGAAAGTATAAACCATGCTTTAAAAAGTGCTTCGGACATTTTAATACCGAAGCAACTGCTTAAAGTTATTAAAAATATTTTGCAAAATTCTATCAAAGTCACGGAGTGTGTGGCATGTGCCACAGGCGTTGCAAAAAATACTGGGACGAAATTGATACGAGAGCATGAGTCAGCAACAGCCAGTGGCAGCAAAATGAGAACTCCTACTAAAGGAAAAAGACAAAAGAAGAAATATTTCGACGGGTTTTCCTTAACAGCTTTAAGAAATATTATAGATTCAATGTATACGGTGAGAAGAGAAATACCCACAATGCGCAAAATCTTGGCGGCTTCAAAAGTAGACCTTAATTATACTGGTAGTGAAACTACATTAAGAAAAATAATTAAATGTGATTTGGGCTACCAATTTAAACGATGCTACAAAAAAAGACTGGCCCCAATTTAAAGACCCCAAATTCAAGCGTGGAGGGCTAAATATTAACGACGTATGAAAGAAAATTACTCGCTTGGTGAAAAATAAAAGACAAAAGACCCGTTATTTATCTCGACGAAACGTGGATACACGCACACTACACGGTAGAAAAATGTTGGCAAACAGCAACCGATGGAGTGAGATGGAACGACAGCCCCGGTCGCCGATGGATAAAGAAGTTAAAGCGGTTTTGATGACTATGCCCTTTTAATGTTTAAAGCAGATACCAAAACGGGGGATTACTATGATCAAATGAATGCTGAGAATTTCACCAAGTGGCTTACAGAAAAATTAGTACCCAACATACCACGCAACTCCAAAATTGTGATGGACAACGCCCCTTATCACAGTAGGGATGAGAATAGGCCACCAAGTATGAACAATAAAAAACAGTTGATTGTTTAGTGGCTACAAGATCACAACATCGACTTTCCCAACGACAGTACAAAACCTGAACTGTATTTATTAATTAAACGGCACAGACCGCCGAAAAATTATAAAATTGACAATTTATTAGCTGGCAATGGCCATGAAGTCGTTAGATTACCACCTTACAACTGCGGTCTCAACCCCATTGAGTACATCTGGAACCTGGTAAAGACGAGGGTGTCAGAAAAGAATGTGTAGCAGTTGGAAAGTCGCATTGAAGTTCTGACGTTGGAGGCGTCGGAGTCAATAACTCCAGATGACTGACGAAAGGAAGTCAATCATGTTAAACTGCTTGAAGAGGAATATTGGAATAAAGATCGAATAACTGACGAGTTATTTGTCATAAATACGGCGACGACAGTGAATCGGAAACGACAGACACAGAAAGCAGTTCTGATTCGGAAGACTATATGCATTTTTTTACATATTATCCTGGTTTTATTTATAAGCTGATAGATGTAGGTAGTAATTAAAACATGACTACTACACAGTGGACTCTGGTTCAATTCCCGCTCGCAAATTAACAGAAATGTAGTTAGAAAAAAATAGTATACATGTAATAAAGATATACGAATAAGTATATTTTTCTTACGTCTACAAAAATTATTTCCTTGAAATTTTTAATAATGAAAGTTTGTTTGTCAGAATATGGGTGAGTAGGTAACCCTTAACCCTAATATTAATTTATACATACACTCTTTATAAAGTGTGTAATAAAATTATATAATACAAATAAACCCTTAACCCTAATATTAATTTTGCATTTAACATTCTTTTGCTAGCTGTCCTTTTGTGTGACAGATGACGTCACAACGCTGTTATTGTGACAAGGTTCCATCGCAATATCATCGTGCGGGGCTTATAATTCATTTTTATAAAAAGTGGTTTTAGTCACCCAAAGTATCAAAAGTACCTACTAGTCGCACTACAATATGGTCTACTCAATATGGTACAATAATCATGGTACAATATACGCAATGTAAACAATCCTTATTTTAGTTTTAAAATCGTATACTTACTTAGTTAATTTGAAACTTCTAGTTGATAAAAACAAACAGTAACGATTGATAAAAACAAATAGTATCGAATGATTATTGGCATATAATCATGTTACTGTTATTACGGGATTATAGCAACTGTTCTAGTATACAATGCTTCCAATCCGGAGTTTCGTAACTCCGGAGTTTCGGAGCGGTTTTGAGCAATTTTCAAATCCGGAGTTGAAATAGAACACCGCAGTTGAAACCGATTTTCGTAAACTTTAACAAGTGTTTATTTTTTATAATTATTGATTGTTTTAACATTTAGATAGTAAACTTTTAAACAAAAAGACTGATTCTTGCTAAATAAATGTTTATTTTTTATGATTGTTTTAATCCTTATCCTTGCTAATATTTTAACATGGTTCTTCACATATATCAAACTTTTCAGGTTTATTCACTGACGTGTATACCTACGTACATGGCTTGAAAATCAAAATCAAAAGTCATTTATTCAAATTAGGCTGAGATTCAGCACTTTTTGAACGTCAATATTACATAAGATAGTCCCCCAAAACGCCCTCCCATCGACACTTGCTAGAGCTTTCGCTGGGAAGAAAAAGTGGCGAAAGAAACTTCCCAGAAGCGCAGCTGTCTGTTCATTTAAAAAAACACTTGACTTTATACTTACAATAGTGTGCGTTCGCGCAGCGGAATGTTGTTGAATTTAAAGATTTTAAATATGCAGATATTTAGTGTATGACGTCGTGTAATTGTGTATGGTAAAAAAAAATTTGTGCATGCAGCCATTGTGGAGAAATTCACCAAAAACAGATTCCACTGGGCGAATGTTGTCCTGGCGGAACTTTTTTTAATCGATTGACTTTAGAAAAAAGAGATGTGTCCAAAAATTAGTGTGTATTTGTGTATGTATGAATAAAATTTGTGCATGCATAGACTTCGGAGAAATTCAAGTTTCCGCTGCGCGAACGTTTGGCCATTAGCTAGTTTTCATATGAAGCGCTTACATAGAGAGCTGTAGATTTTTACATACGTTGTTTTGAATGTGTGCATATTTGTGTACAAAACAGATTTAGAAAAAATCGTAGGGCTAAAAAGATATAAAATATAAACGTAAAACACGCTTTTTAGGTCATAGTTTTTAAAGTATGCACTTTGGGGTCTGGATTTTCACGTTTATACAAACCTTGTAAGTGTCTGCAACATATTGCCAAATATCAATGATGTTCCTTTAGTAATTAAAGAGATATAGGACAATTTACCATGACAAAATCACTGTTTACAAAGCAGTCAAATATCACGACATTCTTAAGGAATTGCATGGTAAAATGTATGCCAATAATTAGTGTATTCATTCAACTATTCACATGCAAAATTTCATGTCATTAAATTCAGTAATTAAAGAAAAACAATTAAAATACTGACGAAGTATCGAAAACCTACATAACCCGACCAAGTTCGGATAGCTATAAAAAAGCGGCCGTGCCATATATCTTAAGAACGTTCTTAACCTTCCAATATAGTATTTATTAATATGGTACAGTTGCGTACACAAGCGTTAGGAAAAAATAAAACAATAGGGATGTATCCAAGGTATGAAAATCAAAAAAATAATTAGTCCGTCTTATAGATAATAAAAAAAATTAAGACCCGTATTTTTTATTTTGTCGAAATTACCAAAAACTACTGAGATATAGCATTTTAAAGTTACGGAGTGGGGGCTAATAACGTTACGCCGTGGTATATTTTGTACCACGGCGTGACGTCATGCGACATTTCAAATCAATATATCTTCCTAAGTATTTGAATGAAAGAAAAAATAAAAAATACGTTTTCAATATTTTTTATAAATCTATCTGACGGACATTAAATTATTTTTTAGGATACAACCCAATTGCATTTCTTGAATGAAAAATGTTTTTTTTTTATAATAACGCCACTATCTACCACAAAAATAAATCTTCAATTAACAAGTACTTCTCTATTTAAATATCCGTGTGCAAAAATATTTTTAATTACATATAATGCTTAATTATGTAATTATAGTAACGTTAACAAACGCTTGCAACGGCAGCAATAGACTTAAATGTGTTTTAACTAAAATAGGTTTAATAAACTATTATGAATATAAGGGTAAGTATTGTCAGTGTGTAAAATTAGAGGTTGCCCGGGTTTTACTCCCTGACAAAAAAAAGAGAAAAGTAGAGGTTCGGCTAATCGGGTGTGAAAATAAAAAATGATAGTTTGTTGGACTACTATGTTTTAATTACAAGCTTTTATATGTAACAACAGGAAACTATCTTTAACTCTTATTAAATGTAAATAAACAATATAGCTTTATTGTTAACCTCAATAAGGTTGGGTCAATCCAAGCGGCTCCAAGAGTGGTCTGTTGGAGCGTCCAGGTTTCACGCGCAACAGTAGCCTAGCAGATTGCCCACTAACTCTAGCTCAGCTTACTCAGGCTGTGGATTTCATCCACTATGACTACAGAATTATACAAATCCAAAATGGGGAAAATTATATATCAGAAAAGGTCACAAAAGGTCACAAAAGGTCACAAAAGGTCACAAAAGGTCACCACCGGTAATTTAATAGTAAATGAGTTTTCTACGGGTACAAGAATGTTATTTAAATTGAGATAAGAGGGTACTTGCGACACATCCTTGGAAGTTCCTGGCCTTCTTTGTCCTTGAAACCATGTGTCCTGCCTCTCCAAACCAACGGGGTTGAAGGTAGAAGAATATGACAAAAATAAAAAAAAGACACGCCCAGGCGGCGCTCCAATAGAAAAATTCTCCGCCTGGGAGACCCAGCCACATGCACAGGATTGCTTGGGTCTAGTGCTGCTTGCTGGCTGGTCCACACGGCCGCGATTTTCCCAAAATCAGCACACCGTGTCAGAAGCCTTTATTTTCTTTAAGCCCGTCCAGGCCGTCTGCCCGACGCCCTGCCGGTCAGATCTATCGACATCGAAAAGCCTTTTTTTCCGATCGCTACGTGACTCCACAGGTATTTTCGCCTCCTTTTCTTTCTTTTGGCTGTCCAGAATCTCTCCGTGCCAAACACCCGAAGCCAAATTACCCCTTTGAACGGTGGGAGATTTCCCCGCTTACAAGATTCCAATCTGCAGAAATCCAAAATATAACTTGGTCTACAAAAATCCCTTAATGAAAAAAATACGACAATTCATTTTCACAATGAAAGCAGCGACCATTACGTTGTTGATATACAAAAAAAAACCAATGCCCTGCAAACATTACCAAACAATCTCCCTCACAAACTTGGGAATTTGACAAAAAACTGTCACACTGAAACGTCAAAACGACAATAAATGTCACAGATAAAACAAATAGTAATAGACAATTAGTATCAATAACCATAGACCACAAAAAGGTGCGTTTCCCTATGCTTAGTAAAGGCAAAAAATAATAAATAAAATAATAAATAAAATAAGAAATAATCACAACGTTACAATACCTCCCCTCCTAGGAAAAGGTTCGACCAAGGAGAACCGCTCGCTGCCCTCAGCGAACTAAATAAACGAAGTTAATGGGTAATTAATGATAAGTATTGGTCATAACAATGAGTAGTCAAACCAAAAAAAAAAACAAAACAGAACAAAACAAAACCCTGAGCTTGTTTGATCAAGGAAGAAACCATTAAAAAAAAACACTAAACCCAACACCAAGCTTCCTTCCTCGGCCCATATCCCTCGATCGCCTCTTACGATCTGCACGGAAAGAGATGCAGCTGACACATTCTAAGATTTTCTTTTGTCCCCAGGCCAGCATGGGGAAACAATTTCTCATTAGGGCAATAATCCCATGAGGAAAACTAAAAAAATATTTAGTACAAATAAAAAAAAAAAATCGGCAAAGCGAAACAAAAAAACGTCGCATATACTCTCTCGAATACGCGTGCATGTGTTTCGAGCAGCACGACCTCCACCTGGTTTCAAGGACAATCCGGAAATTCAAAATGTGGTAAGGGAAAAAAAAAACGTTGACGGAACCAAAATTAAAAAAAAAATCGAACGCGTTCTTTCGATCCACTGATACAGTGATAACAACAATTCAGTAATACTGAAAATACAATATATCTTGATCCTACGTAAAACCCCAAATAAATAAAACAACCCGGATCAGGTAATAAAAAAAACGTAGGAAACAAGACTGGTTCCTCAACAACCATACTCATGATATGTTAGACAGACAGCCATACGTTCCACGCGAATCCTCTCTTTTATTAACATTCATATATCCTTATATCCTTCGTCTTTATTAACACTAAGCGCTTAGTGAATTTACCTTTCATTCCTTCATTCTTCCTTCATCATTCATACAGAGTAATGAGTCGGAATAAAACCATTCAATACACCTACCAAAACGGCGTTTAAATGTCAACCATTTAAACTCCACAACGTATGCAGTCATCTCCGTGAACAACCGGCGGTTCGTAAACCGTGGCGGCACGACGAGCTCGCGAGATAACGGCGGGTCGTGCGTCCACGGAATACAGACACACAGCTGTATCACTTCGACACTACAATGCGGCTGCTGTCAGATCATCAAAACGCTGGAAAAAAACTAGTGACTCTTCAAGTCTTTAATATGCCATGACCCAATGGGATGGCCATCTAATCTTTCCAATTCGTAAACTAAGGGCGACAAAACGGCCTTTACCCTGCACTTCTCGTACTTGGGTGCTAACTTAGCCATTTTAAACTTAGCTGCATCACTTTGCGTATAGCAGCGCTTCCAAACAATATCCTCTACTGAAAACTTAGCCGGTCTACGGCGTAAATTATAATATTTAGAATTAGCCTCATGTGCCCTTAACAAATGCAACCTAACCTGACCAAAAATGTCCTTCAAACAACCTAATTCCCCAGCGTATTCGTCGCGAGGCATGGCCACTTCATACTCCGCCTCAGTATCTCTGTAGAAGGACCCGTTTACGACCGGTTCCCTACCATGTACTAAAAAGGAAGGAGAAAACCCAGTGGACTCATTTACTGCACTGTTTATAGCAAACTGAATACGGTGCAGTTGCTCATCCCAGTTCCTATGGTTTTCTTCCACGTAGGAAGCTACGGCCGTCATAACTGTCTTGTTATACCGTTCTACCAGATTAACCTGCGGCGTATAACGTGGGCAATAATGTATTTTGGGAATGTTGTAACGTTTCAGTAGATTCCGGATTTCCGATCCCGTGAATTGCACTCCGTTATCTGCAATTACGGTTTCAGGGACACCGTGAGCTAAAATAACATCCCGTTCAAAATGTTTTGCCACAAGAGCACTGGTTGCACGACGCAATGGAAACAATAAGGTATACTTTGAAAAGCAACATGTTACGACTAACAAAAACGTAAATCCTGCTCGGGAACGTGGTAAAGGACCTACCAAATCTATGGACACTACCTGGAAAGGTCTATGGCAAACCTTTGGTTGACCCATTAAGCCTGGTGTAGCCTTTGTAGAATGTTTATAGGCGGCACAGACGTCACAATTTTTAATGAACTCCACGACATCCTTATGCATGCCTGGCCAAAAATACGTTAAGCACAGCCGTCTGTGCGTCTTAAACACCCCCAAGTGCGCGGCAGTAGCTTCACAATGGTTTGCCCTAATAACTTCCAACCGATCACCCTTCTTTACCACTTCCTTCCAATCAAACTCACTCAGTAAATTATACTTGCTCTTGCAGTAACGATAGAGCTTCCCGTCCTTGACACAGAAATTAGGAAAGTTTTTAGGAAAGGCTTTACAACTATTAAAGGTCCTGTCATACCATTCATCTTTCTCTATGTTGTCGGAATCATTCACCGTTTCTACTTTCATAAGCCTGGACAATGCATCCGGAACGACGTTGTCAGAGCCCTTCCTGTGCTCAATTTCAAACTCAAATTGAGACAGTCGGCAACCCCAACGAGCAAGTCTTCCGGTTGGATTCTCCAAGTTCATGAACCACTTCAGCGATGAGTGATCCGTCACCACCTTGAAAGGTCGGGAACCTAAATAGGCTTGATATTTCTCTACCGCAAAAATAACCGCCAGTGCCTCCCGTTCGGTAGCACTATAATTCCGTTCCGCTTTGTTCAGCGAACGGCTAACATATGCAATCGGGTGTTCGTACCCGTCTATTGTTTGGGACAACATACCACCTAAACCATACGCTGAAGCGTCACAATGAACCCTGAACGGTTTGTCAAAATCAGGGACAGCTAAGACTGGGGCAGTAACCAAGGCGTTCTTTAATGTAATAAAGGCGGTCTCGGCTTCCTCTGACCACTGGAAAGGTGGTGCCTTTTTACCCTTTGCTGTCAACCTGTTTAAAGGAGCTGCGATTGTTGAAAAATTTCTTATGAAACGACGGCCCCACGTTGGGCGCCATTTGTCAGTGTGTAAAATTAGAGGTTGCCCGGGTTTTACTCCCTGACAAAAAAAAGAGAAAAGTAGAGGTTCGGCTAATCGGGTGTGAAAATAAAAAAATGATAGTTTGTTGGACTACTATGTTTTAATTACAAGCTTTTATATGTAACAACAGGAAACTATCTTAACTCTAATTAAATGTAAATAAACAATATAGCTTTATTGTTAACCTCAATAAGGTTGGGTCAATCCTAGCGGCTCCAAGAGTGGTCTGTTGGAGCGTCCAGGTTTCCCGCGCAACAGTAGCCTAGCAGATTGCCCACTAACTCTAGCTCAGCTTACTCAGGCTGTGGATTTCATCCACTATGACTACAGAATTATACAAATCCAAAATGGGGAAAATTATATATCAGAAAAGGTCACAAAAGGTCACCACCGGTAATTTAATAGTAAATGAGTTTTCTACGGGTACAAGAATGTTATTTAAATTGAGATAAGAGGGTACTTGCGACACATCCTTGGAAGTTCCTGGCCTTCTTTGTCCCTGAAACCATGTGTCCTGCCTCTCCAAACCAACGGGGCTGAAGGTAGAAGAATATGACAAAAATAAAAAAAGACACGCCCAGGCGGCGCTCCAATAGAAAAATTCTCCGCCTGGGAGACCCAGCCACATGCACAGGATTGCTTGGGCTTATTGCTGCTTGCTGGCTGGTCCACACGGCCGCGATTGTCCCAAAATCAGCACACCGTGTCAGAAGCCTTTATTTTCTTTAAGCCCGTCCAGGCCGTCTGCCCGACGCCCTGCCGGTCAGATCTATCGACATCGAAAAGCCTTTTTTCCGATCGCTACGTGACTCCACAGGTATTTTCGCCTCCTTTTTCTTTGGCTGTCCAGAATCTCTCTCGGTGCCAAACACCCGAATCCAAATTACCCCTTTGAACGGTGGGAGATTTCCCCGCTTACAAGATTCCAATCTGCAGAAATCCAATGAAAATATAACTTGGTCTACAAAAATCCCTTAATGAAAAAAATACGACAATTCATTTTCACAATCAAAGCAGCGACCATTACGTTGTTGATATACCAAAAAAAAATATGCAATGCCAACATTACAAAACAATACTCCCCACAAACTTGGGAATTTGACAAAAAACTGTCACACTGAAACGTCAAAACGACAATAAATGTCACAGATAAAGCAAAACAAATAGTAATAGACAATTAGTATCAATAACCATAGACCACAAAAAGGTGCGTTTCCCTATGCTTAGTAAAGGCAAAAAATAATAAATAAAATAAGAAATAATCACAACGTTACAGTATAATATTTCGAGCTTCAATAAAAATTAAAATCACATCACATAACTGGACTATTCAATTGTTTATATTTGATCAACATTAAAAAAGTGCTTATAAACTAAACCATTTGTGTAAAAAAGGTATTTTCAAGAAATATTTTTAAATGAGTAGCAAATACAGTAAATAACCTCAACATTTCTAAGTATACCTAATATTTTCTAGTTCCAATAATAAAATTACAGATTAACAATCACAGATCAATAAAGTAGACTATTCAGTTGTTTAGGTTTGGCAGTCTGCCTAATATAAAAATAAATCAACATTTAAAAACAGTAGTACTTACTTGTGGTAATTATTTAATTTCCCTGAGGGGTCTATAGTAAGAATCCGGATCCGTGAAATATTCAATAGAAATTAGCTGTATGAATTTTATTTGCCTAAATTAATATACTTAGATTATATCTCAAGTCTCAAGCGCATACCTACTTAAATAAAGTAACTACGTAAATAGTACCTACTTTGTCATAGTCAAATACATTCAAAAAAGTAGGTGTACAAAAATAAATGACCTATATATTATAGCGAAACAATTGTGTTATCACCTATACCAATTCAATACCGGTATTATATTGTAAATTTTGGGATGTTACCTAAATATATTGCACGGCCGCTTTTTTATAGCTATCCGAACTTGGTCGGGTTATGTAGGTTTTCGATGCTTCGTCAGTATTTTAATTGTTTTTCTTTAATTACTGAATTTAATGACATGAAATTTTGCATGTGAATAGTTGAATGAATACACTAATTATTGGCATACATTTTATCATGCAATTCCTTTAGAATGTCGTGATATTTGACTGCTTTGTAAACAGTGATTTTGTCATGGTAAATTGTCCTATATCTCTTTAATTACTAAAGGAACATGATTGATATTTGGAAATATGCTGCAGACACTTACAAGGTTTGTATAAACGTGAAAATTTAGACCCCAAAGTGCATACTTTAAGAACTATGACCTAAAAAGCGTGTTTTACGTTTATATTTTTATCTTTTTAGCCCTACGATTTTTTCTAAATCTGTTGTTCTATTCTGCCGGTGTTCCTCAGGGGTCTGTTCTCTCTGCAACTCTGTTCCTGCTGCATATTAACGATCTGCTGATGCCCGGTATCTATGGGTATGCAGATGACAGCACAGTTGTAGAGAGACACCTGCCGGATGCTCGTGCTAGTAGGGAATCAATCCGGTCCGAAAGAGAGGCCATGGTTGAGCGAACGAGTGTTGCACTGCAGGCAGTCTCCGAATGGGGCAATGCCAATCTTGCAGCATTCAATGCCGCCAAAACACAGGCGTGTCTTTTCACCGCCAAAAGGAGCCCGTTCACCTTGGCCCCTACTTTTCGGAATGTGTCCTTGGAGTGTTCCGACCGCCTTCAGCTTTTGGGAGTTGAGATTCCCTCGAACCTTAACTTTGGGCGGTTCATTGAGTCCAAGGCCAAGGTGGCTGCCAGGAAACTTGGCGTTATCGCAAAGGTCCGGCAGTACTTCACACCTGGGCAGCTTCTAATGTTATACAAAGCACAGGTCCGTTTGTGTGTGGAGTACTGCAGCCACATTTGGGCTGGTGCTGCCAAGTGTCACCTGGCCACTTTGGATTCAGTGGAGAGACGTGCAAAGAGGCTGATTGGTGACCCTGATCTAACTCAAGTTGGTCTCCAAAGCCTATAGCACAGGCGTAGAGTAGCCAGCCTTTCGGTGTTCTATAGGATGCATTTCGGGGAGTGTGCGAGGGAATTGCATGATTTAATTCCCCATCTCCGTTCCACCAGCGGACGACCCGTCGTACGGCTGGTTTCCACCCTTACGTTGTTAACACCATTACGATCCGGACGAAGCGTTTCGCCTCCTCCTTTATACCGCGTACATCGAGGGACTGGAACAATTTGCCAGCGGCGGTGTTTCCGTCGGACTACAATTTGAGTGTCTTCTGTTGAGTATCAATATGCACGACTGAAAACTCCATGGTACTCATGGTCTTTGATATACTCTGTCAAAAGTTTTAAAATAAAATATTGACGTTACGTTCTTTTCTTCAAGCAAAACCTAATGTAATAAAAATAGGTAAATACAGAAGTTCATAATAATGTTCAGTTCTTTTAATGTTGCTCCGTAGACTCCAAATGACCTAAAAACATAACAGGTTATGGGCCCAGGTCACGATTACAGCTGCGAAATTAATGGATAGGTGCTAACAGAATTTTCTCGATGTTCGACGGGTTTATAGAAGACAGAAGAAGGCACCTATGATATAGAAGTTTTTATAGAAGATTTATTTTCATAGAAGATACTATACAGAAGATTTTACAGAACATCAGAGAAGAAGTCAGAATTTCAAATAGAGGAAAATTGTTGAATCGCTAAACAATAGAATATTCAAAATGGCTACGAGCCAGATAGATACCGCAATTATTTTAAAAGATGACAATTGGACTGTATGGCGATTCCAAATAGGCATTGTTCTAAAATCACGAGGTCTGGCGGAAGTTCTTACATATGAAAAGAAGGAAAAGATTGAGAATTTCTTAGAAAAAGATGCCAAAGCGCAAGAAATACTAGTGACAAGAGTAAGTCAAAATGTTCTCCAATATTTAATTTCATGCACTAGCGCAAAAGATATTTGGGAAAAATTAAATTCGATTTACGAGTCAATGTCACACGTGGGTATACATCTGATACAGCAGAAGTTTTTAAACTTAAAGTTCGAAGCGCCCTTGGCTAGTTTTTTGGCAAAATCTGAAGAGCTTGTTTTAAAATTAAGGGAGGCTGGAGAGATAGTATCAGAAAAAATGTTTATAACCAAAATACTAATGAGTTTACCGGAAGAATATAAACATTTCATATCTGCCTGGGAATCAGTACCCGAGACAGAACAGACCGTAAGAGCGCTAACTTCAAGACTATTAGTCGAGGAAGAAAGAATGTCTGCTCACAATAATCTAACTACGTCCCCAACACAGACAGCTCTAACAGCGAAAGTGAGAACTGATAAAACCTGCTTTGTGTGTGGCAAGTATGGCCACTTCAAAGCAAATTGCCGACAGAGAAAATGTAATTATTGTGGAAAGATGGGACATCTATATACGGAATGCAGACAGCGAACAGCAAGTAATAGTAACAGAGGATGTAATAGTAACAGAGGATGTAACAGTAACAGAGGAAGGAGTAATAATAGTAATAGACAGACAGATGCGCAAAAACAGAGAAATGGAGCAAATGCTTACATTACAGATGTTAAACAGGATGACAGATTTATAATGGACACAGGGGCGACGGAGCATATGAGCAAGGATAAAGGATTGTTTGAGGACTATAAAGAAATTACAGAGGATAGATGTATCACAGTAGGAGATGGTCGAAAACTAAAAATTCAAGGGAAAGGTAACGTTAGGTTTGATGCCATAGAAGGTACACAATCCATTTCGTCTATTTTATTAAATGTTTTATATGTACCAGAGCTAAAAGCTAATTTATTTTCAGTTACTTCCGCTATAGACAGAGGTTACAATATGAAAGCAGATACAGATGGTTGTAAATTTTACAAAGATGGTCAGGTGACATGCTCAGCTTCCAGACACGGTAACTTATTCTTTATGAATTTTGATTTCAAAACAGAACAGGTAAAGACTGCATATGTATCACTGACAGAGTGGCATGAAAGGCTTGGTCATCAGAATTTTAGGCATGTTAAAGATGTATTACAGGGGATGAATATACAGCATGATTCCATTGTAGAACAGTGTGAAGCTTGCTTAAGAGGGAAACTCCACAGGCAACCATTTAAGTTTAGTTCGTCAAAAGCCAGTATTCCAGGTGAAATGGTTCACATGGATTTATGTGGGCCTATGGAGGTTTGCTCTTTAGGTGGATCAAGATACTTTTTGCTCTTAAAAGATGATAGAACAAACTATAGATATGTATACTTTCTTAAAAATAAATTTGAAACAGCAGAAACAATTAAAGAGTTTGTTGCGAAATTTAAAATAAGTACAGGGTATGATGTGAAAAGGGTAAGGTCCGATAATGGCGGTGAGTTTGTAAATACAAACTTAAAGAGGTTCTTCCAAACTCAAGGTATTACCCATGAAATGTCAGTTCCATATACTCCGCAACAAAATGGCAGAGCAGAACGTGATATGCGAACTATTGTCGAAGCCGCGCGAACCGTGATAGAGGCGAAACAATTACAAAAATATTTATGGGCAGAAGCCGTAAGTACAGTAGTTTTTGTACTTAATCGTACAGGTAAGTCAAACGTTCCAGATAAGACGCCATTTGAGCTTTTGTTTGAGAAAGAATTCTCACTTACATATTTGAGGACTTTTGGAGAAGAAGTTTATTATCATATACCTAAACAGAGAAGAGAAAAATGGGATGCAAAAGGCAAAAAGGGAGTTTTTGTTGGATATGGGATAGATTTTGGAGTAAAAGGATATAGGGTTTGGATTCCAGGTACTAAAGAAGTAAATACTTATAGGGATGTAGTCTTTATTAAAGAAAAGAAGGTGAGAATGGATTCAGATAGACAGACGAGAATAGAGTCTAATACACAGGAGACAGATGTAACTAGATTTAATGATTATAGCGAGAGAGAAGAAGAAACAGAAGAACAGATACACAAAAATGAAGAAACAGAAGAGCAGGTACACAGAAATGAAGAAAATGATAGCAGAGAGACTGATGAAGATTTAATATATGTGACAGACAACGAACAAGACGAAAATATGATTGACAGAGATGTAACAGACACAGAAGAAAGTGTATCTCCATTGCTGCAAAGAACAAGAACAAGAGTCATAAAACCGCCTAGCCGTTTCGATGATTATTATACCTACGCAGCAATTTATGGTCAAGAAGACATAACATATGAAAAGGCTATGGCAAGTAAGGACTCAGCAAAGTGGATGGAAGCAATAGATAAAGAATTTGATGTTTTAGAGAGAAATTTAACATGGAGAGAAGTTAAACAACCAGTTAAGAAGAAAATATTAGAAACAAAGTGGGTTCTCAGAAAGAAAACTGACGAAAAAGGTAACGAAATTTATAAGGCAAGATTAGTTGTCAGAGGATTCCAGCAAGATGACATTTTTGATCATTCAGAAGTGTATGCTCCTGTAGCAAAGTTACCTACTCTACGAATCTTGCTAGCATTAGCAAATGAATATGATTTAAAATTATCACAGATGGATGTTAAAGGTGCATTTTTATATGGTGATATCGATGAAGTTGTTTACATAAAGGTTCCTGGCGAAACGAAGTACAAAAATAAGGTACTGAAGTTACAGAAAGCGTTATATGGATTAAAGAAGTCTCCGAGGAAATGGAATGAAAAGTTTAATGATTTTATGGTTAAGGAAGGGTTTCAAAGAAGTCAAAGTGATTATTGCCTGTATTATAGAAAAAACGAGAAATTTTATTTGCTTTTGTACGTTGATGATATGTTGATGGTGTCAGATAAACCTCAAGAAATGGAAAAGTTTAAGAAACAACTAAGAAAGAACTTTGAAATGAAAGATGTAAAAGAAACAAAGTATTTAGGGATAACTATAGAAAAAGAGAAGGATTGTATAGTTCTACATCAGGAGGAGTATCTACAAAGTATTTTAAGGAAATATAAAATGGACGACTGTAAACCAGTTCCTACACCATTAGAACCAGGTATTCAACTGACAGATAAAGCTGGCTCACAGGAGTTGATTACAAGATGTAAGAGTCTAGTAGGAAGTTTAATGTATGCTATGTTAGGTACTCGTCCAGACATTTGTTTTGCATTGAACTTTTTAAGTAGATATCAATCAAAAGGAAATGAACAGTTGTGGAAAGCTCTTAAAAGGGTATTACGGTATATAAAAGGTACTTTAAACAAACGTTTAATCTATAGAAAAGGTGAAAAGGTGCCATTGATAGGTTACACAGATTCTGATTGGGCAGGCGATAAAGATGAAAGAAAATCTACTTCAGGATTTTTAATGACAGTTCATGGATGTTGTGTGTCATGTTCTAGTAGTAAACAAAATTGTATTTCCCTGTCTTCTACAGAAGCAGAATACGTAGCGCTTGCTAAAGGTATTTCTGAAGGTTGTTGGATTAGAAACATGTTTTTAGAGCTAGGTCTACAATGTATGAATGTGTTGATGCTAGAGGATAATCAGTCAGTCATACATATTGCAAAGAATCCTGAAAAACATAAGAGGCTGAAGCACATAGATATAAAATATCATTTTATTCGTAACAAAGTGGAAGCTGGGATTGTTATTTTGAAATACATTCCTTCTGAACAGCAGCTGGCTGATATTTTTACAAAACCTTTGTTAGGTCATAGGTTTGCAAAATTAGTTAACCAAATACTTGATTAAAGGTTAGGTACTACAGTTGTGATTTTAAATAAAGTCGTTTTTATAATTTTTGAAATCAATTTTAATAGACGTACAGTCGGTGACACAAAGTTTATGATTTTTGTTTTTTTTTAAGTTATGTATAGTCGGTGTCACAAATATTAATGATTTTTGTTTGAAATATTGTACAGTCGATTACAGAATTGTTGTTTATAGGTAGTTTATATAGATTATTTTTTTTTTTTTGTTGATAGAAAGAAAGTTTGTTTTTTGTTGAATAATATACAGTTGTGCATCTTGAGGAAGGGTGTTGAGTATCAATATGCACGACTGAAAACTCCATGGTACTCTTGGTCTTTGATATACTCTGTCAAAAGTTTTAAAATAAAATATTGACGTTACGTTCTTTTCTTCAAGCAAAACCTAATGTAATAAAAATAGGTAAATACAGAAGTTCTTAATAATGTTCAGTTCTTTTAATGTTGCTCCGTAGACCCCAAATGACCTAAAAACATAGCACAAGGCTAGAGTGAATAGGCTCTTAATAAACTAGTGCGCTTTACCATCAACGATTGCGTCACTGCTTACCATCAGGCGGGATTGCGGTCAAGCGCTGGTTTATAGTGTGTAAAAAAAAAAAAATATGCACAAATTCAAAATAACGTATGTAAAAATCTACAGCTCTCAATGTAAGCGCTTTATATGAAAACTAGCTAATGGCCAAACGTTCGCGCAGCGGAAACTTGAATTTCTCCAAAGTCTATGCATGCACAAATTTTATTCATACATACACAATTACACACAAATACCAATGGATTAAAAAAACCGCCAGGACAAGGTTCGCCCAGCGGAATCAGTTTTTGGTGAATTTCTCCACAATGGCTGCATGCACAATTTTTTTTTACCATACACAATTACACGACGTCACACACTAAATATCTGCATATTTAAAATCTTTAAATGCAACAACATTCCGCTGCGCGAACGCACACTATACCATACTATGTACATATAGCGATGAACACAAGACTTGTTAAATGACCATTGCAATACTTACTATAGGTACTCTTTGATCTAAGCATTGCAGTTAAACCAATAGGCTATTTGACAGATTTATAAATTCCATCTTGAATTACTTGGTTGCGGTTAAGAAGTTCACAGAAAGTTTTTTTTTTTTTTAATTTTAAATACATATTTCGTAAGAAACATGCAAATAAAAAATCAAAATTCAATTAAGCCGCCAAAACGCTTTATTCAGCAATATGGCTTTGCGCCTTGTAAGTGACGTCACAAGCATTATAAACGATTTTCGGTTTTGCAGTGGTGTTTGTATTTATCTGTTATTTGTTGTTGTTTATTTAATAAAATGGTTTACAAGAGGTGTGCTGTACCGGGTTGTTCAAATACATCGATAAAACACCTGAGAACACAGAACAACAACAAGTGCTGATACGCGTATGACGCCATCGTGACATTAGCCAATCCGGATCGTTTCACAATATGTGGCGCGAGATACAAAAAGTCAAACATATTTTTGTGTTTTTGGATATATTAATTGTTATTATTTTTATTAAAACTCATGTAAATGACATAAAGAACCCTCATTTTATGCATTTAAAGCAAATAATCACAAAAAAATTCATACTGTCAAATAGCCTATTGTTAGGCTTTTGAGCGCCCCAACAACCTGTAACGACTGCAACTAGATGTTCGTATGGCAACCGGGACCAAAGGCTTAATGTGCTTTCCGAGGCACGACCAGACCAGTGCAAATATTCATATTCATGCATACAAATATTTGCACTTTGCGGGGATCGAACCCATTCATGTTGGGCGGAGTGGGGATGTTCTCTACGCGGCCTAGCATGTTCCGCATGACCTTAGGTCAACGCCCTTTATTTTTCATTTGAGAGATTGCTATTTTATCAGTTTAGAATTAGCTGCTATTTGCAGAGCAATTCCAATTTTTCCTTCATACTTTTATAGGCTTAGGACTTAAGTCCAATGAAAAATGAGCATGACACTCAGCTTGACTTTCCCGCCAAAACTCTGATTGTCAACTTATACATTCTTCTTTTTTCAAGGTGAGATTCAACCTCAACTCTTAATCAAGGGACTGTGGAATCTATACACAATTTCTCTATATCTACATGTGGTTGTTCTGTGCTTGCGATGGTGTATGTTGTTGGACTTACCTTCTTAGTGATCTGGTAAGGGCCATCTCGGCGAGGGTAGAACTTAGAAGTGAGGTTTTTTGACCCTTTGCTCAATAAATGAGATTTAAACATAACTAAATCACCCACCTTGAAGGTGTCAGATGGTTTGCGTGAAGCGTCAGTGTACTGCTTTGTCTTAACCTGCTGGATCTCGACGCGTTCTCGAACAGCCGACAGTGAATACAGAAAGTTTTCTATGTAAGGAGTCACCTAAGGAATAAAGTTTTCTTTGAACTTGATGGCACAAAGGTCGCGAACGACCTCGGTGGGTGACGGCATCTCTGGGCCAAAGGTCAAATAAGCCGGTGACTTGTCTGTTTTGCGGTATTCAGGGCAAAACATATCACAGGCAACTTCTTCGGCCAGGAGGTGTGGTCATCTGCCACGAGGTGGGCCAGCATAGCTTTAAGGTTGCGGTTTTTTCGCTCTGAAGGATTAGCTGGTGGATGATATAATGGGACAAAATTTTGTTTTATATCTAAGACACATGCATTGTCGCATCACTGCAGAAACGAATTGGACACCGTTGTCGGAAATAATCCTGCGAGGGAAGCCGAATCACGCCGCCGTCTTTTTCGACATATTGTCTATGGATATGCAAATAAAAATGAAGAATTGGATATAGAAAAAGAAAAGTTACAGAAGTGGCTTCGGCCTTATAAAACTTGGCTACAAAAAAGGACATCTAGAGGCCCTAATTCTTTTTGTTTTTTTTTGTTTTTTAATATGGCATCTCCTAGTTGACCTTGAGAGGTCGGTACTAGTTAACCGGACTATCCTGTGGCTGCCTTAAGTGAATTTAAAGCCTCCAGCCAGGGCTACTAAAAGCTAAGCGACTACACGCTAAGGGCACCCCCTGTGGGGTACGAACCTCGGCTTAGGGTGTCGCTAGAAGAACAGCAAGGGACGGCTGGATCGAATTTTTATTTTTATTTCGGTTTGATGACCGCGGCGTTTCCTAGTACTAGCTCTGAGAAGAAACGTCCGAAACAAACTCAGAGGTCATAGTTGGGAATTTATATTTACTGGCTCAGCTGCGGCGCGGGCTGGCCTACATCGGACAAGGGACGGGGGGGGCGATTACTACGTTGAACGCGTCGCGTCGGACCTCGGCGGCGAGGTCGGTAGGTCGGTTTTTTGTGTTTTGTACTAGTGGCCCTATTGGCCTCTTGAAGGAGGGTAATGGGGTCATCAGGGTCGGTGAGAGCATGCCTAGGTCGGCGAAGTTTGCTAATTTTGGAGGGGGAGTAATTTACTGCCGCGACAACCAGAGGGTTGTGATGTACAGCGGCTGTGTCAAAGAAACGCTTGGAGAGGCGTTTCATGAAATGCTGGATAGTGGGGATTTTGAGATCTAGATGGAGGATCTCATTTCGGACGAACCAAGGGGCGTTTGTTGCTTTGCGAAGAAAGCGGTTTTGGAGTGTCTGCATCCTATGGATATGACTGGGCTTGGCGTGTGCGAAGACTACACAGGCGTATGTCATGATGGGGCGTATGCAGGCTGTGTACAGGCGCATTTTGCACTTGAGGGACAGCTTGCTGCGCGGATTGAGGAGAGAGTGGAGACGAGAGAGAGCGTAGGCGGCGCGCGAGCGTACCGTCCTTATATGCTCTCCGAAGGTGAGGTGTTCGTCTAGGATAACACCTAAGTATTTGGCTCGCTTTTCCCAAGGGATCGGCTTGTCAGACATGATGATTGGTCGGGGAAGGGTGGGTTTGCGCGGCGGTCTCGAGTAGAGTACCGCTTGGCTCTTTTCGGGATTGACTTCTATTCTCCATTTTTTAAACCAGTCAGCAAGAGCGTTGACAGCGGTCTGGAGATTTAGTTTTATTTGATTGGGGTTGGTTCCTGAGCAGTAAATGGCTGTGTCGTCTGCGAAGAGAGCGAGGTGAGCCTTTTTACTTTTTGGGATGTCGCTGGTGAATAGCGTGAAGATCAGAGGGGCCAGTACGGAGCCCTGGGGGACTCCGGCCCGGATGAGGTGGGAGGGGGAGACAGCTCCTTCGGTCTTGTAGCGGAAAGTTCGGTTTGACAGGAAGTCTCGCAGGATGAGCACGAGACGGTCAGGCACGCCGAGTTGGTACAGCTTGTATATTAAGCCGTTGTGCCAGACTTTGTCAAAGGCTTTCGCTATATCGAAGTAAATAACACCTGTCTTCATACCACGTAGGAATCCTGCGTGAATATGCTCGGTGATGCGGAGGACTTGTTGGACACTGGAGTGCCGAGAGCGGAACCCGAATTGTTCGTCGGGGATGAGGCCCTTGTTCTCGGCAAAGGCTCTGAGACGCTTATAAATAAGCCTTTCATATACCTTGCCGAGGACTTTTAGCAAGCTGATGGGACGATAGCTCGAAGGCTCAGATCTTGGCTTGCCGGGCTTAGGAATGCCTATAACGGTCGCTTCCTTCCACGTTTGTGGGAAGATATTGTTGCCCATGGCTCCATTGAAGATGGTGGCCAGTAGGATGATCAGGTGGGCGGGGAGGAGTCGGATCACTTTGTTGGTGATGCCGTCAGAACCGGGAGCTTTTTTGGGTTTGAGGCCTCTGATAATATCCTGCACTTCGTCTGGAGTGACGGGAGGCAGAGGATCTTCAGGGTCTTCGACGGGTGGGAGGGAAGCTCTGCGTTCGACCTCTGCGTCAACCTTCAGGAGGTGAGCTGGGTCTACTGGTTGAGCGCTAGGGGAGCATTGGGCTTCTAGGCTGATGGCTAGACATTCAGCCTTGTCGTCATCGTCAAAGGCGATGGTTTTATCCGGTCGGATTAAGGGGGGAATGGTGACTTCTTCTCTGGATTTGAGTTTCCTTTGAAGGTCCCAGAAGGCTAGGTGGTTTGGCTCTAGTTCGCTCAGCAACTTGTCCCAGCTGGCTTCACGCCACTCCTTTATGCGCTTCTTTACAGTTCGCTGCAAGTAGCGCATATGAGCTTTGTTTGCGTTGCAGGGGAAGTTGCTGTAGGCCCGGACGGCTGCATTCTTCTCGGTCAGTAGTTCACGTATGTCGTCAGGGAGCTTTCCGCGGCGGTAGTCCGTCGCCGAGATCTCCCTTGCCCTAATTCTTGAAATCTAAATAATTTTTATCTTAGATAGTGGCTGCATGGCTTTGCCTTTGCCGTACCAAAGAAACGGGAAGAATTAAAAAAAAAAATAGTTGACATGACAACAAGGCAATTATAGCTGAACTGGAATGTGAACCTGCTTATTTCTCTTATTTATAAGACTATCGCAAGAGCAGTAAGGTCGAACAAAAATAAAACCTTATTTGAAGAGAAAGCGTCCCAGTAGCCCTCTGTCTCTTTCTAAGTGTTACCCGTATTTATTTTACGTAATTTTGTTTGAAATCAACAATTTTGGTTAGAAAAAGATGGTGAAAAAGGGTGCCATTATTGGCTGCAATAGTGAGCCATAACCTAAATGCCGAATATCCTTATTTAAGTAAGTTATCGCAAAGGTCCGGCGGTACTTCACACCGGGGCAGCTTCTAATGTTGTACAAAGCACAGGTCCGCTCGTGTGTAGCAGCCACATTTGGGCTGGTGCTGCGAAATGTCACCTGGATACTTTGGATTCAGTGGAGAGGCGTGCGAAGAGGCTGATTGGCGACCCAGACTTAACTCGAAACGGTCTCCAAAGCCTGGAGCACAGGCGTAGAGTAGCCAGCCTTTCGGTCTTCTATAGGTTGCATTCTGGTGAGTGTGGAAGGGAATTGCATGATTTAATTCCCCCATCACCGTTCCACCATCGGACGACCCGTCGTACGGCGGGTTTCCACCCTTACATTGTTGATACCACTGCGACCCGGACGAAGCGTTTCGCTTCCTCTTTTATACCGCGTACATCGAGGGACTGGAACAATTTGCCAGGGACGGTGTTTCCGTCACATTACAATTTGAGTGTCTTCAAGGCTAGAGTGAATAGGATCTTAATAAACTAGCGCGCTTTACCATCAATGATCGCATCACTGCTTACCATCAGGCGGGATTGCGGTCAAGCGCTTGTTTATAACTTACAAAAAAAAAAAAAAGTTTTTTGCGGTAATCATACACAAGTTATTTTGTTTGTATGTAGGGTGACCATAAATTTTGGAATAAATAATAAATGTGCACTTAGTCATTTGGTACATAAAAAGTAAGTGGTTTTATTAGGTATTTACAATGACGTTACATTCTGTTTTCTTGTAGATATTTTGTTTATTTAAATGTAAAATAGTAAAGCAGTATATCAAGCTACTACAATCTATCAGATTTCCTTATTAGATTTTCACCTTTATTTCTAAATTGTTATGGTTCGAGATGGATTAGGAATATTTGACAGTTTCGGGTAGATTGACCTGCTGTCGTCCGTACATCATCAATCTATTTTTAAAATAATGAAATTAAAAAGTTCGCATCCATACCTAAATATTCATGAATAAAAACTCTAATACAAGGAAAAAAAAAAAAAAAATTGCGTGCTTTTCTTCTAAATTCCATTATAGTAGTCACCCCTACACAACAAGGACAGGGGGCTACAGCTGTGAAGCTATCTCCCTCGGACCGCGTTTTGATCAATAGTGCACATTCCAGTTTAGGTAAAAGTTCCTTGCATGATAATACAGATAATAATTATTATTCACAGAGTACTTATTTATTATTATCCTCTTAGTAGTCTGTGCTACGTTCCAATAGCGAGTAAAACACGAGTTGGGTGTTGTTTCTACTCAAAATAAGTGTTTTTCTGACTTGAACTAAGTGTGTAAAAGGAAGCGCGGGAAATTTCTGTCGGACCGGGTGTTTTTTTCTTGTGGCAAATTTTTTATATTTTAAATTTAACTAAAAATAGGTTCAGTTAAGGTTTTTATGTAATTATATTTTCTTTTTGGTGTAAATAATATATATTTCTGTAGATAGTTCCTGTATATAGGTAAGTTTTTGTACATATTTATAAAATAGTGAAGACGAATCCCGGGTCGTATGAACGACCCGCCTATAATTGACTTGGGGGATTTAGGCCCTGGCTTAAGTCCCCCTGTTAGCAACTATGTTACTATATCTGCAGCGAATACAGATATCATGAGTGGTATGGACACAGATGGGTCTGTAGCCACAGCAAGCGACGCGTCAGCCTCCCGTAAAATTAGTGCTGCTCGTAAGAGGCGCTCACTCAAACATAAAGTTTGTAAAAAGTGCAACAAAATTAAAAAAAGTAGGCAGGGGATCATTCCTGAGAGAACTCCTCTTGAGACTGATTGTTCATGCACTTTCAATATAGAATCTCAAAATAATCATGAAACAGTTCCAGAATTTAAACCTGTTGAAATTGCTGACTCTTCATACTCACAGCTAGATCGACCTGTAACACATACTGGTCAACCAGTAGGTAGGAACGAATACATTGGTTCTGATTCAGGGCCCTATTTAGTTCATGTGCAACGCATAACTGATACTGCAAACAGTGGCACCATTTTGCACCCTATTGCCTTTGGAAATTTCCTGAAAAATAGCAAATTTGAAAATATTGTTTCTGGTAGTGTAAAAAGAATTGGCAGAAATAAATGTGTAGTGGCATTCACTAATCCAATGGCTGCTAATTTATTTTTGAAGAGTAATCTATTGTCAATAAACAGATTTAAAGCTTTTCTTCCCACATACAATGTCACTCGGATGGGCCTAGTTAGAGGTGTCCCACCAGAATGGAGTGAAGAAGAAATTAAAGAAAATATAACTACTCCCATAGGTACTGGCACAGTATTAAAAGTTAGGCGGCTAAATTATAAAGTTCAAGTGAATGGGTCATCTACTTGGAAACCTTCCCAAACTGTGGTCATCACTTTTGATGGCCAAGTGTTGCCTAAACGTATCTTTGTATGCTACAATGCATTAACTGTGGAGATTTATGTATACCCAACCATTCAATGTTTCCGGTGCTGCCGTTATGGTCATACTAAAATCCAATGTCGATCTGCTACACCTAGATGTTTTAAATGCGGTCAAAACCACTTAGCTGAAACATGTGTTGTTGAAGAAGATTCTGCATTCTGTATAAATTGTTCCGGATTGCATTATGCAACAAATAAGACTTGCCCTGAATTTCAGAGACAAAAAAACATAAAATATACAATGGCTCACTCGTGTGTTTCATATGCAGAGGCAAGCAAAACACAACCAGCCGTCTCAAAATCATATGCAAATATTGTCAGTACAGGTGCTTCTTCAGGTGTTCATAACGAAAATAATTACTACAGTTCACAAGCTATAGCATCAACTTCTCCATCACACAAAAAGACTGTCTTTCTTAAACCAAGAACTCCTCCCAAGTCATCATTGGGGTATGACAGAGCGGCTCATAATGCTCTTGTTAAGGAGTTTCAACCCCCATCTCCTGCCAATGGGTGTGCTTTGCCTAAGGAACCCGAGAATGAGCAAGTTGTTGATATTATTATAAACTTAATTAAAATGTTATTATCCAAAAACATATCTTTAGAACCGTACGACGTAGAGCGCATAAGTAGTTTTTTATCAATTAATAAAAACCGAAACGATGGGCCCAATAGTTCAATGGAACTGCCGATCAGTAATTCATAAAAAACCTGACTTATTTATAAGCATTATGTGAAACCTGGATTAAAAACAGGTTATGTTTGTTTAATGTTTACGCATTGATTATGACAGATCACAGAGCTGACGGATATGGCGGTGTGGCCATACTGGTTACAACTTGATATCTGTATTCTTCCTTGAAAATAATAGTGTAATTTTATAGTGTATTTATTACTGACTTCTATAGTTATGTATTTATTTTTGGTATCCTTTTTTTTACCCGTATGAAAATAAATCATTTCCTTCCCTGAACCTTTCAAAATTCCTAATTTTCCGATACTTATAAACTTTTCCCTACCTTTTACCTGAAATTGGCACAAAGTCATAACTAGTGCCACACAAGAAAAAAAAAAAAAAAAAAAAAGAGTTTTTCTTTAATTTAGTTTAAATTAATACCTACTTGGTTCCGGCTTGTATGTATTACAGAAGCTCGCTGAAAACGAAAGCGTAAGCAAGCATTACTTAAAACTCGTTTCTCTTTTAGCTATCTGATTTGTTAAAACAACGTCAAGTCAACAGCTCTACAAGTATTGATTCCTGTGTCTGTATCCTGGCCTGATAGATCATAATATTTAATATATAAATGACGCTGGCATAATAGTCGACATCAGCTAAAGACATTATAAACATCAGCCGAGTTTCCAAAGAGAAAAAAGATCGTATCCGATACTTTGAGTTAAAAGATGGAAAGGAATGACAAATCTGAGGTAAGATATTCTTTAACGGCAATTTATACTTATTTTATAATTTCAGTATATTAAGGAAGTGATACCTCTCAAGATCATACCTATTATGTTTGGATTTTAAGCCAAGTGTACGATTACGTGTAGCATTCTAGTATGTAAGCTTCTGTCAAAGGTAGACAGACATAAAACTATTAATTAATCTACGCTACAATGGCTTGTGCAGTGTTAAGTTAAATAATTGGTAGCATGGCTGACTCTCTGGTATACAATGAAATTACTATACTGGAAGTGTCCTCACTTAGGGCTCTTTCAAGAAATTTTTGCAACATATTTTATTTAATTATACAATATGTAAAGAAAACCCTGTCCGATCCGTGAAGGTATTGTTAGGTATCGATAACTGATTCTACCAATGCCTACAAAGCCGGCCTAAACTTAAAAAAAAATCCTCCTAAAAATAAATATTATTTCGCAAAAAGAGGTAACTTAAAACATGTGCGGCAGACCATACAGGCGCGGGCGAAGAGGGGCAGGGCACGCGGCACACTGCCGCATCGCTAATCGCTCAGAATTATACCGCCTAAAATAATGTTGTCACTTAAAACTTACCAAATTTTGGGGAAGTTGGAATCAATTCGTGGGGAAAAAAGATTATTTCAAAATTCACTAGTATTGTTACTATGATGATTATGCAACTTTTCATATTTTATTTGGTCATGTGTTTACCTAACCTTTATTATCCTTACGGGTCGGACAGGGTTTTCTTAACATATTGTATATTAACTTAATTCGCAAATCGGCTTACTCCGTATACTCAGTTGGATAATATCATAAGCTACTTATTTTTAATAATGAAGACTCTTTTATGCCTATTAATGAAAATATTGTAGTGTTTTTATTTTGAAGCATGGTTGACTCTCTAGGATACATTGCAACTACTATACTGTCCTCAGTGTCCTCATTTAAGGCTCTTTTAAGTGATTTTAGTAACATATGAAATTTGTGCTTGTGACACTAATTAGCATTGAACTGCCCAAACGGCTTGTTGACACTTCCCGTGACCCAAGGGCTGGCTTTTACCTTGGCCAGCGGCTAAGTATTGCCATTCAACGCGGCAATGCTGCCAGTCTCTTGGGTACATTACCAGTCTACAGCGATGACGAAGAATTTTTTGATGCTGTTTTGTAATTTAATAATAGTTTTAATTAGGATAATAGCTTTATTTAGTAATTTGTATTTATTTAGTTTTATAAGTTTGTATATATCGTAATAAAAAGATGAATAATAGATAAAATAAATGTATAAAATTAGCAGCATATTTTCCTAATAATATAATCATCTTCTTCCAGCCCAATTCTATAGGAAACGAAAAACACTTTGAGGTATTTGGAGGGCTTATGAAATCTCCAGTAAAGCATACAAATATTGTTGGTCACATTGCTGTCGAAGAGGACTTATCTGCAGTTTGTGATGGACCAGATGATGTTATTGAGCCAAAGGAGGAATATCAACGTGATGGTATGTTTTAAAAACAGAAATAATATTAGCAGTAAATAATATCTTAATCGAGTATTATGATCTGTAAGTTTTATATTGATTAGAAAATGTTTTGAGTTCTTTCAAAACTTTGCCAGTGTTAAGTTTAAATCAATGTAACATTAACCAAATTGTGTTTTGAAATTAAAAAAGTAATACTTTTCAATTTTTGTTTACTTATAGAGCCAGAACCCGAAAATTTAGACAAAAGCTGTCTAGATGCAGCAGGTGTACCACACTATTATGAGTTAGACTTTGAATATGATGTACCTTTAATGAATTGTAAAACTGAACTGGAAGACGAAGTATCAAAGAAAAATAGTAACACACAGATGATAAGTAAGTATTAGTTAGTTATATTTCTCTCGGTGGTAGGCCATAACATTGGCTGCCGGCAGAAGTGACCACCCACCAGACGGGTCTGTGTGATTGTGTTGCGATGTGTGGCAGGTATGATGAGCCAAATGTTGTGGTGTCGGGAGTTTGGTCGTGGAGAGCCTCCAGATCAATCTCCCTCTAGCGCAGCATCGTTTGGTTGTGTTGGTCTTGGGTTTAACATTGCATCACCTTGCTCAACTGCTGTCATCCTTCCTATTCCTTAGTTTTTTAAGTGAATAGGCTTAATAAACTAGTGCGCTTTACCATCAACAATTGCATCACTGCTTACCATCAGGCGGGATTGCAGTCCAGCACCAGTTTAAAATTATTAAAAAAAAAAAAAAAAATTAGCAGACAGGCCAATGGTTCACCTGATAGGTTGTGAGCTAGCGTTACTTAACAGACTGAAAGAGGATAACTACAACTAGTTGTTGTACCATTTTTTGAAATTTTTTACACAGATTTTTTACTTAAAAATACTGGACACGTCTATCGGGTTTTGCATACACAAAAAATAACATTTTATATTGGCTGGAAGACAAGATTAAGTGGTGGGGAAGCCATGGCACATTAATTATTATTATACTTGCTATGTATGCAAACGAACTGCCGTTGCTTGCTGCTCTCACACAATGTGTTTGGTATGGTACTGACAAGAGCTGGTAAAACCACAGGACGTTAGTATTAGAACGCGTGTCGCCGCTTGATTCCCCTCTATAACTCGCCTGTAAGCAAGAGACCAATACGGAAGCGCATTACGCACACAAATAAATACTCGCACTTCGATTATATGTTTGTAATTGGTGATCACACTAACGTAAACAGTGCATTTGACGTACACTCCTACATTCACAAATTTCTCATACACGCTATGGACGCGACCAAAAGGTCGATATCTATATCGATAGTTTATATCGATAAAATTGACAGAAAAGGATTAATTGTGTTCTCATTATGTAGTTTCGTAAGAATTAGGATCTTTACATATAAGTATACATGAGATTCCAGTTATATGATTTTTAAGTAATTTGTAGGGGGTTTAAAAAAAAGTAATGTACTTATAAATTTACGTAACTTGATAATGTGATTTTTTGTTTATGGTGCTATCAACATAAAATTAGAGTTGAATGAAAGGTTTAGGTGTAATGCAGTTTTACAAGAAGTTTTGAGGTGATAGGACTTTTAGTTTTCGAGATTTTAGCAAAAATGTGTAATAAAATGTCGTACCTAACTTAACTTATTTTAAATATTTTTTCCTATACACAAATATATTTCCTATAATATATATATTTCCTATAATATATATATTTCCTATAATATATATATTTCCTATAAAAAATAATTTATTAAAAGTTGTGTTGTGTCTGTTTAACCTTAAGGATCAAATTTGTTCATAATTAACGATAGTAGAAAATAGGAATAAAATACGGAACCTAAGTCCAACAAATATAAGCACAACGGTTATGACAAAACTTACCAAAGAACAAATCCGAACTATTTGCTCTCTTGGGACCATACCTGGTTTTAGGTACCTTTTACCCGATTTTTTAATGATATAATCATTTTCGATAAAATGTTTAGAGCAAATAGTACTAGTCTTTGTCGGAATCCTATTTACTCTACAAGTCACGTCAATCCATCGCTCTCTTATAACGCTAGGTTGTTTAGGAAACCTAAAATTTATAATTTATTTATTTTTATTTGCAATTTATTAAGATAAATATTAACAGCTGACATGGCTCTTTATATCATTCCATTACATTTATTCGATAAGATATTTTATTTTGCACATAAGGGTGCAAACATGGCGGTACATAATATTAATACGAACAGCCATATTTCGGCAATTACAAGGCATGCACAATTAAAATGTTCACAATTTAAAAATACACAAATTAAATCATATAAGTAGTTCTAGTTCATTGTTTGCTTAATAATATAATTCCATCAATTAATACAATAATTCTATTTCAAATTCATCAGTCAATAATATAATTAATGTCAGTTTCTAATAATTATATTATATAAAATAGTCAACCAAGATGTTTCTTAAACAAAAAGTCTGCAAAACTATAATAATAAGCCTTGACCACATAAAAATTACGAAGCCTTTTCTTAAACAATTAGTAATATATTATTTAAATATGTCTAACTAAAAATAAACTATTATTAATTTAATATAAAATGATTCAAACAATATATTTATCATACTCGTATATTTCTGAATTCTATCGATAATTTTAATTAACCACATGGTCACCTCACTATAAATAAACATGGCGCCCTGCATTTCGGCCAATCAGGGCAAAGGACAAAATGACAATGAGTAAAGTGTAGAGGACGCATTGGATTCACTACATCGTACGCGGACTTTCTTATTGTTTTTCCAAAGCGAAGACAAACCGAGCAATGTAATTTTTTTTCTTCCTTGAAGCAATAATATCATGAAAGTTTGGAATCTCATTGTTTTCAGTATGTTTTTGTGTTTTTTACAAATTTTACTACAACATAATATTATTTTCGATTTACCGATAGAACAGTGGCGGCGTAGCATAGGTTGGCACCCGGGGCGACTTTCTATCGAGCACCCTCAAAATAAAGACAAATATTAGACGTGTTTACGTGACTTTATTTTGCTAAAATACTCAATAATATTACCAAAATTTACTTTCCTCTAATAATGGAGAATATGGATAGACTGGAAAGTCGTGTTTGGTTCATTGTAGATCTTAGTAAGATTTTATTAACTTTAATATTGAGGAACTTCTTTCGCAAGTAGCCACCGAAACACACAACAGTTAAAAAAATCTTAGACATAGAGCTAGACTTGGAACAGAATCAGAATAGTCCCATTTTACAATAAATTTCAGAAGCTCCAGGGTAGTCCATTGGATAGCTTTTGAAGAAAAATGCTGGCGGCTTCCAAGTGGCGCCTCAGCCGTAAAATCTCCAAAATAATGTCCTCTGCAGAAAATTCATCATACATTTTTGTAAGATTTGAAACTATATCACGAACTTCGTCTTCTGTTGACGTTAGTAGAATTTCAGACTGAACAACACCAAATGTTACGAGAATGTCATCCATTGCTTTGTAGCGGTTGCTCTTCTTCTTCAGCCTATAGATGTCCACTGCTGGACAAAGGTCTCCCCCAAGGCTTTCCACGATGACCTGTCTTGTGCTGCCCGTATCCATCGGCTTCCCGCGACCTTCACCACGTCGTCGGTCTACCTTGTTGGGGGCCTCCCTAAGCTGCGCCTTCCAGTACGTGGCCGCCACTCCAGAACCTTACTGCCCCATCGTCCATCGGTTCTACGAGCAATGTGCCCTACCCACTGCCACTTAATTGTAGCGACTCGAAGAGCTTTGTCGGTGATTTTGAGAAATTCCGAGCATAGCTCTTTCCATTGCCCTTTGTGTGACTCTCAGCCTTCATATGAGGCCCATTGTGAGCCGAGAAGATGTAACGTAGCTTCCCGAATGCTGCCCAGCCGAGCTGGATTCGACGAGACACCTCTTTCTCGAAGTTGGACCTAACTAGATGGACTGTTTGTCCCAGGTGTATATACTCGTCAACAACTTCGAGTGCAGAGCAACCAACTAGAATTGGAGTGGGTGCGACATGCGAGTTCGACATGATCTTCGATGCTCTAGTTCTTCGTAAAATCTATCAAGACATTCTAACACAGTTCTATACAACTCTTCTGGCAATGTTAGTCCAACGTCTTGGGACATTTCTCCTGGCATTCGTTTTCGGAATCTCCTCCTTCCTCTTCTTTCAACGGAAATCCAAGTTCTCACATTTTTCAGTTGCGTAGGAAATAGCTCTTTCCACTATTTGGATACGTTGAGTTTGAAGAAAAATTTTTAGGGTTTTGATTTTTATAACACTTTTCCAGCGATAGCCTAGATGTTTGGATATACTTTTGTGTCTGATTAACTTCTAGGATTTCACACCAAAAAGAGAGGTATCACAAAAATACTGAAGTCACGCAAAGCTGGTAAGAGTGTGGCTGCTTCTGTTGTATCGAAGTTTTCTCTGCTGCTTCTGGGATCACACATGTCTTCGAATGTTGACAAGTTTCTCAAAATTATTCTTCAGTGACTTAACAGCATCATGATGACAACTCGATTTTGTCTCTACTAGTCATTTGATCGATACGCCTACACTTTTCATTAGAATTTCCCATCTATGTGTGGATGCCGAAAAGAACGTGTTAACTCTTTCTACTGTTCCGAAAAATGTTACACTTGAACTAACACTCCTAAAAGAGTGCACCCCACATAGATTTAGCGAATGGGAAAGCTTGTGACAGTGACAAATCTTTAGTATTATGTTCCTTAATTATAGATTGTACACCACCGTGGAGTTCACGGTGGTGTTGTGTTGTGTTGTGTTGTGGCCATGGTTGCAGTGTTATCATATCCTTGAGCCCGACATAGATGAATGTCCAAGTTATCACTGCGCGACAGAGTCGGCATTTCTTTGTCACCGTGTTGTCACCCCTTGATGCTTGGCACCCGGGGCGGACCGCCCCCCCCCCCCCCTTACGCCGCCACTGCGATAGAAAGATATACCACTTCGTTGTATAGTTGAGGTCTGGCTTTTTGCCCTGCATGTTATAATTGCACAATACGGCATTTTAAAGCGCAGCTCCGACTCGTGAAGTACTTTTAAGAATACTAAGGTGCGTATTACAGAAGGAAACTCAAGCATTGATCTCTGCTTAAGCATTACTTAAAACTAGTTTCAACCAATCAAATGGCTTGAAACGAGACTTAAGTAGAGCTTGAGTTTTGAGTGACGTTCTGTAATACGGACCTAAATGAATGTTTCGGACGTTCGGTCGACATAAGATTTGCGTCTCACATGTGTGGCACGGCTGCCACGCCCAGACGGCCTTTCCAGTCTTATATTAACTATTCCTTGGGTAAAACTATCCAAAACTGTCAAATATTCCCAATTGACCTTGAATGATGTTCTTTAAGTTAAATTAAAAATAGCCATGTAGAACACCAGTAAAGACAGCGCATTAAACACCTCTCTCCCATATTTTAGTTTTGTTTGTATGTAGGTATACATACACACATCAAAAGTGTCTAGGGATCAACATATATTTTTGCAATAACTTTTCTCCTGATTGATATTAATTAAAATTTTCTTTAAGGATTCATCAAATAAAGTGTTTTCGTTTGTCACAGTAACGATAAACCAAGTCACCTTTGCATTAATAAAGAAATTTGCCATTTTCCTAATAAAGGGATATTTGACATTTGAACCACTAACACAAAAGTTCGAAAAAAAGACTGAAATAACAGTTTTCTCTAAAATTTTATTGGGTAACTTAAACAATTAATAATCCGTGTTTCTACCGCGAACACTAACAACACAAGAACATCGGTTTGGCATACTCAAAATGAGTTCATCCAAATCACGCTGTGGAATGGCCGCCCATGTTCGTTGCAACAACAAAAAAAGGTCTTCTTGCGACTGGATACCCTCCATATTCGGCAGAGCTCTTCTCTGTAGCATATCCCATGCATGCTCAATCGGGTTCAAGTCTGGCGACTGAGCAGGCCAGGGCAGGACATTGATGTTAGCTGCGGCGAGAGTCTGTCTTACAACTCTTGCGGTGTGCGGTCGTGCATTATCATGCATTAACTGAAATAAGGGACCGATTTGCACTTGTAGAGGAACGATGACGTCTGATACAATCGTTTCAGCATAAATTTGAGCGTTGAGGTTGCCTCTGATCCAAATCAACTCAGTTCTTCCGCCGATCCAAATACCCGCCCATACCATGATGGTTCCACCACTATAAGGATGGACTTCCTGGCAGGATTTTAATCGCTGTTGGCGTCCAGGGGTTCTCCAGTGTCGTATACGTCTTGTATCCGGTCTCATACCAAAACGAGACTCATCAGAAAAGCACACGAAACGCCATTGTTCTTCTGCCCAATTTCTGTGTTCAAGAGCCCATTGATATCGAATCCTACGATTGTGCATTGCTATAGGTGGTACCCGTAGCGGTCTTCGGGAATGAAGGTTCACTTCATGCAAGCGGTTTCTGACTGTTTGGTCGCTAATTAAGTTCCCTGAAGAGTGATGAAGCCTCACGGCTAACATCATGGCGGTTATTGTTGGAGCTCTTCGAGTTAAGATTTGAATGTATCGGTCTTGTCTCCGTGTGGTGCAGCGATACCGTCCTCCATGGCGCTCAGCCACGGTACCAGTGCTTCGGTAACGTGTCCAAAGTCGACTGATAACACTCTGACTTGTATTCAGAGCTAAAGCCACAGTACGTTGCCGGGAACCAGCTTCTATCATTCCCACGGCTCTGAGCATTTCTTCCCTGCTTAAATGACGTCGCCGCTCCATAATAACGTTGGTTTTAATCAGTAGTAGGGAAACAGTAGCACTAATAATGTCTTCAATGCGTTGTATGTTTTTATAGGGAAAATATTGACAGCTGATTTTCATCTTTTACTCGAATTTGATTCACAGTTCCTGATTCAAATTATGAAATGCACCAAAAAGGATCCATATAAATTTATAAAATCATAAATTTATTACAAAGCCACATCTCAATCTCAAGAAATCCGCATAAAAATGCTTGATCCCTAGACACTTTTGATGTGTGTATATCATAAGTATACAATATGTAAAGAAAACCCTGTCCGATCCGTGAAGGTATTGTTAGGTATCAATAACTGATTCTACTAATGTCCACAAAGACAGGATAAACTTAAAAAAATCCCCCTAAAAAAATAAATATTATTTCGCAAAAAGAGGCAACTTAATACATGTGCGGTAAGCAACCCCTTCCGCGGGCGGCGGGGGACAGGGCAGGCGGCACCTGTGACGTGTTCGCGTGGCTATTCGCTTATAATAATACCGGTGTTGTCACTTTTTTAATAATTACCAAATTTCGGGGAAATTGGAATTCCCCCGGGAATTAATTCCAATTTCCCCGAAATTTGGTTTGATTGATTTTTCCCGAAAAAAGGATTATTTCAAAATTCATTAGTATTGTTACTATGATGATTATGTAAAATTTTATATTATATTTGGTCAAGTGTTTACCTAACCTTTATTATCCTTATGGGTCGGACAGGGTTTTCTTTACATATTGTATATTTTGGTAATAGTGTATACAATATGTTAAGAAAACCCTGTCCGACCCGTAAGGATAATAAAGGTTAGGTAAACACATGGCCAAATAAAATATGAAAATTTACATAATCATCATAGTAACAATACTAGTGAATTTTGAAATAATCTTTTTTCCCCACGAATTGATTCCAACTTCCCCAAAATTTGGTAAGTTTTAAAAAATGACAACATTATTTTAGGCGGTATAATTAGGGTTGTAACGGAGGCTTGTTAGCGGAGGCGGAGGCGGAGGTGAAAGTACATATAGAAAAAATTTAAATTTATGGTTAATTAAAACAAAAAAAAAATATTTTAAATACGTACATTAATAGTAGGTAAAAAAATATTACCTTCTTGTAATGAAAATTATGGAGAAACAAATTGTGTTTGCCGCATTCCCGCCTCGCACTAGTTGATTCTTGACCATTTCGCGCTCAAATTCGGCCGGCGGTTGTCGAGCGTCGCAGCTTGTGCGTTATTTATTTTAATAAACCTCCGTTATAACTCCGCTAAAATTGTGCGGAGGCGGAGGCGGAAGCGAAGATACGATTTCTTGCGGAACTTCCGCAGTAACGGAAGCGGAGGCGAAGCTCCGTTACAACCCTAGGTATAATTCTGAGCGAATAGCGATGCGGCAGTGTGCCGCGTGCCCTGCCTCTCTTCGCCCGCGCCTGTATGGTCTGCCGCACATGTTTTAAGTTATTGTTATTTTTTTTTTAACTTTAGCCCGGCTTTGTAGGCATTTATAGAATCAGTTATCGATATCTAACAATACCTTCACGGATCGGACAGGGTTTTCTTTACATATTGTATAATATATGTGTAGGTATATAACTTATTTAAGTATTTTTTAAATAGTGTTAATAGATTTTTTCGCTCTTTACAATTTTTTTTTCAACCAAGCTCCTGTGCTTTAATCTGTGCACCACCTGTGGGTTGACTGGTAGAGAATGCCTAAGGCATTAAGTCCGTCTCTGTACATGCATTTCATGTGCGAAAGATTAAATCCATACTAATATTATAAATGCGAAAGTAACTCTGTCTGTCTGTCTGTCTGTCTGTCTGTCTGTTACGCTTTCCCGTTTAAACCTCTCAACCGATTTTGATGAAATTTGGCACAGACAATCTTTAGACCCTGAGAAAAAACATAGGCTACCTTTTATCCCGGAAAAATTCGATGTTCCCGAGGAAAATCTAAAAAGCGCGATATAACCGATCTCCACGCGGGCGAAGCCGCGGGCGGAAAGCTAGTAAATAAATATAGGTAGCTGTAGCGTACCAGAGACGCAGATATTTTACACACTATCTAATTAATATCAGTAATATCTTTGTTGAATATCTCCTCTGATTTGGTATTTATCGGCGGTAAACGCTGCCGAAAACTTAAGTAGACGGAACGCGACCATAGAGTTTTTTCTTCTGCTGACCGCCGCACGGGATAGCGAACTCACTCGCTGTCAAATTGGCAAGCTAACAAGTCATGGCCACGTTATTTTAACGGTCATCAAATTTAATTATTTAAAGTAACCTCGGAGGGGGGGGGGGGGGGATTGATTTGGGCCATAATCTAAATTAATAAAATCAGTGAGTTTGCCAGTGAAGTATGTCTTCTCGTGATCTAGTCTGGTGGTCTACGAACTCCGCATCTGAAGGTTGGAAAAAAGTGTTGCCGCTTTTAATACCTAAGTCAGAGAGATATACTCTGAAGGCATCATTTTTTTTTTCAAATTCAAATTCATTTATTAATCTTGTGAACACAGGGTACAGTTATGCAGATGTTATTTACAAGAATTTTTGTCCATGCTATGTCCCGCCAAAAGGCATACAAAATATCATAGGAAGCGAATGAAGCCGGCACATTAACTCAATAGGCAGCATCACACGATACAGTCTCAGACACAATTAAATAAAATGTCAGCAAATTACAATTTTTTAAATATTAAATTAAACACAAAATAAAATATAGTCAAGAGTCGTCAAATTTAGATAATATCATACAAATTTATGTTAATTATCAAAGTTTGTCATTAAGATATTCATTGACAGAGCAATATGTCTTCTCAATAAGTAGTTTAAAAAGCTGACGCTTAAAAATATTCACGTTTTAGCTGATACAATCTCATTTGGTAATTTATTGTATATCTTTGGAGCCATTGCATATATGCTTTTATGTAGAAATTTAGTATTTGTGAAAAGCAAATGTAACTTATTCGAGCGACGTTGGCTTTCGACAGGGCTATAAAGATCCTTATTATTTTTTTATAAAAATACAGGCCTTATACAATATTTAAAGAAAACCCCGTCCGACCCATAAAGATAATAAAAGTTAGGTAAACACATGACCAAATAAAATATGAAATTTTACATAATCATAGTAACAATAGTAATGAATTTTGGAATAACCTTTATTTTTTTTTTCGACAATGAATTCCAACTTTGTTAAAAAGTGACAACACCATTTTCTATGGTATTATTATGAGCGATGCGACCGCGTACCGCGTGTCCTGTCCCCCTTCGCCACGGCATGTATTGCCTACCGCACATATATTAAGGTATCTCGTTTTGCGAAATAATATTTATTTTTTTAAGCCCGGGGGATTTTTTTAAGTTTAGCGCGGCTTTGTAGGCATTAGTAGAATCACTTATCGATACCTAACAATACCTTCACAGATCGGACAGGGTTTTCTTTACATATTGTAGATGTAGAGGGAAGGTACAGTCAATATTTTTAAGTTTTTAAAATGTGGCTTGCATGAATCGGTCCGTTTTATTTTGCATATAGCTCGAATGTATTTTTTTTTTTGTGCAATCAGTACTTGTTCAATCTTAGTACCATTGCCCCAAAATATCTATCAGATATTCGTTAATGATTTTTTATTATATCGATATCCAAAATACGTCTGATGTCAATGTCGTGGTGGCCTAGTGGTTAAAACACCAGCCTCTCAAGTATGAGTTCGCCGGTTCGATTCCAGGTCAGGCAAGTACCAATGTAACTTTTCTAAAGTTATATGTACTTTCTAAGTATATCTTGGACACCAATGACTGAAGGTGAAGGAAAACATCTTGAGGAAACCTGGACATTGAGCAAGCGTGGTGATTACGCTCAATCCTTCTCTGTATGAGAGGAGACCTGTGCCCAGCAGTGGGACGATAAAAAGGTTGATGATGATGATGATGATGATGATCCAAAATAGAGTCCACTCGAGTCTTATTCGAAATCTTTCATGTCCGGCCGCCACAATCTGAATCAAGAATTATGATTTGTTCTTTTTTTTTAATAGTTATAAACTAGTGCTTGACTGCAATCCCGCCTGATGGTAAGCAGTGATGCAATCGTTGATGGTGAAGCGCACTAGCTTATTAAGCCTATCCACTCAAAAAAACTGAGTGAATAGGAAGGAAGACGGCAGTTGACCGAGGTGATGCAATGTTTAACCCAACAACACGACCAACGATGCTGCGCCAGAGGATGATCTGGAGACCCTCCACGACCAAACTCCCGACAACAACATTAGGCACATCGTACCCGGCACACATCGCAACACAACTGGTCACACCCGTCCACCGTACGGCTTTACCAGACATCATGCTGGAACACGACGAATCGCTTCGCGGCAAAACTTTGTCTGGTGGGTGGTAACTTATGCCGGCGGCTGATGTTGTTGCCTACCACCGAGAAAAAAACGATATATTGATTAGAAATTTAATGTCTTTCAAAACTTTGCCAGTGTTAAGTTTAAATCAACTTAACGGTAACCTAATGTGTCGTGAAATATAACAAATAATACTTTTTACTGTTTTTGTTTACTTATAGAGCTAGAACCCGAAAATTCAGACAATAGCTGTCCAGATGTAGCAGGTATACCACCACATCGTTATGAGTCAGACTTGGAAGATGATGTCCCTTTAATTAACTGTAAAACTGAAGTGGAATACGAAGAAGTATCAAAGAAAAAAAGTAACACACAGACGATAAGTAAGTATTACTTAGTTATTTCTCGGTGGTAGGCCATAACATCGGCTGCCGGCAGAAGTTACCACCCACCTGACAAAATCTTGCCGCCAAGCGATTCGTCGTGTTCCGGCATGATGTCTGGTGAAGCCGTACGGAGGACGGGTCTGAGCAGTTGTGTTGCGATGTGTGGCGGGTACGATGCGCCAAAAGTTGTTGTGTCGGGAGTTTGGTCGTGGAGAGTCTCCAGATCAATCTCCCTCTGGCGCAGCATCGTCGGTCGTGTTGTTGGGTTTAATATTGCGCTACCTCGCTCAACTGCCGTCTTCCTTCCTATTCACTAAGTTTTTAAGTGAATAGGCTTAATAAACTAGCGCGCTTTACCATCAACGATTGCATCACTGCTTACCATCAGGCGGGATTGCAGTCATGCGCTAGTTTATAATTATAAAAACGAAAAAAAAAACCCGCGACAGCACAGCAGTTTTAAAAACTTTGCCAGTGTTCAGTTTAAAGCAATGTAACATTAACCAAATTGTGTTGTGAAATGAAGCAAATAATACTTTCACTGTTTTTGTTTACTTACAGAGCTAGAACCCGAAAATTCAGACAATAGCTGTCCAGGTGTAGCAGGCATATCTCCACATTGTTATCAGTCAGACTTAGAAGATGGTGTACCTTTAATTAACTGTAAAATTGAAGTGGAGGACGAAGAAATGTCAACGAATATTAGAAACACGGAGGCGATAAGTAAGTATTAGTTAGTTATATAGCTAAGCAAACAGCCCAATGGTTCACCTGATAGGATGTGGCTAGCGTTACCTAACGGACCTAAAGAGCATAACTGAAACGGGTTATTGTGCTAGACTCGCAGAGTAGGTATTCCAACACTTTTTACGTTTACTTGAAATCTATGAAGCAAGATACCAGTCATTACATTCTGCACTCATTCACGAGTATACGGCTCAGATTAGCCATTACCGCTCCACAGTATAAAATATAAACAACAGACAACATCTAAGGTCTAAGGTTGACTTGAACGATGTCCCACAGGGATCGATTCTGGGGCCGCATTTGTGGTATACCTGATAGAACGGGTGCTGTGCACCAACCTCGCTATCGACGTCAGTGTAACTACACTGACGTCGATAGGGAGGTTGGAGCAGAACAGGTACCAGAACCAGCTTGTCGTCAGCATAACAAACTTGTTACTCTGACGACACGCTGGTTCTGGTACAGGAAAGATGTATTCGGCAATTAGGACTCGAAGTGGCTCTGCACAAGTCCGACGCGATGTACAACTCTCATGGTTCTCGGGACGCTCTATGTGGTTTATAGATGTTACCGGGATGTTACAACGGCATCGAATCCATGAAGTACCTGGGATTCGTCCTCGACAGCCGGTTGATTTTTCAGGAGCACTTCCGACGTTTGGCTCCTAGTCTGGAGCGGGCCGGGGCTGCCATGAGGCAGCTCCTCCCCAATCTATGGGTCCAAATGCCTTTAGCTGGAGGCACTACGCGGGTGTCATGCGGTCCATGACCCTTTACGGGGACCGGTGTGGGCGCGGTCGGGAGTCGGCGATCAATCCTCTCCTTGATGGCGTCCCAGAGGGTCATGGCCGTCCGGCTAGTCTGGGGATACGGCACGGTTTCCGCAGAGGCGGCGAGCCTGTTTGCCGGATTGCCGCCATGAGATCTGGAGGTTAAAGTCCTCGCCCATATATCGGAGTGGCGAGAGTAGGCAAAACGCCGGGGCGTAACTCCGCTGCGGCAAGAAATCTCGGTATAAAGCTACAAGGCCCCAGCGGGATCTCATGGCGACATGGAGAGTGCGATTGATGCAACCCAGCGCTGGGCACGCCACAACAGCGGCGAGAAATCCAAGAAATTCTCGCCTCTCCGCGGCCAGCAGTGGGCAGCTCGCCACCAAGTAAGGACCAGGCCCGGGTTGATGACACATTGTGTTACACGCGCGTCTCAAAGAGATGCCAGCACGTACTGACGGGGTCTACGAAGCCCGTGGCCTGCCAGGGCCGCGAGTTATTCGAAAAAGATACCGTGGTCCCCGGCGCACAGGCCATGCAGCATATGGGTGTGTGTCTTATGTTATGCTTGTTACATCACGCTCGAAGTTTTGCACCGGTTTGGAAGAAGAAGTTTCATAACCAGGATTACCATAGAGTGCTTTTCATTCAAGTATTTCCACGGAATCAAAAAGTATTGCGGGTGAATCTGCAGGGCGCAGTTAGTAACAAATAAATAACACGTACTTTAACAACCAATGCCAATTTGTACCCTATTCTAGCTTGTTCTGACGAAGGACATAATAGCATAATATTAGAGTGTCCATTATCATATTTTATAGATCAAATAAATTAAATCTTAGAGCCCGATGCCACACACATACTTCATCCAACACGTGTTGCTTATCTTCGTCTATTCAATATCCTTCACAGCTGGATGATATGAAGTTCTTTGACGTGGCTTGCGGTAGGAGTTTACTTGCAAAGATCGTCACGTTAAAAACTTCCATAAGTACATTTTATGCCCCCAACGACTTTCTTTGGTTAAAATCTATTTGCACGATTTTCGAGAGTATTAATGCCAATAGTTAAGTCTGAAAGAAGATCCAAGATGGCCGCAACACAATATACAACGTGTAACAAAAAGGGTATATACATACCAAGGGCATGGCATCTTTACATGATATCAAACGATATCGGAAGAATTTCAACTCAAAATAAAATACTCAAAAAATTTGTACCAAATTTTCGGTTTCGTGTGTTTCTTAAAATAAAATCATAACAAACGTGGCAGCACACTACATATGTTAATAACTACTCGTTACCCGTCAAGTTACTTGCCAAAATCCGATAAATGTCTTCAATATCTCTGTGCCACTAGTATGATAGTAGCCTATCACAGGCGGTGTTTTTCCTCATAACTTCCTAACATAGATAGAATTAAAAAATCGTTTGATATCATGTAAAGATGACATGTCTTTGTTATGTATATATATACCCTTTATGTTACACGTTGTATACATTTTTCATTTTGGTTGTCATTTTCTAAGCTTTGAAGGTGCAAAAACAGAGGGTGAGATCGATTTGAAAATCTATACTGGGTATGTGGGACAGCTTGGTTAAAACGAAAAGAATGAATTCAGAGCGGTTTAGTTAGTAGTATATGAGTAAAAGATTTTCCAGAAAACGCAAGGTGAACGTTTTTAAATTTTTCAATTTTGTTTCCGCTACGTAATGTATTGAGCGTAGGGAGGCCCCCAACAAGGTGGACCGATGACCTGGTGAAGGTCGCGGGAAGCCGATGGATGCGGGCAGCACAAGATCGGTCGGCGTGGAAAGCCTTGGGGGAGGCCTTTGTCCAGCAGTGGACATCTATAGGCTGAAGAAGAAGAATGTATGCTAATGAATGCCTCTCGGCATTATATACCGTTCCATCGCGAGAGTACGTGGGCCATAATCCATACTAATATTATAAATGCGACAGTATCTCTGTCTGTCTGTCCGGCTTTCACGCCAAAACTACTGAACCGATTGTGATGAAATTTGGTAGGCAGATAGTCTAGAGCCTGAGAAAGGACATAGGCTACCTTTTATCCCGGAAAAATTTGATGTTCCCGAGGGAAATCTAAAAAGCGCGATATAACCGAACTCTACGCGGGCGAAGCCGCGGGCGGAAAGCTAGTTTGAAATAAATAAGTTTTACAGTACAATCTGTCTCTAAAATCATGAAAAAATTAGGTCTGCGTCGTGTACATAGCCACCCTGTATAGTGTGACAAAATTGCGACTTTTGTTATAAATAATAATACCAGCTTATTACTGCTAAAAGTTAAGCAGTTCTTACTGCTAGGCACAGGCTTCTTCTCAACAGAGAAAGCATGAATATTGGTCACCACGCTTTCTCAAAGCGGGATGGCGAGTTCAGACTTTCATTACTAGCGGCCCGCCCCGGCTTCGCATGGGTGCAATGTTGATACTAATAAATACACTACAAAAAAAAAACTGTGAAAGTATAAAAACGTAATGACCCACCGCTGCTACTTCCCGCAATTTATATATAGTATGTTAAATAACAGAGGGCGTTCCCTTAAACTCGTTAATATATATCATTAATAGATTAAAATAAAAATATCAGCATAGAAAAATAAGCGTAAAAAAATCCGAATAAAAAAAAAAATCTAATTGGAAATAAATTTGAAACCTCCTGTTTTAAATCACTATAGTAGTCGTCATGTATAAATAAATTGCGACGTTGCTGTCTTTCATGTTCGCGTGTACAGTGTGTTTCTTTTACATGTCAATTTAAAATTTTTATTGAATATTTTCATATTGGAAAAAATTTTAAAACATTTTGTTTTCGAATGGAAATATTTTTTTTAGCATGTATGTATGCTATACTATTTCGGGTTAACGGGAACGCCCTCTGTTAGTTAACATACTGTATAAAATCTGTAATATCTTCCAAAATATTCATTTAAATCATATTCTGTAAAGGGCAGTATACAGCCTGAAAGGGTAAAAACCATTGACATTAAAACCATAGGTAGTTTGCTTAATTATAAAAACGTTTATCTGAATTGAAAAATTAATAAACGTTTTTCAATTCAACAATTTTTAAAAGTTCCTGTCTGGGACCGGCCGTAAACTCATAGATACAATGCGCCCGAGGTACGTATCAGGGCAAAGGGCGCTGACCTCTTGCACTTGCCGACCGTTCTAACGTTAAGGTTCTAACCTGTGATGTAACTTTCCCTTCAAACTTTTCCTGGCTTAGGTATTTAAAAGTTAATCACATTTTTATCTACAGTTTCATTAAAAATACTTGCTAAATTTACATCGATTGAATAATGTACACTTACTTTCACCTCAAAAGACGACGAAAAACGATGGTGGTAACTGTTTAGTCTATAAATATAGATTATAAACACTTGTAAATACATAAGCGGTAGTTAAGGCGAGCGACATGCGTTCCGCGTCATAGTAGGTAAACGACAGTTTAGAACTTTTGACCCCTGCGCGTACGCAAGCGGCCGGTGTATATGTAGTTATATACTTAAGTGGTAATAGGGACTGGACCATGCCGATAGTGCCATATCGATATAATGATGTCAACAAACCGGTATCGATATGTATGTGTATTTTGATGTTGTGTTTATATGTAAGGATCCTACAATATCAATAAGTTATTTTTGAGATTGGTGTAAAATATTTTCATTCGTGTCCATTTTAATGTTCATCCCATATGTACTTACTAAATTTACTTACAGAGGCCGTTGTGAGGAATTCAGAACAGGACACACGAAGAACAATTGTAACCGATGCAATAACAGCTGAGCACACTACAAAAGATAAATCAGATCACACACCCACAGTTGGGAAATGGACGTTCAAGCCTGGCACATATTTTAAAGAGCCTTACACACCTAATCGGCCTAGCTTTAATTACAGTGAAAAACCTTATGAGTGTAATATATGTCAACGTAAATATGGTTATAAGAATAAATTAATAGTCCATATGCTTACACACACTGCCGAGAAACCTTATAAGTGTAATTTTTGCCAGCGTTGTTTTAGACGAAACAGTCATTTAACACTGCATATGCGTACACACACTGGTGAGAAACCTTATGAGTGTGATTATTGTCAGCGTAATTTTATTGATAAGAGTAAGTTAACAGTTCACATTCGTATACACACTGGAGAAAAACCTTATGAGTGTAATATATGCCAACGTAATTTTGGTTATAAGAGTAAATTAATAGTGCATATGCTTACACACACTGCCGAGAAACCTTATAAGTGTAATTTTTGCCAGCGTTGTTTTAGACGAAACAGTCATTTAACACTGCATATGCGTACACACACTGGTGAGAAACCTTATGAGTGTGATTATTGTCAGCGTAATTTTATTGATAAGAGTAAGTTAACAGTTCACATTCGTATACACACTGGAGAAAAACCTTATGAGTGTAATATATGCCAACGTAATTTTGGTTATAAGAGTAAATTAAGAGTGCATATGCTTACACACACAGGTGAGAAACCTCATAAGTGTAATTTTTGCCAGCGTTCTTTTAATCGAAACAGTCATTTAACACGGCATATGCGCACACACACTGGTGAGAAACCTTATGAGTGTGATTATTGTCAGCGTAATTTTATTGATAAGAGTAAGTTAACAGTTCACATTCGTGTACACACTGGAGAAAAACCTTATGAGTGTAATATATGTAAACGTGATTTTGGTCGTAAGAATACTTTAATAGTGCATATGCGTACACACACTGGTGAGAAACCTCATAAATGTTATGTATGTCATCGAAATTTCCTAGATAAGGGTAATTTAACACAGCATATGCGTACACACACTGGTGAAAAACCTTATGAGTGTAATTTGTGTCAACGTAATTTTAGTCAAAAATGTAATTTAACAGTGCATATGCGTACACATAATGATGAGAAACCTTATGAGTGTGCTTTTTGTCAACGTAATTTTGGTCGAAAGAATCATTTAACACAGCATATGCTTACACACACTGGTGATAAACCTTATCATTGTAATTATTGTCAACGTAATTTTGGTCTAAAGAAAAGCTTAACACTGCATATGCGTACACATACTGGTGAGAAACCTCATAAGTGTCATGTATGTCATCGAAATTTCCTAGATAAGGGTAATTTAACACGGCATTTGCGTACACACACTGGTGAAAAACCTTACGAGTGTAATATTTGTCAACGTAATTTTAGTCAAAAGTCTAATTTAACAGTGCATATGCGTACACACAGTGATGAGAAACCTTATAAGTGCGATTATTGTCAACGTAATTTTAGTCGAAAGAATCATTTAACACAGCATTTGCTTACACACACTGGTGATAAACCTTATCAGTGTAGTTATTGTCAACGTAATTTTGGTCTAAAGAAAAACTTAACACTGCATATGCGTACACACACCGGTGAAAAGTCTTATAAACGTGATTTGTCAGCGCAGTTAGAATAAAAGGAAAGTAGACCTATTCATATTTATGTACTGGTAAAAACCTTATACGTATACAATATGTAAAGAAAACCCTGTCCGATCCGTGAAGGTATTGTTAGGTATCGATAACTGATTCTACTAATGCCTACAAAGCCGGGCTAAACTTAAAAAAAAATCCCCCTAAAAAATTAAATATTACTTCGCAAAAAGAGGTAACTTAACACATGTGCGGTAGGCCATCCAGGCGCGGGCGAAGAGGGGCAGGGCACGCGGCTGACGCGGCATGCGGTCGCATCGCTAGTCGCTCAGAATTTTACCGTCAAAAATAATGTTGTCACTTTTAAAAAATTGCCAAAGTTTGGGGAAGTTGGAATTAATTCGCGGGAAAAAAAGATTATTTCAAAATTCACTAGTATTGTTACTATGATGATTATGTAAAATTTCATATGTTATTTGGTCATGTGTTTACCTAACCTTTACTATCCTTACGGGTCGGACAGGGTTTTCTTAACATATTGTATATCAACATAGTTTTAGTTGCATTTAACAAGACATGTTTGATGTATGTGGACCACCATGTTGAAAACTTATCTCCCTATATACAATATGTAAAGAAAACCCTGTCCGATCCGTGAAGGTATTGTTAGGAGCGATAACTGATTCTACTAATGGATATGAAGCCGGGATAAACTTAAAAATAAATCCCTCTAAACAAGTCAATATTATTTCGCAAAAAGACGTAACTTAATACATGTGCGGTAAATAACCCTTAAGCGGGCGGCGGGGGGCAGGGCACGCGGCACGTGGTCGCGTCGCTATTCGCTCATAATAATACCGACGTTGTCACTTTTTTAAAAATTACCAAATTTCGGGGAAATTGGAATTGATTCTCGGGAAAAAAAGATTATTTCAAAATTCTAATGATGACATAGCTTATTTGAGCGAATTCATACGCACACAAACCCACAACACACACACGCCTCGCTACACTTCACACACACACACACGCTCCGCTACACAACATGCACACACAGTCAGCCCCACACAACACACTATTCCATACACTTACTCATCACTACTCACCCTTCCACTCCCACACAAACACACTATTACAGAATTATGCAGGTACATTTTTAATTATTATTATTTTCTGTTTTCTTTTAATCAAGAGTTGTTATCCAAACCAAATTTACTTTCTTTTTTAAGTTTTTCTTTATGTTATTTTGTACACAACTTTTATTATTTTAAAACAAAATATTGTGGAGGGGGGGCCTCCTAGCACAGGTATAGCTTTTACTTAAAAGGAGGTCCCTACGTAAGCTTTACTGTAAAAGTTTGTAGGTACATGTTTTCGAAATAAAATACTTTTTTTTAATATATCAGATCTATGGTGTGGCAGTCGAGTGTAGTCGCATACGCAGCGATCGCTAATTTTCAAACATCTTACGTACTTAAGACTTCAATACACAATTATAATAAAAAAATTAACAATTAAAAAAAAGAAAAACTTTGTTTTTATTTTTATCCTGAATTTTTATTATGAATGCTCTATCTTAAATTAAATCTATTATTTATTATATCTTATAATTCTTTATATTTTTATCATGTTTATACCTAGACTGTAGGTATAAACATGATATAAATACATATAAAGAAATGCACTATGACTATACCAGCGGTTCCCATCATCTTGTTATCGAAACTTCAGCGAGTCGCAAAAAAAAAAAATACCGGGGCATTGCCTCCATAATGCTGCGAATTTAAATAAGTTAAGATTGTCGATTTTATTCATATTTTAGTTGGGTCCAAAAACTTAAGTGGCTTACGAAGGAGCATTATGAAAACCGGGTCACAGTAGAACAAATTTTAGGAAACGCTGGTCTATAATGAAATGTATAGTGCCCTTTTTAATGTTGTACAAAAGGAGTACCAAATTGTTTTCAAGACCAAAACCATTAATTATTATTATTAATCTATTTATTTCGAGCAACCAGACTCATAGTGTTAGTTATATGTGCCTACAAACTATGTTAGTAATACAAACAATACAAAAGCAGCAGTGGTTCACAAACTGACAGTCCAAAACATTTCCTGTTAAAAACCCCATATTTTAAAATTATTTGAACAGCGCAATTGATGGCCCCGATAAGTGTCCCAATTTTGAATTATCTAAAAATATTGAAATTGTCTAATCGTAAAATAAAATGTTAATTAAAATGTCAAAATATAAAATACAAAATGTCCAAATTCAAAACAAAATAATAATAATGTCAATTCTACCTGCCCCAAGATTGATAAACGGGTGCATGTAAGGCCTGCCAGTGCTGCATGAAAGGCCCGTCCAATCTGCTGGCAACAACGGTAAGAAGACTGTTGCCGCTGTCCCGCACTCTACTCGCCATCGAGGACGCCCTCTTGCGCATACTAGCATAAAAACAGTCTATGCGGACGCTCGCGAACATTCCCGACGCGCTGCAAAAGCGAGGCAGCCGCAGCAGCGCCCTCAGCGCGTTATTATATTGAACGCGGAGAGCGCCGTAGGATTTCTGCAAATATGACACCCACAGACTACTCGTATAAAAAGATGTGCAGTAGGCTCGAAACAAGGTGATCTTCACACTCTTGGAGCTGCGAGCAAACCTGCGGGCAATCATATTCGCCCTCACCGACAGCGCCCTCCTTTCTCGTTTAATATCAGCGTCGTCCTTCAGGTCGGACGTCACAATATAGCCCAAATATTTAAACGAATGTACCCGCTCCAAGGACACCCCACATAGCCTTACTGGTGGAACCTCAGTCGGACATTTAGAACCCGCATTGAAAACCATAAGTTCGCTTTTTTTTACATTATATTTTAGGCCATGAGTAAGCGCGTACGCTTCGCAAATGCTTATAAGTTCTCTGAGTCCCCCAATTGACGCACTCAGCAGCACCATATCATCAGCGTAGCTGATGTTGTTAAAGCAAACATCATCAACATAGCATCCAACATGGCGGCTGCTGAGCCCGGCAACAAGTTCATCAATATACAGATTGAAGAGCGTTGGTGAGCTCAATCCTCCTTGCCTTACCCCGCACTCCAACCTGTACGAGTCCGACAGAGCTCCCGACCATTTAACATTATTGACCTGGTTCCCATACCAGTGCCGGAAGATCTTAACAACTTCAGGCGCAACTTGTCTATCGATCAACTTTCTCCACAGCACCTTGTATGAAACCAGGTCAAACGCCCTGGACAGATCGAGGAAGCAGGCGTAAACAGGCGTGCTCCGATCCGTGTAATATCTGACAGCATGCTTTAAGCTCAGTATAGCACTATCAGTGGACAGCTTGGGCCTGAACCCAAACTGATTATCGTGCAAAGTTAACGTATTGTTTAACTGAGCATTAAGCATGCCGTCAAATACCTTTGCGATGACTGTCACTAATGAGATCGGTCTGTAATTGTTTTTGTCTGATATGTCACCTGTTTTATTTTTAACAATTGGTACTACGACCGTCCTCATCAGCTCGTCCGGCAAATACGAATGGCGAAGGCAAAACGTGAACAGCATGGCCAAAACACGTGGCAGGTGGGGACCCGCATGCTGTAGGTGCTCGATGCTGAGTCCGTCATGTCCTGGAGACTTACCCCTGGTCATACACCCTATGGTCTTAGCTATGTCCGCACATGTAAACTTAACTCTTGGATGCGGGACAGTACACTCTGACTCAGCATCGACCACCCCCGAAGGTGGAATACTGCTCGGCTCAACACAAAACTGGGATTTAAAAGCATTAGCAATATCCCTTTCAGCAGACACGCCACCGACGCTGACCGGCAAACCAGGCCTAAGATTGTGCTTTTTTGTAGACTTCCAGAAGTCCCGAAAGCCTTTTTTAGTGTGCAACTCTGCTAGGATGTCCATCTGGATTTGGTCTTGGTGATTCTGGCACCACCTTAACTTAGACTTAAAGATCCTACGAGTGCGACACATTCGTAAATCACGCCAGACGTAGGTTTTCCACACCTAAGCCACTCATTAAACCTAAGCCTAGCGTACAAGTGAGCCCCACTGACGTGCTTATAACATTAAGCTTAATGGATCGTCTGTTGGATTTAACCAATGGGCTATTCCGGGTATTTATAAAAGTAGAGCGAGACTATACGAGCTATATGGTATGAAAAAATACAGGTTTGATACTCCCTTTTTAGAGTATATAAAAAAATATTCAAAAAAAAATTGTGTATCTGCTAAATCAAAATTACTAAGCGATCCAATTAAAAATTCAAATAATAAAGTAAAACCACTTGGAAAAATATTAATAATGAAACTGGCAAATCTGTTAAACAGGATAAGCAACTTGAGATCATGGTCGACAACAAATTAGTTCATAAGGCCGCTGACGTAGCTGAGGAATTTAATGAGTTTTTTGCTAACATACCAATAGCTACAACTCGCTCCTTAAATTCATCCCCATCTAAAGCTGAGAACCTTTTGCATGGTAGTGTATCTAAGTGTAATCGTCTGTTTCACTTTGAACACATATCCCCGCGTTATGTGGTTAATATTTTTAAAACACTTAAGGCGGCTCCAGAGGAAAAACACACCGCAGGCCGTTTTTATGTAGTTTTTCGGAGCTATCTACTCTTTATCAAAAAGAAATATCATCTTATTAAAAATACATAAATTTTCTCCATAATCTTGGCTCCAAAATTGTAGTTTTTTTTTTTTTTTTTTACTAAGCATAATCCATACTAATATTATAAATGCGAAAGTAACTCTGTCTGTCTGTCTGTCTGTCTGTCTGTCTGTCTGTTACGCTTTCCCGCTTAAACCTCTCAACCGATTTTGATGAAATTTGGCACAGACAATCTTTAAACCCTGAGAAAGAACATAGGCTACCTTTTATCCCGGAAAAATTTGATGTTCCCGAGGGAAATCTAAAAAGCGCGATATAACCGAACTCCACGCGGGCGAAGCCGCGGGCGGAAAGCTAGTGTTTAAATAATTCCTTCACAACGAAACCTCTGACAAGAGAAATAATTATCAAAAACGTGCATCTCCTCGAAAAGTAAGCATTATTTAGATTGCGTTCTTACACTAATAGATAGGCAATTTCATGACGAACATTATTGTAGAAATATTTTTTTAAAACGACCAAAACAATCTGAGCGTATTCCCCATCATTTCTCTTGCCCGAGCTATTGAGATTCAGTATGCCACAAGCTCTCGAAGGGGGAACCCGTGTTCTTCGTCATCGCGCGGTCCGCTAGCATAGCGGGCGGCGCGTGAGCGAGAAAGCATCTGCTTGCTCGCTCACGCACCGCATAGAGTAGAGGTAATACTATCATAAAGTGTCTCTGTTATTGATGTTCATTTTGGTGTTCGTTTTTTTAACCGATTTCAAAAGGGAGGAGGTTAATATGTTTTTTATGTTTGTTTGCGGATCACTTTACTATAATATAAATAATAGGGCATTTGACTAAAAAAAAACTAATTAGTCCGTCATTCAGATTATAGAAAAATATTGGATAGGTTTATTATATACGTTTTACATTTCGTATATTTTGTTTTATCAAATCAATAAAAATTGACAAATTTATTAGGCATCAAAGATCAGGAGTGATGGCTGGTGACGTCACTGGCCGCTAAAAAGTGTAGCGTGCAGTGACGTCACACGAGTTTTCAAATCACTTTGTCGTCTTCAGTTTTTGTTTATATGAAAAAAGAAAAAAATATGTGTCTAGTATTTTTTGGGTAGGCCCCCGACAAGGTGGACCGACGACCTGGTGAAGGTCGCGGGAAACCGCTGGATGCGGGAGGCGCAGGACCGGTCGTCGTGGAGAACCTTGGGGGAAGCCTATATCCAGCAGTGGACGTCTTTCGGCTGAAATGATGATGATGATGATGAGTATTTTTTGGAAATCTGACTGACGGACTAATTAGGTTTTTTTAGTCAAATACCCTATTGCATGAGTCGATAAAAAATACTATGCAATAGCTTTACCGCGGTAGTTCCCGAGTGCCACATGTTTTTTTTTTAATTAGAAAGATTATATCTTCAAGGTAGTCTCATGTTAAGGAAATTAGGATCTGATGATGGAAGACTAAGGAAACCTAGAAGAAATTTAAAAAATCATAGGGGCGCCTAGGGCATTTCTATGTTTTTTTCATTAAGTAAAGTTTAAGTTTAGTAAAGTTCGGAGTTGATGATGGAGCCGGGAGACAGCCGAGGGATCTCCTTAACGATTCACATCAGCTGGCTCGTGTTTGTGCTTAATAAATTTATATTGATAAGAACTTTACACCTAAATGAGTTGTGATTGTCATTAAAGCTCTGATGATGAAGACAAAGGCCAGTTAAGGGAACTCCTCAAAGTTTTATAATAGTTACCTTGTGTTTGGACTTAATTCATTTATATTGATGAAAACTTTACACCCATATAGGTTTTAATGATGGTCTGCAATAGATCTGATGATGAAGACCATAGACAGTCGAGGGAATTCCTCAACAATTTACAACACTGTACTTTAACATAGTACAAACACTACCTACTCGTCATGCATATACAAAAATCAATTAAAATCAAGAGGCTGAATTTAAGTTGTGTTATTTCATTGCGTTATTTCTAGAAATGCTCATACTTTTATTGTGGTCTCATAGGAATTAAAGCAAACGAAATACGTCATTTGCTTGCAGGCCTTTTCCAAATATGTTGCCGTCAGCGTCCAGTCTGACCGGATATTGTATTAGTCAGATGTTTATTATTTTTCTGCAAAAGGAAGCTTTCTTTACACAAACACAAAGCTTTGTGTAAATAATATTATAGTATATGTATTTGTTTTATTAAACGAGAATAATAACATAATTTCAGTCTTGCCTGAGCCCAAAAAAAAACATCAAATCTTTTTTTTTTTATGTAGGTTTCCTGTCTGCAGAAATTTATTTGACCCTGATTACGTTTTCCCTTAAAATAAAAAATAATTATAAATTAACCTTTATTATATTATTTTTCTATCCCTTTGACCATCGGACTGTCAATCTACAAAACTAACTTCCAACCCTGAAGTTACAGTCATAACATATTTAGTTGTAAAGGTCTAATCAATAAAAATTAAGTAAGCCCAAACACATGACAGTTGCGTCCGATGTGGATTCCCTTGATTCTCTGTCGTCTCCATCATCAGGTCAGGCCCAAATCTTCACGGTTTTATAGTATCATCCGATATAAATAAGAGTATCAAGTTTTCACCCGAAGCGTGCCTAAAATTTTAGATAATTGGCCTAAATTTCTTAGAATTTCCATTATCGACACTGACGTGGTAACAATGAGATTACATAGGCAGCATACTCTTTAATATAAAAAAAGAATGGTCAAAATCGGTTCATTAACGATAAAGTTATCAGCGAGCACACATAAATCGAATTGAGAACCACACTTTTGGGAAGTCGGTTAAAAAATAAAATACGCAAATTTTTTATTATGAAGTATCATCAACATTTGTTTCAGTCTATAATAACCAAAAGTATTTGGGCGCACCAATAAACAAAAATAAAAGTGCCATGTCTGTTACTTCTGTGGTCTATGAATTTAACTTGTATTTGTAAGTACTTCGTCCGCCAGACGGCGCTAGTAATATTTTGCGAAGTATTGTAGAGGTGGGGCGCGGTGAAGAGGGAGCAAATGCTCGAGGTCATTTGGTGAGGGTACGACCTTAAGTCTAAAAGCACCGGTAATTACTGGGACATCCATTAAAGTATTAAGTAATATAATAGACATCGTAGCCCCCTATCTAGCTGTTAATTTTAATAAATGTGTTGACTTAGGGATTTATCCTCCGGTTTCAGAAGAGGAATTTTGGCGCGGCGACCGAACTGAAGACTGCTTCCGGCCCAGACGGCGTTCCCGCTCGGGTGGTGGCCATCGCGGCCACCGAAATGGAGTGAAGGTTTCGGGACCTGTTCAACGCGTGCTTCGCGTCGGGGAGGTTCCCGAAACCTTGGCGGGAAGGCCAATTATGCCTGCTTCTTCCTCTATGAAGGTGAGACGGCCGGCGGACTCCCCCTCGGCATACCGGCCTATCGTCTTGCTTGACGAGGCCGGTAAGATGTTCGAGGGGATCATCGCCGGCCGTCACAAGCGGCATCTGCGGAGCGTGGGACCGGACCTGTCGGACGCCCAGTTCGGTTTTCGAACTGGTCGTTCGACAGTGGACGCCCTGGCCCGTCTAAAGGGCCGGGTGAAGGAGGCGGCGGAAGTGGGGGATGGAGTGTTGGCTGTGTCATTCGACATTGCCAACGCCTTTAATTCCATCCCCCGCTCCACCATCCTGGAAGCGCTCCGGTTCCACGGAGTGCCCCTGTACTTGCGGGGCCTCCTGGCCAGCTACACGGAGGACCGTGCTGTCCTCCTCGTAGACGGGGCTGGCCAGCTCCGGCGATACGCTGTCGGGGCCGGCGTTCCACAGGGGTCCGTTCTAGGGCCTCTTCTGTGGAACGTCGGTTACGACTGGCTCCTGCGGGGAACCCTTCTTCGAGGCACGAGTGTCATCTGCTACGCAGGTGACACTCTCCTCAATCCCGCGGGAGCACCTTCCGGGAGGCAGCCAGTTTGGCGTCGGCGGGCGGATCCATAGTGGCCGGAAGGATCCGCCGCCTGGGCTTGAGGGTGGCGCTGCACAAAACGGAGGCCGTGTTCTTTCACGGCCCCTAGCAGCGCCCCCCACCTGACGCCCACATCTTTTGGACAGCAGGGGCGCTTCGGCCCGCACTTTAGCGGGCTGTCGTCGCGCCTGCTGAAGGCTGCGGGCACCCTCTCGTGGCTAATGCCAAATTTGGGCGGGCCAAGCATGCGGTGCCGGCGTCTATACGCCGGCATACTGCGGAGAATGGCCCTTTATGGGGCCCCGATTTGGGCGGACTCCCTCCATAGGAGGGAGAACCTCACCGCCCTTCGGACGCCCCAAAGGGCCATCGCCCAGCGGGCATCGCGGGCCTACCGCACGGTGGGCTTCGCAGCGGCGTGCGCTCTGTCGGGCACCCCGCCTTGGGAGCTCGAGGCGTGGGTGCTCGCCAGAGTGTACGAGTGGACGGCGGGGCACAGGGCGCTGGGCGAGCGTCCAGCCCCAGAGGTGAGGGAGGCGAGGGTCACTCTTGTCCAGCATTGGACGCAGGACCTCGCCTCCGCCGTCTTCGGCCGCCGTACCCTCGACGCCATCGGGCCGGTCCTGGAGGACTGGCTCGACAGGCGTCACGTGTTCCTTTCCTTCCGTCTGGTGCAGGTACTCTCCGGTCACGGCTGCTTCTTCAGGTACCTGCACCGGATAGGACCAGAGGAGACACCGTCGTGCCACGGTTGTGGCGCGGCGGAGGACACGGCGGAACACACCCTCGCGGTGTGCCCGTCGTGGGCCGTGCCGCGCCGCGATCTTGTCACGGCGGTTGGAGGGGACCTCTCGCTGCCCGCCATCGTCAGAGCGATGGTGGGGAGCGAGGAGGCTTGGGTGGCGATGGCCTCCTTCTGCGAGGTCGTGATGTCGCAGAAGGAGGCCGCCGAGCGCGAGCGGGAGGAGGATCCCCTCGCTCCGGCGCTCCGTAGGCGGCGTAGGGGGAGGAGAAGGCGGGATTTCGCCCGCTTTCTCCCTGCCTGAGGTGAGCGGCGGGCGTGAGGCCGACGCCCGCCTTACATCGCTCACCACGCAGGAGCCACGGCCCCTCCCTAGGAGGGGCAATTGAGGGCCCGCCTTACTAGGCGGGTTTCGCCGGCGGGGGAGTGGTAGCTCAGGCTGCGCTAGTTTTCCACTCCCCCGCCACAATGGCGATGCCGGAGTGCCGCTGTGGGTTTAGTGGGTATTCCCGGCTCCGGCTGGGCGAGTCCCACACACGCGCTTCGGGGTACGGTGCGTAAAGGCATTCCCATAGCGTCAAAAAAAAAATAGAAAGGGATTTATCCTGATTTAATGAAGAAAAGTAAAGTTATACCATTATTTAAATCAGGTAATAAAACCGATGTTGCCAACTTCAGACCAATTTCTATCTTACCTGCATTCAGAAAAATATTTGAAAAATTAATACTTAAGCAGTTGCTAAAACATTTTAATTTAAATAATCTCCTACATAGTGAACAATATGGTTTCACAAAGAGTCGTTCGACTATGGATGCGGGTGTTGCTCTATTGAAACACATATTTAACGCATGGCATAGGTCGCAAAATGCTATTGGAATTTTTTGTGATCTCTCGAAAGCTTTTGCGTAAACTCCGCCATTATGGTGTCGAAAATGAAGCTCTCAACGTGATAGGTTCTTATTTACATAATAGATTACAGTGTGTAGATATCATCATCAACCTTTTTTTATCGTCCCACTGCTGGGTACAGGTCTCCTCTCATACAGAGGAGGATTGAGCGTAATCACCACGCTTGTTCAATGCGGGTTGGCGATTTCAGACTTAAAGTCCAGGTTTCCTCAAGATGTTTTCTTTCACCTTCAGTGATTGGTGTCCAAAATATACTTAGACACTACGTATAACTTTAGAAAAGTTACATTGGTACTTGCCTGACCTGGTATCGAACCCGCGCACTCATACTTGAGAGGCTGGTGTTTCAACCACTAGGCCACCACGACTACGTAGATATTAAGGGTGTGAAATCTTCCGGGCTACCAGTTCAATTAGGTGTACCGCAAGGCTCAATACTGGGTCCATTCTCGTTTTTAGTATACATTGATGATTTACCATTCTATTTAAAGGACATCTGTGACGCAGTGGCGTAGCTAAGGGGGAGGGGGGCCGTCCGTCCCAGGTGTCACCTTTTTTGGGGTGACACCCACCCGGTCTCTAAAAATACCTAAATCGTTAGCACAATTTTTTTTCCAAAGATTCCTCCTCTAGCACTAGCTCAGCTCTATTTATAAATCGGGGATTCCCCAAAAGAGCCTGACACTGACGTCAGACCTGGGAGATTCCCCGTGGACCATACTCGCGATTGTGAAGTACGTTGTGTTTAATAATAATAATAATAATAATAAATTGAAATTTTCAGTAGCTCCATCAGGATGGAATTTGGTGTGGACAAATGTGCGGTCATGCATGTAAAGCGAGGAGAGATTATGGAACCCGTGGGAACCCAACTCACGAGTTCCATAAACCTTAGAGCCCTCTCCGCATCCGAAACCTATAAGTATTTGGGTATGTCGGAAGCGTTGGGTATCAATGTTACTGACATGAAGCAATCGTTGAAAGAACGCTTCTTTGGCCGCCTGAAGAAAGTACTTAATAGTCTTCTATCAGGCGGAAATAAGGTGCGCGCTTTCAACGGTTGGGTCATGCCGGTATTGATGTACTCTTTCGGCATACTCAAATGGACTCAAACTGAGCTTGACGCCCTGGATCAGAGGGTCCGTACGCTACTGACTGCAAATCGATTGCATCACCCACGGTCATCGGTTATGAGGCTGTATATCCCGCGAAAATGTGGAGGTCGTGGCTTTTTAAACGCCAAGACTCTCCACAATCGCGAGATATGCAGTCTCAGGGACTATTTCCTAGAAACCAACGTGGGGATGCATCGAGATGTGGTCGCGGCTGACAAGGGCCTCACTCCGCTCTCCTTGGCTAAAGAGAACTGGCGTAAACCAGTAGTGCTTGACACAAATGATCGCATGGAGGTATGGAAGAGCAAAGAGCTTCACGGGCGCTTTTTCCGAGCCCTACACGGGCCCGATGTAGATTTTCAAGCGTCCGTAGCCTGGCTACGTTTCGGTGACCTCTTTGGGGAAACCGAAGGTTTTGTCTTTGCAATTACGGACGAAGTTATGATGACGAACAATTACCGGAGATTCATTGTGAAAGACGGCACAGTTGACATCTGTCGGGCATGTCACCGGCCGGGAGAATCAATTAGACACATCATTTCCGGGTGTTCTCGTCTAGCTAACGGAGAGTACTTGCATAGACACAACCTTGTAGCCAGGATAATTCACCAGCAACTTGCTCTTAAATACAAACTTGTGGAATCGGAGGTGCCGTACTACAGGTATATGCCCGACCCAGTTCTCGAAAATGGCCATATCACATTGTACTGGGATCGATCCATCATCACTGACAGGACTATTATTGCCAATAAGCCGGATATAGTGCTGGTGGATCGATCAGAGCGGCGTGCAATGATTGTTGACATAACCATCCCACATGATGAGAACCTCGTGAAAGCTGAGAAAGATAAACAAACCAAGTATCTTGATTTGGCTCACGAGGTTGTCGACGTGTGGGAAGTGGATTCAGCAATCATTGTACCGATAATCGTGACAGCCAATGGCTTAATTGCCAAGAGCCTCGACCAACACCTCAGGAGGCTCTCGTTAGGCAGCTGGATCAAGGGCTTGATTCAGAAAGCGGTACTGCTGGACACGGCTCGCATCGTCAGGAAGTTCCTCTCTCTGGAGCCCTGACCGCCGGTAGCTTGGACCCTGTTCCCGATACCGGTGGGCTACTATTTTTTATATTTTTAAATGTTTTTTATGTATTTTTTATGTAGAAATATTTAAAAATGTAATTTATATGTATATACAATAAAATAAAGGAATAATAATAATAATAAAGCCCGTTTATTTCCAATCTACAATTATTTACATGCTTTTTTTTTTATTTATTACAATTATAAAATGTAAACACATGTGCTAAGTTTTTATTATAAGCCTATGTACGAGTATATATATATATATATAATAATAATAATTTTTATAATTTTATTCTTTTCTTTTTTTTTTTTTTCTTTTTTCCTTTTACTCGCTGTCATTGCTTACTTCAGTACCATTGATCGGAACCCCTTCTCGGGTAAAGGCCTCCTCCAGCTTCTTCCAATTCTCTCTATCCATAGCCTTCTCTCTCCATTCACTTCCTGCTATCCTTTTTATATCATCTATCCACCTCTTTCGAGGGCGCCCTCTTTTCCTTTTTCCTGTTGGTCCCTTCCATGTAATTGCCTCTAGGGTCCATCTCTTGTCTGTATATCTTGCTATATGTCCCGCCCAGTGCCACTTCTGTTGTAGGACATATTGTAAGACGTCTATGACCTTCGTTTTTTTTCTTATTTGTTCGCTTTTTACTTTTTGTATTCTTCTTAATTTCAGTACGCTTCTTTCCATTGCCTTCTGGCACACTACTAATTTAGTTTTTATTTTGGTGTTGTATGCCCACGTTTGACATCCATATGTTAGAGTAGGTAGAATACACGTGTCCAAAACAGTTCTCTTTAGGTGGAGAGGAAATTTCCCTTTTAAAATTTCCTTCAGGGACCAAATTTTTTTCCAGCTCGTGTTGATACGCCGCTCTACCTCTATTTCTTCACTTTTGTCTTCGAATGACAGTTGCTTTCCTAAATATATATAATTGCTCACATACTCAAGGGGCTTCCCGTTTAGGGTAATAGCATTTGTTTGGCTGTTTGTCATTATTTTGGTTTTGTTCTCATTCATTTTGAGGCCCACTTTATCACTTTCTTCATTTAAAGCGTATATCATTTTTTCCAAGCCTTTGCCCGTTTCAGCAAATAAGACAATATCGTCCGCGAATCTGAGGTGTGTAAGTCGATCTAGATTAACTCTAATCCCTTCTGACTGCCAGTTAAGATTGTCAAAAATGTGTTGTAGCACCATTATAAATAGCTTGGGTGAAAGGGGGTCTCCTTGTCTCACTCCCCTGAGAATCGGTATATCAGGACCTCGTGTCTCCAGTTTGACTTGGCTTACGCTGCCTTCGTAGATGTTTTTGAGTACTCTTGTATAGCTTTCATTTATGTGGCATTTGTTCAGCGCTTCCCAAATAGCACCATGAGAGATCGTGTCAAACGCTTTGGCGTAATCGATGAAAGCAATGTATAGTGGCCTGTTGTATCCATGTATTTCTCAATTACCTGTTGCAGTACTTGTAGGTGGTCCGTTGTAGAAAATCCGGAGCGAAACCCTGCTTGTTCAACTGGCTGATAGTTGTCAATCATTTTGCTTAGCTGGCCTTGCAGAATTGAAGTGAACAATTTGTAAACACTAGAAAGAAGACTAATCGGGCGGTAGTTAGAGATGTCTTGAGGGTCTCCTTTCTTGTAAAGCAGGATAATATCAGACTTTTTCCATTGCTCCGGTACCTGACCTGTGTTCAGAACCTTGTTGAACAAATATGTAAATGGGCAAGATAGCAGGAGAGCACCAGCTTTTAATGCTTCATTTTGTATGCCATCTGGACCAGGGCTTTTGTTTGCTTTTAATTTTCTGATGTAATTGAAAACTTCATTCTCATGTATTATTGGCAAATCATTTGTCTTTTGAGGACTTGTTTTTACTACATCATTTTTAGTGGCACAAAAGATTTGTTTGGCATATAATTCCTTATAAAAATCTGTAGCGCAGTTCATGATATCTCTTCTGGTTTTTGTTTCTTCTGATTTCGATTTTAAGTTTTGAATCCAATTTTTGTGTGTGATCAATTTCTTATAGGCCTTTTTCGTGCTTCTGTAAGTATTTAAATTATTCTCAATTATTCTATATCTGTAGTCTTTGTAGTCTTTATCTATTGCCTTATTAGTAGTTTTAAATAATGTGCTCAGCTCTTCCTTCATTTCTTTAGTTTTTTGTTTGGTTTTCAGAAGTTCCGTTCGTCTTGTGAGGAGAGATCTAGTAGACTCACTAAGTATTTTGTTAATAGTTTTCGGTTCGGTTTTGTTTGATCTGCATACAAAGCTGGTGTTGATGATGTTAACTAGTTTGTTGTAAAAGATTTCAATATCTTCTTCCTGTCTGGTTTCTAGTTGGTTTATGTTGATCTCAAGATTTTTCAGGTATTCTGATATATTTTTTTTTTTTTTTATTAGTTATAAACTAGCGCTTGACTGCAATCCCGCCTGATGGTAAGAGGTGATGCAATCGTTGATGGTAAAGCGCACTAGCTTATTAAGCCTATTCACTCAAAAAAAACTGAGTGAATAGGAAGGAAGACAGTAGTTGAGCGAGGTGATGCTATGTTTAACCCAACAACACGACCAACGATGCCGCGCCAGAGGATGATCTGGAGACCCTCCACGACCAAACTGCCGACACAACAACATTAGGCATATCGTACTCGGCACACATCGCAACACAACTGCTCAGACCCGTCCACCGTACGGCTTCACCAGACATCATGCCGGAACACGACGAATCGCTTGGCGGCAAGACTTTGTCTGGTGGGTGGTAACTTATGCCGGCGGCTGATGTTGTTGCCTACCACCGAGAAAAAATATCCTCATCGGTCCTTAGTGTTTTAGGTTGTGGTTTGAATGATGATCTGCTCTTTTTTGCTTGATTGAGTATGTACGTAGCTCGAACTAATCGATGGTCAGATCTGAATCCAAAGCCATGTAGTACTTCTACATTTTTAATTCTCGGTGGATGGTTTGACAATATAAAATCAATTTCATTTTTTATCTTACCACAGGGGGAGAGCCAGGTCCATTTCCGATTTTCTCGAGCTTTAAAAAAGGTGTTCATAATTGTCAGTTTATATTCCAATGCGTGTTGAATTAATTTCTCTCCTCTTCTATTTCTGTTTCCGTATCCAAATTTTCCCAGGACAAAAGTTTCACTGTCTTCTGTTTTGTTTTGGCCAACTTTTGCATTAAAATCCCCGATAACTAATACATTGTCTCCTGTCTGGCTTTGAGCTACCTGCAGAATTTCATAAAATGAGTTGATTTCTTCCTCTGTAGCTTTTTCAGTAGGCGCATATACTTGTATTATTGCAAGCAGTTGGGTATTGTATTTCATTTTTAGTAGAGCAACACGATCAGAGAACGCTGTAAAACTGACAATGTTATATTTGTGTTCTTTTTTTATTAAAAATCCAACGCCATATAGGCCGAGTGTTTCACCTTTGTAACAGAATATATATTCTTCATGTTTTTCGATTGCATAACCCATTCTTCTAACTTCTGACAAGCCAAGTATGTCAATTTTTATTTTTTGTAGCATATATATTAGTTCTATAAATCTTTTTGTTGTTGCTAGTAATCTTACGTTGAATGTTCCAATCTTGATAGTTTGTTGTGGATGTTTTATTATTTTAGTTGATTTTTCTGACCTTGCTGGAGGGTTGTGGTCGTTTTCTCCCACGGGGACCAGCCGGCTTGGGAGAGAGTGTTTGTTTTCTATAGTTTCGTTTTGTGTTTTATGTCGTTTTTGTTTCCGATCGCCGGTACCTAATTGCTATTGCTTCGTTGTTGTCAAAATTGATGAAAGTGAGTGAGATCGGTCTCGCATCAAATCGAACGCATTTATTCTGTTATTTTTAGACGTGTTTAACGCTTGCTGTTTTCTTGGCTGTAGTTCGGCTTGCGGCGAGGTGGATCCCTCTCTCTTCCTTTTATCTATGGCCTTTGAATTTTCTTTTACTATAAGTCTATCGTATTTTATGTACGCCACGTAGGAAACGTGCCTTTTTTGCCGTTCTCTTTTTGCCTTTCCTCCATAAGTTTGGGTTGCAACAACCTCCTAGTTTCTAAAGTTGCTTTTGAGTAGTCTTCTGTTATATATAACTCTTGTAATTTCTTTTTATTTCTCATTATTTCAGTTTTCTTCCATCCACTTACCAAGGAAAGGAGCGTAGGTCTCGGTCTCTCATTTTTACTTCTTATGCCAATGCGGTAGATTTTATTGATTTCACACTTTTCTATCGTTATGCCGAGTTCATCCAAGAAACACTTCTTGATGCATTTGATTAAATCCATGGTCGTCTGCTCTGTCTCTGCTAAACCATGAATAATTACATTATTACTCTTCTTTTCTCTCTCTAGGAGTTCCACTTTCTTTTCTAGATTTCCTACCTTTTGTTTTAATAGTTGGTTTTCTTCTAAGACGGGTTTTAATTTTTCATCCATTTTTCGAAGTATTGTTTGGGTTAATTCAATTGTTTGGTTCTGCATTTCGATCTTTATCTTATCAAATAGTAGTTGAAATTGTTCGTCCATATTAAAGTGTAATGGAACGTCTTCTTTTTTTTTTTTTTTTTTTGGCAACACCGATGCGTACCTGACACTTCAAGCTATCAAGTTTTGACAGTTATGTGTCAGTTGTCTAATGTGACAGATCTCTGTAACGGTTTGATAGTCTATGGATATAATTCTACCTTCAATTTTTAGTTCTAATCTTCCCGTGCCGATGTTTTCTTCCAATCTTCTGTGCAGATTTAGCAAATGGTGCGATGTTTATTATCGGTATCACTGAATCGCGCTTAGTTTTTGATGTGGTATACCTTTATTGTGAAAAATTGTGGCTTTGTACCATATAAGTGAAATAATTTGTACGGAGCACTGACACTGCGGTGTTTACTTTAAGAGTACCGGAACCGGACGTTGTGTTTGGTTGTCATAAATTAAACGTGTATTATTCTATAATCATATACAATATGTAAAGAAAACCCTGTCCGATCCGTGAAGGTGTTGTTAGGTATCGATAACTGATTCTACTAATGCATACAAAACCTGGCTAAACCTAAAAAAATAAATATTATTTCGCAAAAACAGGTAGCTTACATGACAACACTGGGCGGCGCGGGCGACGAGGCAGGTCATGCGGTCACGCGCTTAACAGTAGCGATGCCGATAGGTCATGAACTCACTTGACCTCATGCATGACCTTCCACACGTGTATATGGTTAGTGCCTAGCTCTCGTGTCACAGTGGGGTCCTCGGTGAATAATTCGAGCGCCTGCTTTTCAATATCCGGATCGTGGATGCGTGGTTTCCCTACACTAGCGACCACACCATGAACTTCAATAACACTGCGGGTTACGTACCTAGACGCAATTTTACAGACGTTGTAACGCACAATCACACGGGACCGGGGTACAAAACGGATCTCATAGTCTCTACAAGCTTCACTCACATCCAGACACATCAGCATTTTAAATTACGTTAGAAAACGAATTGATCACACAATACACTATACGTCTATACGGAAGCAATGTTTACGCGAAACTGATAATAATTCCAAGTAAAATGATTTTTATTTCATAAAAATAATAGGTGCACAGGTGCACCGGCGGTATTCTTTAAGTAGAGATGTGCAAGTACTCAAAATACTGATTGATCGATCAATTGTTTAGAACTTTTAGAAAACTCAAATTAGATAGGTATACTGCTGTAAATGAAGATCATGCATTGCAATGTGTTAATTTCAGTGTCTGTCTCAATATCGATGATATTTTAAATATTTGTAAAACTTTACTGAAATTGTATTTCATAAGGCCTACAAGTTTCTGTTTTTTTTTTTCGTTTAATTGCTAATAACATTATTATAACACAAGTATTAGACTTGTGTTATAATAAGTTTTTTTTTTTTTTTTGTTTTTACATATTATAAACCAGCGCTTGACCGCAATCCTGCCTGATGGTAAGCAGTGACGCAATCGTTGATGGTAAAGCGCACTAGTTTATTAAGAGCCTATTCACTCTAGCCTTGAAGACACTCAAATTGTAGTCCGACGGAAACACCGCCGCGGGCAAATTGTTCCAGTCCCTCGATGTACGCGGTATAAAGGAGGAGGCGAAACGCTTCGTCCGGATCGTAGTGGTGTTAACAACGTAAGGGTGGAAACCAGCCGTACGACGGGTCGTCCGCTGGTGGAACGGAGATGGGGGAATTAAATCATGCAATTCCCTCGCACACTCCCCGAAATGCATCCTATAGAACACCGAAAGGCTGGCTACTCTACGCCTGTGCTCTAGGCTTTGGAGACCAACTCGAGTTAGATCAGGGTCACCAATCAGCCTCTTTGCACGTCTCTCCACTGAATCCAAAGTTGCCAGGTGACACTTGGCAGCACCAGCCCAAATGTGGCTGCAGTACTACACACACGAACGGACTTGTGCTTTGTATAAAATTAGAAGCTGCCCAGGTGTGAAGTACTGCCGGACCTTTGCGATAACGCCAAGTTTCCTGGCAGCCACCTTGGCCTTGGACTCAATGAACCGCCCAAAGTTAAGGTTCGAGGAAATCTCAACTCCCAAAAGCTGAAGGCGGTCGGAACACTCCAAGGACACATTCCGAAAAGTAGGGGCCAAGGTGAACGGGCTCCTTTTGGCGGTGAAAAGACACGCCTGTGTTTTGGCGGCATTGAATGCTACAAGATTGGCATTGCCCCATTCGGAGACTGCCTGCAGTGCAACACTCGTTCGCTCAACCATGGCCTCTCTTTCGGACCGGATTGATTCCCTACTAGCCCGAGCATCTGGCAGGTATCTCTCTACAACTGTGCTGTTATCTGCATACCCATAGATACCGGGGGATAAGTTTATTAGTAATTAATCGATAATAAAAAAAAAAAACACTTTTACCATTAGCTAATCTGTTTTTTTACAACAAATCATTCGACCAGGTACAAGTTTCGATTAATAGCGACAAAAACAAAATGTTATTACGCAAAAAATGCAAAAAGTACTTTTTAGTAGGTATCAATTAATTACTAATAACATTATTATAACACAAGTATTAGACTTTTGTTATAATAATGTTAATTATATAATTAATAACATTATTATAACACAACTATTAGACTTGTGTTATAATAATGTTATTAGTAATTAATCGATAATAAAAAAGTTCTTTTACCATTAGGTAATCTGTGTTTTTACAATAAATCATTCGGTCAGGTACAAGTTTCGATTAATATCGATAAAAACAAAACGTTATTACGCAAAAAATAGTACAACTCTAATTATTCCGAGAATCTAATTATACGCGAGCCGCGTTTGGTCGGCGACTAGCCACAGACGCCGCCAAAGAACCTAACAAAAGAATCAAAGGAAAGCCGACAGTTATAGCGTCTAAAATGATGTTTACACTTTTTTTTTATTTGCCGAAGTTTGAAGTTACAGTAAGTTCGCGGGAAAAAAAGATTATTTCCAAATTCATTAGTATTGTTACTATGATGATTATGCAGAATTTCAATTTTTTTTTGGTCATGTGATTATCTAACCTCTATTATCCTTATGGTCGGACGGGGTTTTCTTTACATAATGTATAATAAAAAGAAGAAAATATAATTTCTAATATTATAGTTTTTAACATGGGCCGCCGGCAGAAGTTACCACCCACCAGATAAAGTCTTGCCGCCAAACAATTCGTCGTGTTCCGGCATAATGTCTGGTGAAGCCGTATTGAGGATGGGTCTTAGCAGTTTGGTTGCGTTGTGTGCCATGTACAATTCGCCAATTGTTGTTGTGTCGGGAATTTGGTCGTGGAGGGTAGCGAGATTCGAAGCACCAGTGTTCCGCTGGCCGGTACAGGTCCGGTAGCAGGTATTTGGGGGCCCAATTACGAAGGACGATTCGAATATTTGACCACCTCAGTGAAGCTGCTGACAATGTGCTGCACCGGCACCCTGACGCACAGTTCGTCGCTCTGGGGGACTTCAATGCCTGCCATCAAGACTGGCTTTTCCCATACACAGAGGATCGACTATGCTGGGTGATGGCGCTATTAATGGGCCTTCCCCAGCTGGTACGACACCAATTGTAACGCCAAGTGTTTGGACCTTCTGCTGACCACTAATCCGAACAGATGCGTTGTAACAGTTCCCTCACCGTTAGGAACTTCAGACCACTGTCTGGCGCCCCACTAGATTGCGACTCACGTGGTGAACGGCGAATGTGGCGATACAAATCGGCAGATGGGGATGAGATGCGCCACTTCTTTGCTATTTGGTTCGCTTCTCTTCTGACAATCCGTCGAGCTATGCGGACGCTATATCCGATGTGGTGCGTCAAGCTATGAAGTATTTTATTAGGCCCCTTCAGTGATGTTCCCGTCGGTGGCTCGGCTCACCTATGGTTCAACGCCAACGGTATTCAAGCGGAACAACGTAAGCACACGGCATTTCTCACCTGGGGCTCGGGACCACAGAGCTCCTGGCCATAGGGCCATTGATCGTGCTGCCAAGTCCTCCAAAAAGTCGCTTAAGAAGGCTCGCTTCGACCGCTTTACTCATATTGGCAATAAGCTCTCTGCGCAGCCATCCGGTAGAAGATCTTTCTAGTCCCTTGCCAAATCGGTCGAGGCGAACTTCTGTTGGCCTACACTGCCTCCGCTAGTTAAACCTGATGAAGCACTGGCTCATACGGCGAGAGAGAAAGCAGGTCTCTGCATCTTTGCCACAATTCGCGTCTTGAAACTAGCAGTGCTACTCCACCTAATTTTCCTCCTTGCGGAACTTCAATGCCGGAGGTTTGCATTAGGAACAAGGAGGTTCTGAGAGTACTATGTCGTCTGGACGTGAATAAGGCTAGTGGCACAGATGGTATACCAGCGATTGTTCTTAGGGCATGTGCGCCCGAGTTGTCTCCTGTATTCACGCGCTTATATCGCCTCTCATTTAGAACAGGTATAGTGGCCAAGTCTTGGAAGCTTGCCAATGTGCAGCCTATGCCCAAAAATGGTAGATCTAGCCAACTATCGGCCGATTTCAATAACCTACATACTCTGCAAGATTATGGAGCGCGTATTGAACTCGCGCCTCTTGGCTTACCTGGAAGGTAACGATCTCAGTGACCGACAGTACGGGTTTCGCCACAATCTGTCAACTGGGGACCTACTAATATATGTCACTTGTGGGGCGAGGCCCTCGAGAGAAATGGGGAAGCGATTGCTGTCTCCCTTGATGTCTCGAAGGCCTTCGACCGGGTATGGCACGCTGGCCTTTTGAGTAAGCTTCCAGCATACGGCATTTCCCCTGGCCTGACCGGCTGGGTAAAAGACTTCCTGACTGAACGGTCCCTCCGAGTTGTTGTCGACAGATCTGAGCCAATATCGACTAATGCCGGTATTCCTCCGGGGTCTTTTCTCTTTGCAACTCTGTTCTTGCTGGATATTAACGATCTGCTGATGCCCGGTATCTTTAGGTATACAGATGACAGCACAGTTGTGGAGAGATACCTTCCAGTTTTTACTTTTCTTGGGGTGACACCACCAACTTCCGCCCCGGGTAACATCCAAGCTAGCTACGCCACTGCTGTGACGTTGTGCTGTTTGCAGATGATACATCTCTAATTTTTAAAGTAGACAGGAATAGACATGATTTTGACGAAGTAAACAGTTACGGATTGGTTTACGTCAAATAACCTAGTTCTAAATACCAAGAAAACGAAATGTGTAAAGTTCGCCTTGCCTAACCTTAGAAATCTAGGACCCAACATTGTTTTAGACAAAGAGGTGCTTGAAACTGTGGGCTCGGCAGTTTTTCTGGGAATAACAGTAGATGCCAAACTTCAGTGGGGCTGGGGACCACACATATCAATCCTAGCAGGAAGGCTCAGTTCGGCCGCCTACGCCGTCAGGAAAGTAAGACAATATACTGACGTTGATACAGCTCGTTTACTTTATTTTAGTTATTTCCACAGCGTTATGTCCTACGGTATTCTACTGTGGGGCAAAGCCGCTGACATACAAAATATATTTGTACTCGGTGTTAGCTCGGTGTAAGAGTTTCATTAAGAGATTTCTTTAAAGATATTGGCATTCTCACGGTTGCTTCGCAATTCATCTTAGCCAACAAAATATTCACATGTACTCCAAAAACAGTGAGATCCATAATGTTAACACCCGAAATAAGGACAAACTGCGAGCCCCTTTTCACCGACTTCAAAAGGTTCATAATCATAACTCTTTTGTTGGGCTTGGTATAACTCTTTATAACAAGATACCCTCTGCTTTGCTAGACTTGCCTTACAATGCGTCTAAAGCACAAATCAAATCCAAGCTTTGTTCAAAGACATATTATTCTGTAAATGACTATTTAAATGATAAGAATAGCTGGTCGCTCTGATTAACTCAGGACAATGTTTGTGTTCCTTCTCCAGAATTAGCTTACTGACACATTATATGAGTTCATATAATTTGCTTTTTACAATGCACAAATATGTGAGCTGTCACGCCGTTTATGCCAGGGGCTTTTATTTAGGTATGTAATAAGTTTTTACTTTTTACATTTCAGTCATATTTTATTTTTTGTTTTGCTTTTCTGGTATTTTGGCGAGGCTAGCTGGCATATTTATATATGTATATTTTTTTATTTTTTCTCTTGTATTACTGTACCTATATAGTATTGTAAGGCCAAGTGTGTGCGCCTGTGTTAGCGCGAGCGCTTGCGCACCTTTAATATATCCTGCGCATCTGACCGCTTCCGTTAAACTGGACTCCGAGTTCGCAAAAGTCCTGTGGCGATGGGTAGACGTAGAGAGGTCTGGCCTGATGTAGCTGGACTTTGTCTGATACCTGCACTCAGGCGGTCTCGGGGGTGTGAGTACATGCCGTGGTCGTTTTTGCGCTGCATATGACGACATCGCGCTGCTTACACGTCATTACATTGTCACCCGCTGTTTTACACGCTTCTTTAATCATCCTATTAGATATTTTATCTTCCCCTGATGATTTGTTGACCGGTAGTTTTCTAACAATATTTATAAATTCGTCATTAGATGGTACGTCTGACATTGGTGATTCAGGTGGCACAGGAGCCCACGCTCGAATCTGTTGGTGGTAGTCGCTATCGTTAGCCGGTGAATCATCAGGGATAAGTGTATTAATTAGTACTTTTGTTGTTTCCTCTATGCCCGTGGTATGCTTATCATTGACTTTAATGTTTTGAACGTATGCAAGGTCGACCGATCTGTTAGCTTTAAATTCGTGATATAAGGGAGACCACGGACCCTCCCTGTCAAGTTTGTCAACGATTTTCCGCAACAAGTTACCCTTAGATTTTTCCACCGATGCTTTGTAGCGTGACTTGGCAACTCTGAAAGCATTTAAAGCGAACGTAAGAAGATCTCCAGTAATCTTTCGGCTCTTGAGTTTATTTAACTGTCTACGCGCTCTGCGATATCTTTTACGCTGTTCAACTAAATAATCACTCCACCAGTCACATCTACGAATATTGGTCATAGATCCACGACCAATGGCGATGTCAGCACAGTAGGTAAAGGTTTCTGACATAATGTCAGCACTTTCTTCGGCTGACAGCCCGTCCCGAGTGAATTCTTTGGCGTGACACGCAAAAAGCGAGCCAAAAAATTCCCAGTTCGCGCCTTTACATCTATATCTGAAATTACCAGAAATATGAGACGGACCCTGAATATAACCACGGACAAATTCGTACACGATCAGGCGATGATCACTACAAGACGCGTCCGGTAGGACACGCCACCTATCCAAACGTACGTCGGCACTAGAAAGTGTGACGTCAATACAAGATTCGCCTATTTGGCTGCAAAAAGTAGGTGGTGCATCAGGGGTATTATGAATCGATAGGTTCATCTCAGCAATGAAATCCTCAACAGCGCAGCGTCGTTCGGTATCGGTTGCCCGAACCTTGCCATACCACAGAGACGATGACGCGTTGACATCCGCGCCAACGATCACTTTGCAGCCCGCGAGTGACCGCAAGACATGACGGAGATTATGTATATGAGGAGTAACAGGATCTGAATATTGAAAGTAACAGCTTACAAGGAATACTTTAAAAGAAGCTGATGAGACTTCAGCAACCGCACAGTGTGGCGTCATGAGGTCACGTATAGACGTTACCGTAAAGTTAGAAGACCGCGCAACATAAATTCCGGCTCGTGCCCTGCAATCCAGCTGCACTACCCTGTGACGTAAACTTGAGTTTTGATATTGTTCTTGAATGAGTACAAGGTCTAAGTTGTAGTCAATAATTAATTTATCTAAGTCTGATGTCGCCACCTTCTCTTTGTGAAGGTTTAATTGCCCTATGTTTAGACTATCCATCTTAATTAGTAATTAGTATGTAGGATAAGTTGTTTGACTTTTAATTTATAGGTACCGCACTGTACAGACCCGCAGCGATGGTCAAAAGGTTTTTTAAAACGTTTACACGCCGCGCAAACCGGGGTAAAATTTAAATCGTCCTTATGCGGGCAAACATTGGTTTCGTGGGCCTCAGAACATATAGCGCAGGTTGATGATTTATTAGCGCAATGCTTTTTCACGTGACCGAATTGCTTACAATACGCGCAACGAACTACCACGATATCATCAACAAAACGGCAAGTGGCCCAATCAATAAATAGCTTATCCTTAGTAGACACAAGATGTTTCCGTACCTCAGATTCAATCTCTATTCCTAACCATTTCCGACCGTTATTGGTAGAACGCCTACGGACTATTTTCGTGGATTTAATGAAGTCGTCTTCTTTTATTGGCAACTCGTTTTTAATATTTTGGCGGTATATAGCTTGCAAAAAATTGTTGTCTTCCATAGAGGCGGGAATGTCCTTGACTAATAGACGGGGGCGGCGACCTTTTGGTTTTTCTAAACGAAGACCCGCAGACTTTATAGCGTCTACCGATTCTAGTCGTTTCAATTGGTTTTCATTTGCAACGCGCAGTACAACACCTAATTTGGCGATTTTTTTAATACCGACTATTTGAAAACCATCGTCACTCGGTCTAATCGCCTTCATATGAGCTTGCTTAGTGGCGGAAGATGACGCATCGCACCCGGGATGACAAAGCAGCCCTGTTTAGGGAGGCATTGCTTTCCTCGCTCAGCCGGGGAGGGGGCTAGAAAAGGTGCCCTAAGAAAAGCTCGTCCCACTGTAAGAGGTGGTAGTAGCCGCGGCTGCCATCGCATCACTTAAATCGTGGTCGACGTCGCAAGGAATATGGTAGCCAAACGTCTGTTATGACATTCGGCGCGTGGAACGTGAGAACGCTTCTTGATCGAGATGGAAATACCTGCCCTGAACGCAAGACCGCTACAGTAGCTCGGGAACTTCGTTGTTACAACGTTGATGTGGCTGCTCTCAGCGAAACACATCTTGCTGATGAAGGTGAGCTGGTGGAAGTAGATGGAGGCTACACTTTCTTTTGGAAAGGTACCGCTGCTTCTGAAGCTCGGCGATCAGGTGCAGGATTTGCCATCAAAAATCACTTAGTAAAGCGATTTGAGGAGTGCCCTATACATGTCTCGGATCGCGTTACCACATTGCGCCTTCATCTAGACAAGGATAATCACCTAAATGTCATCAGTGTTTATGCTCCAACGCTAGACTAGTCTGATGACATCAAGGACAAATTTTATGAGCAGCTATCTCTTTGCCTCGACAGCATAAAAGAGCAGATTCTTTTGCAAGGCGATTTTAATGCCAGGGTCGGTAGGGACTATGAGGCTTGGCCTGGAGTTTTGGGTAGACATGGAGTTGGCAACATGAACGGTAATGGTCAGTTGCTGCTCAGTCTTTGTGCTCAATACGGTTTGGCAATTACGAACACTATGTTCAGGCTTGCCGCCAAGTACAAGATAACATGGATGCACCCAAGATCCAAGCACTGGCATTTGATCGACTATGCCAGTGTAAGGCAAAGAGATTTCAGCCAAGTGCGCATCACCCGTGTCATGCGGGGTGCGCACTGTTGGTCTGACCACCGGCTTGTTGTCACTAAGCTACGACTTCGCCTCCTTCCTCCCCGTAGGTCTGCTACAAAAAAGCTTGCATCTTTGAACGTGAAGAAGCTAAATGATCCTGAGGTGAGGGAGAAGTATGCTGAAGCATTGTCTGGAAAGCTGTCGCCGATTAATGAGGTAGCTGACACCGAGGCTGCCTGGGGATCTTTGTCATCTCATATCATGATTGCCGCTTCATCTGTACTTGGCAAAACACGCCGTCACAATGAAGATTGGTTTGATGAAAATGATGAAACTCTACGGGCGGCTTTCGACAAACACCGGGGTCTCACGCGACAGCATGGAAGGCGACAAAGAAGCATTGAAGTGGTCAAAGCTAGTGACCAGGAATTACGCAAGCTCTCTCGTCAGACTAAGGACAAGTGGTGGCATGACATCACATGCAATGGCTTTTTCACACTAACCAACTCGGGTGTTCCACAGTGAGGTACGAAGGCTGACTGGTACATCCTACTATGCAAAGGTGCCTTCAAGGTCTCTAGACGGTAGACACCTGTTGACTAGCAGGGAGGATGTGCTAAAGCGCTGGGCGGAGCACTTCAATATTCTGCTGAATGTGGATCGTTCAACTGATCTTCAAGCCATCGGCTTAATGCCTCAACTCCCTCCTGTTCTTGAGTTGGACGAGCCACTATTGCTTGATGAGGTTGTTACTGCCATCAGGCAGCAGCAAAACCAGAAGGCGGCTGGCATTGACCTTATTCCGGGAGAGCTGATCAAATACGGCGGAGAGGGGTTGCATGAGTTGATATGTGTAATGTATTGAAACACCGCGATCAAGATGGCAACTACTTTATTATCTAATGTTGGTAGGTGAACATTATTTACTACACATTACAAACATATACCCACAACATCTTCCCCTTTAAAAACACAAAGAAAACAATAGTAAAAGGAAAGTAAACCAAGTTTGATATTTAACTTTTCCGAGCCTTACTACGCGTTACAGGTGGTGAATATGAACTTCGCATACTTTGATCAATGTTGATGCTTGGTTCATAGTCATCATCCCCCGAGACATAAACATCATCCTCCGAATTACAATTTTGTTCATCATCATCAACATCGGATAGAACAATATAATTATCAGTTTTGCTAGTCTCTTTTTTATTGTCACCCACACTCTTAAGCAAATGTCGGCGATTTCGACGATAAATACCTTTTTTGTTTTTTATAATGTATGAACGCGGTGTTGACGCCTTTGCTACAACTTTGCCTGGGATTCTCTCGTTATTATTTACTAACATAATGACGTCATCGCCAACACTTAACTCTGGTAAGGGTTTACAATGTCGATCGTAATACGAGTTACTTTTCATTTGCTTACGGAGTAATTCTTTATGCTGTATAGTATCATCACAATTTGTTCGTTTTAACAGATCCGGATGTACTGGTAATTTGCAATTTAATCTCCTTCCCATCATTGTACGCGCAGGAGAATCCAAATTTTCCCGCGGTGTATTTCGGTAACTTAATAAATTTAAATAAAAGTCGCTGTTACTGTCTATTGAATTTTTTTATATTTTTTTGATAGTTTGTACTGCCCTTTCACTCTTTCCATTGGACTGAGCATAATATGGAGAAGAAGTGATGTGAGTAAAACCCCACGATGAGGCGAATTTTACAAAATTACTACAAGAAAATTGAGGACCATTGTCAGTGATAACCGTATCCGGTATTCCATACCGTGCAAAATTTTCCTTCATAAGATTAATCACCGAATTAGCCGAAATATCTCTTAAATGGCCTACTTCAATAAAACCCGAAAAATAATCTACTAAAATTAAATAACTTTTCTTTCTGTACTGAAATATATCTGACCCTATTTTATTCCACGGCAACTCTGGTATAGAAATGGGAATCATAGGTTCTTTAATTGGTTTGTTTGAATTCTCCTGGCATACATTACATTTTTTTACATAATTTTCTATGGCATTACCAATTCCTGGCCAAAATAATACTTCACGTGCACGTCTCTTACAATGGTCGATTCCCAAATGGCCTTCGTGAATGATTCCTAACATCTCATTTCTCATAGATAATGGTATCAAAACCTGTTTATTTTTAAATATTACACCATCCACATAATACAGTTGATCCCTCATAGACCAATAGTATTTTAAAGAATTAGTTATATTAAACTTATCTGGCCAAACTTGAGCTATATATTTTAACAATAATTTTAAGCTTTCATCTTTTCTAGGTTCTAACTTAATCCTAGTTTTATTGTGTGACATTGGCACATTATTAACCACCATTTTAACTTGACTCAATATAGCCTCGCTAATGTTATCGCTATACAAATCTGAGAGGGGTGCACGCGACAATGTGTCGGGTATATACATATACTTCCCGGGTTTATAAGTAACTGATAAGTCATATCCTTGTAATTTTAACATCATACGTTGTAAGCGTGCTGGGATCGAGCCTAAGGATTTTTAAAAAATACTTTCCAGTGGTTTATGGTCCGATTCAACGACAACTTGTTTACCATAAATGTATTGATGAAACTTTTCACATGCAAAAACAATAGCCAGCATTTCTTTTTCGATTTGTGCATATCTTTGTTGTGTATCTGTGAGTGTGCGTGAAGCATATTCAACTGGTCGCCCATTTTGCATGAGCACGGCGCCAAGCGCAGTACTGCTTGCATCTACAGATAATAAAACTGGGCTACAAACGTCATACAATGCCAAAACTGGTGCATTACATATTAAATCTTTTAATTTGTTAAATGCTTTCTTATGGCCAACTTCCCAGGTCCACAAAATATCTTTTTTTAACAATCTTGTTAGTGGAAATGTCTGTTCGGAATAATGAGGTATAAATTTAGAAAGATAATTTGTTGTACCCAGAAACCGTTCTAAGCTCTTTCTATCCACAGGTTCTGGCATTTCTTTTATTGCTCTTACTTTCTCAAAATCTACCTTCATTCCATCTTTGTTAAAAATATGGCCTAAGTAGGTTACTTCTTCCACACAAATGCGACACTTGTCTTTGTTAAATTTTAAATTTATTTCGCGGGCCCTGTTTAACAATGTTTAGCATATCATGCTCAGTTTTATTCAAATCAATAAACAAACAAACAAATATCAATAAACGAATCTACCCCTTCTAGGCCTTCGAACAATTGTTTAATTTTTGCATGAAATACTTCAGGTGCACTATTCAAACCAAAAGGTAATCTTAGATATTGGTATCGCCCAAAGGGTGTACTAAATGTACATAAGTCTGCACTTTCATTATCTAATTTAACCGACCAAAAACCAGAATTTGCGTCTAAAACTGAAAAATATTTAGCTCCATATAATTTAGCAGCCAATTCGTTTATTGTTGGTAATTGAAAGTGTGCACGCTGTATAGCTTTATTAAGCGGCCTCGGGTCCAAACATATACGCAACTGACCATTTTTCTTAGCAGCAATCACCATTGCAGCATCACTAAAACAACATCATTGATACTTGGCAACATGTTGTAGACACTTATAAGGTTTGTATAAACGTGAAAATCCGGACCCTAAAGTGCATACTTTAAGAACTAAGACCTAATAAGCGTGTTTAACGTTTACATTTTTATCTTTTTAGCCCAACGATTTTTTCTAAATCTGTTTTGTACACAAATATGCTCAAATTCAAAACAACGTATGTAAAAATCTACAGCTCTCTAAGTAAACGCTTTATATGAAAACTAGCTAATGGCCAAACGTTCGCACAGCGGAAACTTGAATTTCTCCAAAGTTTATGCATGCACAAATTTTATTCATACATACACAATTACACACAAATTTTTGGACACATCTCTTTTTTCTAAAGTCAATGGATTAAAAGAAGTTCCGCCAGGACAACGTTCGCTCAGCGGAATCAGTTTTTGCTGAATTTCTCCACAATGGCTGCGTGCACAAATTTTTTTTTACCATACACAATTATACGACGTCATACATTAAATATCTGCATATTTAAAATCTTTAAATTCAACAACATTCCGCTGCGCGAACGCACACCAGGTACCCGGGTGCGCAGAGAGGGGCCGAACCTGGACGACAACCAGTTTGGTTTTCGTCAGGGGCGCTCCACCATAGACGCCATCATGCGCGTGAGAGCCCTGGCGGAGGATACGGTGTCCCGGGGTGGGGTGGTTTTGGCGGTGTCTTTAGACTTTTCTAACGCCTTCAACACCCTTCAACAACCTGCTCCAACAAGGCTTCCACAGTTGCAAATCGCAATTGAAGAGGAGTGAATGCAATTCCCCATGATTTCATCGTCAGGCTAGTGAGTTCTACGTATACGACGATGCTATCAGTTTTCAGAGCAAGAGGAAGGAACACTGAATACTAATCATACACTTTTTGCTTTGGTCCCAGCTTTAATTTGCTTTTTACTTGGCTATATGCGCGACTTTAAAATGACTCACCTTTGTAAAATTCTTAATAAACACTCAACTGATTGATAAATCCCAATGTTTTCCATTATGATTAATCGTCATGAAACGCACTTTCTACAGGTATGACTTTGAGAGTTGTAAGTTTTATACCTTTTGAGAAAATCGGATTACGAGTTCAGGAGTAGCGGTGGCCCGGTTTATTTGCTGTCCGGTGTAGATGAGTCAGTTATTCGCCTAAGCGAAGATAAGCAGCAATGACAGCAGTAGGGGAGACGTTGTTAGTGACGCAGCTGACAATTAAAATACTTTCTAATGAAGAACATTTGGAATCAGATTATGAAAGTAATTATAATGATTTGGGAAATTTTTCGTTAGTGAATTAAAGTTAAAGAATATAACAATATGTAACTATCAACACTTTTATTTACTCATTTTATTTGATCGAAAGACACCATAGAATTATGCTATCTGATTGTTTATGCAAACTAATGAAGGTCGGAGGGAAAACTAGTTGTGAGGAAAAAATATATGACTCTTTTGCCTAAAAGCATACTGACAAAAATCACACTCATAAGGTTTTTCATTATTGTGTACGCATATGCGACTAAAACAACGTTAGCATAAATTACACTTATGCGGTTTCTCACCAGTGTGTGTGCGCAAAAGCACTGTTAAATAACTCTCATAAACAAAATTACGTTGCCATGATATTACACTAATAAGGTTTTTTACCAGTGTGTACACGAATGTGATCTGTTAACTTACTGTTACTAATGAAATTACGCTGACAAAAATCACACTCATAAGGTTTCTGACCAGAGTGTGTACGGATATGCACTATTAAATCACCTTTGCGACTAAAACAACGCTGGCAAAAATCACACTCATAAGGTTTCTGATCACTGTGTGTACGCATATGCATTATTAAAGTAGACTTTTGTCTAAAATTACGTTGACAAGAATTACATTCAAAAGGATTATCACCAGTGTTTGTAAGCATATGTTGTGTTAAATGATACTTTCGATTAAAATTACGTTGACAAAAATCACACTAATAAGGTTTGTCACCAGTGTGTGTACGCATATGCACTATTAGATTACTCTTTCGCGTAAAAGTACGTTGACAAAAATCACACTCGTAAGGTTTGTCATCATTGTGGGTACGCATATGCACTGTTAAATTACTCTTGTTGCGAAAATTACGTCGACAAAAATTACACTCAAAAGGTTTATCATCAGTGTGTGTAAGCATATGTTGTGTTAAATGAGCCTTTCGATTAAAATTACGTTGACACAAATTACACTCAAAAGGTTTATCATCAGTGTGTGTAAGCATATGTTGTGTTAAAAGAGCCTTTCGATTAAAATTACGTTGACAAAAATCACACTCGTAAGTAGTAGTAGGTTTATCCTCATTGTGTGTACGCATATGCACTGTTAAGTTACTCTTCTGGCGATAATTACGTCGACAAAAATTACACTCAAAAGGTTTATCATCAGTGTGTGTACGCATATGCATTATTAAAGTAGACTTTTGTCTAAAATTACGTTGACAAGAATTACATTCAAAAGGTTTATCACCAGTGTGTGTAAGCATATGTTGTGTTAAATGATCCTTTCGATTAAAATTACGTTGACAAAAATCACACTCATAAGGTTTGTCACCAGTGTGTGTACGCATATGCACTGTTAAATTACTCTTCTGGCGAAAATTACGTTGACAAAAATTACACCCAAAAGGTTTATCATCAGTGTGTGTAAGCATATGCTGTGTTAAATGTTGCTTTAGACTAAAATTACGTTGACAAAAATCACACTCATAAGGTTTCCCATCACTGTGTGTACGTATATGCACTATTAAATCACGCTTTTGTCTAAAATTACGTTGACAAGAATTACATTCAAAAGGTTTATCAACAGTGTGTGTGACCATATGCTGTCTTAAAAAACGCTTTTCTCGGAAATTACGCTGACATACATGACATTTATGAGTTTTTTCACCAGTGTGTTTACGCATATGTTCTGTTAAACTACCCTTACGACTAAAATTACGTTTACATATATTACACTCATAAGGTTTTTCTCCAGTGTGTACACGAATGTGAACTGTTAACTTATTCTTATCAATACAAATACGTGGACAAACATTACACTTATACTCTTTTTTTACTTTATTAGAACTAGGCCGCTGACGTGTGTAAGGCTCTTTAAAATATGTGCCAGGCTTGAATGTCCATTTCCCATCTGTCCGGATAACTTGCGGCTTTGATTTTTGTTTTGTAGTTTGCTCGGTTGGTATTGCATCTTTTTCAATTGTTCTTCGTGTGTCCTGTTTTAAATTCCTCACAAAAGTCGGCTCTGTAAGTAAATTTAGTAAGTACGTATGAGAAGAACATTGAAATGGACCTGAATCAAAATCATTTAGGTTTAATTGTTTTACGCCAGGATAGAAAATCGGACCATGAAAGCACATGGTCTCGGAATTATGCAGGGCCACCCACTTCGACTGGTGAGACCTCCCTTGCTAGAAACATCGTCTCGTCAGCGTAAAAGACGACGCTGACACCGATAGTCGCACTCGTACCCGATGTACAGTTAAGACCAAAAGTCGAGTTGCAATCTCACAAAACTATGGCCAAGCAATACTAGTTGTAGTTACGACCTTCTTCTATAATAAAGTTTGATACACACTCATACACTTGCTGCCCGCTTATGATTGTTAGGTACTACTTACTAATTTCAACGTCTACAGTAAGTGTTTCAATGGCCTAACGGTTTTCGCCTTGATAGGCGTTCAAGGTGGTTCGAGTTCGAATCTAATAACTTGCAAAAATATTTTTTAAATGTTTATTGGTGAGTTATGAATGCTGACAACAAAAATATCTAAAAATACCGATCTGCAACTTAAAGATGATACTTTCTTTTAAGATTTTTTCTATATTAGAGTCATTATAAAAAGATGACGGTAGACTTAAAAGAATCTGAATCACTACTTCACAAAAAATATTCCGCTACCTACAATAACGATTATTAGCTACAGTAACTCAAATAATATTACTTAGCTGTAGTTGGTTGGTGAACATATAGTTACCAGTTTGTGTTATTAGTTTTACTTTTTAATCAATATGCAGGCATATGCAGCAATATATCTCAAATATCATATGAAACCGGCTTTTGTGTAAGTTGTTTTTATTATTATTTATGTAAGATACCAATCGCTTGTAGCAAGTGTGTAATAAAATTGTTATTGTTTTAGAGAAATACTGTAAGCCGTTGGAGGTCAAGGTCAAGAGGTTGGAGGACGAAGGTAGCTGTCGAGGCAAGTGAAACGAAACGACAATATTTACCGTTGAATAAACTTTTAAATCGTGCGAAGAAGATAGGTTGCATTTGTGGTTTAAAAATAAATTGGCGAGGCTGGTGGAGTCTTATCGAGCTAAACAAAAAAAAACTATTTATAACAAAAACAGTGCAGAAGTGTCCTACAGAGTGTTTTAAATATATACCAATAAATATCTTAATAACGGACTCTAAACCATCTCTAAAGTAATTTAGCTAAGTGACAGTAATATGTTCGGTTGGCTTAATGGCTAACAGATGTCGCCTTTTGCAATTTCAATACAAATTACTTTTGGTAAATTATAAAAACAATAATTTCGGAATTCGATAAGAAATAAGTTCGTTTACTTTTGAACTAAGAAAGCGCTTGAAGATTATAATCTCATGCCATCAAACTCCGAAAAAAGTCACTACAGGATGGCAGCATTAGTACCATGCTATACACACAAAAAAAATATAAATGTAATAAGCACTATTATGTGTTCTAAGTATAGATTATTTTATGATTGCAATAATATTCAGGTTAAGCTTCAATCCTCTTTTCTTTAAGAAAATGAATAATTAAGCTATAACCTCTTTAATCATAATATACGTATAATATTATAATTTTCATATCTAACAACCAAAAATGTTTTTTGTATTTTTTACCATAACAATATCATAAGTTTGTCAAGGATTAGGTACTTTTATATAAAACATTACAATGCTGCCGTTTCAACGTTTGTTTCATTTGTTAGTATAAGTATATCTATACCGAATAATATATAACTTTATAATATATTGCATTATAATATGCTTATTGTTTTGTTTTTATATTTTTTTTATTATATTACCCCTATAGTAAACTAAAACATATAATAAAACCCTTTTTTGGGATAAATATTCAATAAATTTTCCTATTTGTTTAAATATTATTTGCAAACATTTTTACTTCAAAATACAAATCAATTATCATAATTTTAAATTATATGAAACAACAAAAAGAGTTGCCTATAATAAGGATCGAACCCACAATCGCTCGCTTTTGATAGCACCATTGTTAAGTGCGGCCGCTAACTCAACTTCAAATTTTTTTTTTTTTTTAATATTACTTTAAAGAACTTTAAACTTTAAAGAAAGACGAAGACTGCGATAAAAAAATAATGCGGTAGTGTGCGTGGCCGGTATAGCGCAGGCGACAGTAGTCTTTAAGGTGGAAATGGACTTCTACAGCTGATAGTCCCACAGTTGCGACCCCAGGACCGATACCCGTGGAAGCCGCACGACATCTCTATTCCACACTCTTTGGTGTCCGGAGTAGATGACGGCCATGTCCGTCACATAGGCCTCGAACATCGTCGTTGTCGGCATTCGGTGGTAATACCGGAATGCCTCCCTGATGCAATTCCAGGTTAGGGTGTTGAAGGATGTCTAGAGACACCGTCAAGACAATCCCACCCCGGGCCACAGCATCTCCCGTCGTGACGGCTCGCAAGCGCATGATGCCATCCACCGTAGAGCGCCCCCTGCGCAGGCCACCTCTTCCGCTCTGGGTCCTTTTCCTCGGTGGTAGGCCACAACATCAGCCGCGGGCTTAAGTTACCACCCACCAGACAAAGTCATGCCGCCAAGCGATTCGTCGTGTTCCGGCATGATGTCTGGTGAAGCCGTACGGAGGACGAGTCTGAGCAGTTGTGTTGCGATGTGTGCCGGGTACGATGCAACAATTGATGTTGTGTCGGGAGTTCGGTCCTGGAGGGTAGCGGGATCCGAAGCACGGTGCTCCGCTGGCCGACCGCAGGTAGTTGGGGGACCAAGTAGTGTGCCAGCCACATACGAAAGGCTGCCCCGCCAACTGCGACAAATCCTAGGGTGGCCCCATCGTGCCGGTTGGCGACTGGACGACAGGACCCGATGGCGATCCCTGGGGGGGTTCGGGCGTCCCCGCAGTCTCCAGATCAATCTCCCTCTGGCCGGGCATCGTTGGTCGCATTGTTGGGTTTAACGTTGCATCACCTCACTCAACTGCCGTCTTCCTTCCTATTCACTAAATTAAAAAAAAAAAAAATGAAAAGTTCCAAAAAGAAAAGTAGGTCTGCACAGCGGTCGCACGTCCTCTCATTTAAAGTGCACCTCTCAAATATTAGAGGTCTGCACTCCAATCTCATTGCAGTACACTACCACCTTGAGACTGAAAAGCCCTATCTACTTTTCTTGACGGAGACCCAGATCAAATGTCCGTCTGATGCGGCATACCTCAGCTACCCGGGATACTCTTTGGAGCATCATTTCCTGCAGCGTGCCGGGGTCTGTGTGTATGTCCGCAATGACATCTGTTGCTGGCGCCTCCGTCACCTCGAAGACTCTCACTTCTCGTCCCTATGGCTGTTGGTTGATACTGGTGTGGACAAAATTGTTTACACCTGTGTTTACCGATCGCACAGCGGTGATCAGGAGACAACTCGATTATTTGACCACCACAGTGAGGCTGCTGACAATGCGCTGCACCGGCACCCTGACGCGCATTTCGTTGCTCTGGTTATTCCCATACCAGAGGACCGACCACGCTGGGAGAGAGGCGCAAAACTTCGCGCTTACAATGGGCCTTTCCCAGCTGGTAGAGCAAGCGACTAGGGTGCCTGATGTAGTTGGTCATACTGCCAATTGTTTGGACCTTCTGCTGACCACTGATCCGGACAGATGTGTTGTAACAGTTTCCTCACCGTTGGGAACTTCAGACCACTGTCTGGTGAAGTCTGTATCGTCCTTCTCCCCACCAGATCACGACTCTCGTGGTGAACGGCGAATGTGGCGATACAGGTCAGCGGATTGGGATGAGAGGCGCCACTTCTTTGCGTCTTATCCTTGACAGCAGGTCTACTTCTCTTGTGACAATCCGTCGACCTGTGCGGACGCTATAACCGATGTGGTGCGTCGAGCTATGAAGTATTTTATCCCATTCAATGATGTGCCCGTCGGTGGCTCGGCTCGCCCATGGTTCAATGCCGATTGTGTCCAAGCTGAACACACGGCACACGGCATTTCTCGCTTGGGTTGACGCCCGTGACCGCGGAGCTCCGGATCTAAGTTCAAGAAGAGAGCCTTTAACCGTGCTGCCAAGTCCAACAAAAAGGCGCTCAAGAAGGCTCGCTTCGACCGCATTACTCATATTGGCAACAAGTTATCTGCGCAGCCATCCGGTAGTATATCTTTTTGGTCCCTTGCCAAATCGGTTGAGGCGAACTTCTGTCGGCCCACACTGCCTCAGTTGGTTAGGCCTGATGGAACACTGGCTCATACGGCGAGAGAGAAAGCAGGTCTCTTTGCATCTCTCTTTGCCCATAAATCGCGTCTTGATACTGACAGTGCTACTTCACCTAATTTACTTCATTGTTAGAAAACTACCGGTCAACAAATCATCAGGGGAAGATAAAATATCTAATAGGATGATTAAAGAAGCGTGTAAAACAGCGGGTGATGCCATCTTAACTGTATATAACCGATGCATTGCTGAAGGCGTTTTTCCTCGTAAATGGCGACGCGGTTTCATACGAATAATACCAAAGTGTGGTGACAAACCACCGGATGACACCAAGTCATATCGGCCTATCACACTTCTACCATCTTTGGGGAAACTTCTTGAGCGCCTCATCGTTCCACGTTTACTACCGAACGGTCCAAAATTTCATAGTAATCAATATGGCTTCACCATAGGTAAATCTACAGTCGACGCGGCGCTTTCTGGCTTGGTGCCCTATGCTGTTGTTAAAATCAAAAACCCGCGGTTGTTATAGAAAAATATACAGCGTGACGCCATAATGGTGACATTAAATTAACACACGAGTAGTGCTAGTGCCCATTAATCATATGACATTTGATATTTTAAAATATCTCGAAAAAAGAAAAAAAAAATTTCAAACAAAATAAATAATATAAAAGTAACCAAAATTGGAATCACCCTTGCAAAAATTCATTCATGCAATTACTTACCTACCTCGGAGGTGTTGGGAGCTGAACGCGTCGCTTCGCGTACCGAACTTGTTAGCGGGCTGGCACACAAGCGTAAATCATACAGACGACAGCACACCAAGCTAAGTTTACAATCTGTGAGATTTCTTTATCCGATTTTCAACTTTATCGTTAAGGCTCAAGGTTGATTGGAAATATCTGATAGTTTCGGGTAGCTTGATCTGCTGTCGTCCGTACCTACGTATTCGTAATCGGTAATATGAATCATATTACCGATGACGGCTTTTATCAATGAATCCGGCGGCGCGCGCGCTCTTTGCACTAATGGTACCTACAGCGGAGTTAGTTATAGTCAAACAGAAACACTAATCATATCCCACTTAACTGTTATTATTACTTCTAAGTAACTATCATCAGTTCATCACTAGTCACTACTTTTATTTTAAATTTTCTAGTTGGCGGACACAGCGGGCTAAACGACGTTTCATGTTTTCCCGCACGTTTGATAATAAATTATCGTGTATAGCCATTTCCCTCACTTTTTCAAACGCGTTTGTTATTCGATGGTGTAATTGTTCCACTGAATCCACGTTCTCCGCGTAAACATGGTCTTTGACGCACCCCACAAAAAAAAAATCGAGTGGCGTGAGGTCTGGCGATCTTGCTGACCATCTACGAGGTCCGAATCTGCCGATCCATTGGGCGCCAAACGTGTTATTTAGCCACTGCCTGGCTGCTGTTATGAAGTGGGCTGGCGCGCCATCTAATTGATACCACATTCGTTGGTATTGACGGACGTTTAACTTGTTGGTGTATTCTGACACCGTATCATTTAATAAATTAACAAACCTTTCCCCGTTCAAAGTCCCGTCAATGAACGCGGGTCCGATGATGTTATCACCGTGAACAGCTGCCCAAACATTTACTGAAAATCTGTACTGATGGGCTGACTCCCGCCAAACGCACGGGTTTTGTCTTTTGGGTGCCCAAAGGTGCAGATTGTGCTGGTTACACATGCCGTTTCTCGTAAACGTGCTTTCGTCAGTCCAACAAATTGGGGAAAGAAAGTCACTGTCCTCTTCAACTTTACGCAGTAACCACTAACAATATTCCACTCTAATTTATCACGCGACAACAGAGAAAGTACCTACCTACTTTTCGAAACTTAAACGGACTTAAAAACACAAGCACTAATAAATAACCAAACCAAAATAAAACAAAACGTCTTTATCACGGTACCATATTCTAATTAATATCCTAATTACACAAAAAATAATTAATAAAAGAATAGGTTCTTTCCACAAAAACATTCACAGAAATTGTATTCGACTAAGTTATGCACACAGCCGGTAAGAGCGTGTCAAGGACACGGGTTCGTCTAGCACTAAGGAACAAAAAATAAATATTTAATAATTTGCGGAGGCGCGCGGTGTCTACCGGGAGGGGACCGAGGGGAGGGGTGGTGTCGCTTGCGCCGATCGCCGCCGACAAAGAGAGTATCTGCCGTCTCTTTTCTGCATGAATATAATCATTTTAATTTCATTGATGAAATGTGATATGATCCATGACCCCGGCAAATGACCGCTGCGCGACAGTTCTCTAAATACAGGTTGCTCTAAATAGTAGTTAAATGGTAGTTTCTAAAAAGTTAAGTAACTTCGTTAATAATAACATTTTATGAAAATAAAATCTCTTGATGAAGCCAAAATGTAACAAAGTGTATGTGTTTTCAGTTAATGTCGCCATTAGCGCGGCACATTGTTTAATCTCGTTTACTCGTACTTTATAAACGGTTCCGCGGTCGATCATTTTTCTAGTACTAAAGTACGAACCATGGGATGTCCTCAGGGTTCAGTTGTCGGTCCTTATTTATGGAATTTGGGTTTTGATGATTTCCTCGCGATCCTGCTTCCTTGCGGCTGTTCACTTACTGGTTACGCGGACGATGGCCTACTGCTCATTCAGTCAAGTACCCGAGCTGGACTTGAGAACTTGGCCAATACTTGCCTAAATCGAATATCTCAGTGGGGTGATCGTAACCGCCTAGCGTTTGCGCCGCATAAAACCTATCAACTTCTACTAAAAGGTAATCTTAAATCATTGCCTACTATTAAATTTAATAACGTTCCCGTTAAAAAACAGCAATCCGTATGCTATCTTGGTATGGTCTTAGAAAGGAATTTTTCATTTGTCGAATATACAGGGTTATAGGTTAAGTCGACCTAAATCCTATAAGAGGTGGTAGTTTCCATCATTTCTGACTGATTTGACTATGGAACACCATACCCCAAACTTAACCGTTCTCAAGTTATAGGACTTTGAAGATTTTTTATAAAAAATCCAGATTTTTTGTCTATTGTCCCCATTTTTTGTGTTTTGTACTTCTAATGTTTTTGTTTTTGTATTTTTTGTGTAGCAGAATAGCTACTTCATTATCTTAAATACAAAAACTGCAAGTAACTCTACCAACTGAGTCGTATTAGACGACTGATGGTTAAAAAAAGAATAAATTTGTGAAAAGTTTTTTAATCTTTGTAAGATATTGTAAAAAAGTCTATGACAGTTGTGCTGCAGATGTACTTAAAAATATCTACGGTTCTTCAGCTTTCCGATAAAGTATAATACAATAGGGTATCATTAGAATTTTTTTACAAAAACATTGATGATATGCTACCAGGTAGTAGTCAAAAATAACGATGCTTAAGCGTCAAATAAGCGTCCATAAGTTTAAAGTCGCTCAGCGAGCTATGGAGCGGGCTATGTTGGGCGTCTCTCTGAAGGATCGCATCAGAAATGAGGAGATCCGACAGAGGACCAGAGTCACCGACATAGCTGAGAGGATTAGCAAGCTGAAGTGGCAATGGGCTGGTCACATATGCTGCAGGACCGACAACCGTTGGGGTAAACGAGTCCTCGAGTGGAGACCGCGTCTTGGCAAACGTAGCGTGAGACGCCCTTGGGCGAGATGGAGCGACGACATCAAAAAGGTGGCTGGTAGTGGCTGGCGGAGAACTACTCAGGATCGAGCTTGTTGGCGTGCCATGAAGGAGGCCTATGTCCAGCAGTGGACGAGTAGGGGCTGATGATGATGATGATGATGAAGCGTCAAATTTAACTTTAGTCAGAAAACAAAATAAAATAATCCAAATAAGTAACAAATGAGGTTTATTAATCCTTTTACAGTACATGTTCTACATGTCCGCCCCTATTTCGCACACATACACGAACACACGAACACAAACAGATGTTATTGGGTTAAGTTCATTGTAAACCAAACTTTTCATGTGCCCCCACACATAAAAATCCATGTGTCAAGTCTGGACTTCGAGCTGGCCACGGTGTAGGCCCACCTCCCGATCCACTTATTTGGATAATTAATGTCTAGCCACTCTCTGACACTTCTTCTAAAGTGGGCGGGGCACCCGTCGTGCTGAAACCACATGTCTCGAATGAGGTTTAATGGTATGTCGTCGAGCAAATCGGGTAAATCTTGTCTCAAAAAAATTTCATAGGTCTCTCCATTCAAATTTGGAGGTAGAAAGTAAGGCCCAATCAGATGGTTTGAAATTATTCCCATCCATACGTTAAGACTGAAACGTCTCTGTGACCCCTTTACTCTTTTCTTGTTAGGATTTCTTCCTGCTTTTGGAGCCCAATGATGGGCGTTATGATAATTGGTTATCCCATCTTGATCAAATTTAGACTCGTCCACAAGATGCTTCGAAAAAACGAAGGATCTTCCAAATCTACATTCAACATTTGGAATTCACAGATATTAAATAATAAACCTCATTTGTTACTTATTTGGATTATTTTATTTTGTTTTCTGACTAAAGTTAAATTTGACGCTTCATCATCATCATCATCATCAGCCCCTACTCGTTCACTGCTGGACATAGGCCTCCTTCATGGCACGCCAACAAGCTCGATCCTGAGTAGTTCTCCGCCAGCCACTACCAGCCACCTTTTTGATGTCGTCGCTCCATCTCGCCCAAGGGCGTCCCACGCTACGTTTGCCGAGACGCGGTCTCCACTCGAGGACTCGTTTACCCTAACGGTTGTCGGTCCTGCGGCATATGTGACAAGCCCATTGCCACTTCAGCTTGCTAATCCTCTCAGCTATGTCGGTGACTCTGGTCCTCTGTCGGATCACCTCATTTCTGATGCGATCCTTCAGAGAGACGCCCAACATAGCCCGCTCCATAGCTCGCTCAGCGACTATAAACTTATGGACGCTTATTTGACGCTTAAGCATCGTTATTTTTGACTACTGCCTGGTAGCATATCATCAATGTTTTTGTAAAAAAAATCTAATAATACCCTATTGTATTATACTTTATCGGAAAGTTGAAGAACCGTAGATATTTATAAGCACATCTGCAGCACAACTGTCATAGACTTTTTTACAATATCTCACAAAGATTAAAAAACTTTTCACAAATTTATTCTTTTTTTAACCATCAGTCGTCTAATACGACTCAGTTGGTAGAGTTACTTGCAGTTTTTGTATTTAAGATAATGAAGTAACTATTCTGCTACACAAAAAATACAAAAACGAAAACATTAGATGTACAAAACACAAAAAATGGGGACAATAGACAAAAAATCTGGATTTTTTATAAAAAATCTTCAAAGTCCTATAACTTGAGAACGGTTAAGTTTGGGGTATAGTGTTCCATAGTCAAATCAGTCAGAAATGATGGAAACTACCACCTCTTATAGGATTTAGGTCGACTTAACCTATAACCCTGTATATTCGACAAATGAAAAATTCCTTTCTAAGACCATACCAAGATAGCATACGGATTGCTGTTTTTTAACGGGAACGTTATTAAATTTAATAGTAGGCAATGATTTAAGATTACCTTTTAGTAGAAGTTGATAGGTTTTATGCGGCGCAAACGCTAGGCGGTTACGATCACCCCACTGAGATATTAAATTCAGGCAAGTATTGGCCAAGTTCTCAAGTCCAGCTCGGGTACTTCACTGAATGAGCAGTAGGCCATCGTCCGCGTAACCAGTAAGTGAACAGCCGCAAGGAAGCGGGATCGCGAGGAAATCATCAATACCCAAATTTCATAAATAAGGACCGACAACTGAACCCTGAGGACATCCCATGGTTAGTGCTTTAGTACTAGAAAAATGATCGACCGCGGAACCGTTTATAAAGTACGAGTAAACGAGATTATACAATGTGCCGCGCTAATGGCGACATTAACTGAAAACAAATACACTTTGTTACATTTTGGCTTCATCCAGAGATTTTATTTTCATAAAATGTTATTATTAACGAAGTTACTTAAATTTTTAGAAACTACCATTTAACTACTATTTAGAGCAACCTGTATTTAGAGAACTGTCGCGCAGCGGTCATTTGCCGGGGTCATGGATCATCACACACACACACAAACACATTCACAATGAAATCAAACAAAAATAAAAAAAAAATAAAAAAAAATCAATCATTTCATCAATGAAATTAAAATGATTACATTCATGCAGAAAAGAGACGGCAGATACTCTCTTTGTCGGCGGCGATCGGCGCAAGCGACACCACCCCTCCCCTCGGTCCCCTCCCGGTAGACACCGCGCGCCTCCGCAAATTATTAAATATTTATTTTTTGTTCCTTAGTGCTAGACGAACCCGTGTTCTTGACACGCCCTTACCGGCTGTGTGCATAACTTAGTCGAATACAATTTCTGTGAATGTTTTTGTGGAAAGAACCTATTCTTTTATTAATTATTTTTTGTGTAATTAGGATATTAATTAGAATATGGTACCGTGATAAAGACGTTTTGTTTTATTTTGGTTT